>CM060943.1:724928943-726178943 GCA_030765085.1 Allium cepa
CAGGATGTAATTAATGAATGGGTAATTACTTTGTGGGAAGTAATTAAAGAATAATTACTTAGTGGAAGGAATTAAGTGATAATTACTCGGTGAAATGGAAGGACTAATGAATATAATTAATCGAGGAGTTGGTTTAATTGATGGTGATAATGTGATTATCTATCAAGTATGAATTGCTGTGTAAAGGTATAATCCGGTAAAAATTTAAATTGTATACAATTGGATAACTTGGGTTTGAATGACATTGGATACGAAGAGACCGAAGTCGAGTATTAGTAAATACCTGAAACCACTTTAAATCTTCATAGATTGATATGTGAAATCAATAGGCTGGGATGAAATAATTTAAGTGAATTGGACTATTTTATCCAATTTTTTGGTATTTAGCGAATTGATTAGTGAAATAAGTGATGTTTATAACAAATTGTGACTTTATAAATTGATACGAGTTACCTGGATTTTAATAAGTTGTACGCTTTGTATTCTATGTTGGATGGGTTTACTCACGCTGGTTTCCAGCCTGACCCGGGTGTTACTTTGATGTAATGCTCGGGACAGACCGAGTATTACATATTTTCAGGTGAGGACGTTTTGGAGCTCTGGAGTCGAGCTGGATGGCAAAAACGTATGGAGTGTTTCTTCTATATTCTATTATTGTATATCTGTGGCATGATAATTGTGTATATTCAGTGTCTGTATATATAATGTGTAACTCTGATGTATTAAAATGTAATCGAAAGATATAATATGCTTTTGTAGACACTTATTATTTATTATATTTTATCCGCTGCGAATGTGAGAAGTTGGTGTTTCTGTTCTTCTTCTTCTTCTTCTATCTCTTTCTTCTTTTTCATAACTATCTGGAATTTTCGGGTTCGAAAATTCCGGGTCGTCACAGTTGGTATCAGAGCTGAAGGTTAAGCAAGAACCTTGGCTCTGGTGGGTGTACTCATTAAAGATAGGGTCAATAGTACCCTAGAATGAGTTGAGCCTGTATATATATGAGAGCGTACTTGTTTTTCTTATATAAGTATTTTAAATGATTTTATCTAAGATTATATTTTTATATATAAAGCAATATTTCATTCTAATAAATATTAATGAACATTGACTTAAATTTGGTTTCAAATGAAATTAAGTGATAGTAGAAATACTGGGATGTTTGTTTCCTAATAATGCTAAAGCAAAATGAAATGTTTTAAGGAAGTAAACTTTTACATAAAGTATAACTTGGTAAGCAAATTAATATAAGGGTAAAAGTTGAATTTTTCTAATTAAGTCTAATTTATAGGTTAGGAAGCCCCTCTAGAATTCAATCTTTGAGAGAGATGACTAGGAGGGAAGAATGGAAGGGTCGACGCAGAGAGCAAAGAACAGCTGCACGTAAGAATCGAGAAGAGGAAATTCAAGAGTATGAGAAACAGGTTAAGGAAAAGGCTGAACAAGGACCTTATGATAATGTCACCTGCTACAGATGTTTCAATAAGGGACATTACACAGCCAAGTGCACTAAAAAAAGGATCTGACAGTTTCGCTCTGAGATCTTATGTTTTAAGTGTCATAAGAAAGGACATTTTCTAAATCATTGCCCTGAAGTGAGAAAGGCGAATCGAAAACCTATGGAACCGGTCAATGAGTCGACTATCTGCTATCATTATAAAAAGACAGGACACATTGCTAGGAATTGTTCCGAGAGGCAGAAGAGGAGTTAGGCTATAGAACGTACTGTTGGAGGCGTGAAGGTTATCCAGATTGATGACAGGGTAGAAACATTTTGTGGTAAATGTTATAAGTGGGGACACCCTATTGAGAAGTG
This sequence comes from Allium cepa, assembly GCA_030765085.1. Lineage (NCBI taxonomy): Eukaryota > Viridiplantae > Streptophyta > Magnoliopsida > Asparagales > Amaryllidaceae > Allium > Allium cepa. The sequence continues at coordinate 724,930,760 of CM060943.1, forward strand.
CATGTTCGGGCTTTGCCCTTTGGAAGGAAGGCTCTGTTCTTTCCAAATCTCTAGGTAATAGGAAGGCATCTAGAGTTACGACTTCTGTAAGACTCTTATTTTGGATAAATGTATGTAATGTATGAACTACTAGTATGTAGTGAAGTAATGTATGGAATCATTTTGGACTTAAGACTGAAATGTTTAAGATAAAACTTCAAAAGTTGGGTTATAAAAATTTAAGTTTTGTGATAAATTGAATTTCAAGGTTTAGTTGTTGAAAAGAGATTTGAAATATTGTTTGAATTTTGAAATAAGTTTAAAATGGATTTTGGATTCAGGATTAAACGGTTTAAGAGATAAGTTGATTTGAATTAAAGGATTAAATCAACATTTAAAAATTTAACTCGAATTTATATAATTCAAGATGGTTTAAAATTTGAGATTGAAGGGGTATAAGTTTAAAAAATTTAATGGAAAATTGAATTGGATTAAATTGAAATGATTTGAAATTGAAGTGGGTTCAATTGATATTAGTCCAAATTGATTGGAATAATTTGAAATTATAATTAAAGCTAAACAGGATTAAAATCAAATAGAATTTGATTTGGATTGGGAAAGAAATTGAGAATTAATTCAACTTGAATTAGGAATAAATCAAGTCCAATGGAAATTGGAGTTATTTAAAATTGGAATTGTGTAAATTAAATGGAAGTGGAAATTTAAATTAAATTGTTGGGGAAGTGAACAGTTTGGACTCTGAACTATTTTCAATAATTGTTTTAACATAAACTTATTTTTCCAAGCTATTAAACATATACAACCTTTCTTTCTTAAAGCCAAATTATTTTATACCTGTTTTATAATTATTTTTGGAGCTATTTAATCATTTTTCAATTTTTTTCTAAACTAATTACTATTTTTCAACTATGTTACCAATTAATTACTATTTTACAACTATTTTGCAATTATATAAAATTTATGAAACTATTTAACTATTTTTCAACTATTTTACAATTAGTCAACTATTTTACAGTTATTTTGCAAACTAATAATTATTTTTCAACTTCTTATCTATTTTTAAAATTTTCAAGCTATTTTCTAAGTATAAACTGGTCGGAGTTCAAACAGTTATTGGTTAAATACGCAACTGAGATAAGAATTGAAGGAATAATCCAAATGGGGATTAAACCAAATGTGAATAAGTGAATGAAAATTTAAGTGAATGTGAATAGAAAGAGAAATTGATTTGGCTAATAATCAATGAAGTTAAATACGTAGGATGTACATATATTATTCTATTCGCATAGTGAATTAATCCAGATTCGAGCACAGAATTTCGAGATAGTTATATCGATCCGAGTTGGGATTTTTCACTCGATTTTCGACGGCGAACCTGGATATGGATTGTTGATTGGTTTTGGATGTTCTCTATCATAGTTATAGCTATGCAAGGAGAATGACGGTTTCTAATCAAGAAACCAGATCCGTGTCCGCACTAGGAAGTCGGGTGAACGATACTAGTTCAGAAGTGAAATTGTGTGATCGAGTGAGCGATCAGATTGGTATAGCGTACGGATGAATATTGTGCATCGTACGGATTTGAATGAAATTGATATGGAAGGAGAAATCAAAATTGAATATTTGATTTTTGAATAAATGAAGCTATATATCTTTGTTATCTAAGATAAAACTCCCCTTTTCAAATCTATAGTCAGAAGAAAATGTTTTTGAAAATGTTTGAAGTATAAAAGGAGTTTTATACAAGTTTGAAATGATCCAAAGTTTTAAAAAAATTATATATATCTGTGTATGTATATATAAAGGATCTTATGAGGATTTTGGCAAAAGAGTTTTGGGAACCTTTTGATTGGAAAGGCTTTTGATTTTTGGGTAAAATCAATATTGGAATTTGCAAAGCCTAGTTTGAGAATTATCGATTTTGGAATAATCGATTTTGTGTAAAGGAGCTATATATGAAATGCATACTAGGTGTACGATTTGAAAGATACTATATGTGTATAGTATAAAGTGTTTTGATGATGGCTCTGGGGAAAAAGGCGCTCCCTTGAAATGAACATCCTAGGAGTGCCACTGGGTGGTGCTGCCTTGAGCCCCAAAGGGGGGTTCTAAAGGTTATCCTGTGAGGAGTCCGGACAAAACTAGTTCCTGGGGATCAAGAGTAGAGTTTAACATAGTGAAGGTCGTGTGTGTCGCTGAGAGCCAACAGTCTATGTTTGATTTTATATCGGTAGACTGCGACCTATGTTGGAGTGGAGAAGTTTCATTTTGACAGCGAAAGTCGCGTGTGCCGCTGAGAGCCAACAGTTACATAGACTTTTGCTGCGATGGCAATGTAACCCTGGAATGTAACTGCGATCTGTTACGGATTCCATGGTGTAATCGAGGGGAGCGGAGTGCCTATAGTTACATGGACTTTTGTTGCAATGGCAACCTAACCCAGGATGTAACTGCGACCATGGATGGGGGTGATGATTTCCAGAGCATTCTCACCAAAGATATATCCTCTATTTTCAAAAAAAAAAAACTGCTTTCTTTATTTTCAATAAAATTATTTTCACAAGTATTTTCACTGGATGTTGAAAGGGTCTGCCAAGCACTTATAGATATTCAGTCGTACGCCTAATCAACGTATGACCGAATTTCTGTGAGAACGAGGATGACTTGTCAAACATCGAGTTATAAAAGTATTTTTGTAAAAACTATTTTAGTAATTTCATATAGATTTTTAAACTAGTTTAAAAATGATCAAAGAAAATTTATATGATTTTAAGCATTTTAACAATTTCAGGTTTCTATCCTTTTCGAGGACGAAAAGATTCAAAGTGGGGAGGAATGTGACATCCCGGAAATTTTGCAACATTTTATTTATGGGTATTTAATCAGATTAAATGAAATATAAACTTATTATTTCCAAAACAGCTATAAATATGTGTTTTAATATAAGTAAAATATACCTTATCCATATTTAAACATAAAAATAAAATGAATATGGTCTGGAATATAAAATAAAGAGTTTTAAAATTTCAATAACGTCTAAAAAGTACAAAAATATCTTTTAGATATTTAAACAATTACATGGTTGGAAAAAAATTTGAATCTTATAAATTTAAAACATAAGTACAACTCAAATATAGTTATAAATGTAAATATATGGTTATGAACATCTACATATATATTAAAACAAGAGGACTATCAACGAACATAAGTATAAACAAATATATGATAGAATAAACATTGATGTGAAATACATATCTTAGTCAAGTAACATATTAATGCACACTTAAGAAAATTAAAACAAGACAGGTTATACATATATATGCTCACAAAAACAAATCAGGTTGTACAAACGAAGAAATAATGTTAAGTATGAAATGAAACAAGAACAAACTATACATATATGTATGCTAAGAAGATAGAGTATTCACAACATATATGCAAAATATCTTTGCACAGAAAATGTTTAGCCGAGATAAGAAAAACATCTTTGTACCAAATCTAGGTAACAGCTAATATTTATTAGATGTAAACTGATTGGAAGACATATGCATTAAATTAGCATAACTTTTTGTCCAGAAATCTTTCAGCCGAAATGTACAATATTATTTCTAGTTTTGCAGTAAAACATCTCTGCTAAAAAAAAGGGTAGGGAGTGTACTAGTTTTAACCTACAGCTGTTCAAAAACTATTCCTACATATACATCATACTATACTTACTCATTCAAAAAAAAATAGTAAACCTGATAAGTAAACCTGAGGAAAAGAAAAGAAAATAAAGCATCATCTCGTATTTTCAAACAAGAATTAAAGACAGTTTCAAGTCATAGGATTTCAAAAGAAAAATAGGAATAGTTCTTTGTTCAAAAGCTTGCAGGTGAGTAGACCATAAAATTTTTAAGTTTAAGTTAAATTAAAAACTGTAAGATGAATTCATTTACTACATGATGTTGTATATGCTTTGATCTTGTATATATTTCTGTGATTGCTCTGTTCTTCTCTGTAAACTGTTACAGGTTGCCTATTTAGGTTCGAACTCAAACTTTTCTCATCAAATCATTGTAAAACTTTCAATTTCGATCAAACAAGATGTTTGAACCTTAATCCAGATTTTTCAAAGCCGATTAAACCTGTTAGTGAAATATTTCTACAGAAAATATTGTTTTACAGGTAATCAAAGTATATTTTGATAAACTCGATTGTTATAAAAAGTTAATTCAAGGTTATATCTTGAATTCTTATTGCAATCTATGATTTTTAAAACAAAAACGAAGATTTTTAGTTTGTTATTATAAGAGTAATTTGTATTTGAAATAAATTTGCATTTCTCTCATTTTCAGGCAATTGAATCGTTATTAAATGTTGAAATTTATTTTGGAGCTAGTATGAACATCTATGATGTTAGGAAAATTACTGAATTTTTTTTTCAAATTCATGAATTTGTCGAACAAATCTGTTTTAGGGTTTAAGGTCAGTTTTGTTAAGGATTAAGAAAAGTGGTGTGTTCGACCTCAATATGTGATCGAGTTACATGGAACTCTGGTGGAGGACAGTTTAACGCGTTGTCGTGGTGTGGATTAATTCTGGGCATCTCTGGTGGTCGGAGTGATGGAGGCGAGGGGTTTGTTTTGGTTGATCTCGGCTACAGTTTTGGGCGAGGTATGTTTTTTTGAGAGACGATGGAAAAGGTTGATTTAAGTGGTCGGTCATGGTGCATAAACGAAGACGAACTTGAGGGAATCGGCGGCGGCGAGTAGTTTGACTTTCGGCGAGCGTGTAGGTGCACAATGGATAGCGGTGTCTTCGTGTATGTTCTCTTGTGTTTTCTGGAGTGGGATTCAGCGAGATTTGGGGAGAGGAAGGAGAAGTGGGTTTAGATTTGTGATGGACGTTGTGGGCTTCGGCCCATTTTGATTTAATACTGTTTCGTGATTAAGGTGGGTTCATCTAGCCTTAATTTCAAAGGAAACTTATTTGCTTTAAGTAATTAAGTTTAACCAATTTTAAGGATTTATTCCCTTATATAATAGGGTTATTAATTTTGGTTTAGCAAATTGTATAATGGGTTTTATTTAAATAAGTTATATAAATTTAATTAAAGTATGAAATTAAGAAGTTTAATTAAAGGATAAAATGCTTTGAATTTATATGTTAACAAAGATTAAGTGATAAATAGAGATAAATAGATTAACTTAAGTTAATCAAGGACCCTGGTGATAAGGGATTAATTAATTAAGGAATTAAAGATTAATTATTTAATTATTGATTAAGGGCCAATAAATTAATAATTAAGGATTATAATTAATCCATTTGAGAGTAATTAAATTGTAATTGGCGATAAATGATTAGATGTAATTTAAGGGTAAATTTATTTGGGGTTAACTAGTTCAAGTATGGATTAAGGGTCTAATTAATTCCTGATTAGAGGTTAATTGATTAAGGAAAATTAACCAATAGAATGATTACTTGATGAAGGTAATTTAAGGAAAATTATTTCATGGAAGTAATTAAGAATTCATTTCTTAAGTGTAATTACTTAAGAGATGGATTAATTAAGGAAGTTATTTAGGGGTTAGTTAATTAATGAGTGTGATTAATTTAAGGGATAATTAATCAATGTAAATGATTTTGGAAAATCAATTTGAATAAGTAATTATGAATAAATGTAATAAATGGAGTGTAATTACTTAGCGAAGTAACTAATGGATATTACAGGATGTAATTAATGAATGGGTAATTACTTTGTGAGAAGTAATTAAAGAATAATTACTTAGTGGAGGGAATTAAGTGATAATTACTTAGTGAAATGGAAGGACTAATTAATATAATTAATCGAGGAGTTGGTTTAATTGATGGTGATAATGTGATTATCTATCAAGTATGAATTGCTGTGTAAAGGTATAATCCGGTAAAAATTTAAATTGTATACAATTGGATAATTTGGGTTTGAATGACATTGGATTCGAAGAGACCGGAGTCGGGTATTAGTAAATACCTGAAACCACTTTAAATCTTCATAGATTGATATGTAAAATCAATAGGCTGGGATGAAATAATTTAAGTGAATTGGACTATTTTATCTAAAATTTTGGTATTTAGAGAATTGATTAGTGAAATAAGCGATGTTTATAACAAATTGTGACTTTATAAATTGATACGAGTTACCCGAATTTTAAATAAGTTGTATGCTTTGTATTCTATGTTGGATGGGTTTACTCACGCTGGTTTCCAGCCCGACCCGGGTGTTACATTGATGTAATGCTCGGGTCAGACCGAGTATTATAGATTTTCAGGTAAGGACGTTTTGGAGCTCTGGAGTCGAGCTGGATGGCAAAAACGTATGGAGTGTTTCCGCTATATTATATTGTTATATATTTGTGGCATGATAATTGTGTATATTCAGTGTCTATGTATATAATGTGTAACTCTGATGTATAAAAATGCAATCGACAGATATAATATGCTTTTGTAGACACTTATTATTTATTATATTTTATCCGCTGCGAATGTGGGAAGTTGGTGTTTCTGTTCTTCTTCTTCTTCTTTATCTCTTTCTTCTTTTTCATAACTATTTGGAATTTTCGGGTTCGAAAATTCCGGGTCGTTACAAAATGGAAGTAAATCAGTGTTGGTTACTTAATTATAACATCTGGCCAAAGGTATTAGACTTATTAATATGAATAAAATCCCAAATTGAAGTAACACAAATGTTATACTTAGCTATAAGTGTGTATGAAAACAAATGTAAGTATTGAATTGATTAAAGAATTACCACATAATTGATGATAGGTGAATAGAATTTGCATTGGGAAAATAATTATAACATTTGATTGTAAATAATAATGGATTCATTAGTGCAATTAAAGGTTATGGTAACAATTATTATAAGTTGCTATTTAATTAGTTTATAAAATTAATTGAAAATCAATTGTATTTAAATATAAATAAATGTCCATTAATGTGAGCTAGTATAGTAATTGAGGTTTTAATTATAGTAAATGTATATGCTTGACAAATTCAATATAATTGAAAACAAATAGCTAATACAAAGGAAAGATAGAAATTTGAAAATTTTAATGTAATGAAAGACAAACAAATAGTAACTAGGTTTATGGAGTAATAATAGACTTAACAAAAAGATTGGAATTGAATCAATCAGTTTAATTGAAGTTAATTATAACTGGGATTCAATTGGTAATAATTGGATTAATTGCAATCAAAGGAAATTAAATATTTAAAAATTTCATAAATGGAAATTAGGATAAAATTTGAGAATATTAATGTAATAAATCAGGAACCAATGTTAAATTTATCCATTTAACAATAAGGGATTGAATAATAGGATGAAAGGTCAATTAAGTAGAATTATTGAAATTTAATTTTAAATTTAATGGAATTATTAAATTGGAAGTAAATATGATAATTAGTGAAATGATTAATATGGAATTAACATGGAAATTTGTTTCAAAATTTTTATAAATGTCTAAGTAATCAAAATTGATAAAATCTGTCAATTATAGAATCAGAATTGAAAAAATGACTTGATTAATTAATAATTTATTTATTTAATTAACTGGAAAATAGCCATTTTGGCCACTTATTCAGATTTCGACGAAACTAATTTCATTGGATCCGTAACGGTGAATTATTGTATGATCTCAAGTTTCGTAGCGATCGGACTTGTCGCTTGATCGTACGGGCTCGAAATGCCTAGAAATAAATTAAATTAAAATCGATTGAAATCAATTTGAAATAAGCTGATTTTATCATAACTTCTTCATATGATGGAATTAGGACTTGAAACCTGTTCCATTAAGTTTAAAATATTTGAAAACATCTATTATGATATATGGGTTCACCCATTTTCATTCCGAAGTCAGAACGGGCTTTTCGGGTCGTTTATAGTTCCAACCCAAATCAAATCGGACCCTTTATTTATATTTTCTTACCTACCTATAAATAGCTCGTTATAAACCCTAGCCACTCTTTATTCTCATTTGTCTGTATGTACATTTCCTTCTCAACTCCTCATTCCGATGGCAGACGAAACCTAATTCCCAAATGCAATTTCAAATTTCAGATTCAACTTCAAAATCCAAACTCCTCATGCAATATCCAATTATATATCGATCGGAAGCGCTCGATGAGCGCATCTCAATTCTGTGATTGGTTTTTCAATTTGAATCAACATTTAGTCAGAAAAGAGGGATTTTGTTTCGGTCGTCCTTTGGTGATCATTGAATTTGATGGCGGATCTTTGCTATAGCGACGATTGGAGGGCGTGGGATCAAGGGTGAGGTGGAGCAGTCACGATCGACAGTCCTTGTTCGCCTAGAAGTGGTCTGATATCGCCTCGATTTAACGTTTGGAAGTGGTGGCGGCGGCGTGTCGCATGGTGGGGCTGGAGCGCTTGATGTTGGTACAGGTGGGGACGGCTTGGGTTGCAGAGCACACCGGCGTGGTTCGATTGGGTCCAGGGTCGACGTGGTGGCGCCAGAAGTTCAAGTAAGAACGATGGCCACTAGGGTTTTGGTGTGTCGAGATTTTCGGCCTGATGGTTATGCGCTTCTCTACTGTGACGTGGCGTCGTTCCATTGGTTTGTTTTTTTAATTTAACTTAAAGTTTAAACGTTCTAACGTGAATAACTTTTACATACGAGGTCCGATTTTGGCACGGTTTTTTTTCTCGGATCGTATTAAAATTCTGGATATTTTGGCGCTGGTTTGGACGGATTCGAAGACTGTTCAAAATTTTGGTTTAATTGGATTTAAATTTCAATTTAAATTCAAAGGTGAGTGCTTTAACCCACTCACAACTTATAAAATTTCTTATGTTTGTTAAATTTAATTTATGATGTGATTAGAAATTTATTTCGGATCTGCAAACAGTATATCTACCCTGGCATTTCCTCATGTGCCGTGTTCACATGCCCTATCGCGCCTTCTACTAGTTTGTTTTGTACCATAATTATGGAGTGCCCTCTGATAGCCCTCCAGTTTACGGGGGAAGTTACGGTACCGTATAGGCTATGAGAATGTATAAAAATGTGCTAAGGAGGATATTTGTAACGCCTTAATGCTATTTTTATACTTTACTTTACTGTAGACACTATTATAATAGCGTATTTTACTACATAGTAGATAGTTTAACGGATTGTAACAACCCGGGATTTTACAACAATTAATTATCGTTGTTAGACGATTAATATTGTTGGCAAATTGCTACTTGGAGTTTTTAATCAGGTTTAAATTCTTTTAAAATTTGATTAAGGGTAAGCGGGCTTCAAATCATCTTGGCCCATGTTTTATTGGTACCGTGTTATCTTGAGTTAAGACCCGTCCCCCTTTCATTTTCATTGATTCAAAACCCTAAATCAAAGCATACCGAACGAAAAAAAATGGCGGCTCTTGTTTCTTCGTCCGCTCCTCCATTCATTCCATTCGCAAGCCCAGTCCTTTTCAATTTGCTCTGAGAAAAATATAGGGCTTCAACTTCTTCGTTTTCTCTGCTCTGGAAAGACTGGGGCTTTGAACAAAATTGAAGGCGCCGATGCTTCGATTTGGTTTGCTTGCCGCTCAATTGTTATGAACATCGAATCAAAAGTGAGTAATTTTGTTTACTCACATCTAGTTCAAGCTTAGGTTTGTAGGGTTTAAATTACGTGATTTTTGTTCGTTTTAATTTGCGATTTAATTTATCTCGGTAGTTCGACTTTGTTCGATGTTGTTGATTTTGAACTGTTCGTTCTTTTCGGTCATCACTGTTTCGATCTTGGTTGGCACGGCTTTGAATTTCTGGTACTTTGACTTCGGTCACTTTGGTTTTGTGATAGTAATTGGCTTCGGTCCCTATGGTGGAACTTGTTTCTGACCCGTTCCAATTTGTGTATATTGGACCACTTGATTTCATGGCATTGATTTTGAACTGCAATTGATTTCGTTTATGTGATGTCGTTTACGTGATGTCGTTTACTGTTGATTTCTTTTGGGGCTTCAGTATTACTTAGCACTGCAGTTGTTTGATTTCAAATGTTTTGTTCTGAAAAAGCAGTATATTTTGTTTGTGCACTTGCTCGATCCATTTCAGATGCACTTTAATATGCAGATACACTTGATGATTTCTGACTTCGTTCTCTGATTTCATGGATTTCCGATGGCTTCGTCCTTGACTGGTTTTGATGTTGGCATTGTACTCGGGTTATTAGATTCATGTGCATTGTCAATTATTTGGAGCGCTGTCTTGTCCATCTGGTTATATTGCGTAGCTTCAAGTCAATGCTTATTTATGTCCACTGATAAAATTCATGTGTGTTCCATTTTGTTCACATGTAATCTGGTCCGTTGTTGTTCCATTTTAGTGCTGTTTCATGACATACGTGTGTTCCTGTACACTTTATAGATTTGAGACTTGTGATCTTCATTGCATATTGAACTTAAGTCGTGTCTGCAATTAGATATTATCTCAAAGTGTATCTCATAGTTTACGAGTCCTAGCCTTAGTCTTGAGTATCACTGCATATGGTTTTGAGTTTTCTTTGGCTGCATATCGAGATGTTTTCACTGATGCATCATGTAGTGTAATTTACTACTCTGATAGTTGATGCTCTTGTAGTGTATGGCCTGGTCCACTGGTCGAGTTCTTTGCTTGATGTACTTGAGTATGCACCCCTGATCACGTCACTGTTTGCATTGTCGACTTTTGTGGTCTATGTGGTCGAAGTATTTTTGTTGTCCTCCATTGTTTGGACATTTGGGCTCTTTTGAGTTGCAGTGTATTTGCTCTGTCCAGTTTATACTTACTTCCTTTCATTATGACCCGAACTTCACTTGTTCACTCTTGGTCCTGTTGTTGCTGTGTCATTTACTTGGTGCATTTTTTTGCACTGTGCATTCATGTGTATTGGTCTTGAGCATTGCCGAGTTTGTTTCTTTATACTGTTGCATTCCTTTAGTGCACTATGCCATAGCCTTGCTTGTGCATTGTCCCATACATCTGCTGCATCCACATTGTCACTGTTTGATATAGTGCATTTCAGTTGTACTTGCAGTCTGCATTTGGTTGTTACAGTCACTTGTCCTGTCCACTGCCCTTTTTCATATTAATCGAGCACTTTCACTTGAGATTGTATTAGTGTGGTTGCTGCAGTTTCTTTTGTGTGTAGTCTTGCCCTTGTTGGTTTGCATTACATTGATACATTTGGATTTGTTTTTCGAATTCACTTGAGTTGAATCCGGTATTTTGGGTTTAATCTTGTGTTCGTTTGTAAATTTTCATTGTGTACATGCATGCACATTGTCCATGTCATTCTGCTTTGACCATTGAGGTCGTGGCATTGATATTTGAATCTCCATTTGCTTTTGATTCGTTGATCTTTTGTGTATTTCATGTTGTAGTGGCGAGGCAGTACACGCGTGCGTGTACTGCAGCCTTTCTCGAATTGACTTTTTTATTGATATTTCTTTTGCATTTTGATTCACTGAACTTTTGTGAAATTCATCACTGTAGTGGCGAGGCAGTGCATGCAAGCGTGCACTGTAGCCCTATCGGAATTGAAGTTTTAATTGATATTTCAATTATTTGAATTGTTTCGTGTGTCCAACTCAATATTTTGAATCGTATTTTGATTTGGTTTAATTTGATGATTTGTTGATATCTAATTATCTTTTTGATAATTAGATTATGAGTTTCTAATTATTTATTTAATAATTAGATTTTGTTTTTAATTGCCGTTTAGGCAATTCTGTTGTTTTCTAAACTATCTTCATTTATAACCCTTTTATTTATCTTCGTTGATAATTTGAAATTGTTGGTTTGTTGTTTAACACTGTTACGTGTTATATTCACCGTTATCCGGTTTCCTTATTTAAGGATTGGATAGGTGAATTTATTTTGACTATCGTCTAATTGTTATTTAATTATTATTGCTTCCGTGCATTAATAACTGAGTTTGAATTAGACTGACCTGTGTATTATTTTCTTTTGAATTTAATACTCGGATCAGACCGAGTTATTACATGTTGTAGATATTATGCTTTGGGTTGCTGCTTGAGCTATGAAGTCTTTTCATATCTTTTGGAGTAGTCGTCGTCATTTTATAGTAGTCAGTGTATTTGTATAGGATGATATATATTCATGTATATTATTCACGATAATGTACTTGTATATGTAACTTCCAGAGTCGACAGTTGTAGTTGTATCATATATACTGTATCACATGTATTGTAAATGACATCAGTTATATATATATATATATATATATATATATATATATATATGAGACTTTTGTTATCTGTGTTCCACATTAGTTTATCTGTGTTATTATTGTATATATTATACTAAACTATTATGAACCATCGTAGTTCGTTTTATACTGGAATTGGGTATGTCGATAGGAGTAAATAAATCAGAGACGAAAAAAATATATACCACTTCTATCGAGATAACTAATACTAGTGTACGGCCTAACTACGGATGGCCGCTCCTATCTAGCCTTATTCTTCTCAATAACAGACAGTAATTCCTTTAATACTCTTTGTTATTGTGAGCATAGAGGCGATGCGTCACAATTGGTATCAAAGCTTGGGGTTTATGGACATAATATGAAACATAACTTAGATGGAACATGTGTTACAACTATTTGTCGATGTTTTACTGTGCTTTGAAAACTAAAGTTTTGAAATTATGATGAAATTTTTAAATATCTTTATTTAAAAATAAAAGAGTATTTGTGTTTTGGTAATTGAGTAACTTGTGTTTGGTTTATCAGAGTGCGCAGCGGAAATAGTGAGACTGTCTTCGCTGAGTACAGCTGATAACCTTTTTGATTTACGAATCAAGATATGAAATTGAATAAAATTTCATTTGTTGTTTACATAGCTGTGTTTATTTGGTTTCTTTGAATATTTCGAATCCGATTTGAGGATCCAAAGCGATTGCAGTTATGTGATTTGTTGAGATTTTTGTTGTTTTGAATTATCTTCATTGAAGATATATTTGACTGATTTCTTTGTTCATTTTGTTGTATGCGTGCAAATTTGAGTTGTACGTTACTGCATTAATTATACTTAAACCGGTGTTTGGTTTTAAACGTATTTTGTTGTCGTTATTTTTATAACGAGATTTTACATCGGTGCTAAATTTTTGAAGCACGGTGTTTTGTTGACATTTTTAATGAATGAAAATTCACTGGTATTATATTTTGATGCAAATTATTTTGATGAGATTTTGACGTTTAAAATTATCGTCGCTTTGACTTCAGTAACCGTCAAAATTTAAAGTGGATTTTCAAGCGGTTATCCCGCAATGCTGATTTTGTTGTCCGTTTTTACGGTATTTTGAGAAGTGCAATTTCCTTGTCGAAGTTGCTACTGATGTTGCTGTTTTAATCACGTGTTTTAAAAATTGTTTCAAAATAGAAATTGTTTTCAAATTTTTTACAGTTTACGCTTTCAAAAGAATGAGGAAGCGATTTAAACGTTTCAGCGAAATCGAGGACTATGACCCCTTTCTTTTACTGATTCGCTTAATTCCGGACTTGTCCGTTTGAGAATGTAAATTATTACTTTTATAAAATAAATGAAATTGTTCTCAGAAGTTTTGCAGTTTGCGTTTTCAAAAGAATGAGGAAACGATTTAAACGTTTCAGCAAAATCGAGGACTATGACCCCTTTCTTTTACTGATTCGCTTAATTCCAGACTTGTCCGTTTGAGAATGTGAAATGTTATTTTTGGAATACACAATTTTGCACTTTCAAGGAAACGACGAAGAGAATTAAACGATTTAGTAAAACTCATGGTATGGGACATGTGCGTTTGCTATTTTGGTTAATTCCGGACTCGTTAATTGAAATATCTGCCGTTTTGATGATTCTGATGATTTTATTTGGCTTTCGAGCCACTCTGATGGACTTTCGGGTCATTTATTGGACCTTCGGGTCATTTGTTGGGCTTTCGGACCACTCTGCTGGACCTTCGGGTCATTTGTTGGGCTTTCGGGCCACTCTGCGGACCTTCAGGTCAAATAACAGTACTAGACCTTTGGGTCACTCTGCAGACCTTCGGGTCATCTGATGGGCGCCAAAAATTTATAGTACATGGTAGGCTTCGGCCATCTGAGATGCACGTGCGGCGTAGCTAAAAAACTCGCCATCTGATGGGATCGATCCAACCTTTTATGTTGATTTTCTAGAGTATCTTAATTGATTTCTAGATATTTGTTGTTTCCAATTATTTGCAGGTAATTGGATATTTGTTGATATGTGTTCTGATTATCGTTTTTGATAACCGGATATTTGTTGATTCTGATTATCGTTTTTGATAATTAGATATTTGTTGATTCTGATTATCGTTTTTGATAATTAGATATTTGTTGATTCTTATTATCGTTTTTGATAATTGGATATTTGTTGATTTGAGATTTCTGATTATCGTTTTTGATAATTAGATATTCGTTGATTCTGATTATTGTTTTTGATAATTAGATATTTGTTGGTTCTGATTATCGTTTTTGATAATCGGATATTTGTTGATTCTTATTATCGTTTTTGATAATTAGATATTTGTTGATTCTGATTATCGTTTTTGATAATTGAATATTTGTTGATTTGAGATTTTTGATTATTGTTTTTGATAATTAGATATTTGTTGATTCTGGTTATCGTTTTTGATAATTAGATATCTGTTGATTCTGATTATCGTTTTTGATAATTAGATATTTGTTGATTCTGATTATCGTTTTTGATAATTGGATATTTGTTGATTTGAGATTTCTGATTATCGTTTTTGATAATTAGATATTTGTAGATTCTGATTATCGTTTTGATAATTAGATATTTGTCGATTCTGATTATCGTTTTTGATAATTAGATATTTGTCAATTCTGATTATCGTTTTTGATAATTAGATATTTGTTGATTCTGATTATCGTTTTTGATAATTAAATATTTGTTGATTTGAGATTTGATTATCGGTTGTGATAATTAAATATTTGTTGATTTGAGATTTGATTATCGTTTGTGATAATTATATATTTGTTGATTTGAGATTTTTGATTATCGTTTTTGATAATTAGAAAATTGCTAATTTTGCTGATTATGGGATTTTCTAGTCTCTAATTGATTCTAGATTATGTTGATTATATTGAATTGCTGTTTTCTATCTATCTCTGTTGATAGTTAGAGTTTGCTGATTATGGAGTTCGTGTTTTCTAATTATCTGTTGGATAACTAGATAATTGCGGTTTTGCGATTTTTGATCGGTGTTTTCTAATTGTCTTTGTTGATAGTTAGGTTTTGCTGTTTTCTAATTATCGTATCGATAATTAGATATCGTTGTTTTGGGATTTATGTATTCTAATTATCTAATTGATAATTGAACATTGCTGACAATTACATTTATTCAGTTTTGTTATTTTCTGAATTATCTATTGATAATTAGATTTTGTTGAAAATTTGTAAATTCCTTTTATGAAATTAAAAGATTTCTTTGGCATTGGTGTTCTTGACCTTTATTATTCTAGCTTAACCAGTTTATGTTAGAAAAATAATTGTTATTGACGCCTTTAATTATGAAAATTGTGGGGACGCAATTTTTATAAGGAGGGGAGTCTATAACAACCCGGGATTTTACAAAAATTAATTATCGTTGATAGATGATTAATATTGTTGGCAAATTGCTACTTGGAGTTTTTAATCAGGTTTAAATTCTATTAAAATTTGATTAAGGGTAAGCGGGCTTCAAATCATCTTGGCCCATGTTTTATTGGTACCGTGTTATCTTGAGTTAAGACCCATCCCCATTTCATTTTCATTGATTCAAAACCCTAAATCAAAGCATACCGAACGAAAAAAATGGCGGCTCTTGTTTCTTCGTCCGCTCCTCCATTAATTCCATTCGCAAGCCCGATCCTCTTTAATTTGCTCTGAGAAAAATATGGCGGCTTCAACTTCATCGTTTTCTCTGCCCTGGAAAGACTAGGGCTTTGAACAAAATTGAAGACGCCGATGCTTCGATTTGGTTTGCTTGCCGCTCAATTGTTGTGCACGTAGAATCAAAAGTGAGTAATATTATTTACTCACATCTAGTTCAAGCTTAGGTTTGTAGGGTTTAAATTACGTGATTTTCATTCGTTTGAATTTGCGATTTAATTTATCTCGGTAGTTCGACTTTGTTCGATGTTGTTGATTTTGAACTGTTCGTTCTTTTCGGTGATCACTGTTTCGATCTTGGTTGGCACGGCTTTGAATTTCTGGTACTTTGACTTCGGTCACTTTGATTTTGTGATAGTAATTGGCTTCGGCCTCCATGGTGGAACTTGTTTCTGACTCGTTCCAATTTGTGTATACTGGACCACTTGATTTCATGGCATTGATTTTGAACTGCAGTTGATTTCGTTTATGTGATGTCGTTTACGTGATGTCGTTTACTGTTGATTTCTTTTGGGACTTCAGTATTACTTGGCACTGCAGTTATTTGATTTCAAATGTTTTGTTCTGAAAAAGCAGTATATTTTGTTTGTGCACCTGCTCGATCCATTTCAGATGCACTTTAATATGCAGGTACACTTGATGATTTCTGACTTCGTTCTCTGATTTCATGGATTTCCGATGGCTTCGGCCTTGACTGGTTTTGATATTGGCATTGTACTCGGGTTATTAGATTCATGTGCATTGTCAATTATTTGGAGCGCTGTCTTGTCCATCTGGTTATATTGCGTAGCTTCAAGTCAGTGCTTATTTATGTCCACTGATAAAATTCATGTGTGTTCCATTTTGTTCACATGTAATCTGGTCCATTGTTGTTCCATTTTAGTACTGTTTCATGACATACGTGTATTCCTGTACACTTTATAGATTTGAGACTTGTGATCTTCATTGCATATTGAACTTAAGTCGTGTCTGCAATTAGATATTATCCCAAAGTGTATCTCATAGTTTACGAGTCCTAGCCTTAGTCTTGAGTATCACTGCATATGGTTTTGAGTTTTCTTTGGCTGCATATCGAGATGTTTTCACTGATGCATCATGTAGTGTAATTTACTACTCTGGTAGTTGATGCTCTTGTAGTGTATGGCCTGGTCCACTGGTCGAGTTCTTTGCTTGATGTACTTGAGTCTGCACCCCTGATCACGTCACTGTTTACATTGTCGACTTTTGTGGTCTATATGGTCAAAGTATTTTTTGTTGTTATTCATTGTTTGGACATTTGGGCTCTTTTGAGTTGCAGTGTATTTGCTCTGTCCAGTTTATACTTACTTCCTTTCATTATGACCTGAACTTCACTTGTTCACTGTTGGTCCCATTGTTGCTGTGTCATTTACTTGGTGCATTTTTTTGCAATGTGCATTCATGTGTATTGGTCTTGAGCATTCCCGAGTTTGTTTCTTTATACAATTGCATTCCTTTAG
This sequence comes from Allium cepa, assembly GCA_030765085.1. NCBI lineage: Eukaryota > Viridiplantae > Streptophyta > Magnoliopsida > Asparagales > Amaryllidaceae > Allium > Allium cepa. The sequence goes on from CM060943.1 coordinate 724,948,162, forward strand.
TGCACTATGTCGTAGCCTTGCTTGTGCATTGTCCCATACATCTGCTGCATCCCCATTGTCACTGTTTGATATAGTGCATTTCAGTTGTACTTGCAGTCTGCATTTAGTTGTTACAGTCACTTGTCCTGTCCACTGCCCTTTTTCATATTAATCGAGCACTTTCACTTGAGATTGTATTAGTGTGGTTGCTGCAGTTTCTTTTGTATGCAGTCTTGCCCTTGTTGGTTTGCATTGCATTGATACATTTGGATTTGTTTTTCGAATTCACTTGAGTTGAATCCGGTATTTTGGGTTTGACCTTGTGTTCGTTTGTAAATTTTCATTGTGTACATGCATGCACATTGTCCATGTCATTTTGCTTTGACCATTGAGGTCATGGCATTGATATTTTTATCTCCATTTGCTTTTGATTCGTTGATCTTTTGTGTATTTCATGTTGTAGTGGCGAGGCAGTACACGCATGCGTGTACTGCAGCCCTACTCGAATTGACGTTTTTATTGATATTTCTTTTGCATTTTTATTCACTGAACTTTTGTGAAATTCATCACTGTAGTGGCGAGGCAGTGCATGCAAGCGTACACTGCAGCCCTATCGGAATTGAAGTTTTAATTGATATTTCAATTGTTTGAATTGTTTCGTGTGTCCAATTCAATATTTTGAATCGTATTTTGATTTAGTTTAATTTGATGATTTGTTGATATCTAATTATCTTTTTGATAATTAGATTATGAGTTTTTAATTATTTATTTAATAATTAGATTTTGTTTTTAATTGCCGTTTAGGCAATTCTGTTGTTTTCTAAATTATCTTCATTGATAACCCTTTTATTTATCTTCGTTGATAATTTGAAATTGTTGGTTTGTTGTTTAACACTGTTACATGTTATATTTGCCGTTATCCGATTTCCTTATTTAAGGATTGGATAGGTGAATTTTTTTGGCTGTCGTCTAATTGTTATTTAATTATTATTGCTTCCGTGCATTAATAACTGAGTTAGAATTAGACTGACCCGTGTACTATTTTCTTTTGAATTTAATACTCGGGTCAGACCGAGTTATTACAGGTTGTATATATCTTGCTTTGGGTTGCTGCTTGAGCTATGAAGTCTTTTCATATCTTTTGAAGTAGTACATGTATAAGATGATATATATTCATGTATATTATTCACGATAATGTACTTGTACATGTAACTTCCAGAGCCGACAGTTGTAGTTGTATCATATGTACTGTATCACATGTATTGTAACTGACATTAGTTATATATATATGAGACTTTTTTTATCTGTGTTCCGCATTAGTTTATCTGTGTTATTATTATATATATTGTCCTAAACTATTATGAACCATCGTATACTGGAATTGGGTATGTCGATGGGAGTAAATAAATCAGAGATGAAAAAAATATATATACCACTCCTATCGAGATAACTAATACTAGTGTAAGGCCTAACAACGGATGGTCGCTCCTATCCAGCCTTATTCTTCGCAATAACAGACAGTAATTCCTTTAATACTCTTTGTTATTGTGAGCATAGAGGTGGGGGCGTCACACGGATCCTTGGGAGATGTGAATCCCAAGCTTCTCTTGAGTTACTGCACCCACTTTAGACACTGGATAGGAGATGTCAAACCCCATAAACATCTCTGACACCGTTCCACTCATATTTATTCCATTGATTTAACTTACATAAGATCTTTTAGTTCTGAGTCGAGTGTTTTGTCTTTTCAATTCGCTTGGGTCAGCCTGAGCATTTCAGGATTTGAAGACATTATCTCTGGAGGATGAAGACGGAGATTTGTAATACTATTATTATATTATTTAATTTGCTGCATCATGTATTCCGCTACATTAATTATTATTCTCTGGTATGTGTAACTCTGATTCATGTTTTATAAGTATAATCAAATTTATTTGTAAAACAACTTCATGAACTGTTATTTGATTATATATTTTGTCATTCCGCTGTGAGATTCTATTTTGTTTTTTTTCTTTCTTTGCTTTTTCTTATTCTCCCCAATAACAATCTGCCCTTCTATATAGTTTGAGTCGACATACGTGTTTGCTTAAAACATCCAAAAAGGCAGGCTGCAGTTGGCATTAGAGCTTTGGTTAAGCGATAACCTTAGCTTTGTGGGTCCGACTCTTTATTAATAGGGTAGTAATACCCTATGATGAGTCGCTGAGTGTATATATATGAGAGAGCGTATTTGTTAGTGTTATAAAAGGTTTTTTATATCATGTTAATTTGTTTCGTTTTGTATTTATAAATTCTGGTTGGAGCATAGGATGCTATGACATCGATAGGGATTTCTAAACACTTAATAGGACAGACCGACACAATATTTGTTTTGAAATATAGGTGAATGAAATAATTTCGCCTATTATATTTTTGTATATAAAATAATAAATTTTATAAATGATATATTTGGTTTAATATATTGGTTGTTAGGTAGTGAAATTTATAAATATAGGTTGGAAATAAGATTTGAAAATAAAAAAATATTGGAAATTTAGAACTTAAGTTCCAGGATTTTTGAAATTTTCTTTCGAATGATTTTGGAATATAATAATAATATTATTTAGAAGTATTTTATGATATAAATATTTCAACATGATTTATAAGAATTGGTTTAAAGAAATTTTGAAAAGAAATAAGTTCTGTAGTCCCCTCTCTGTCACTGGAAAATAATTTCGGTGATGAGTGCATACATCATTGACATTCATTTTCGAGTTTCAAAGTGGGAAGATCGTTGTAGTTGTTTACTGCACACTTGTTTTGATAAATAAATATAAATTTCATTTCCAAATATGATTTGATACATATAAAAGATAGGATATATATGTTATTTTAAATAATTGGAAATGGAACCCGGCATTTAGTCTTAAATTTCTATAAACTAAAGGTTTTAATATTGAAAATGAAACAGAATTTAACTATTTAATAAATGGAACTTCTAAATGAAAATAAGAAATTAAAAGCTAAGGTTATAACTGAAGAATATTAGAAGTTGAAATTTATAACCTATAAAACAAAGGATATGATTATTGAACATTAAGTTAATTAAAAGATATAAGTAAACTTGTGTAACTTTCAATTACATCCTTAAAAACATATATATTACTTACCAAACATTTCAAGTTGTAACGTTTAATAAGAAATGTAATGGAAATTGTACAAATAAATCTATGTAATGAAAGTGTTCAAAGAATTTCTTTTACAAATAGGAATTTGATGTTATAATTATTATAAGCTTAAGTTATAATTTGGAGGGTTATTGTAATTAAATGTGATAGAAAAGGGGTCATTGTAAGTATAAGATTATAAACTTAAGGAAATTGATATGCCAAGTAACTGAATTGAATATGAATATTATTAATAAATGAATGTAAATAAATGAAATTAAGTAGTGAATAAATAAATGTAATACAATAAAAAGAAATTTTACATGATATGGATAAATGAAAATGAATTTATGTAAATATAAACGCAAAAAGATGAAACGAACACTGAATGAATGTAACGACCCGTAAATTTTAACGGTTGTAGTAACGTATTTAATTGAAATTTTGTGCGAATTTTTAAACGATAAAATTTTGAAATATAAATTTGATATTTGGAATATGTCCAGTTAAACATAGCAACCGATAAATTTTCGTCGGAAAATATAAAAGTTTATTTCGTGTGTAAATTTACTTCAATTGAATCAGTTAAAAAGCGATGGAAATAAAACTTTTTCAAAACCAAAATATTTTTACATAGAAAAATTCTAAAACATCTTCTGAGCAAGATGTCAGTTTGTCATTTTTCCAAATTCGGACTTTTTTGGCTCCGTCGATCTTATTTTTCTACGTTTTTCATGCATTTTCCGCTATTATAAAAATTCGAATTTTTAAAATTCAATCATACCGTCGATATCCGTATACCGTTTTGACCGTCTCACCATGCTGATTTTTTTAGTATAATCGTTTGTGGGTTTTGAAGTTCGGGGGAAATATCGAAAAAAAAATCTTTGGAACGATTTACGTATCGGTTGCACAATTTGTTTTTTTTTTCTGTGACCATTCACATACTCACCTATTAGAAAACAAATAATTATTAGCCTTTTTGCATGCTCGTGCCGTTCAAAGTGCCTCTTGGATTCTCTATGTATCATTTACTAACTTTCGTGAATTAGAGATGCAAATTTGAAAGTTCTGTAGCTACTTCATTTTTTTCTATTTCACTTTCAAGCTTATCCCTGTAACTCCAAACTCCTTCTTCTGAACTTTATTTCCCCTCCACCGCTCATAACCCCTCCACCTCTCCCCTTCTACAAGCCGTGCAATCAGCCCATGCCGCTCATCTCAGCACGGCCACGGCAGCCGGTACGCGGACTCTCTTCGCCTCCGCCCTGACAAAAATCCGCACCACCGAGACCATAGCCGAGAGCCACGCAAGCACGCAACCGGCCATTGTCCTCTGTCCTACAACCCCGCCGGCCTCGCAGTCTCCATGCGGCCACACCAAGCATTCCATCGACAACCGTGTCACCTTCCACCTCAGCCACGTCAACATATCACCCTCCGCCACCAAGTCGACCCGCCACCCTGTGCACCGCCCTCCTTCCCTCTCTCCCTCCGATGCAGCCGAGCCTCCATTGTTCCACCATTCACCGGAATCGTTCCTCTCTCCACATGTCTGACCGAGCTTCCCTTTGTATATATTAAGGTAAATATATATATATATATATATATATATATATATATATATATATATATATATATATATTGTATAAGTGTATATGTATTTATAAGTAATATGTTATTCAAGTTTGTAAATGCTAGTTGAAAATACAAGTTTATATAATCTGTTAACTAGGTATTAGTTATGTACAGGCTTTGGTTGTATATATGTTTTACAAATTTTGTTCCTCTGCTGTTGAAAATTTTAGTGGGTATGTTATGTTATATTACTTTATATCCTACTACGTCCTGCTGTATTTATATTTTTTTTATTTCTTATATTAACTGCAAGGTATGCATGTACAGTAACATGCGTGTTTATATATTCTATTATATTTACACCTTATATTAGTATTTTATAACATATGATGTATGAATTCAAGAAGGCTATTTTATGGAAATATTATAACTATACTTGTAATGTAGGTTATTATATTGGTATATTGATTTTCGTGGGTTGTTCCACACTTGTACAGCTATTTTAAATTTTGGAAGGTATATACTATATATTAGTAAAGATATGTGCATGTGGGTCCCTAGTTCAACAGAGATATATATTAGTATACTTTGTTTAGTATATTTTACAATGAAAATATTTTGTACATATTGCCTTATTAGGTTCTGATCATTGGCTTTTTTTACTATAGAAATATATACATATGTGTTACGTTTTAAGTTTGTAGTAATATTTTTGAACAGGTTGTCTATAAGTATGTTATCAAGCCTGCATATTTTGTTAAGTGTATATATATATATATATATAAACATTGTTTTAAAATGCTATTTTGTGTTTTATATTTATATATATACATAAGTGTTGATACATATATTGATTTTAATGTGTGAAGATACATATATATATATATATATATATATATATATATATATATATATATATAATGTAAGATCTGCTTCTATATATATATGTATAATTTATGTTCTATCAAGATGATTCCGATTATTTTCATCGGCCTGTTTTGATCGAATTTTGTCTATTCTTATTATCAGCCTTGATCGTTGAATTCGTGTCGATTTGACTTTGCTTCGGTTCATCATTCAAATTTCAGTGTCCATATCCGTGTGTGTATCCGTGTCATCTTCTGTACTCTCTAGCCACGAAAGGTGAGCAATCACTCACGATTAATATTCTTTTATTTATTAAATTTGATTTCAATTGAAACGACAATTGAAATATGTTGTTGTTATTTATTGCACTGTTATTTACGTATTAGTTCACCTTTGACATCTGACACCATTATCTGTAAATTATACGATGATAATCCTGTTTGGCTGATAATCGATTGATTGTTTGTTGTTTATATTGGATGTTAAATTGTAATGTATAATGTGATAAATGTTATGCAATTGAATTTCACGTAGGATAGTTTAAAAATGTGAATCGACATATGTGTTGAATTTGATTAGTAAATTTGAATAATATGACCCCTTTTAATTGCTAAGTCAATTGACACGTAGAATTTGATAAATTATCCTTTAGAACTTTGAATGTATATTGGATTAATTGTTGTAGTATTGAAATGTAAATTGAAATTGAACGACAAGTGGAAAAAACCGTGATATAATAGTCTTTAATCTACATGAAATGATAGTGTAGATTCTAGAAATAATTATATTAATTCGCACAAACAAAAATGTGAATTAATACGATTATTTCGGGATTATATGAATTGAATATTGGATTGTTATTGATTGTTGTTTTTGCTTGTTATTTCCTTTGACACCATCCCAGTTATCACACTGCAAGTTCCCTTTATTATGCTTGATCTTGAATTGAAATTGGAATCGGGTTGAAATGATGTATACCCAAATGAATTTGACTTAGGATAGAGAATTAAATAAACCCGATTGGTCAATAATTTGATTTAAAATAAAATAAAGATTTTATTTGAATAATAAGGTTTTGAAATAAAAATTGGAACGTAAATTTTAATGAATGGAAAATGTTAATATTGAAATCTGAACAAAATATTAATGTAATAACTGATGAAAGAACGTTGTCTTGAATTGAATTATTTAACAATTGAATTTGGAATTAGTCATTGAATTAAGTTTGAAATGATCTAATAATTAAGTTTGAATTTATAATTAAGTTGAAATTATTTAGTTTTGAAATTATTTATAATTAAGATTGAAATTATTTAATAATTGAATAAGATTTAATTATTTGATAATTGGATAAAAAAATTGAATTCTTTGATAAGAGAAATCGAACTTTTGAATAATGGATTTGAACTTCGTTAATAAATGAAATTTAGTTTCTTTATTTATTAAAGTTTTGGAAATATATTTAAGTATATTAATAAGTGAAATTGAACTTCTAGAATATATGAAATTTAGTTCTTTATTAATTGAGTTTGAAATTTGCAACGAAGTCAATAAATAAGTGAAAATTGAATTTCTTTAACAAGAAATAAAGTGTGATTTATTGAAATGAATGGGATTTATTGAAATTAATGTAAGACTTGTAATTTAAAGAATTGATTTGGCGAATTTAATTTATTTCAATTTGAAGTTTTGATATAATGAAGTTGAACGTAAGTAATTGATTTAAATGAATTGGAATTTAAATAGAAGTTGTTTTGAATGATAAATTTACTTAACGGATATTGAATGAAATCGATAAATGAAGTTGAATTGATTGAATGTTAAATTAAATTAAATTAAATGATTTCGGAATGAAATTTATATACGAACTTGAATCAATATTTGTTTTGTTTAAATAAAAGTTGAAATCGAATTATAAGATTTTGAAATGGTAATTTGGAAGCTTTGAAATGGAAATTTTGGAATTGATTTAGAAAGACAAATGAAATGTTGGTTTACGAATTGAAATTGCAAATTTGAATTTGATTTGGTTTTGAAATTTATTAAACGACCAATCGATGTAATACTTACGAAAGTTATTAAAGAAACTGGAATCGGTTATGGATATCCTCTCTATCTAAACCGAAAACCACTTTAATAACTATACGTGAAGTGATGATCAAGAATGAAGTGGTTGGAATGATGTACGTGATGACTGAAGAAAGAGAACGATAATGGATAGCCTTGACACTTGTGTCAAATTGGAAATGACTAAAATCAGGAGCCGTGCCGGACCAAATGGGGTTAGCCACCTCGAGCGAACACACTTCTTCGTAACTACTACTCATTACTTGTTATTGATTGGTGCACCCTCGGAATTTCAGGAGTGTTGTTTCGCGGTGTTGCGATCGCTGCGGCGATGCGTTCTCACCAGTCCGGATCAGACGAACGGTAGTTTCACTACCTTGGGTATTGCCTCATGTGCCTTGTCATACTTGTATCCCTATATACGCGACCACTACGAATTTGTTTTGTGTTATACCTATGGAGTACTCCCTGATAGCCCACCAGTTTACGGTGGAGTTTACAGTGCTGTATAGACTATGACGCTTATATAAAATGTGTTAAGGGGGATAATGGTAACGCCTTAACACTATTTTAATATTTATATTACTGATAGACATTATCTATTTAGCGTACACTACTATATAGTAGATAGTTTAACGGATCCTTAAAGGATGGTTATTCCAACGCCCTTTGAGTTATTGTATTTCAATTGTTATTTCACTTGAGTTGGATTTATTGATATAAGAATGTTAATCCTGACTCGAGTGTTTGTGTTTTGCTTTACGCTCGGGTCAGACTGAGTGTACTAGTATTCGGGGCTCACCTTTGGAGTTGGAGCTTTGCGTGAAGATCCAGCCACCTATTCTGCTTTCAGTATTCGATGATTTCAGTGATGTATTCTGATTTATACTTGATGTATCGTATTTCTCTTTTGTTGTAAACTCTGATGTATCTTATATATTTATATAGTAGCTTCATGAACTACTATCTCTTTTACTTCCGCTGCATATTATTACTCTGTGTCTGTGATTCTGTGATTATTTATTTACTGTATATCTGAATTTTGCCAAATTTAAATTAACAATTCGGTATTTTTAATTATTCAAGTCCGACATGTGCGTATGCGAATAGTCCAAAATAGCGGGTCATTACAGTTGGTATCAGAGCTTTGGTAGCTCTAGGCAAAACTTAGCATATAGGGTAAATGTATTTACAGAATCACTCCCACTCGAGTTTCTATCTCTTTCTTTTGACTCAATCCCTTTGAATTTTGGAACGTTCACACGGTTTCGAAATTCATTCATGTTCCTAACTATTCATCTTTTTTCAATCCTGGAGCACCCCATAACTCCATTTTGAATGATATCTATAATAGATCGGCGGTCTCGTCAATCTACGAATGATTCGTAAAGGGACGAAAGTCCTTTACAATAGACATCGATTTATCGGATATTTTTGTATCCTCGGTTTACGATGCAATTTATTCCCTGCTATACTTAAAATCCATCTCTTGAGATCGAGTGTTGATCTACCTCGGAATTCAGCATCGATCTTATCCTTGAAGTTACGGTCGACCCGGTTAAGGTTGCCCGTGAATTGAATAAGCTTATCCATCTCCCGATTTTGTTAATTGAATTATCTTGTCTTCTGTTTCAAACTTATTATCGAATCAAAATTTTCATTGATTTGATTTCCATCAAATTTTAATCTTTATATTTATTTTGAAATCCATTATTGTATAGTTGAGCGAAGAAGTGTATTTGTAAATTAATATTTAAATGTTTTACATATATTGTGTTGTTTGAGTTGTTGATGTTGATTTGGATTTTCGATCGATTCGTCTGATCAACGCTATCGATAGAATTTCTAAAACACTTGAGCAGAGCAAACTGACACAATAATATTTTCAAATTTGGTGAATAAAATGGTTTTGTATAATTATATTATATATAAGCATAAATTTTTCTGAAATCAAAAGGTTAATGAATCTGTTGTCCAAAATGTTAAAATTTAATTCTCATTTATTGTTTTATAAATCATTGCCTATTGCATAAAATAAATAAATGAATTTATAAAACCTTGTTGTAAATTTATTTGGAAATTTAAATGAATGTAAGTCAGGAATTAGAGAATTTGATTTTCGATGATTTCAAACTTTGATTTTAAAGTTTTAAAGCGTATAGTATTTGAAGTATTTTCAAATAGAAACCATTTTCAAAGAATTTAAATGTTTAAATCAGTGCTCTTCTCTTTGTCGCTAGAAAATAATTTCGATGATGACGGCCACATCATCGATATTCATTTTCAAGTTTCGAAGTGGAAAGACTATTCTGTAGCTTTGCTACGGTTAGTTTTTTTTTTTTAAATTTTTGATTTGAATTTCTTAAAGCATGGTTCGATTTGTAATATATATTGATGTATGATTTAAATTCGATTTGATATATAATATATATTTATATGTCTCTAAATAAATTTGAAGTTACTCGAAATTTAAATTCTTAAATTTATGATAAGGATAAATTTCAATTATAAAATGAAATTAAAATTTTGAATTAATATTTAAACTTGAGAGAATTTAACTAGAAAATTTTACTTGTATAATGCTCAATTGCATTACAAATTACGTACCTAAATTTTCAAAAGTTAATTATGTAATTGAATATTATACAATATAAATGATATCAAAGGAATTTTTAAATAATTCTTGTAGTTATAATAAATGAGAATATACTTAATATATATATGATAAGATGTATTATGTAGAATAAATTTAATAAAGAAGAATTAAATTTGTCGAATAAAGTATGATTATAATAAATAACTATTCCAATTTAATCTTTGAAATTGTTAATTCAAGAAAAATAGAATAATAGATGTGATCAATAAAATAAAAAAATTTGTTTGAGAATTAATAAATTGAAATTTAATCAACTTAATGAGATATCTTGAATTAATTGAATTTAAATTGAATTTCATTTGAAAGGAACCTTTTGTACCTAACATTAATTAACGTGAAATCAAATCAATTTAATGAAAACCTTGAATTTAAAAACAAATCGATGAATATAAAATTTATTTAAATTGAAATTTATACGGTTTAAATAAAAAAATTATTTTAGAATTCAAATCTATTTTCTTCTGGTTGTTTCTATTTTCCTACTCCCTTTTCGAGAACGAAAAGTTTTGAGTGGGGGAGAGTGTAACGACCCGTAAATTTTAACGGTTGTAGTAACGTATTTAATTGAAATTTTGTGCGAATTTTTAAACGATAAAATTTTGAAATATAAATTTGATATTTGGAATATGTCCAGTTAAACATAGCAACCGATAAATTTTCGTTGGAAAATATGAAAGTTTATTTCGCGCGTAAATTTACTTCAATTGAATCAGTTAAAAAGCGATGGAAATAAAACCTTTTCAAAACCAAAATATTTTTACATAAAAAAATTCTAAACCATCTTCTGAGCAAGATGTCAGTTTGTCATTTTTCCAAATTCGGACTTCTTTGGCTCCGTCGATCTTATTTTTCTACGTTTTTCATGCATTTTGGCGCTATTATAAAAATTCGAATTTTTAACATTCAATCATACCGTCGATATCCGTATACCGTTTTGACCGTCTCGTCATGCTGATTTTTTTAGTATAATCGTTTGTGGGTTTTGAAGTTTGGGGGAAACATCGAAAAAAAATCTTTGGAACGATTTACGTATCGGTTGCACAATTTGTTTTTTTTTCTTTGACCATTCACATACCCACCTATTGGAAAACAAATAATTATTAGCCTTTTTGCATGCTCGTGCCGTTCAAAGTGCCTCTTGGATTCCCTATGTATCATTTACTAACTTTCGTGAATTAGAAATGCAAATTTGAAAGTTCTGTAGCTACTTCATTTTTTTTCTATTTCACTTTCAAGCTTATCCCTGTAGCTCCAAACTCCTTCTTCTGAACTTTATTTCCCCTCCACCGCTCATAACCCCTCCACCTCTCCCCTTCTTCAACCCGTGCAATCAGCCCATGCCGCTCATCTCAGCACGGCCACGGCAGCCGGTACGCGGACTCTCTTCACCTCCGCCCTGACAAAAATCCGCACCACCGAGACCACAGCCGAGAGCCACGCAAGCACGCAACCGGCCATTGTCCTCTGTCCTACAACCCCGCAGGCATCGCAGTCTCCATGCGGCCACACCAAGCATTCCATCGACAACCGTGTCACCTTCCACCTCAGCCACGTCAACATATCACCCTCCGCCACCAAGTCGACCCGCCACCCTGTGCACCGCCCTCCTTCCCGCTCTCCCTCCGATGCAGCCGAGCCTCCATTGTTCCACCATTCACCGTAATCATTCCTCTCTCCACATGTCTGACCGAGCTTCCCTTTGTATATATTAAGGTAAATATATAAATATATATATATATATATATTGTATAAGTGTATATGTATTTATAAGTAATATGTTATTCAAGTTTGTAAATGCTAGTTGAAAATACAAGTTTATATAATCTGTTAACTTGGTATTAGTTATGTACAGGCTTTGGTTGTATATATGTTTTACAAATTTTGTTCCTCTGCTGTTGAAAATTTTAGTGGGTATGTTATGTTATATTACTTTATATCCTACTACGTCCTGCTGTATTTATATTTTTTTTATTTCTTATATTAACTGCAAGGTATGCATGTACAGTAACATGCGTGTTTATATATTCTATTATATTTACACCTTATATTAGTATTTTATAACATATGATGTATGAATTCAAGAAGGCTATTTTATGGAAATATTACAACTATACTTGTAATGTAGGTTATTATATTGGTATATTGATTTTCGTGGGTTGTTCCACACTTGTACAGCTATTTTAAATTTTGGAAGGTATATACTATATATTAGTAAAGATATGTGCATGTGGATCCCTAGTTCAACAGAGATATATATTAGTATACTTTGTTTAGTATATCTTACAATGAAAATATTTTATCCATATTGCCTTATTAGGTTCTGATCAGTGCCATTTTTTTTATTATAGAAATATATATATATGTGTTACATTTTAAGTTTGTAGTAATATTTTGGAACAGGTTGTCTATCAGTATGTTATCAAGCCTGCATATTTTGTTAAGTGTATATATATATAAACATTGTTTTAAAATGCTATTTTGTGTTTTATATTTATATATATACATAAGTATTGATACATATATTGATTTTAATGTGTGAAGATACATATATATATATAATGTAAGATCTGCTTCTATATATATGTATAATTTATGTTCCATCAAGATGATTCCGATTATTTTCATCGACCTGTTTTGATTGAATTTTGTCTATTCTTATTATCAGCCTTGATCGTTGAATTCGTGTCGATTTGACTTTTCTTCGGTTCGTCATTCAAATTTCAGTGTCCATATCCGTGTGTGTATCCGTGTCATCTTCTGTACTCTCTAGCCACAAAAGGTGAGCAATCACTCACGATTAATATTCTTTTATTTATTAAATTTGATTTCAATTGAAATGACAATTGAAATATGTTGCTGTTATTTATTGCACGGTTATTTACGTATTAGTTCACCTTTGACATCTGACACCATTATCTGTAAATTATACGATGATAATCCTGTTTGGCTGATAATCGATTGATTGTTTGTTGTTTATATTGGATGTTAAATTGTAATGTATAATGTGATAAATGTTATGCAATTGAATTTCACGTAGGATAGTTTAAAAATGTGAATCGACATATGTGTTGAATTTGATTTGTAAATTTGAATAATATGACCCCTTTTAATTGTTAAGTCAATTGACATGTAGAATTTGATAAATTATCCTTTAGACCTTTGAATGTATATTGGATTAATTGTTGTAGTATTGAAATGTAAATTGAAATTGAACGACAAGTGGAAAAAACTGTGATGTAATAATCTTTAATCTACATGAAATGATAGTGTAGATTCTAGAAATAATTATATTAATTCGCACAAACAACAATGTGAATTAATACGATTATTTCGGGATTATTTGAATTGAATAGTGGATTGTTATTGATTGTTGTTTTTGCTTGTTATTTCTTTTGACACCATCCCAGTTATCACACTGCAAGTTCCCTTTATTATGCTTGATCTTGAATTGAAATTGGAATCGGGTTGAAATGATATATACCCAAATGAATTTGACTTAGGATAGAGAATTAAATAAACCCGATTGGTCAATAATTTGATTTAAAATAAAATAAAGATTTTATTTGAATAATAAGGTTTTGAAATAAAAATTGGAACGTAAATTTTGATGAATGGAAAATGTTAATATTGAAATCTGAACAAAATATTAATGTAATAACTGATGAAAGAACGTTGTCTTGAATTGAATTATTTAACAATTGAATTTGGAATTAGTCATTGAATTAAGTTTGAAATGATCTAATAATTAAGTTTGAATTTATAATTAAGTTGAAATTATTTAGTTTTGAAATTATTTATAATTAAGATTGAAATTATTTAATAATTGAATAAGATTTAATTATTTGATAATTGGATAAAAAAATTGAATTCATTGATAAGAGAAATCGAACTTTTGAATAATGGATTTGAACTTCGTTAATAAATGAAATTTAGTTTCTTTATTTATTAAAGTTTTGGAAATATATTTAAGTATATTAATAAGTGAAATTGAACTTCTAGAATATATGAAATTTAGTTCTTTATTAATTGAGTTTGAAATTTGTAACGAAGTCAATAAATAAGTGAAAATTGAATTTCTTTAACAAGAAATAAAGTGTGATTTACTGAAATGAATGTGATTTATTGAAATTAACGTAAGACTTATAATATAAAGAATTGATTTGGCGAATTTAATTTATTTCAATTTGAAGTTTTGATATAATGAAGTTGAACGTAAGTAATTGATTTAAATGAATTGGAATTTAAATAGAAGTTGTTTTGAAGGATAAATTTACTTAACGGATATTGAATGAAATCGATAAATGAAGTTGAATTGATTGAATGTTAAATTAAATTAAATTAAATGATTTCGGAATGAAATTTATATACGAACTTGAATCAATATTTGTTTTGTTTAAATAAAAGTTGAAATCGAATTATAAGATTTTGAAATGGTAATTTGGAAGCTTTGAAACGGAAATTTTGGAATTGATTTAGAAAGACAAATGAAATGTTGGTTTACGAATTGAAATTGCAAATTTGAATTTGATTTGGTTTTGAAATTTATTAAACGACCAATCGATGTAATAATTACGAAAGTTATTAAAGAAACCGGAATCGGTTATGGATATACTCTCTATCTAAACCGAAAATCACTTTAATAACTATACGTGGAGTGATGATCCAGAATGAAGTGGTTGGAATGATGTACATGACGACTGAAGAAAGAGAACGATAATGGATAGCCTTGACACTTGTGTCAAATTGGAAATGACTAAAATCAGGAGCCGTGCCGGGCCAAATGGGGTTAGCCACCTCGAGCGAACACACTTCTTCGTAACTACTACTCATTACTTGTTATTGATTGGTGCACCCTCGGAATTTCAGGAGTGTTGTTTCGCGGTGTTGCGATCGCTGCGGCGATGCGTTCTCACCAGTCCGGATCAGGCGAACGGTAGTTTCACTACCTTGGGTATTGCCTCATGTGCCTTGTCATACTTGTATCCCTATATACGCGACCACTACGAATTTGTTTTGTGTTATACCTATGGAGTACTCCCTGATAGCCCACCAGTTTACGGTGTAGTTTACAGTGCTGTATAGACTATAACGCTTATATAAAATGTGTTAAGGGGGATAATGGTAACGCCTTAACACTATTTTAATATTTATATTACTGATAGACACTATCTATTTAGCGTACACTACTATATAGTAGATAGTTTAACGGATCCTTAAAGGATGGTTATTCCAACGTCCTTTGAGTTATTGTATTTCAATTGTTATTTCACTTGAGTTGGATTTATTGATATAAGAATGTTAATCCTGACTCGAGTGTTTGTGTTTTGCTTTACGCTCGGGTCAGACTGAGTGTACCAGTATTCGGGGCTCACCTTTGGAGTTGGAGCTTTGCTTGAAGATCCAGCCATCTATTCTGCTTTCAGTATTCGATGATTCCAGTGATGTATTCTGATTTGTACTTGATGTATCGTATTTCTCTTTTGTTGTAAACTCTGATGTATCTTATATATTTATATAGTAGCTTCATGAACTACTATCTCTTTTACTTCCGCTGCATATTATTACTCTGTGTTTGTGATTCTGTGATTATTTATTTACTGTATATCTGAGTTTTGCCAAATTTAAATTAACAATTCGGTATTTTGAATTATTCAAGTCCGACATGTGCGGATGCGAATAGTCCAAAATAGCAGGTCGTTACAATGAATGATTTGGAACAAAATTTATTAAGAAGTAAATGTAAAATTAAAGAAAGAAATCAATGAACGAGGAAAAAAACAACAAATGTTGTGAAAGAAAATTTATAAGAATAAACTTAAATAATGTTAGAACTTTCCGTTTGTTTTGGTTTATGGGTTGATTGGGCAGGGATACTTCTAATTGTTTGTATGTATGAATAATCTATTTAGTTTCATCTAAGACTGCTGAGTAAATGGTACACTTGGTAGTTTATTTATCATTCTATGCAATTTAAAAGTGTTTATGCCCGAACGAACTATTTGTTTTGGTTGACATGGATGGATAGTTGATCGATATTTGATTTCATATGATGACTATATGTTGGTTGCAAATGATTGTTGTTTATGTTGATTTTTTCGTTAGTGGTTGAAACAACTTTAAATATTTCATATTATATAATTGTTAACTCTTTTTGGATTATATAAGTGAAATACAATTGCTACTGCTTTTGGTTTTATAATTAAGCGTTTGTTTGCCCGACAAATAGGTACGTTTTTGGATTACGATTTTATAGCGATATTATATTATTTTTCCCGCCATTGGGATATATTATTTTGAAATTTTTGATATATATTGTTATATATGATATTATATTTTCTTCCGAGCCACTCGGTACAAAGAAGACTTTGTTGAAATTTTTCGTGAATTTTGGAGTTAGAAAAATTTTGAAAAATGTTTTCCAAACCCTATTGATTTGAGTATAAAAGATTTAATGAGTATAAATTGGTATATTTTATTTAAATTAATTAATTTTGTAAATTTATTTGTTTATAAAGTTAATATTTTTGAATAAGATGCATTGTTTACTTAATTCTTTCTTTTCCCTTCTTTTTCCTTTTCGGAGACGAAAAGTTTTGAGTGTGAGAGAGTGTAACGACCCATAAATTTCAATAATTAAATTTTTTAATTTAATAAGATTTTGGTAAATAAATTTGAAAGAAATAAAAACTTTGTGATTTAATAATGAAATGAATGCTAAGATGAAATGTAACAATGGTATTTAGAACTAATTATTAAGAATTGAAATGAAACACCAATAATGAACTAATGCAAATTGTTATACTTAGTTATAAATTTGATTATAAGAAAACGAGTGTGAATGTGAAACAATTAATGAGATAATATATGATTAATAGAAATAGAAGTAAATCATTGTTGGTTACGTAATTGTAACATCTGGCCATAGGTAATAGACTTATTAATGTGAATAAAATCACAAATTGAAATAACACAAATGTTATACTTAGCTATAAGTGTGTATATGAAAACAAATGTAAGTATTGAATTGATAAATGAATTACCACATAATTGATGATAGGTGAATAGAATTTGTGTTGGGAAAATAATTATAACATTTGATTGTAAATAATAATGGATTCATAAGTGCAATTAAAGATTATGGTAACAATTATTATAAGTTGCCTATTTAATTAGTCTATAAAATTAATTGGAAATCAATTGTATTTAAATATAAATAAATGTCCATTAATGTGAGTTGGGACAATAATTGAGGTTTTAATTATAATAAATATATATGTTTGGCAAATTCAATATAATTGAAAACAACAGCTAATACAAAGGAAAGATGGAAATTTGAAAATATTAATGTAATGAAAGACAAACAAATAGTAACTAGGTTTATGGAGTAATAATAGACTTAATAAAAAGATTGGAACTGAATCACTCTGTTTAATTGAAATTATTTATAACCGGGATTCAATTGGTAATAATTGGATTAATTGTAATCAAAGGAAATTAAGTGTTTAAAATTTCATAAATGGAAATTAGGATAAAATTTGAGAATATTAATGAAATAAATCATGAACCAATGTAAATTTATCCATTTGACAATAAGGGATTGAATAATAGGATGAAAGGTCAATTAAGTAGAATTATTGGAATTTAATTTGAAATTTAACGGAATTATTAAATTGGAAGTAAATATGAGAATTAGTGAAATAATTAATATAGAATTAACATGAAAATTTGTTTTAAAATTGTTATAAATGTCTATGTAACCAAAATTGATAAAATTTGTCAACTATAAAATCAGAATTGAAAAATTGACTTAATTAATTAATAATTTATGTATTTAATTAACTGGAAAGTAGCCATTTTGGCCACTAACTCGGATTTCGACAAAACTAGTTTCATCGTATCTGTAACGGTGAATTATTGTAGGATCTAAAGTTTCATAGTGATCAGACATGTCATTTGATCGTATGGGCTCGAAATGCCTAGAAATAAATTAAATTGAAATCAATTTGAAATAAGCTGATTTTTTCATAACTTCTTCATACAATAGAATTAGGACTTGAAACCTCTTCTATTAAGTTTAAAATATTTGAAAACATCTATTTTGATATATGCGTTGGCCCATTTAGTTCCGGAGTCAGAACGGGCTTTTCGAGACGTTTATAGCTCCAACCCAAATCAAATCCGACCCGTTATTTCTATTTTCTAACCTACCTATAAAGACCTCGTTATAAACCCTAGCCACTCTTTATCCTCATTTTTCTGTATGTACATTTCCTTCTCATTCCAATGGCAGACAAAACCTAATTCCTAAATGCAGTTTCTAATTTCAAATTCAACTTTAAAATTCAAACTCCTCATGCAATATCGAATTATATATCAATTGGAAGTGCTCGATGAGTGCATCTCAATTCTGTGATTGGTTTTTCAATTTGAATCATCATTTAGTCAGAAAAGAGGGATTTGGTTTCGACCGTCTGTTGGTGATCGTTGAATTTGACGGCGAATCTTCGCTATGGCGACAATCGTAGGGCGTGGAATCAAGGATGAGGTGGAGCAGTCACAATCGGTAGTCTTTGTTCGCCTGGAAGTGGTCTGATATTGCCTCGATTTGACGTTTGGAAGTGGTGGCGGCGCTGTCGCATGGTGGGGCTGGAGCGCTTTATGTTAGTACAGGTGGGGACGACTTGGGTGGCGGAGCACATCGGCGTGGTTCGATTGGGTCCAGGGTCGATGTGGTGGCGCCAGAAATTCAAGGAAGAATGGCGGGCGCTAGGGTTTCGATGTGTCGAGATTTTCGGCCTGATGGTCACACGCTTCTCTACTGTGACGTGGCGTCGTTCCATTGGTTCGTTTATTTTTTTTTATTTTTTTAATTTAACTTAAAGTTTAAACGTTCTAACGTGAATAACTTTTGCATACGAGGTCCGATTTAGGGCGGTTTGTTTTATCGGGATCGTATGAAAATTTAGAACATTTTAGCGCTCGTTTGGACGAGTTCGAAGACTGTTCAAATTTTGGGTTTAAATTGAATTTAAATAAATTAAAAGGTGAGTGCTTTAACCCACT
This sequence comes from Allium cepa, assembly GCA_030765085.1. NCBI lineage: Eukaryota > Viridiplantae > Streptophyta > Magnoliopsida > Asparagales > Amaryllidaceae > Allium > Allium cepa. Next base: position 724,967,518 of record CM060943.1, read on the forward strand.
CACAACTTCTAAAATTTCTTTTGTTTGTTAAATTTAACTTATGATGTGATTAGAAATTTATTTATGGCTGTTTGTTATATTTTGAATCATTGTCTCAGTTAATTCTAATTTATTAAATTAAATCGTTATTTAATTTATTATCGAATATATATTGCCAGTTAAATACGTGTTATTGATTATCTGTTCTATACTGATATTTATTGATTGATTTGGATGATGACTGTGATGGATGTTTGACTATTGATATTGAATGAATGGATGTTGTATTTTATATCATTATAAACTGCAAGTTTGTTATGCATTTTTATTTCATTCGAGATTGCAGTTTGAAATGATATATAACCGTAAGATATCAAATTGCGGATTGAAATGATAAATATCTGTATCATTTGACCCTAGGGTAGAAAATTATATACGGAAACCAGATTGGTTAAATTAAATGATTTTTAAATCCTTAATTTTTTTAATTTAATCAATTGATTTTTTGAAATAAACATTTTATTTATATAAATTGAAGTGTTATTCAAAAATCAATTTTTATGTTAAATGCGAATTGGTTTAAAGGAATGGTTTTAAGGAATAAAATTGAAATTTTAAAAGTCGAATTAGAGATATAAGTGAAATTTGTCAGAATTTAGTATTTGAGTTGTTGGAAAATATATTTTTGAAATTTATTGAAATTGAAATAATTTAAAGTGATATTTTGAACATGTTTGGAAGCGGTATTGAATTAAATGATTTATTGAGGATTGGAATTTTCCCAAAATCTGAAATTGGATTTGAGAAATTGAAATGGTCTGAATTTGTTGAAATGAAATAAATAGTTTTAAAATTGATATAAATTACAAATTCATGTTTTCAAAAAATATATTTTAAATTATATTATTTTTATGATTCTGAATTTTAAGATTTATAAATTATTTTAGCCTATATTAATTATATTAAATCAATTTAACCTATTTTAAAACCATTAAATTTATTTTTAAAAACTAATTAAACCATTTAACTCATATTAAATATAATTAATCTATTTTAAACCTATTTAATTTATTTTAAATTATTTAATATATAAATCCATTTATAATTTTTTTAACTATTCATAACTATTTGAACTATTTTCAAAATTTTAAAACTAAGTAAAAAGGGAAGTGTTTTATTCAAATTCATTGGTTTAAAGGCAAACATGATGAAATGATGAAATAACACAAGTTGGAATTTTAATGTTATATTTAATTAAGTATGATTATTTTGAAGTTAGGATTTAACCTGTTTTGAAAATATGGTTTTGGAAGGAATTATGACTTTTGAAAGCGAATACGAATTTTAAAGTGAATATTGTAACGACCCTGAATTTTGAACAATTTAATTTGAAAATATTTAATTAATTTTATATATTTGAATGGCAGTTTGACTTGAATTTCAAATTATCAGAATGAATTTAGTGATTTAAAATATAAATTTAATCTATTGAGAGTTGAATAAAATTTGAATCTTCAATTTTAAGCCGATTAAAAATATTTCAAAGGCTTGTAAAATTCATATTGATAATACTGAAGATTATAGAAGCTTCAGAATTGAATTTGAAAGTGAATTGTTCATTTTTGAAATTATATCGTTTGAATCGATATTTAAAAATAGCCGTCCGAGGCACAGTCTCGGAATTCGACGAAACCAGTTCCATTGGGTCCGTAATATTGAATTATTGCCGGATTTCAAATTTCGTATTTTTCTGAGGTGATATGTGAGCACACGACGTGTAAACGCATTGGAATTTTAAAACGAATTCACTTTAAATTTAAATTTAAAATTTTATTACAGACAGCATCCCTAGATTCTTGCCTAAAATCACGTTATCTCCTATAATCGTGCCGAGAATCGTGAAATGATCATGCCTCCTTCACGTTTAAATGTCCCTCTCCCTTATCATTCAAAACACAGAACAAAATCAAATGGCCGATGGAAAAAAAGAAAAAAAATCTCTTCGTTCAAATTGTAATGGCCGAAGCCGTCTCCCTCTCTCCCATTTCCTTCTTCCCCTTTCCTTCTTCAAATCTCAAAATCGATACAGCTAAAAAAAAAAAAAAAAAACAAATGGCCGAAGCCGATTCGAGCTAAATGCTCGAACAAGGGCGCGCGCTCGAGATAGCGGCGGCGCGCGAGTCAGGGAAGGCGTTCGCAATGATTTGTGGCGCGTGCGTATACCCAGGTGAAGGCGGTTGTGGGTCGTGAAAGTAAGGCGCGCGTGCGCAGGCGTGGGGTGAGGTCGCGATGGGGGTTCGCGGCAACGGCGGCGATGTCGTGGGGCCGCGTGAAGCTAGGGTTAGGGGTCGGCGCCGATGGATTCGTGGGTAATTCACGAGGGCAGTGCAGTCGCGATGTTGGGTTCTGGGTTCATCTGAGCAGCGAAGGTATATATCCATTTTATATAACTAAACAAAAAAATAAAATAAATTCATAGGTTAGAAAAATATTAACAGTGAAATTTATTTCTGTTTTATAATAAAATACTATTATATTTTAGTTGTAGGGTTTGTGAAAAGAAAAGAAAAGAAAAAGTTGATTTATTTACAGTGAAATTTTGCTACCATGAATGTATAAATATAGATAAGCAAAAGAATAATTTATAAAAGGAAAATTAGTCAAAATAATTTATTAAAAAGGAATTTGTTAAAGATTTAAACATAGAAGTAAAATTTATAAAGCTTAAAGTGAAAATTGTTAGTTAATTAAATTTATTTAAATGAGAAATTAAAATTTTCGTCTAGTTCAAATATTTATAAATCGTATAATGTTTATACACATTAAATGAAAGTGTCAAAGAAAATTTAGTTTTTAAATAAAATTAGTATAAATAAATTTATTAAAGAAGAAACTGGTTTAAATAAAACTATCAGTTAATTTAACTATTAAAATGAAATCACTGATGAATCGAAATTATCAAATGAAAATTCATTATTCGATCTATTCGAATATTAATAAATTGTGTAAATATTTATACAAGGTACGAATCAAGAAAAATCGAGTCAAGAAGGAAAATGGATTGCTAATAAAAGCAAAGGTGAGAACTTCTCACTCAAAAAATTTATAAGTTGGATTTGCAGTTATTGATTGATTGCTATTTGGTTGTGATATTAGATATAGTAGGATATATATCTATATATATAGCAATATATATATATTGGCATATGTATATATTGCAGTTGATTGATTTCCCGCATTGTATAGCGGATGAGACCCTATTACGCCGCCTATTAAGCGGATGATATATTTATAAATCTCATATACCGCGATATTCCACCTCGAAGTGGAATGGGTATTGTGCTAATGTCTGTGGATGCAGGGAAACAGGTTGGAGGGATCCAACTGGATTCCTCACAAATATTTATTTAATTCAGATATTGTGATATTTGATTGTTTATCATATCGATATATGATATTTAAAAGTCGTGATTGACTATTTGATGTGTTGCGTCATCGGATCCAATTTTGAAGTTTAAAAATAACGATTTTGATTTTTAAGGGATTTCTAAAGTGATTTTTGAAAATATACGTTTATAAAATATTTTTGGAATCGATTCATCTTAAATAAATAAACGTTATAATTTTAATATTATAAAAATTATGATTTTTGAGAAATACAGTTAAAAGTTGATTTTTGAAAATATGGGATTAATGATTTTATAAAATAGTTTAAACTGGGATTTTTGAATTTATTATAAAAAGTTTAAAAAATAGGATTTATGAAATTTGATTATTTTACAAATCAAAATGATGAAATTATAAAGGAGTTGAAAGACGTTTTAAAAGAATAATATAAATTGATCCATATAAAAGATTTATAAATTGGTATTTATAAATTTAGAATATCTTGAATTATAAAACGAGCTTTTATAAGTGTTAGAATGAATTGTGAATGAATTTCATAAATGAATGAAATTTATAGAATTATAAACGGTGAAGTTATAAATGAAATTTTATAAACAGTAGGTTTATAAAATGTGTAAAGTTATTCGAAAGAATAGATTTTAGATAAATAAATGAATCTTACAAGTTATAAGATTTATAGTTTGGGAAGTTAAAGGAACGATTTTGTAAACAACTAAATTATAAGTATTTAACTTATAATATGGACTTTCGGTATATCGTTGAGATATGAAATTGAATAGATTAATAAAGGAATTTATAAATGGAAGTTGTTATAAAATAAATAGAAATGGAATTTGTAAACATTGTTTTATAAATCCGCAACGACTTATTTTGATAAGTAATTTTTTGTAATTTGTTAATGGAGTTATATTCACGTTTTAGACAGTGAATAAACCTTTAAAAATAAAATGAATAGAAATGATGAAATTGGTTAACAAGTATATTCACATTTTTGAATAGTGAATAATATGTTAAAGAAATGGTTTTGAATGTGATTTTTTAAATAGAATTAAAACGATCTAACGATGTTTTGAATGTATTAACTATCGAAACCATAGATTTCAACATTCATTGTTGAAATAGACGTTTTCGAGAAATAGAAGGAAATGGTAGATTATAACACTGTTGTTATAGTAAATGATTTCCAAAAGGAAATGTTTTGTGTAGTATTGGGATTTATATATCTATTTTAATTTCGAATCCCTATACTAGTGATTTTGGGTTGTCGTAACGATGTTTTACGCAACATTCGTTTTGGCCCAAATAAATATGTTTAAGAGAATGATTTCCTTAAAGAATGAAATATATACTTAATTTCGATTAGAGTATATTGAATATTTTCCAAGTGTAGAAAATAAAAAGACTTGTGAGTTACTTAGAAATAAATAAGTATGGAAATGTTTTCCAATAATAAGTGAATATTTTGAATTTATCTTTTTGAAGATAAATTGAAAATGAATATTAGAAATCGAATGGAAATCGTATATTCATAAATATTTTGGAAATGTAAATTCAATATGGAATTTATAATTGAAATTGGAAAATGGGTTTAAAAATAAATATTGATTTATTTTTGAAGAATGGAAAAAATATATATATCTTGTAAAGATATTTTTGGAAAATAAATAATTTGGAAAATTATTTGGAATCTGGTGATGTTGTGCATATCTATTGATAGTTCAATAACCGACTATCAATATTTACCTTTAAGTAGGTATTTGTTGTGATTTGCTTGAAATTGAATGCCACACTTTTTTTTTTAAAATAAGCGCTCACTATTCGGGTTAACCGGGAAAGGACCTTGGGGTCGTATAACCCATTCCGAATATGTGATACGTCGTTATGAATTGCATTTGAAGACCGGTGTTGAAGACCGGATATCTTCGAAAACGAAAGGGTTTCTTGTTGATTATCTCTGCACTGGCTGATCCCCGGTATAGAGATCTCCATATGTGATGGGAAATTCGGACGTGATTAGAGATTATCCGGATTGCAAGGACTTCTTTGTAAGTGCCTTCGGTTCTGTTCGATCTCGGAACAGACTTGTATGGATAGTATGTCTGACATTACAAATTGAGATATAAAGCCGATTTCTTTCAAATATATTTCTATTGGTGGCGGAGAATTTATTCTCTTAGCTTAACACCCTTCTCTGAGACGTACGAGCTCAGAGGTTATATAGTTGAAGGTTATTAGCAATATACTCCCAATTTGGTAATGTGACATACTGAGTGTTGCTGTGAAATGATCATTGTGTTGATTATTTGTGATAGGATCATTTGTTTGATCGTTTACCTTTGTGATCATTTCTATGATAATTTGTTGACCCAAAAGCACGGCTTTTGTATAAAGTATGTTTTTGTGGACGAGACTTCGTCGAGCCTCACACCCCGGAATGGTCAAAACATGAAAGATGCGGCAATGTTATGAGGGGTAGCTCCCTTTAGGGTATGTGCATTTCCTTCGGGAAAAGGGTGGTATCATGGTATGGAGCCCAGATACTTACTCATGTTGAAACACTCATTATTATGGTGTGATGTTGATGACGAGCGCTCGGTTAAAGGTCCCAAAGGACCGGGGGATGGCATACTCGTGTCAGTTGTTACCCAGTTAGGGGTAACCCGGCCTGGTGTTGGTAGAGATCTGGTTTGGTTCTCGGGGACGTCCTTCCAGAGGCGTTTTCATGTGGCAATGGGAAGTTCCTTGGCCTGACCATTCGTTGGAAATCAAAAGAAACAATACGATCTTGTACGGTTTTAGTTGTAGAACCTGCTTCCTCAGGAGGTAGCTATAGTAGGCATAATATAATGGTACCTATGCTGGCTAAGATTTATATTCTACTTTCGAAATGATTTTCCCTACACTATGCACTAATAATAATATCAAATGTTTCTTTTTAATGCATATCAAACATCTTTGACTAACATAAGAAGAAATCTCCTCCAAGTCTGCGTTTGCATTGTGTGTGTGGCGGAAGGTCTTATGGTAGTCTCATTTTTAAAAGCATTGCGAATTGATTTTAAAAATATTCCTCTATTTTTGATTTTAAAGATAAATAAACTGTTTTTGAGTTCCCACACCAGTCACATGACTGACTTGGAGTTTATTGTTTTCCTTCCTAAACTCTGGGTGCCCACCAATTTCTACACGGGCAGTCAAGAGTTAAGGTTTATCAGGATATTCTGGAATTCAGGAGTTGCTGGAGGCAAGATGGTTGGCATAGCGTATTACTAGTATATAGTATTTCTTTTTCCGCGGTTTGTTTGTTGTTGTACACTCTGATGTAATGTAATAACCGATATAGTTCTTTGTTTAAAGATTATTCATTTATTTATTATATGTTGTTCCGCTGCGAATTGTGAGATTCTGATGTTGTTCTGTTATTTCTTTCCGTTCTATTTTCTATCTTTTCTCTCTTCTTCTACCTCTTTCTTCTTCTTTTCTTTTTCTTAAAACCCTAAGGGTTCGTATTTCCGTTCATCTTGAGTTAATCACTGAAGATAGTGTCTATTCAAGGAGTACGGATTTGCGGGTCTTTACATTTGGTATCAGAGCTTATGGTTAAGCGACAACCATGGTTCTGTTGGGTGTTACTCATTAGAGATAGAGTCAGCAGTACTCTAGAATGAGTTTGAGTGTAATAATAGATATGAGCGCGTATTTGTTAGTGAATATAAAATTGTTTTTGAATCAGGTAAATAAGATAATTTTGCCCAAAATATTTTTGTATAGAAAGGAAATGATTTTCTATGAATTATTATAGTATATGGTTGCATGGTTGTTAATAATATTAAATTATTATCATTAGTATATGGAATTAAATAAGAAATAAAATGGATTGAATTCAAGTAAACTAACTTGATAAATTCATGGACTAATGAATTGGAATTTGAATTGGTTAAATTAAAGATTAGTCGTGAGCTAAATTTAAAGATAAATTTGAATTTGTATATAAATTCAAGTAAGTAAAAGAAATAAATTGAAATTCCCTTTGTTATTAATTAAGTAAATTCGAGATGAATTGAATATGGAAATTGAAATTTAAAATGAATAAGTGAATGTACTAATTGAAATGAATTGGTGAATGAAACTAATTTAAAGTAGTAATATGAATTAGTAAATGAAAGTTAATCGATAGAATTCAATATTCTAAATTGAGAATTGAATTCGAATGAAATTTAAATTATGAATTGAATTCAAATAGAATTGAAATTGTGAATTGAATTCAAATGAAATTGAAATATAAAATTGAATGAAAATGAATATGTAACTTCAATAGTGAAGAAGCATATATTGGAAATTTTGTAATGGAATTGGCAAAATAGTTTGAATGTTGGAATTGGATATTATGGATAGCAGGTTATACAGGTGTATTATTGGGATTTTGATTTCAAAGATAAAAATTGAATTGCTCGACAAAAAGGTACATATTTCAATTTCAGTATGAAATTTGATGATTTTCTTCTCCAGCCACTTGGCTTTCTCTTTTCTTTTTGATTCTGAGGGGCCGTGGTGCCATTTTGTAGTCGTACCGAGCTAGCCGCGCAAAGGAGACGCTGGCGAAATTTTTCGAAAATTTAGGGTGTTAGAAAAATTTTGGAAGTTTGAAATTTAAATTTAAATTTGAATTTTGAAGTAAACAATGTTGTTTGAAACCTATAATTGAAGTTGGAAAGCTAGTTGAAATGATAATGAATCTCTAGTAAAAAGATTTGTTTTAGAAAGTTGATAAAACTATTTGAATTGTGAAAAATAATAGACAGGATAGAGGCATTCTTCTTAACTTGTAATTTCGGGATGAAATTCTTTTAAGGGGGAAGATTGTAACGACCCTGAATTTTGAACAATTTAATTTGAAAATATTTTATTAATTTTATATATTTGAATGGTAGTTTGACTCGAATTTCAAATTATCAGAATGAATTTAGTGATTTAAAATATAAATTTAATCTATTGAGAGTTGAATAAAATTTGAATCTTCAATTTTAAGCCGATTAAAAATATTTCAAAGGCTTGTAAAATTCATATTGATAATACTGAAGATTATAGAAGCTTCAGAATTGAATTTGAAAGTGAATTGTTCAGTTTTGAAATTATATCGTTTGAATCGATATTTAAAAATAGCCATCCGAGGCACAGTCTCGGGATTCGACGAAACCAGTTCCATTGGGTCCGTAATATTGAATTATTGCCGGATTTCAAATTTCGTATTTTTCTGAGGTGATATGTGAGCACACGACGTGTAAACGCATTGGAATTTTAAAACGAATTCAATTTAAATTTAAATTTAAAATTTTATTACAGACAGCATCCCTAGATTCTTGCCTAAAATCACGTTGTCTCCTATAATCGTGCCGAGAATCGTGAAATGATCATGCCTCCTTCACGTTTAAATGTCCCTCTCCCTTATCATTCAAAACACAGAACAAAATCAAATGGCCGATGAAGAAAAAGAAAAAAATCTCTTCGTTCAAACTGTAATGGCCGAAGCCGTCTCCCTCTCTCCCATTTCCTTCTTCCCCCTTTCCTTCTTCAAATCTCAAAATCGATACAGCTAAAAAAAAAAAAAACAAATGGCCGAAGCCGATTCGAGCTAAATGCTCGAACAAGGGCGCGCGCTCGAGATAGCGGCGGCGCGCGAGTCAGGGAAGGCGTTCGCAATGATTGGTGGCGCGCGCGTATACCCAGGTGAAGGCGGTTGTGGGTCGCGAAAGTGAGGCGCGCGTGCGCAGGCGTGGGGTGAGGTCGCGATGGGGGTTCGCGGCAACGGCGGCGATGTTGTGGGGCCGCGTGAAGCTAGGGTTAGGGGTCGGCGCCGATGGATTCGTGGGTAATTCATGAGGGCAGTGCAGTCGCGATGTTGGGTTCTGGGTTCATCTGAGCAGTGAAGGTATATATCCATTTTATATAATTAAACAAAAAAATAAAATAAATTCATAGGTTAGAAAAATATTAACAGTGAAATTTATTTCTGTTTTATAATAAAATACTATTATGTTTTAGCTGTAGGGTTTGTGAAAAGAAAAGAAAATAAAAAGTTGATTTACTTAGAGTAAAATTTTGCTACCATGAATGTATAAATATAGATAAGCAAAAGAATAATTTATAAAAGGAAAATTAGTCAAAATAATTTATTAAAAAGGAATTTGTTAAAGATTTAAACATAGAAGTAAAATTTATAAAGTTTAAAGTGAAAATTGTTAGTTAATTAAATTTATTTAAATGAGAAATTAAAATTTTCGTCTAGTTCAAATATTTATAAATCGTATAATGTTTATACACATTAAATGAAAGTGTCAAATAAAATTTAGTTTTTAAATAAAATTAGTATAAATAAATTTATTAAAGAAGAAACTGGTTTAAATAAAACTATCAGTTAATTTAACTATTAAAATGAAATCACCGATGAATCGAAATTATCAAATGAAAATTCGTTATTCGATCTGTTCGAATATTAATAAATTGTGTAAATATTTATACAAGGTATGAATCAAGAAAAATCGAGTCAAGAAGGAAAATGGATTGCTAATAAAAGCAAAGGTGAGAACTTCTCACTCAAAAAATTTATAAGTTGGATTTGCAGTTATTGATTGATTGCTATTTGGTTGTGATATTAGATATAGTAGGATATATATCTATATATATAGCAATATATATATATATATATATATATATATATATATATTGACATATGTATATATTGCAGTTGATTGATTTTCCGCATTGTATAGCGGATGAGACCCTATTGCGCCGCCTATTAAGCGGATGATATATTTATAAATCCCATATACCGCGATACTCCACCTCGAAGTGGAATGGGTATTGTGCTAATGTCTGTGGATGCAGGGAAACAGGTTGGAGGGATCCAACTGGATTCCTCACAAATATTTATTTAATTCAAATATTGTGATATTTGATTGTTTATCATATCGATATATGATATTTAAAAGTCGTGATTGACTATTTGATGTGTTGCGTCATCGGATCCAATTTTGAAGTTTAAAAATAAAGATTTTGATTTTTAAGGGATTTCTAAAGTGATTTTTGAAAATATACGTTTATAAAATATTTTTGGAATCGATTCATCTTAAATAAATAAACGTTATAATTTTAATATTATAAAAATTATGATTTTTGAGAAATACAGTTAAAAGTTGGTTTTTGAAAATATGGGATTAATGATTTTATAAAATAGTTTAAACTGGGATTTTTGAATTTATTACAAAAAGTTTAAAAAATAGGATTTATGAAATTTGATTATTTTACAAATCAAAATGATGAAATTATAAAGGAGTTGAAAGACGTTTTTAAAGAATAATATAAATTGATCCATATAAAAGATTTATAAATTGATATTTATAAATTTAGAATATCTTGAATTATAAAACGAGCTTTTATAAGTGTTAGAATGAATTGTGAATGAATTTTATAAATGAATGAAATTTATAGAATTATAAACGGTGAAGTTATAAATGAAATTTTATAAACAGTAGGTTTATAAAATGTGTAAAGTTATTCGAAAGAATAGATTTTAGATAAATAAATGAATCTTACAAGTTATAAGATTTATAGTTTGGGAAGTTAAAGGAACGATTTTGTAAACAACTAAATTATAAGTATTTAACTTATAATATGGACTTTCGGTATATCGTTGAGATATGAAATTGAATAGATTAATAAAGGAATTTATAAATGGAAGTTGTTATAAAATAAATAGAAATGGAATTTGTAAACATTGTTTTATAAATCCGCAACGACTTATTTTGATAAGTAATTTTTTGTAATTTGTTAATGGAGTTATATTCACGTTTTAGACAGTGAATAAACCTTTAAAAATAAAATAAATAGAAATGATGAAATTGGTTAACAATTATATTCACGTTTTTGAATAGTGAATAATATGTTAAAGAAATGGTTTTGAATGTGATTTTTTAAATAGAATTAAAACGATCTAACGATGTTTTGAATGTATTAACTATCGAAACCATAGATTTCAACATTCGAAATAGACGTTTTCGAGAAATAGAAGGAAATGGTAGATTATAACACTGTTGTTATAGTAAATGATTTCCGAAAGGAAATGTTTTGTGTAGTATTGGGATTTATATATCTATTTTAATTTCGAATCCCTATACTAGTGATTTTGGGTTGTCGTAACGATGTTTTACGCAACATTCGTTTTGGCCCAAATAAATATGTTTAAGAGAATGATTTCCTTAAAGAATGAAATATATACTTAATTTCGATTAGAGTATATTGAATATTTTCCAAGTGTAGAAAATAAAAAGACTTGTGAGTTAATTAGAAATAAATAAGTATGGAAATGTTTTCCAATATTAAGTGAATATTTTGAATTTATCTTTTTGAAGATAAATTGAAAATGAATATTAGAAATCGAATGGAAATCGTATATTCATAAATATTTTGGAAATGTAAATTCAATATGTAATTTATAAATGAAATTGGAAAATGGGTTTAAAAATAAATATTGATTTATTTTTGAAGAATGGAAAATATATATATCTTGTAAAGATATTTTTGGAAAATAAATAATTTGGAAAATTATTTGGAATCTGGTGATGTTGTGCATATCTATTGATAGTTCAATAATCGACTATCAATATCTACCTTTAAATAGGTATTTGTTGTGATTTGCTTGAAATTGAATTCCACACTAATTTTTTTTAAAATAAGCGCCCACTATTCGGGTTAACCGAGAAAGGACCTTGGGGTCGTATAACCCATTCCGAATATGTGATACGTCGTTATGAATTGCATTTGAAGACCGGTGTTGAAGACCGGATATCTTCGAAAACGAAAGGGTTTCTTGTTGATTATCTCTGCACTGGCTGATCCCCGGTATAGAGATCTCCATATGTGATGGGAAATTCGAACGTGATTAGAGATTATCCGGATTGCAAGGACTTCTTTGTAAGTGCCTTCGGTTCTGTTCGATCCCGGAACAGACTTGTATGGATAGTATGTCTGACATTACAAATTGAGATATAAAGCCGATTTCTTTCAAATATATTTCTGTTGGTGGCGGAGAATTTATTCTCTTAGCTTAACACCCTTCTCTGAGACGTACGAGCTCAGAGGTTATATAGTTGAAGGTTATTAGCAATATACTCCCAATTTGGTAATGTGACATACTGAGTGTTGCTGTGAAATGATCATTGTGTTGATTATTTGTGATAGGATCATTTGTTTGATCGTTTACCTTTGTGATCATTTCTATGATAATTTGTTCACCCAAAAGCACGGCTTTTGTATAAAGTGTGTTTTTGTGGACGAGACTTCGTCGAGCCTCACATCCTGGAATGGTCAAAACAGGAAAGACGCGACAAGGTTATGAGGGGTAGCTCCCTTTAGGGTATGTGCATTTCCTTCGGGAAAAGGGTAGTATCATGGTATGAAGCCCAGATACTTACTCATGTTGAAACACTTATTATTATGGTGTGATGTTGATGACGAGCGCTCGGTTAAAGGTCCCAAAGGACCGGGGGATGGCATACTCGTGTCAGTTGTTACCCAGTTAGGGGTAACCCGGCCTTGTGTTGGTAGAGATCCGGTTTGGTTCTCGAGGACGTCCTTCCAGAGGCGTTTTCATGTGGCAATGGGAAGTTTCTTGGCCTGACCATTCGTTGGAAATCCAAAGAAACAATACGATCTTGTACGGTTTTAGTTGTAGAACCTGCTTCCTCAGGAGGTAGCTATAGTAGGCATAATATAATGGTACCTATGCTGGCTAAGATTTATATTCTACTTTCGAAAGGATTTTCCCTACACTATGCACTAATAATAATATCAAATGTTTCTTGTTAATGCGTATCAAGCATCTTTGACTAACATAAGAAGTAATCTCCTCCAAGTGTGCGTTTGCATTGTGTGTGTGGCGGGAGGTCTTATGGTAGTCTCATTTTTAAAAGCATTGCGAATTGATTTTAAAAATATTCCTCTATTTTTGATTTTAAAGATAAATAAACTGTTTTTGAGTTCCCACACCAGTCACATGACTGACTCAGAGTTTATTGTTTTCCTTTCTAAACTCTGGGTGCCCACCAATTTCTACACGGGCAGTCAAGAGTTAAGGTTTATCAGGATATTCTAGAATTCAGGAGTTGCTGGAGGCAAGATGGATGACATAGCGTATTACTAGTATATAGTATTTCTTTTTCCGCTGTTTGTTTGTTGTTGTACACTCTGATGTAATGTAATAACCGATATATTTCTTTATTTAAAGATTATTCATTTATTTATTATATGTTGTTCCGCTGCGAATTGTGAGATTCTGATGTTGTTCTGTTATTTCTTTCCGTTCTATTTTCTATCTTTTCTCTCTTCTTCTACCTCTTTCTTCTTCTTTTCTTTTTCTTAAAACCCTAAGGGTTCGTATTTCCGTTCATCTTGAGTTAATCACTGGAGATAGTGTCTATTCAAGGAGTACGGATTTGCGGGTCTTTACAAATATGATTTCAAAATGAATATGATTTCGAAAGTATTATGGTTTTGAATATATGATATTTTGATATCAATTGTGAATCGACTTTTGACATGCAAAAGAACTATCCGGTGTGTAATAAGGATTCGTTCTTAAAGAGACTGAGATCGGATATTGTCATACTCTCTGCCAATACTAAAACTACTTTAACAACTGTGTAGGCAGTGTAGATTCCGAATATGAAGTAGGATGGTTTGGTGAATGATTTCTGTAAGGTATGACGTGACCGTGACTCTTGTGATTCAGCTTAGATGCGACTAAAATCAAGAGCCATGCCGGGCCAAGTGACGTCATTCCTCCTATCAGGAACATTGGTTCGATATTATATTCTTATTTGTGATTGTTTTGGTGGCCATCCTTTGATTTTGATATGGGAGTGTGTTCGAGGTGGGCGGTAGTAGCTGCTATGCGTTACCACCAGTCCGGATCCACAAACGGTATATCTACCCTGGCATTTCCTTGTGTGCAGTGTTCACATTCCCTAGCACGTTTTCTACGAGTTTGTTTTGTACCATACCTATAGAGTGCCCTCTACTGGCCCTCCAATTTACGGGGGGAGTTACGGTACTGTATAGACTATGAGAATATATAAAAATGTGCTAAGGGGGATATGGGTAATGCCTTAACGCTATTTTAATACTTTACTTTACTGTAGACACTATTATAATAGCGTATTGTACTACATATAAGATAGTAACGGATCCTTAGGAGATGTGAATCCCGAGCATCTCTTGATTTACTGCACTCACGTTAGACACTGGATAAGAGATGTCAAACCCCGTAAACATCTCTGACGTCGTTCCACTCATATTTATTCCGCTGATTTAACTTACATAAGATCTTTTAGTTCTGACTTGAGTGTTTTATCTTTTCAATTCGCTCGGGTCAGCCTGAGCATTTCAGGATTTGAAAACCTTATCTCTGGAGGACGAAGACGAAGATTTGTAATACTATTATTATATTATTTAATTCACTGTATCATGTTTTCCGCTGCATTAACTATTATTCTCTGGTATGTGTAACTCTGATTCGTGTTGTACAAGTATAATCAAATTTATTTGTGAAACAACTTCATGAACTGTTATTTGATTACTATATTTTGTCATTCCGCTGCGAGATTCTATTTTTTGTCTTTCTCTGCTTTTTCTTATTCCCTCCATAACAATCCGTCCTTCTGTATGGTTTGATTCGATATATGTGTCTGCTTAAAACATCCAAAAAGGCTGGATGTTACAAGTTTGGCATTATTTATAACTTAAAAGCAGTTAGCTTCTGCACTGGTATGTCAAATTTAAAACCTTAACGTAAATAGAACATACATTACCTTATTAGATAAATGCCATCTTATATATTTTATACTTACATAATTGATGATGATAAAAATTTCTAGTTTTGTCATGTTAATCTTGATAGAGTTATATGAATCAAAGTTACAAGTGTTGTCTTCATTCTGGAGTTTTAAATAAAAGGTAGTGCATACTGCAAGTAGTTGTTTGCGTTACTATTTTATTCATGTATCATTGACTCCATATAGCTAACAATTCTAATGGCCATGTTTTTTCATGTTATCAACATTGCCCATCATCATGATTGTTATATATGAGTACGTGTCTAACATGTGGCTTAGAAATTAAGTGACCTAGCAGCAACATGTTGATATCTCTCTTGCATCTTTCCATCTATTGACTTTAATGAAGTACTTCATTCAAAGTTTTGTTCTTAGTTGTGTTGAGTGAGTGAATTATGCATACATGTTGGTAGTATCATGAGCCTTGGAACGATTTTATAGTAGATTGCACAATAATCATGAATGTTATTTTTATCTTTTGTTCTCCGACCTTTTTTGTACATCAATTTTGCTGTTATTTTCACTTTGTTTGAATTGTACCATATCATATTTTGCCTGCACCTCATTTTTCTTCTTAGTATTTAAAAGTTTTTGTATACTAAATTATAAGTCTTGGTAGTCCTTTACAATAGAAGTCCTAAGATCTTTTGGTTACAAAATTATATATTTTTTTAATCGGATATTTGATTAGCATGAATTCTTAGTTGTAAATCTGCTCAGATCAGTTACAACAAGATTTTTGTAGTGTTAAAAGGCACTAAACATAGAAGATAACTTATAGGTTACTTGTATGAATTTGATAGTTATAGTTTCGGACTTATAAGTTAAAAAGCATTTAAAAATGTGTTTATATCCATATCCAATTTTTACAACTAAATTTGACCAAAACCTTTCACTAACCCGGTACTTTTACCTTTTATTCGACACTTGAACTACTTAAAAGTTGCAAACTACATGTTTTGAAAAATATTTAAGATGGATTTTAAGAATATATTTTGGATTGTTATTTTAATGCAAAGAGTTTGTTTTGTATTAGGCAAAATGTATTACTTAGTGCCTACTGTTTTTTATTTGTTTATTTTAAGATTCAAATTTTTATAGGCTACATGGATCACTCAGTGCCCAACACTCCTACTTGACACATGAATGCTTTATGGTAGCTGGTATGTAGGATGTGAAGAGTGAATCTAGATCCAGAAGGAACGTGCTAATTTTATAATGAAGGAAAAGTAGACACGATAGTTCAACTTGTACTCAATTTTTAATAATCTGGCATACTTTCACTTTCTACGCAATACACATATACAAGATCAAATCTTGAGAGAATAGCCAGAGGAAGTGCCACATTATACTATGCAAACACATTACAAACATTAACCAGATTACTTTGGAAGTAAACAAGAAAATAAAAACCTCAAGAATGGTAGACTAAGATCCTATTATAAACTTTTAACAGATTTCATGTTTAGTCTTGCTGATATGATATATGCTGTTAACTAGGCTGCATTCAGTTGTATAAAATATTGACAAATGGATATGCACAACCAATATCAACCAAAATGTTTTATACTTTTTGGTTTACCCATATAAAACTCTATTTTTCCACCGGTGATTACCTTTCACAGATGGAGTTTCGAAAAGTGCCTAATTTCGAACAATGGAGAGTTGAAAGCCTTTTCATCATTGTTTTAGGCTTGAATCAATCGTTAGTGAGCGGAACCCTTCAGTTTTGCTACATACTTGATTCTACTTGTTTAACATTATGATTTGTCTATGTTTAGCATTAAATTTAAAATTTTATATGTTGGTTACTGAAATATAAATAGTAATATGATTAGATAATGAATTTAAGGATTCATGGGGTTGTAGTTACCGATAGGACCCTGTTGAGGCCGATCTAAACTGAGCTTAGTTACAAAAAACTGAGCTTAGCTCAGTTAACACAGTTATAAAAAACCGATCTTAAGCTCAGTTTTCTAACTGAGCTTAGCTCATTGTGTGGAACCGAGCAAGCTTAGTATTCTAACTGAGTTTTGCACAATTTTATCATCACTATGGTTTATTAACTACAATCTGATTCATTTTTTTATTGAATGAAATGGGTATTTTTGTTTATTAAAGAGTTATTTGTTTATTCATTTACCATGTTTAAACTAGAATTAAAACTAGGATGGATGCATTTATGTATTCAATTGATATGTATTGCCTTTTTTGTGATTTTAAATTTGAGATAAATTTGACCAAGTTAATTAAGTTTTAAGAAAATTAACTAAACTATATAAAATTAACTAATTTAATTAAGTTTTATAAAAATTAACTAAATTTATAAATTTTAATCAAGTAACTAAAGTTTACGAAAATTAACTATGTTCATAAAATAGCGAGTCTTATAAAAATTAATTAAATTTTAATTTATCGAGTTTTAGTTATTTATTGAGTGTGTTTTATTAAGTACTTGTTAACCTATTGTTAGCATTTGAACAGGGGATGATTTTATTAGTCCTAATAAATAAATAAAACTAGAATCAAGACTCCATGCTGAATGAACATATTCAAACCTTATAAGATTTGCATCTATGCTTTTGAAAGTTCAGCACTTGTCAAGTTTGTACTCGATTATATGATGTAAAGTGCTAATTATGTCACTATAGCAATTAATTTAGTGATAATGGAAATAATTGATGTGACATTTCATTTGCTGTATATCTTGTATTCCATGTGTATTAAATATTACTAATCCAATCAATTTCAAATTTTCCATTTTACTAAAAAATATATTCGATTAATGAATGGATGAGAGATACAAAGATATGGAGTTTATAATTCAAGTGCACAACTTGAGTAAGGGGTATTGGTCCAATGCTTGATACTAAGAACAACCAAATGAGTCTATATCTCCTTTTATTTGCCTTACCTGAGCCAAATAAAAGTACAGACAATTAAACCCATTAGACCCCTCAAATTCAAAACTTGGTTTGGTGTATTTTAGTATAGAATGATCAAAATACGAGCAGTTAACTCTGTTCTTGGTATAGACTCATCTACCTGTATTACTAAAGCTGTAATATTATATTTCACCAAATGTTTTTTCTTTTCAAAATCCATACACTTACCAACACTGAATATATATTAATATTTTTTTTTTTGAATTTGTTCAGGAGGGAAACCGGCCGGAGCCGTAAAACCATCCCTAGTGCGTCTACCCGGTCCGCGGGCACCCGAAGGCTGATCTTAGCATACGCACATGGTAAGCCCTTAAATGGGCAACCTGCGACCTGCTTACCAGGAGGCAAGTGTCTCAACCACTAGGCCACATTTGCGGACAATATATATTAATATCAATATAAAAGGCTATGGAATGCTTGACATTTACAAGATAGTAACCCCATAAAATGTTTATCTTTTAATACAATAAAGGGTGATATGCCAATTTGTGTCTTACATGTATAACCAATTTAGAGGTATTTTATGGAAAAAAAAAATCCATAATCTATTCAGGATGTATTTTGATATAGAAAGGTCAGGGTGTATTTCTTTACTGAATGGTGAAAATAAAGGTAGTTAACGTTATTCTTGGTATTGACCATCTACCTATATTACTTAAATTGGAATATTATATTTCACTAAAAGTTTTCTCTTTTCAAAATCCACACACCCACCAACACTGAACAGATACATATGTCAATATAAAAAAGTATGGAATGCCCAACATTTACAAGCCAGCAACCATATAAAATGTTCTTTTCTTTTAATACGGTAAAGGGCGATGTGCCAAATTGTGTGTCTTGCATGTATAACCAATTTAAGGGCATTTTTTGCAAAAAAAAAAAGAAAGAGAGAAAGAGAAAAATCATAACCCGGCAGCTAGTATAACTATTGGAAAATTTACTGGAAATGATAGGATACATTGATAAATATATAAGAGCAAAAAATCCCAACTGGAGAATAATCTTTTAAAATCACAAAAATACATGCTGGTTTTGATTATAATCAGCTATAAGTTCAGTTTGATTTGTGAAATTGTGTATATATTAGGCTTATGCCCCTTAGGCTTATATATTAGTCTACTGTATAGATTGGCTTCAATCTTTTTCAGTCCTATTGTTTTGCATTATGATTTCTGTTTCATAAAAAATAGAAGTAAAAGGTGACTGGAAATGTCATAACATGGTAGCACTAGTTTTCCAAATAATCATATGTAGCTTCCAAAAAAAAGCAAGCTGCTCAATGAACAGAAGAAGGTTGTTGTTGAAGAGACGCTTGCATCCATTGATCCCATTGTTTTGGTTCATCATGTTCCACTTCGGATGGATAATTGGAAAGTTTGAGTAGATGTGTCGGTGGAACCTTAATCTTCTTTGTAGAGAGATTTAAGAAGCGTGTGCTATTCAACAAACTAGCATAAGGATTTTTTTTGTCATTGTTGATTAGACCATTGTGCATTAGTATGCTTTGATCTTTTCGTTTCTATGTATATGTCCATCATGTCTTTGTTTATGTTGTATTTTGTTTGTGCTGGAACCTGTGATATTTTCTTTGTGTTGGAACCTATGGTGGTTTGTATGTGTTGAAATAGGTGATAACTTTAGTGACATTTAGAGTTCGTTCCAATAAGATTTAATGGTCTTGACCAAAAGATACATTTGCTTGGCTTGGTCAACTATTTTGATCCGATACAAATTTTAGGGTAGCAATCTTTAATGTTCAAGTCATTTTTTCCCTAATATAACAAGTGACAATATGCATGTTTACTAGAATACAAGTTAGGACAACCTTTTTTATATGAGCTAATGTGATAAAGTATGCTGTCTTAAACTAATTATTGGAATATAATGGTGATTAGTTTCAAACTAGTTATCAGAAATAATTAATGAGCTGTAGGAGCCTTTATGTTATAGTCTGGTTATATATCCATTGATGTATGTTTTGATAATTAGATTGAAATATAACTTGTTTTGTTAATATGTTTTGAGGCATAATTGGTTATCTCAGGTACGCCAATCATCAACCGATGCAGCATCATCACTTTTAGTCACGACACTATATGAAGACGATGCATAGTAATGGATTGCACTCTTTCATGGGAACCATTTGTGGAGCAAACCATTGAAATTGATTGCACTCTTTCATGGAATTACTGCAGTTATTTCCACTATGTTTGAAAGGTTAGTTTTGACTAGGTTTGGATATACATATAAACTTTTTTGGGTTAATTCCTTCAATTCTTTGATCTCCTTGCTGTAATCATCCTTGTCATCATTAGATTTATATATATATATATATATATATATATATATATAATAAGCATAAAGATTAATATAAGTAATATATATAACAAATATTATATACAAATGTTTGTGTATATGTATGTATGTGAATCATAAAATTTATTATCCTGATAAACTTATTAAGTAAACATATCATAGAACTATATGTATAAAACAAAATTATATATGAATTATTATATAATATGCAATAAATAAGTATATATGAATTGATATAATTTTATATATAACAAATATTATATATATATATATATATATATATATGTTAATCATAAAATATATTAACCTAATAAAGTTCTTAAACTAGAGCATGTGAATATTTTGTAGAATTGAAATACCATGTGTTACATGTACTTTACAAAAAATGTAAATGTGTTTTTCAAATATTTTTCTCCATGTATATGTTAATCATTAAGTAAACTCATGTTTTACACTCATTACCTTCATATGTAAATGTATCATTTAGATAATTTTCCTCCATATTTCGTGGTAAAATAAGAGAAAATTAGGCAATCCGGATAATATCATACCAAATATATTGCCTTCCTCACATAATATGATTGCAACCATGTCTATTATCCTGAGATCACCTATATATTATCTTGAAACTAAGATCAAATAAAAAAGCCTCTTGTTTAAATAGCTTGATGAATAATATCACTAATTTCATTTTTCTTTTTGAGAAAAATGCGCGATCCTCTACTAAAAGAGGAGAGCACACATGAAACTATATATATAATTCATAATAAGGTGCTGCCAACATGCCTGGCAGGTGACAAATCTATGAGCAAGTAAAAAGTAAAAAACAGATACTCCTATAATGAGCTTCGGCAAAGCCACTGCCCATTACACCATAATACCGAGCTTCGACATGGCCATCGCCTGATAGTAAGGTGTTGGAAGTACCTGGAAAAACTGAATAGTCTCAAAAGCCAAAGATAATAGAAGCCAACACCGTCTATAGGGAAAGCTCTGTAAAGCTGCCTTGGAAGGTAATAGCTAATCTAGAGAAGATAATAATTCAATAAGTAAAGCTCCACTCTGAAGACTCTATATAACTGAGAGTAGCGCCTAACACAATTAGCAATCCTGGAAATGACTATCCTGCACACCTAAAAAGAGACGCAGGTGTCCTGCACACCTGTAAGAGACACTAACAACCTATCTATCCCAAAACTGTAACGAAAACTAGGCAAATAGTTAGAGTGAATCACATATATGCGTATAAATAGAATTTATATACATATATGCGTATATAAAATCTAATACGATAAAATAAAGCAAAAATAATCCAGTATTAAGACTAACTGTTCTAAAAAGATGGGGTAATATGGTTTATACTGAATATAACTAACGAAACTATAAATAAGAATAATAATAATTTGATTAAAAATGAAAGACCTTTCTAGAAATAACTTTGTGGAACTTCAATTAAAAGCAAATTATGGTACACCGAGGGATCATCATTTATATTTGAAGAGATATTAATACTATTATTATTAATGTCAAAATTGTTATTATTTTGTTTGAATATATTAATATTATTACAGACCTTGTTAAGATATTCCTTAAAAAAATTGTTTTCGGATAATTTATATTTAGGATTTGAAACCCAATTAAAGCAAAAAGATGAAATTATAAATATCAATTTATTAAAGTGATTATTGTTATCGTTAAAAACTCTCAGATTTCTTTCAAACCAAATGTACTAACAAGCTATAGTGAATAAATATCAAGAAAATATCTATTATCCTTTTTGAACCTAAATCTAAAAGTGTTCCAATAGAAAAAACAATCAGTAATTCTAGTACTAATATTAAAGTCAAAAATATTAAGGGTATTCGTAAGAATAAAATAAGTATCCATACAATCATAGTAAATATGATTGATATCCTCAAGATGCATATTACAAAAATAACATTTATTATTAATGTGTATATTTTTCTTTTTTAAAAATTCTGTTGTATTTAATTTACCATGCATAATTAGCCACATGTGGATTTTGGATTTAGGAGGAGCGTTAGATTTCCAAATAAATTTAAAAAAAATATTAGTTACACCCGAAAAATTGATAAATCTATAAAAAGAATTAGATGATCATTTCTTACTCTTATCCCATTCCCGACTTATATAATCATTATCATTATCAATATTATAAAGATTTAATCTAGCGTAAAGAAAATTAAGCTACCTAAGGGTTGAACCTACTAGAATTCTGTTAAAATTAAAAATCCAAGGAGGGTCATTTTCAGGATCAAAAACTTCTGAAATAAATGCATATTTAAAGTTACAAATATCGTATAACTCATTAAACTCAATCCTAAGAGGAGTAGCAGAAATCCAATTATCATGCCAAAAAGAGGTATTATTACCTGAGTGAACAATAATGTTAATGCCTAAATTAAAAAACACATTACATTTTAAAATTGATTTCCAAAAATAAGATTGCTTACGAGAAACCGATGGACTAATTTGATAAAGATTATTACTACCATTATAGTAATATTTAGAAATAATTTCTTTCCAAGTGACATTATCTTTTATGTCTCTAA
Organism: Allium cepa; assembly: GCA_030765085.1. Taxonomy (NCBI): domain Eukaryota; kingdom Viridiplantae; phylum Streptophyta; class Magnoliopsida; order Asparagales; family Amaryllidaceae; genus Allium; species Allium cepa. The sequence goes on from CM060943.1 coordinate 724,990,630, forward strand.
ATTTCCATAACCATTTACCTAGTAGAGACAAATTCATATTACGCAAATTAATGACTCCTAAACCACCATCATTTCTAGACTTACAAACAGTTTTCCAATTTACTAAACATTCTATGCAACTTTTCGAATTTTCGCCACTCCAAAGGTAATATCTTCTAATTTTATCTATTTTGTCTATCAACCAATCAGGAAAAAGATGCATATACATCCAATAAATCGGGAGAGCTAATAAAACAGAATTGATTAGCACTAGTCTACCTGCTCTAGACAAAAATCTCCCATTCCAATTAGAGAGCCTATTTTTGATTTTACCTATGAATATTAACCAATCATTGTGTTTTAGTTTTGTAGGTATAATCACAAAACCAAGATAATCAAAAGGAAAATTCATAGTTTTACAATTTAATGTATTAGCAACTAAATTTTCGTCTTTTTCAAAATCATTTAAAACTAAAATAGGACTTTTATCAAAATTTACCCGATAAAAGCTCAAAACTATATAGAATAAACTTAAGAGCAAAGAATAAACTAATTTCATTTTTCTTGTAGCATGATTATATCTAAAGTTGTTTGATAGTTTCTTATATTAATGAAGCAAGCATAAAATGTAACACATTTTATTCAATATAGTAGTATTTGCGTGCGGAAATAATTCTTTGAACTAATGTTATAAACCTTTTATAGCTTGTCTACATATTATCTGAACTGATATTTTCACACTCAAATAAAGCGTCAATTTTAAACTTATTATAGATTGGTACCTACTGATTCTCAAACCACTAAAGAGCAAAAATGAAAGCACCATTCAATTTTGAACCGAGGATGCTTCAGTTCAGTACTGAGACAATTGCCTCAGTTATGAACTTTGTCTTCCTCTCTTTATGCTTATTAACACCTATAGTTTTTAAATATTCTACCAGCAATGTAAATGCATAACTTCTAATTTTTTTTGACTGATATGTTGATTAATGTATGAGTTGAACTAGAAGATATACCTTTCTTCATTACATTAACCCCAACAATAAACACAACATTTTGAGATAACACATGTATCATCATAACTATTACATATAACATGTTTTGTATGTAAATGCAGAAAACATCAAGAATATCAAGCTCATTTCTTGAGGTTGAAAGCAGAAGCTTCAAAGCTATCAAATAGTTTGGTTCTAGTCTTGAAGGTGAGACCCTCAGATAGATGATCAAGGGTAGAGAGTCATAACATAGGCTCCTTGGTTTTAATAGTATTAATTTTTGTTTTAATGAAATGTCTCTGATATATTATGACATGACTATGGGTTATTGTGTATGAATATTGCATGCTAAGTTATATTTGATTTAATATGTTTCTACTTGTGTGAAATGTTATATTATATTTCTATAAATTTGTGTAATGTAGCATTTTGGGTAGATAATTATTCTATATTAGATTGCAATTTAAACTGAATACAGGAGAAAATTTAATATAAAAATGCCTGTTAAAGTATTAGATAACAAGCACAAAATACTATAAAATCACAACCATAGCGTTTTTAATTTGCTGTTGTAATTCTATTATCTATAATAGCATTTTCAATCTTGCCATTGTGAAATTTTACTAGTGTATATAAAATTCTATATAACATTTTAGTCTTACTATTGCAAGTCCATCTATGATAACATGTTGATATATAGGGTGTATAAAAATGCTATTAAACGTTTTGAGAGTGTTTCAAAAAAGCTATTAAAAGTCCTTATTCATATCGTTTTTATCTTGCTATTGTAAGTTCCAAACCTATAAAAACATGTTGATATACTGCATTTATAAAAGCGCTATTAAAGACTTTTATAGAATTTTTTAAACGCTATTAAAACCTCAGATTGTTGTAGTGAATATTTTAAAAATATATATCTCTAGAAGATATTTTTGATAAATGGAAAGTAATTAATCAAATGACAAGCACCTCATTACTTAACATCTTTGTATTGAAGATTGTTTTGAAGGAACCGGGGTCGGATTTGGGTGATTCCTATCCGAAAATCACTTTGAACCAATTTACGCCTTTGAAGGTGAAGACATGCAATGATAATAAATGGAACAAAGGGCTGCCTGTCACTGATCCTTGGGGGAAATTTTCGATATCATATATATGTGATAGTAGTATCTTCATTTAATCTTTGATGCAAGGGCTACTTGTTACTAATATTAGGGATTATTCTCAACATGATGTAGTAGGAGAGTTCTTTCATTTTGTTCTATTCTTGGACTACTTGTATGGACGAATATGTGACATACGTTGATTTTTACAAACGTACATCTGTTTGTTGGTGTAGGAGGTTGCTCTCATATAATTAACACCCTTCTCTAAGATGTATGAGCTTAAAGGTTGTATATTTTTTGGAAATCAATAGTGTGTGATGGAATTGACGATGTGACATTCAAAGTAGAATGTGCTATGAGTAAGGTAATCGTTACCTCGAGCCTCATCGCCCATGAATGAAAAAAGCAGGGTAGATGCAGCAGGACTATATAGGTCGCACCCTTTATATATCGGGTATGTTGAGTATACTATGAGAGCTCTCGGATAGGTCGAGAACAGTCGGGGTGATGTCATATTCGGTACTATCTACGGTAAAGGTGGACCAGTTCTGTGTTGGTAGAGAACCATCTGTTGGTGCTTTGGTGCATTTTTCTAGAGAAGTATTATCGAAAGGTAGTCCTTACCATGTCATTATATGGAATAATTCTCTAATACGAGTCTTTATAGTTTTAGTTGTAGAACCTAGTATGCTGGAATTTTATACTACAACAATTTCGGCTAAGTTTTGATATATTTATTAGAAAGAATTTTCAAAGAATGTCATTAAAGATAATATCCCTGATTTTGCATAGCAGATGTTCTGGTTATCATTAGGTAAACACCTTTTCCGCGTTTATGTGCGGCGTAGTCTTATGCGATACCCTATTTTTGAGTTTCTCACACCAGTCCCATAACTGATTTGAGTTTTTTTCCCCTTAAACTCCAGGTGCCCTATTTTTTCGAGCAGCCAAGTAGTTAGGTTTAACTTAGAGCATTGTAGTGGAACTTGAAGTCTGGAGCTGAAGATGTTTCTGTATTTAGTTCTCCATTTCCATTCGCACTGCATTAGTTTGCTGATTGTATTTGGCATCTATAAGGATAAAGGTTTATAACTATCCAGTCTGATTTGTAGGAAAGACTTTGATAAATGTATTTACAATTTCTGCTATAAAAATATATATACTGAAATAATATATATTCTTCTATTTGTGTAATATTCTGTTCTATCTTTATTTTCTTTTTACCCTTTGCTATCCATCCTTTCGGCACTTGTTTTTGTGGCATGTGAATTCCGAGGATGTATTAATGTTAATTTATGAGGGTTGAAAGGTCGAGTCATCATATTTGGTATAAGACCTTAGGTTAAGTGAATACCTGAGCCTGATAAGGGAAGTCTCGTCAAGGATAGGGTTAGCAATATGCTACGATGAGCAACTCATTAGATAGGGTAGGTAACACCCTAGATTGAGTTGAGCGTATCATATAAGAGCGTTTATTTGTTAATGATATATAAAAATGATTCGTTTTGAAAATGGGTAAACGAGACAATTTTTCCTAAGGACATATTTAAATATAAAGAACATATTTGGAAAATATAGTTAATTATGATACTGAAGACACAAATTGGATAACTGTTTTGAAAACAAATTAGTTAAATTAATAATAAACGTCTTGTGATTAGAATTTCAAAGTTTGACTATAAGATGTTTAATAGTAACACTAATAAGATTAAGAGTAATACTTTGGAAAAGGATTTGGATAATAATAACTTTTATCTAAAAAGAATTTCTAGGAAGAGAATTTTCAAAGGATTTTATTTGAAATATTCTAAGTATTGGTTTAGGAGAAACAATATCATGTGCCTAGCAAACTACCACCCTTAACATTGTACGGTTAAAATGGATTTATGCTAGGATAATTCAAGATTTATAACCTAATATTAGATTTAGTTAAGGCAATTAAAATTAGTGTTTGTAGTTGATAATTGTAGAAACTCTCAAGCTACAGAAGAAATATTGGAAGGGAGAGTCCCAAGAGCAAATTGGGTGAGAAGAATGATCTAATCATTCTTTCAAGTGACGAGGAAAAACTCCAGAAATGGCCACTTAGCACTATTATGCCTATTATTAAGGAAAAATTAGATCAATACATCTGACTAGATAAAGATGGTTACCCTATGGCCGAAATGCCTATATCTCCCTCAACTCCAGATTTATTATAGTGTCTAGTGACAAAGAGACGCCTTAGGCCTCAAAAGGAATGTGGATCACTAACACAGTAAGTTCAAAACTCAAACCAAAATAAGAATGTAACGACCCGCCTTTTTTGGACAGTTTAAATCGACGACAAACCACACATGTTAGACTCAAACTATACAAAAGAGCAGACTGTTATGGGGTAAATAAGAAAAAGCAGAGAAAGAAAAAAAAATAGAATCTCACAATGGAATGATAAAATATAATAATCAAATAAACAGTTCATGAAGCTGCTTACAAATAACATTTGATTATACTTGTACAATACAAAAATCAGAGTTACACATATCAAAGATAAATAAATAATGCATCGGAAAATTGTGAGTGCAGTGGAATAAACATAGTAAATAATAGTAGCATAAATCTTCATCTTCGTCCTCTAGAAATAAGGTCTTCAAATCTTGAAATGCTCAGGCTGACCCGGGCGAATTGAAAAGACAAAACACTCGAGTCAAAACTAAAAGATCTTATGTAAGTTAAATCATCGGTAAATAAATATGAGTGAAACAGCGTCAGAGATTTTTATGGGGTTTGACATCTCCTATCCAGTGTCTAACGCGAGTGCAGTAACTTAAGAGATGTTCGAGATTCACATCTCCTAAGGATCCATTAAACTATCTACTATATAGTACAATACGCTATTATAATATGTCTACAGTAAAGAAAAAGTACTAAAATAGCATTAAGGCTTCACCCATATACCACTTAACACATTTTATATATTCTCATAGTCTATATAGTACCGTAATCTCCCCCGTACTAGGCATTGTCAGAGGGCACTCCATAGGTATGGTGCAAAACAAAATCGTCGTGGGCTCGATATGGTAGGTGACACGGGCACAACTAGGCAATGCCCGGGTAGATATACCAATTACACTTCCGGACTGGTTGTAACGCATAGCAGCTACTACTTCCCACCTCGGAACACACTCCCCAATCAAAATCGAGGGTGGCCACCAAATAAATCATAAAGTTAGAATAAAGTATCGAAGGAATGTGCCGGATCGGAGGAATGACCTCACTTGGCCCATCAATTGCTCATGTTTTAGCCACCTTAAGCTAACTCATGGGAGTCAAGTCCACGTATATACCTCATATAAGATCGTCGCCAACCATCCTTCTTCATTTTGGAATCTCCACCGTGTACACAAGTGTTAAAGTGGTTTTCGGTATTGGCAGAGAGTATGACAATATCCGATCCCAGTCTCTTTAACTACCAATTGCTTATTACACACCGGATGGTTCTTTTACATTTCCAAAATCATTTCATAATTGATATCAAAATATTAAATTTAACTAAAACCATATCACTTTTGAAATCATTACTTACTTTTGAAATCATATTCACCTTTGAAATCATATCACATTTGAAATCATTACTTACTTTCGAAATCGTACTCACCTTAAAAATCATATCACATTTGAAATCATTACTTACTTTCGAAATCGTACTCACCTTAAAAATCGAGGATTTGGATATAAACACAAAATCTTTACTTTGTTTGAAATTTCGAAAAATAGTTTAGGTGGTTATAATTAGTTTACATAGGTTTTTAATACTCTGAGATATTTAAAATTGATTTAAATTATTTTTAAATTGATTAAGATAGTTAAATAGATTTAAATTATATTAAATATAATTAAAATAGATTAAATAGCTTTAAAAGAGATTAGTTAGATTTAATAAAATAGATTAAGATAGTTAAATTGATTGAAATTTGATTTGGAATTGAATTGGAAATTTGTTTGGTTTGTCTGCCATTGGAATTAGGAGTTGAGAAGGAAATGTACGTACAGACAAATGGAATAAGAAATGGCTAGGGTTTATAACAAGCTATTTATAGGCAAATTATAAAATAGAAAGAATGGACAAGATCGATTTGAAAGCTGAATGATAAATGACCCGAAAAGCCCGTTCAGCTTCTGGAACGAAAATAGGTCATCCCATATATCAAAATAAACGTTTTAGATGATTTTAAACTCAATGGAGCAGGTTTCAAGTTCTAATTCAATCATATGATGAATTTATGTTAAAATCAGTTTATTTCAAATTGATTTCAATTGATTTCAATTAAATTGATTGTTAGGCGTTTCAAGCTCGTACGATCAAACGACATGTCTGATCATTACGAAATTCGAAATTCAACAATAACACACCATTACGGATCTGATGAAACTGGTTTCGTCGAAATTCGAACCACTATGGTTATTTTCACATTAATTAAATAAATTAATATTAAATAAATTAAATTAGTTTTTCAATTCAAATTTAATAATTGACCATTTTTATCATTTTTGATTTCATAGACCTTTATAATAAATTAAAACAAATTTACATACAATTTCGAGTTAAATATTTCATAAAATAAATTTTAAATTACAACTATAATTAACTTCAATTTATATAATTTAATTTCAATAAATTTATTAAATTTGGTTTCGGTCTTCCAATTCAATCAATTGTTTTTCTTCATTCATAGTTAACATTGTTATATATCTAATTACACTAATATTTTACAATTTCATCCAAATTTCTCTTAATGTAACATTTAACTTCATTTTAATTACAATTAATTTCTAATTTAATTTATTGGACTAAATAAATAGATAACTTATAATAACTTTTACCATTTACTTTTAGTCACACCTATTAGTTCATTATTTACAAGCAATTTTACAATTACTCACCTAACACTGATTTTATTCAATTTCCATAAAATATATATTATCTCATTAATTAATTCAATATTTACCTTTGTTTTCATATATTCAAATTATAACGAAGCATAATATTTACATTATTTCATTTATTGGAATTTCATTCAAATTGTTAATAATTAGCTTTAATTAACATTGTTACATTTCATTTTTTAGTATTTATTTCATTATTAAATTACAAATTTTTATTTATTTCAATATTAAATTACCAAAATCTCATTGATTTAACTAATTTGAGTTATCGAAAATTACGGATCGTTACACTCTCCCCCACTCAAAAGTTTTCATCCTCGAAAAGGAAAAAGAGGGGAAAATAATGAATTAAGAAATCAATATCTTATTCGATGTATTAAATTTATAAACAATACATTTACAAAATTAAATAATTTAAATAAAATATGTCAATTTATAAACTATTAAATCATTTTATACTCAAACTAATAAAGTTTAGAAAAATTTCATAAAAGTTTCTAAGTCCAAAATTTACAGGAAATTTCGGCAGTGTCACCTTTATACGGAGAGGCTCGGAAGAAATAATAATATCAATAATAACAATACATATCGTAATTTTAAAAATAATATATATTCCAACAATGGGAAGCAATATAATATCACTAGAAAACCATAATCTGAGAACGTACCTATTTGTCGGGCAAGCAACGCTTAATTGTGAAACCAAAAGCAGTAGCAATTACTTCCATAACCTGTATTTCACTTATATAATCCAAAAGAGTTAATAATTATATAAGAGAAATATTTATATTGTTTCAATATCATAACAAACAATCAACATAACATAACAACAACCACTTTCAACCGAAAGCATATGATCATCACACTAAATCAAAACAAATTAATTATCCATCCATATCAACCAAAACAAATAGTTTACTTGGGTTAAGACACTTTTAATCACATAGAATGACAGATAAACTACTAAGTATACCATATACTCTACAGTCTTAGATAAAACTCAACAAATTTGTTCATACATCCAAAACATTTAGGAGTATCCTTTCCCAACAACCCATAAGCCAAAACAACAACAATTTTAAACAATAAATCAAGTTCATTCTTTTTAATTCCATTTCTCAATGATCATTTCTTTAGTTTACATTTATTCCTTACAAAATTCAATTTCCACTCATTCATTATTTACTTAATTTCATTTATTTGCATTTATTTATTTACAGTATTCATGTTCATTTCAATTATTTAGCATATCAATTCATTAACTTAAGTTTATAATCATCTACTTCCAATAATTACTTTCTATCACATTTTATTATAGTAACATTTCAATTATAACTTAAGTTTATAACAACTATAACATCAATTTCTTATTTATAAAAGCAAATCATTGAACACTTTCATTACATAAATTTTACTTGTAAAATTTTCCTTTACAAATTCTTTTAACCTTTCAACTTTCTATAATTGGTAAGTTAAATATATGTATTTAAGAATGCAATTGAAAGTAACACAAGTTTATCATATTTCATTTTCTGTAAATAAATGTTCAATAGTTATCATTTCTTATTTTCATATCCTTTTTATTTACAGGTTACAAATTTCAAATTTCTTATATATTTCAGTTATAACTTAGCATGTAATTTCTTATTTTCCACTTTAGAAGTTCCGATTATTAAATAGTTAAAATTTTATTTCATTACAATAATTGAAATCTCTAATTTATAGAAATTTAAAAACTAAATGTCGGATTCCATTTCAAATCATTTTAAATAATATATCTAACCATATCTTTATATATATATGCATATTAAATTATATTTAAAAATTAAAATCAAGATCATTTTTCAAACAATTGTGTAGTTACTACTACAACGGTCTTCCCACTTTGAAATTCAAAAATGAAAGTCGATGATGCATGCACTCATCATCGAAATTATTTTCCAACGATAGAGAGGGGAGTACAGAACTTATTTCTTTCCACAATTTCTTTAAAAAATTCTTTCTAATCATATTGAAATATTTATATCAAAAAATACTTCTAAATAATATTATTATTATATCCCAAATCATTCGAAAGAAATTTTTAAAAAATCCCAGAATTTAAGTTCTAAACTTTTTTCCAATTTATATTTATTTTACTTACCAATTTTATTTTCAACCAATAGTTATAAATTTCACTACCTAACAAACAAATATATCAACCAAATGTACCTTTTATAAAATTATTATCTTATATACAAAATATATAATAGGCAAAATTATTTCGTTTACCTATATTTCAAAACAAATATTGTGTCGATCTGTCTTATTAAGAGTTTAGAAGTCCCTATCGATGTCATAGCGTCCTATGCACCAACCAGAATTTATAAATCCAAAACAGAAAAAATTGATATGATATAAAAACCTTTTATAACACTAACAAATACGCTCTCTCATATATATACTCTTAGCGACTCATTATAGGGTATCACTACCATATTTAATATGAGTCATACCATTAAAAGCTAAGGTTATCGCTAAACCTAAGCTCTGATACCAACTGTAACAACCCACCATTTTTGGATAGTTTAAATCGACGATAAACCACACACATCAGACTCAAACCATACAAAAGAGAAGATTGTTATGGGGTAAATAAGAAAAAGCAGAGAAAAACATAACAGAATCTCACGGTGGAATGATAAAATATAATAATCAAATAAGCAGTTCATGAAGCTATTTACAAATAACATTTGATTATACTTATACAATACAAAAGTAAGAGTTACACATATCAGAGATAAATAAATAATGCAGCGGAATTGTATGAATGCAGTGGAATAAATACAGTAAATAATAGTAGCACAAATCTTCGTCTTCGTCCTCCAGAAATAAGGTTTCAAATCTTGAAATGCTCAAGATGACTGGAGCAAATTGAAAAGACAAAACACTCAAGTTGGAACTAAAAGATCTTATGTAAGTTAAATCATCAGTTAATAAATATGAGTGGAATGGCGTTAGAGATTTTTACGGGGTTTGACATCTCCTATCCAATGTCTAACGTGAGTACAGTAACTTAAGAGATGTTCGGGATTCACATCTACCAAGGATCCGTTAAACTATCTATTATGTACTACAACACGCAATTATAATATGTCTATAGTAAAGTAAAAGTATTAAAATAGCGTTAAGGCGTTACCCATATCTACCGTAACACATTTTATATATTTTCATAATCTATAAGTACCGTAATCTCTCCCTTACTAGGCATCGTCAGAGGGCACTCTATAGGTATGGTACAAAACAAATTCGTAGTGGGCTCGATACGGTATGTGACACGGCACAACTAGGCAATGGCAGTGTAGATATACTAATTACACTTCCGGACTGGTGGTAACGTATAGCAGCTACTACCGCCCACCTCAAAACACACTCCCAAATCAAAATCAAGTGTGGCCACCAAATAAATCACCAAGTTAGAATACGGCATCGAAGGAATGTGCCTGATCGAAGGAATGACCTCACTTGGCCCGTCAATTGCTCCTGTTTTAGCCACCTTAAGCTAACTCATGGGAGTCAGGTCCATGTATATACCTCATATAGGATCGTCGCCAACCATCCTACTTCATTCTGCAATCTTCACCATTTACACAATTGTTAAAGTGGTTTTCGATATTGGTAGAAGTATGACAATATCTAATCTCGGTCACTTTAACAACCAATCGCTTATTACACATCGGATGTTTATTTTTCATTTCCAAAATCATTTCATAATTGATAAGAAAATAACATATTCAATTCAAACCATATCACTTTCAAAATCATTACTTACTTTCGAAATCATATTCACCTTTGAAATCATATCACATTTGAAAACATTACTTACTTTCGAAATCATATTCCTTTAAAAATCGAGGATTTGGACATAAACACGAAATCTTTACTTAGTTTGAATTTTTGAAAAATAGTTTAGGTAGTTATAATTGGTTTACATAGGTTTTTAATAGTTAAAATACTCTGAGATATTTAAAATAGATTTAAAATATTTATAAATTGATTAAGATAGCTAAATAGATTTAAATTAGATTAAATGTAATTAAAGTAGATTAAATAGCTTTAAAATAGATTAATTAGATTTAAAATGAATTAAAAACGGTTTAATTAGTTTAAAAATAAACTAAATTGGTTTAAAATAGATTAAATTAATTTAAATAGTTAATATTGGTTAAATCGTTTAATAAATTTGAAAATCTTAAAAGTTAGAAATTTTAAAATAATATTTTTTAAAATAGTTTATATTACAATATGAATTCGAAATTAATATCAAATTAAACTATTCATTTCATTTCAACACATTCGGACCATTTTAAATTTCCAAATCAACACCAAATTCCAAACCTTTCAATTTTAAATTTCAATAAACTATTGAATTTCATATCGTTTCAATCCGTGTTCAAATATCAATTCAAATTACTCCAATTTCAAAATATTTCAAAGTTATATTTCAACAAATTCAATAGCTCATTTCCGATAGAATTTCATTTGTATATAAAAATTCAACTTTAAACTTTCAATTTAATTTCTTAAAGCAATTCCTTTTAAAACAATGCCCATTTCAACATAAAACTTGATTTTCCAAAATACTTCAATTTATATAAATCAAATTTTATTTCAAAATATCATTTTATTAAATTCGAAAATTTTGGATTTTAAATCATTCAATTTAACCAAGCCGATGTCCGTATATAATTCTCTGCCCTAGGGTCAAGTGATATGGATGTTTATCATTTTAATCTGCAATTTAAAATTCTACGGTTATATATCATTTCAAACCGCAATCTCGAATTTAATAAAATCCATAAAATTGCTCGAGTCTATCATTTCAACCTATAACTATTTTTCCCTAATCTATAGATCGTTCGAGTATGTATCATTTCAACCTATAGTGAACTTGCAGTTTATAATGATATAAAATACAACATCCATTTATCCAATATCAATAGTCAAGCATCCATCACAATCATCATCCAAATCAATTAATAATTATCAACATAGAACTGATAATCAATAACATAATAATAGGCAATTTGTATTCAATAATAAGTTAAATAACGATTTAATTCCAATAAATTCAAATTAACTGAGATGATGATTAAAATAAACCAAATGTTCATAAATAAATTCCTAATCACATCATAAATTAAATTTAACAAACATAAGAAATTTTAGAAGTTGTTAGAGGGTCAAAACACTCATCTTTGAATTAAATTGAATTTAAATCCATTTAAACTAAAATTTAGTCCTCGAATTCGTCCAAATCAACGTCAAAATGTACGGAATTTCGCTATGATCCCAGCGGATCAAACTGCGTGTGAATTGGACTTCGTATGTGAGAGTTATGATGATTAGGATATTGAGTTTTAAATTTGAAAATAATAAAATAAAATAACAGAAAAACAATACTTGATGGCCACGTCATTTCCGCCCTCATGGTCAGAAACCCTAATCGACTCAGCCATACCCATGCGCAACCCGTCATGCTACATCGCGCCGCCATGAAGCTTTTGCCGAACGCCACATGATGGCCAGCCGCGGCCCACCAGGATGAATTGCCTCTTCCTCCTTCACTTTCCCCCGGCCACATCGCCGACGACAGTGCCCGTTCACAACGTCCGTCGAATATACTCGAAACCCTAACCATAATTCGAGGCCAATCCAACTCTCGATCTGACAAACAACCATCACCGATGAGCAATGCTCGCTGCACTCTCCAACTCAGTACCATTTATTTGACGATTAATCGACGTATATCAGAACATGATAAACTGCCGAGATCGATTCGCCTAATTCTGGCCACATAGACATCCAAATCAAAAACGAACAACGAAATTGACTTGCGCTCTTCGAGGCTTCAAATTGACATATTATATGATATAGTTTGAGAAGTTTTGATTTTTGATTGAAATTTGATTTGGAATTAAATTGGAAATTTGTTTGGTTTGTCCGCCATTGGAATGAGGAGTTAAGAAGGAAATGTATGTACAGACAAATAGAATAAGAAATGGCTAGGGTTTATAACTGGCTATTTATAGGCAGATCAGAAAATAGAAAGAATGGACAAGATCGATTTGAAAGCTGAACGATAAATGTCCCGAAAAGCCCGTTCTGCTTTCGGAACGAAAATGGGTCATCCCATATATCAAAATAGATGTTTAGATGAATTTAAACTAAATGGAACAGGATTCAAGTTCTAATTCAATCGTACGAAGAAGTTATGTTAAAATCAGCAAATTTCTAATTGATTTCAATTAAATTGATTTCTATGCATTTCGAGCTCGTACGATCAAATAACAGGTCCGATTGTTTCGAAATTTGAAATCCTACAATAAAACACCGTTACGGATCCGATGAAACTTGTTGCATCAAAATCTGAGTCAGTAGCAAAATGGTTATTTTCACATTAATTAAATTAATATTAAATAAACTAAATCACTTTTTCAATTCAAATTTAATAATTGACCATTTTTATCATTTTTGATTTCATAGACCATTATAATAAATTAAAACAAATTTACATACAATTCTTCGTTAAATATTTCACAAATTACGGTGTTCAATTACAACGTAATTAACTCCAATTAATATAATTTAATTTCAATAAATTTAGTAAATTTGGTTTCGGTTTTGCAATTCAATCAATTATTTTTCTACATTCATAATTAACATTGTTATATATCTAGTTACACTAATATTTTACAGTTTCATTCAAATTTCTCTTAATGTAATGTTTAAATTCTTTTTAATCACAATTAATTTCCAATTTAATTTAATGGATTAAATAAATAGGTAATTTATAATAATTGTTACCATTAACTTTTAATCTTTCCTATTAGTTCATTATTTATAAGCAATCGTTATAATTACTCATCTAACATTGATTTTATTCAATTTCCATGAAATATATATTATCTCATTAATTAATTCAATATTTACTTTTGTTTTCATATATTCAAATTGTACCTAAGTATAATATTTACATTATTTCATTTATTGGAATTTCATTCAAATTATTAATAATTAGCTCTAATTAACAATGTTACATTTCATTTTAGTATTTATTTCATTATTAAATTACAAATTTTTATTTCTTTCAATATTAAATTACCAAAATCTCATTGATTTAACTAATTTAAATTGTCAAAAATTACGGGTGGTTACAAGGAAATTCCTAAGGAGGAGCCAATGGAAGAAGAATCTGAACCTTAAGAGGACTGAACACTATGATATCCTACGAATTAAAAAATAGCAGTATAGACAGTAACGTCATATGAGAGATGGATGGTGACTGTATTATTTGGCACAAGGAGTCGTCAGATTCACTTATTCATTTGGATAACGTAGAGGACGAAGAGGAAGGATTTGAGGATTCTAAGGAAGAAGAAATGCAAGATTTAGAAGAATTAGAGGGAGAAGTATACAAGAAGTGCTAGCCGGACCTAGGCATGTGCCACGGAACCGGCCTTGGCTACCATATGAAGTGGATGTGATACCACAGATTGAGGATGAAAACGAAGCTGATAACGAACAAGATGATAGTGATAACGATGGAGAAGTCTTGTTTGATTTTGGATATAGAAATGGATTGTCAGCATTAGACTCAGATGGGTGATTGCTAGTTTTGGAAACACCTACCTAGTATTAATATTATGTAGTAGCATATGTATGGCTTGTATAGTAGTTATGTTTGTATCAATATTATGAAAACCTAAGTAGGTTTAGAAGGACTTAAGAATGGTTTAAGTATGTAAGGAGAGATGATGCGTGAATGTAAAATATTAAGGATGTATAATATAATTATGTCCTTTGTTTATGAATTTGTTTAAATGTAAAACACACAAATCATATAAGAAAATTTCATAAGAATAAAAGTATATCTTTATGGAATGTTTAAAAACTAAAACCAAGATTTTCTACATATTTTGGAAAAGATAAACGGTATGTGCATTTTATACGAATTATTTCGTAAGACAAATTTGGTATAATATTTGAATATAGGATTTGGTTATCCAAAAAGGATTTATCACTCGATGCTTTAGGACAAACATTGATGAGGGTTTGTGGCGAATACTTGAGATTTCTATCATAGTTAAGAGCTATGCAAGGAGAACTAATATTTTGATTTGAATGCCTAATCGGAGTCTGCACTAGAGGATTAGGGGATCAATACTAGTTCAGAAGTAAAGACGGACTTGAATAGTAGAATGAATCAGATATTGCATGCAGATGATCTACAGCCATCATACGAGTGTAAGTATAAAAATAAATATTTTAAGTAAACGCCTTTGGGTTTTGCGCTGTAATTTCGAGGACGAATTTTTTTTTAAAGAGGAGTATGTAACGACCTACAAATTTATCAGTTTGAAATTATTTATTTATTTTTAAAATATTCAAATATAAGATTTTTAACATAGATTATGACTTCTTGAATAATAAATGATGTAATCTTATTTTGAATAAATATTTACATAAATATATGCTTTGGTAAAATACCGATAAAATGATTAATTATGGTGTTATCAATAAACAACTCTATAATTATTAGAACTCATGCACAGAGCTAGATATATACACCAATTTATCCGTTTAAATAAAAATATGAAATAAAAATAATTTATGACATCATCAATAATGCATCGTATTTAATAATTCATTTAGGAATTTAAAGTGAGATTTAATGATTTACTAATTATTATAATTATTCAAATAATTGTTTATAACTGATAATAATTCATTTTAATTAGTTATGAAGTGATAATAAATCATTTATATTAGTTTTATAAAGACGCATAATTGATTTGAAATTATAAGGAAAATTGATATCGCTTTATCGATATCACAACACTTTTTGTAAATAATGGTTTAGTATTAAGTTATATGGCTTTATAATTCAAATGAGATCATTTTAATTAGTTAATAATGATAAGAAATTAGTTCAAATTATTTTTATGTTTATATGTAAATTAATTTATAAGTGAAAATGTGACTGGGAATCGGCTTTCCTAATTTCAACAGTTTAACGAACAGTTGTATGAAATTATTGCAACCTTGTTTATATATCTTGTCACAAATATAACATATACATGCACACCATAACATGTACATGAACACATACATACATACAAATATACATATACACTTACATACACACACACACACGTATGTATGTATTTATATATAACAATAGATCTAAGATATTTTCACACTTTAAAGTAAAACTTCACTTCATCTTGCACACATCAAATCACACATGTGGCTACAAATATGGAGGAGGGAGTGTTCATCCATGCATAGTGATAGAGGAGGAGGGTGTGGTGGTGATGAAATGGTGATGTATATACACACAAATATCATGTTATTTTAGTTCTCAAATTTGCCTATAAATACCATCCTCCATCTTCACTTCATTTGTTCATAAATTCCGAAGCTTCTTCATTTTATTATACTCCTCTTTAGTGTCTTCCTACCTTAGGAAATTTATAAAGAAAAATTAGCAAAAATAAATAAATTAATAAAAGTAAATATACATTTGCAATCCACTAATAAAAAGCTTAAATATACTCCTACTCTCATTCAAAACCCATGGTCGCCACCTCCTACCACCAAGGCCAAGCCCATCTCCACTTGCAAGCATTGGTTGAGCCCATTCAAAGGTCCAAGGCTCGATTCCCTAGGCTTTGATTCGATCGTAGCGAAGCTATAAAATTTTTTCGTAAAGTTCGAAATCAATAATGGTAAGAAACTCTATATATATTACGATATATTGGATGATATATATGTTTGGTTATACTTGGTAGTGATGATTGTTAAACATGTTTGGAAATGATAATAAGTTGTTTAGATGCGTAAATAATTTATGTTTAATACACGTGGAATATCACAAAGTAAATCACTTTCCTTTAATAAATGAAATGGTGTATATGAGATTGTTAAACCTATTTAAAATGGTTTAAAATAATTTATAATTTTTTTATAAACATTATAAAGTATTTCGATAAAATTTTAAAAGAAAATGAAATTTGAGTTAAATTAGGCGCGTCGCGTAACGGTAGTTCGCGGTTTCGTACCGTAGAAAGTTAAATTCATTTATATGATGGATTTGGAGTCAGAATTTTTTGTATTAAGAATTTTCCATACTCCTATAATCATATTTTTCAATAAAATAACATGAACAAGATTTCATTTAGTAGATTTGAAATATTAGCAAAACAAGCTTTCAAAATAATCGCGGTTTAGCAGTTCGGAAACCAAAGTAACAAATTTTTTAAAAATGGATATTTTTAATTCTTTTAAAATATGGAATAAATTCCATAAGTATATTAAAAAGTTTTAAAAGAGATTTGAGTTATAAAAATAGATTTCTAAATGATCGAAGAGTATTTTTGATCAAATAAGCCTTAAAAATACTATTCGTAGCACTTTTTGTAGCACTTTTAATAACTTTTAAAATATGACTTTTGACTTAAATATTCTTTCCCAAATATTTTATAAATGTTTTAAAACAAATTATTTAGTATTTTAAAAATGGTTTGGAGGTTTCATAATTTATAAAAAATATTTAAAAGAATATTTAAAGAAAAACTATTATAATTAAGTGATTTAATCTTGACTCTAAACCTAATGAATAGACTAGATTTTTCTGTACATGAGACCTGGATGTAAGGTGCTTAAACTAAGGAGATGTTTAGGAGCAACCCATGCCTTGGCTTACCTGGCCTCTTTCATGGGAGAGAATAGATAAAGTCGATATGTTGGAAATGAGGCAAGTATAAAAGATTTGATTTTTCCAAATTTAATAAAACTTGGATTGTACAGAAATAATCTTCTTATAATTGTTATTAAATTATGAGGACGGAACCCATACTATTCTTGTGAACTTAAAAGGTGATTTCACTGTTCTTCGATGGATAGTAATGGTTGAATACAGAAATTGATGTTGGGTAGCATTAAAATAATTTCTATCGACCCTTTTTACTAAAAAAGGTTTTGCAATATGATTTATGAGAAAAGATTTTGATTTGATATTTTCAAAGTTAAAGAGAAGTTTAATGATCCTTTATATACCAGAAAGAAATGTTTAGATATATATACATACATACATACATACATACATATATATATATAGGATATTTTTGACAAAGGAGAAGTAATTAATCAAATGATAAGCTCCTGTTTACTTAGCATCTTTTTATCGATGATTGATACGTAGGAACCGGAGTCGGATTTGGGTGATTTCTATCTAAAAATCACTTCGAACCAATTTAATGTTCAAATGTAATGACATGGAATGATAATAAATGGAATGAAAGGTGATGACCATGAATTTTGATATTTGAAATTGAATATTTAATTGATTTTAAAAATTTAAAAATTTTCTAACTCGAATTTCAAATACCACTTTTTATTCAGTGATTTAATTGTTTAATTAAATAATTGAAAACTGGGTAAATGGTTGAATCCGAAATTTAAAAGTTGTTAAAAATAGTTTGAAGGCTTGTAAATCTATATTAATAATACTGAGGATAATAGAACCCTTAGAATTTAATTTAACAGTGTTTTATTCGGTTTTGAGAACGTATCGTTTAAATTGATATTTAAAAATAGCCCTCTGGGGCACAGTCTCGGAATTCGACGAAACCAGTTCCATTAGATCCGTAATATTGTATTATTATCGGATTTAAATTTCTTGTAGCGTTTGGAATTGTCGTGTGATCGTACGATATATAAACGCGTTGAAATTTATATCGAAAATTTTATATGGTAACTGGGTCCAAAAGCCTATCTTCTCCATACGATCGAATTAGGACTCGGAACCTTTTCCATCGCGTTCGAAATAGAGGAATAACCATATGTATGCCTAGCGCCATGCCTCGATAGGAGGTCGAGATTTTGAGTTGCGTAATTTGTAAACGATTTAAGATTTAAATTTAAATTCAAAATATAATATATATATATATATATGTGTGTGTGTGTGTGTGTGTGTGTGTTTAATATAATAACCAAACCAACACGTATAACAGATTGAAGAAATTATAGCCATCGTTCTTCTCTCCTCTTCAAGTCTTAATCCAAAATATGATCCACGAACTCGATTTCAAAAACAAAAAGGCTTGCGTTAAAAAAAAAATTAAAATTTATGGCCGCTACTTTTAAAACCTAAATCGAGATTCCCTTCTTGTGTTCGAAACCAGGAATCGAGAAAATGAGTGTCGCGATGTTCCCCTCCTTTCTTCCTAATGTCGGATCAAAATCAATTTCGATCGAACTCGATCGAACCAAGGGCGACGTCTTCCTCATTCGCGGGGATTTAGGGAGGTGTGAGGCAATAGAAAGGGCTAAGGTTTCACGATGGGTGGTCGTGATTTAGTCGAAGTAGGGTCGAGGTCAGGGCCGAAGACATTGGTGGCGTGGCAGCGTTCTTGTTCGTGCATGTAGTTCGTCGAGAAGCTCGGGTCGGGTTCGATGTCGCGATGGTGTTTTCCACAGGAGATAAGTATTTTAATCATTCATTTTTTTATTTTATTTTATTTAAAGATATATATATATATATATGTATGTATGTATATGTATATATTTGATAGGTATCTATATAAAGTGGAAAGGTAAAATTAAAAATAAAGTATATCTAAATTTTTCTACAATAAGCTATAATTTTAACAATTCTGTTTTGATTCAATATATCGATTTGAAAGAAAATCTTTTTAATTTATTAGGATTTAATATATATATATATGATTTTGTAAAATATATATGAATTTTTAAAATATTGAAGAGTTATTTAAAAATTGGATTTTTGAATCAATATAAGTTACTTTGTAAGTATATATATGGTTTTAAAAGGCAAGTAAGAATATCTATATATATATATATTCACTTACTATTTCATTTTAAATTAAATATTAAGATGGTTAACTTATTTAATTTATTTTAATTACTAAAAGATCTTTTAAGGGAGATTAGTTTAGACTTTTAGTTATTTGTTAAAAATTAAATCATTAGTTAAAATTAAAACTATTAAACGGTAATTAATTTGTTCGATTTATTCGAATATTAATATACCTTATAATGTTGTTACAAGGTCTAGAAATCGTGAAGAAAACAAGTAGAGATGGACATGGGTTGCAACAAAAATAAAAGGTGAGTTAATCTCACTCATTTGGATAACCATTTAAATCTTATACAGTTAAATTTAAATTATTGATTGGATGTGATATCATATCTAATAGTATATATTAGAGTGATTGATTTCCCTCATTATATAGTGGATGAGACCCTATGCCCCCTCCCCCCCGCATAATAGTGGATGACCCTTTATACCGCAATATCCCCCTCGAAGTGGGATTGATATTTTTATATTGTGCTAACATCTGTGGATCCAGGAAAATAGGTTGGAGGGATCCAATTGGATCCCTCAAAATATTTAGATTGTTTTAGTATTCTGTCATCTGATTTATTTAATAGCTGAGATAGATTATATTGGTAATTTAAAATATTGGATGCTATTGTTTGACTGAATATATTTTGGTTATATTGAGATATCAAAAATATAAAGATTAAATTTTTAAAGGGAAAATAAAAGATAGAATTTTTAAGTAAAATAGTTATAGAGAATTTGGATAAATTAAAGAATGAATTGAAAAAGGATAAAAGTTGATTTTTATATTCTAATAAATTCCAAGTATGGGAAGGAGATTTTTGAATAAATAGGAATGAATGAATTTTTAAATTTAAGTGATAATATTTAAAGGAATAAAGGATTTATTTTTAAATTCAGAATTTAAATGGTTTAGGAAGGAATACAAGAGAGAAATTTGAAATAAATATGAAATTGGTATTTTCAGTTTACATAAATTTTTAATCATAATAAAGAAGTTAAATATGAAATTAATGGGTTTTGAAATAATAATTGAGTAAGTAAAGGAATTAATATTTAAAATGGAGTAAAATTAGAAAATCGATTTGGATGGTTTAGAGTTTGAAATTGTGTTTTAAAAGATGGATGAGACTATGAGATTTATAAACTGGGTTTATAAAGTGAAATATTTATCAAGAGGATAATTTGGAAGTATAAATTCAGGATGGAAATTTATAAGAGAAGAGTGATTTGTTTAAAAATAAATAGTGATTTATTTTTAAAGGTGTGGAAAGGAAAGTGTATTTCCCTGAAAAGTCGAGTATATTTTTCAAAGAAAGATTTTCCAAGTATAAGTTAGAGGTTTAAAAGTGATTTTTAAAGAATGTTTTAAGAGGAATTTTATTATTTTAAATTGTATTTGAATTTTAAAAGTAATATTTATTTAAATTAATTCTAGTAGTAATTATTTGAAAGGTTTGACTAGTATTATGATTTTAAAGATAATTATTAATTTTTTTATATTTTATAAAGTAGTTTTATTTCAAAGATAGCTTGGCTAATGCTTTCATTTGAAAAACTTGCATAGAATTTCATAACTTTTATTTTAAAATTTGTTTTGGCTTAAGTTTTATAGGAGAAGTTATTATAAAGTTTCATACCTAGTATTTTAAGTAGTTTTTAATTAAATGTTTTAAAGTATATTTGTTTGGATAAAACGATTTAAATTATATAAAATCCAAAATATTTAGACTTGGCGATTTTCAGTGGAAAGAAATAATGGGTGGAATTTATTCCGCGAGAGAAAATGTGTTTGAAAATTATTTTCAAAGAGTTGTAGTGCAGAAAAATAGCTTGCGAAGATATTTTGAAAGAAATAACTTGGAAGATTATTTAAATCTATTAGTTGTTTGTGAATGTTATTTGATAGTTAAATAACCGACTATCAATATTGGCCAATGCGCTGATCGTTTCGAAGAGACCGGGATTGGGATTAATTTCCCGAAAACCACTTCGACCCGGTTTGAACGATTTCTTGAGAAAGACAAGAGCTTGGAGTCAAAAAGGAGCAGTGAAGTGCAAGGGCTAATCGCTACTAATCCTGAGGGTGATTCCAAAAATGGATGTAGTAGGAATAGTGCCTTCGGTTCCGTTCGGACCTGGAACGGACTTGTATGGACGAATGCTATTAGAACATCATCAGGAGGACGATGAGCATTCTAAGTTAATGTGTCCTAAAAAGGTAGCGCATAGCCTCGAGCCTCATCGATCGAGAATGGCTAAAACAAGAGAGGTCCACACAAGGCACATACAAGTAGTCAAGAACCTAGGGCCAACAAGTAGTCAAGACACATAGTCCAAAAATTTCCATATGACAAAGTCAGTTTATCAAATATGGATGGGTATTGATTAAAAGTAGATAGTCAAGAAAATATAGCACATTTGTTCACTGAGGGACTAGCTTGATCAATTTTGAGAAAGCTAATCGGAGGAATGTGAATAAGATTCTATAATTGACCCTAAGTGTGAGCGGGAGATTGAGAGATAGGAATATCTACGAGGGGTACTTATATAATATGTTACATTAATCTAACTTTATAACCAATCTTATTCGTAATAAAGGTATTTCATTTCTATTTTATACTTTGTTATACTATGATATAATTAGTTAAGTAATTAATTTGAAGCATATCAATTGGAAAATCCTTACATGATGTGTATGCGCCGATAATAAAAAGGAGTTGTAATCATGAAAATTATCATAATATAAAATAACGTATTATTTTACATATTCCCTATTAAGACATTTTGAGAAAGGATACCAATACATCCTTTGAAACTATAGTGGATAAGCTCTCCAAATGTTGGAAAGCATATTACACATGGTTGTTATGGGCAATAAGGTATTATGTACTGATAGTTATTGGATAACTACGAAATGATTCACTCAAGAGTTTCAAGTTGATTAATAACAACTAGGTCAAATATGAAACCTTGGAGTGACCTTATTACACATTTCTCTTGACTTTATGTTGCTGCTAAGTTTTAATATGGATACTCCACTTTGATTAGAGTTAAATCATGGGATGACCACCATTAGATGACTATATTTGGGTCTGAATCAAAGCACTAAAAGTGAAACACTATTTAGTAGAGTATTCGTATACTTAATTGTATGAGATTCGCATCATGGTCAACTATTGTCTACTCAATTTCAAAATGTCTAGCCAGTGTATTACGTAATAATAAATCTTATTATTTAACCAAGAAATTTATTTATGGACTAATGAATGTAGTTATGTTAGAATTTTAGCCAAAAACAAATTCCATAAATTCGAAAATGATTTAGTATTAACGAAGAGAAGTGGTATAAATAATCATTGCTAAAAAGTACCTGTCGCTCATATCTTTTGGAAGTAGTTAGCATGCTAATTAAAGGCAATCTAGCCCAATCAAAGACACATCTACTGATCCATCACTGGCCCGAGAAGGCCGGCCCAAGCTCATGGCTTCGAACCAACCTTTCTACTCAACAAAGGGCTGGAATGAGGCCCAATCGATTCATATCGATGCAACCTTCGCATTTAGACAAGCTCTCGACCAAGTCGGTCCAGTCCTGACCCGATCCCCTATATCGAACTTCCAACATCAAGGCAGCATAAGACAAACACAATTTTCCTGACATCACATTAGCCGATGGTCATCTCTTATCCAAGCCCACCTCAGCAAGCAGCACATCTGGCAAGAATAGGCCAAGCATATCCCATCTTTAAGCATGACTTCGGTACAGCCAACTCCACCAGGCATTAGGACTTTCTCCTAGACACCTCACACCTGGTATAGAAAGGCAATGAGTACTTTCTCATCCATCACCTATCTTCTAGCACACTTTATAGCTATCGACCATCAACCTTTGTAGTCAAATCAATGATTAAGCACTTTTTCCTCTAGCTCTATAATGAGATCTCAACCATCCACCATCCACTTTAGTTGCTATAAATAACTCCTAATTTGCAACTTTGAAAGGGTTGAGCTCTGGTTGGAACATTCAAGAATCCTAAATACTTGGCACAATTCAGAGCTTTTGTTGCCACATAACTCTTTAAGATTGCATAGCTTTGTTAGTATTGAGTCCCCCATTTTTTCTTAATATTATTTTGTAGTTTCCTGTAGGTGTAAGTAAATATATAGTAAGAGAACTTCATAATGGGTATAGGCAGCTTTGCCGAACTATTTTACGTCTTATATTATTTACTTTTGGCTATGTATTTAACCCTTTATTTTCACCATTTTTATCCCTAGTGTTAGCAAGCAATCTTTGCTTTCCGTAATGCACCGGTATCATTTTGGGGATGACTAAAAACTAGTCAACAATTTGGTGCTAGAAGGAGGGCCCTCTCTACTAGCTTAGTTATCAAAATTACTTAAACTTGAACAGGGACATCGCCACCTTCTACTTTGCCACTATGATGTAGTATCAAAAGCCTACCACTGTCAGAGATGGAAAGCAGGAGTTGCTACAATGCTAAGTACTATGAGTTCCACTAAATCAATAGCCATTCAAGTACTATTGTATGCTTGTAACAACCTGCATATTTTACGATTGTATATTTAAATATTTTATTTAAATATAGCATAGTTAGTCGGATTTTAGTCAGAAATGCTACTTTTTTTTGCAAATAGTCGAAGACTCGGGACCACTTCCATTGAGTCCAAAATGTCGTTTGCGACCTTTTTGAGTATGAACATCGATATGTTTGGAGTAAGCTTGAATTTTGACATTTTCACTTAGGGCTTTGGGTTTGGGTTTCAGCCCATTAACCCCAACTTAAGACCCAAGCTCCACCCCACTCCTCTTCATCCATTTCATTTCTAATTCCTAACACTTCAAGCTTTAGAAAAATGAGAAAAGAGATTGAAAATTAGAATTCCTAAGCCCTAGATCATTTGCAAATTCAAGTTGTAGCTCCTCAAAAGAGAAGCTTAGGTAAGTATCTCCTTCTTCTTCTCCATCTCAATCTCTGTCCAATTTCTGAAATTTGCTATAACCTAACATATGCAATATTTGCTTTTGATCTTAGTTTGGAGCTTTTAGAGTTGAGATTGAAGAGTGGTTGATCCTTCTTTGTTTTCAAGCTCCTTCTTCCTTGTTTTAATGTAAAAGATGAGATTTTTATCTCACATCCATGTCTATATCTATCTTTGTTGTTAGGTACGAATTCCTAACTTCTATTCCGTTTTCATTTGCTTTGGATTGAATTGGTTTTATGAATATTCCAATTTTTGGTGTTTTGAAGTCAAATCCTTCAAAATCCTAGCTTCCTTGTTTGAACATGTTTTTGGTGATGCATCGAAGAGCCTATAGGGCTGGGTTGTCGATTGGCATAAACCTCTAGCGCCCATTACTCGTCCGATCGCGAATTGGCTAGAGTTTTCTCTTCATTTAGATAGGCTAGAAACACTGGAAAACAGGCATCAGTCGACTGACCCTCTGAGTCCAGTCGACTGACCTGGAACCCGAGAGTTTTTCCAGGCATTGGCCACTCAACTGTTCTTAGAGTGCCAGTCAACTGACCTGCTTGTAGTTTGCCTATTTAGCCTATTTTGCTTGAGATTCCAATTTTTATCAATTCGTGATTATCCGATTTCTTGTTGTCATTTATTATTGACTTTGATGACTTCTTTTCGGAATTTCTGAGAATATACATTCGATGGATTCGATATCGATTTTTACGGCTTTGATTCACACCTTCGAATGTGAATCTTTGGTGATTGGTTGTTTCTACAATCATTTTTGTGATTTTTCACTTCTAAATACAAAGGTTTCTATACTAGTATTAAATATTCAAACTCTTTCCCAAAGATGATTTCACCTCTATTTTTAATAGTCAAACTCGTTTATAAAACCCTTTTTTTAATCTACTAGTATACACAAACCTTTACCTCACTCATTCGACAAATCCAATTAAACGACTTTGCAAAACAAGTAGTATGAAATGCTTGCTTTTACTTTGTCTGTTAATTGTTAGACTCGTTTGATTGAAACTCTTGTGACAACTTTCGAGTGGAGATTTACAGTTTGTTCGTAAATATTTAAGTTAAGCCAGTGGTTATGGGACATGAAGCTAAACTCTTCTATTTACTAGCTTAGTGTAATTAACACTTTTTTATGATCGATGATGATCATTTTGTGATTTAGACTAGCATTGTGCGATGTCTCTTTGTCTGCGAGGGAGACTAAACCCCGTTTCTGTGGAGCTTCGGCTCAAAATTTGTGGGGTAGCGACCCATGGTCTTCGGGCCATTTGTGGAGCCTCGGCTTAAAATTAATGGTTAGTAACCATGGAATAGCGTTCCGTTTTGTGATAAACATGTTGGTGAGTTTTCATACTCCCGTTTTGTGATAGGCCTCCCCCTTTTGTGATTTCTGGATTTCAATTGATGATTTCTAGAATTTGTGTTTCACCAATTTTCGTGATTCACATTGATAAGCATTATCAATATTTGTGCATTGGTGAATTTGTGTTTCACTAACTTTTCCGATTGGCATTGATAAATTTGTCAATATTTGTGGTTTGGTGAAAGTGTTAAAGAATATGACATTCTTTTCGGTGCTTTGAGATTTCTTAAGATATTGTATGATTTTAGTTGTTGTTAGATGTATACTTGTCAAAGTATGGCATTATTGTTATCATACGTTTTTGTCATATCTCTCATTCTATCTCATTTTATCTGATACTTATAGCTTGACCGATCTGTTTATTATTTTCTTATTAAATAATACTCGGGTCAGACCGAGATGTTACAGGTGCTTCTGCTTGACTCATCATTTGGGAGTATTACCTGACTTTTGGCTAACTACATTAGATTGGTAGTTTTGTTGTTATACATACGAGATAGAGACTCTATGATGTATACATATTCTTTTGTGTAGCACTTGTATCTATTCTTTTGTGATATTGTGGATCTTGCTTGACCACTACTCTGATGTACACTTCTATGTGTTAAATTCATATCTGTTTCCGCCTTTGAGATATGAACTTCTGTGACTGATTTGTGTTATGCTTATTTCTATATTTATTTCCGAAGATATAATAGCCATTGTTTAGTAGCTTTGAGTTTACGTCGGTATGTCGGATTTCCTCTTGAGATGAAATGCATGTTACACTATCTGACATATCGGCGCTCGCACAAAGCAATTACTCGGATGGTCGCTCCTCAACAACCTTATTATTCATGCTAGTGTACGGTATTACTCTGTAGTGTCCTTGGCTAGCGTGAGTATAGGGGTGGGCCGTTACAGCTTGGTATCAAAGCCAAACTTCGGAACAATGTAGAATAATCTAGCAAGGATCATTGTCCTAAGTTCTTTTTGGGAGTCGTACCTTAGGAGTTTATCTGAGTCATAGGACCCGTTCTATACTAGTTTCTTTTATGATGTCTTATTTTATCAATCATGATTGTTTAACATTCATTTTGTGAATAACCTTTTTCTTCTTCTTTCTTTATTTCTTAAAGAAGAGAAATGGTTAGACCAGGTCGTCCCAGCACCGGTCAATCCAGTGCTACTCCTCAGGATGGAGTATTTATGTCCACCCAACAGCTTCTTGATCTTGTAAAGAATGGTCAAGCCGTCGGACCCATTCCAGATCCTACTCACCCTAAATCTAGGTTTGCATGCTTGTGCAGTGACTATACCAACTTAGGTAGGAAGCCATTTAAGGGTTTCAAAAGCATCATCGAAGTCCAAGCTTGGCTTAGAACATGCGATCGCATCTTTTCTCGCATAAATCTTATTGATCTTCATCGAGTCCAAGTGGCTTCGAGTATGCTCCAAGAAAGAGCATTAGATTGGTATGAGCTTCTTATTTCTGAAATTATTGAAGCAGATCTTACTTGGGAGCAATTCCAGGAAAGATTCGAATCAAAGTTTGTGCCGGAAGCTGAGAAATTGACTTTGGCCCGTCGTTTTATTGACCTTATTCAAGGTGAATCTTCTGTGGTAGATTATGTCGCATCTTTTGAATCCCTCTCTAAATATGGGTTCGAGTATGTAAATACCCCATTGAAGAAAAATCAGAGATTTATCTATGGCTTGAACAAGAATCTTAAAAAGTAGTTACTTCTGAAACTAGAAGTTTCTTTTGATCAACTTGTTGATATCGCTCTTAGACTTGAAGAGGCAGATAAAGAAAGTGATGTTGAAGTTGGGAGTGCCAAGCCGAACTTCAACAACAACAAGAAGATGCCAAATAAGTTCAAAGGTCCTTATCCCAACAAGAAGGGGAAGCAATCAACTCCGGTAGTAAAGACTTCTACCTCTTGTGGTGGCCAATGCTACAATTGTGGTTCTAAGGACCATTATGCAAATAAGTGCTCAAAGCCCCTTACTTGTCGCTATTGTAAAAGTTCAGGTCATTATATATCTGCATGTCCCAAACTTCAAAGCAAGAAGGAGGGAAAGCTAAATGTTGTGCAAGCCCCTAGTAGCACTTATCACGGTCAAGGTATTTCTCATTCTATCCTTGATGGCATTATTATGTTTCGTGATCAACCTATTCGAGTTCTTTTTGATACGGGTGCATCCCATCCTTTTATATCAAAAGAGCTTGATGATACATTTTCTTTGAGTGTTATGGCTTTAATGACTTCTTTAAGAATTGCGAATTCGATTAGTGGATCCGTAACACTCAGTTTGCTTTGTAAAGATGTCGAGATTATTTTGTGTGATTTTTCTTTCCGAGCCGATTTGCATGTCATGCGTTACTTAGGCTTCGGAATGATTTTGGGAATGGATTGGCTTTACCGTTATGAAGCCCATATCCTTTGTCCTGAGCGGACTATTCATCTTCGACATCCTCAATCTGTTAAGAAGATTTCTATTGTTCTTAAGGATTCGGATTCCAATTTGGTAGCATCTTTGTATTCTTTAAATCCTCAAGATGACGATAATGATGACGAGGAGGATGTCATTTCTCTCATTCACGTTGTTCGTGAATTTTTTGACATATTTGAGCCTGTTTTAGTGTAACGACCCAGAATTTTTAATAATTTAAATTTGAATATTTAATTAATTTTAAATATTAATAAGTGAATTTATAAGTCAAATAAATTTTTATTTGAATTATTGGATTTAATTGGATAATTAAATCGATAATTTAAT
Source organism: Allium cepa (assembly GCA_030765085.1). NCBI lineage: Eukaryota > Viridiplantae > Streptophyta > Magnoliopsida > Asparagales > Amaryllidaceae > Allium > Allium cepa. The sequence goes on from CM060943.1 coordinate 725,019,688, forward strand.
ATGTTAAATTATGGAAATAATTGAAAATTGAGTTAAATATGATAGAAAATAATTTGTAAAGTTTTATTTAATCATACTGGAGTTATAGAAATATTTTAGAACTTTTAAAATCGAATTAAAAGTTAATTTGTGAAAATTGAATATTTTAATATTTAATAATAGACTGTAAAATAGTCAATTTTTGAACAGTCTCAGAATTGAACGAAACCAGTTCCATTGGATCCGTAATAGTTAGTTATTACCGGATTTCAATTTTCGTGTCAATCGGAGTTATCGTTTGATCGTGGCAGCTCGAAACGCATCGATTTATTTTTAATTTAAATTTGGCGAGTCAAAATAGCCATTTTTCAAAAAGTCTCGGATTTCGACGAAACCAGTTTCATCGGATCCGTAATGTGATATTATTGTAAGGTTTCAAATTTCGTGTCAATTGGATTTACCGTTTGTCCGGTACAAATTAAAACGCCTAGAAATCGATTTAAATCGGTTTAATTCAAATTGAGCGTTTTCAGCCATAACTCGCACATACTTCCGAATTAGCTTCCGAAACCTGTTCCATTGTGTCCGGAACGCGGGATAAACCCTAAGTACGCTGGTTACGGCGTCTAAATCGGAGTTCGGAATTTCCGGGTGAATAGTGTCGAACGGTTCCTTATAAATACACCCATTCTCTTCACAAATTGATAAAAAAAAAATAAAACCTAATTTTAAAACTGCATAGCCGGCCCTAACCCTTCAATGGCCAGAATTTTCTCAACTTCATCCCTCCAAATCTTCTAATCTACTCATCGATTCAAGAAAGTTTCAACTAGAAACTCGTAGAGGGTGGTGAGATCTTGGATTTCAACGGCTATGATCGCGAATGGCTTCACGGATTGGCGGCAAATTGGGTTCAAAGGGCTGGAGTTCATTCTCGAACTGCATGCTACAGGGGTGGCCGAGCTCCACCAGGTTTGGGCCGAACCTAGAGGGGGAGAGGAGCTTCAAAATGCATGTGTTTTGATGGGATATCGTTGAGAAACAAGGTTGTAATGTTTAAACCTAAATTGAAGCTTAATGGGTTCGGTTTTGAACAAGGAGGGCTGTAGCATATGCGTGAAAAAGGACGTAGGGGGGGAGATGCAATTCACGGCCTGATGGTGTGGGCTTTGGATCCTATGGCTCAGATTGAATCTAGGTTGTAAATTAGTTTATATGTGTTGAAATTTTTAAGTATAAACTCGTGAAACTTGTAAAAATCATAACTTTTTCATACGAGGTCGAAAAAATGCAAACTCAGTTGCGTTGGAATCGTATGGACGAGCACTACGCGATGGAGTTGGTTTGGAGTCGTTTGGAGTTAGTGAGAATTTCGGGTAAAATTAAACGCGCGTTTAATTTTATTCGAAATAAAAGCTAAAACGAAATTAAAACCAAGGTGAGAACTTCTCACTCAATCGAATAGATTTCGATTTTATTTTAAATAGTTAGATTTAAAATATTTGAATGCATGGTTGGATGATGACTGTAAATTATTGATTGTTAAAATAGACATTATACGCCGTTAGTAAGCGGATGTTATTTAATAAAAACATATACCGCGAATATTTCATAAACAGTGAAATTGGTATTATATATAATATCAATATATATATATTGGCATATGTATATATTGCAGTTGATTGATTTCCCGCATTTTTTGTTTAGCGGATGAGACCCTATTACGCCGTTATTAAGCGGATAATATTTAATAAGAACATGTACCGCGATAATTTCGTACTGGAGCGAAATTGGTATTGTGCTAATGTTTTTGGATGCAGGAAACAGGTTGGAGGGATCCAACTGGATTCCTCAACAGTTTTTATTTTATTTCAGATATTTTGATATTTGATGGATTATCATATCGATATATGATATCGTCGTTAGTCGTGATTGACTATTTGGTGTGTAGCATCATTGGACCCAGATTTTGGGATTTTAAAATGATTTTAAAAGTGATTTTGAAAATATACTATATTTTTGGAATTTATCCATTATAAATAAATAAACGTTATAAATTTTTTAAAGTTATAAAAATTATGGTTTTTGTGAAATATAGTTAAAAAGCTGATTTTTAGAAATACGATTAAAAGTCGATTTTTGAGAAATATGAACTAATGATTTTATAAAATAATTTAGATTGGATTTTTGAATATATGATAAAAGTTTAAATATGGGATTTATAAAATTTGATTATTTTATAAATCGAAATGATGAAATTATAAAGGAATTTAAAGACGTTTTAGAATAATAATATAAACTGATTTATATTAAGAGATTTATAAATGGATATTTATAAATTGAAATATAGACATTATAAAACGAGTTTTTATAAGTGTTTGAATGTAGTGAAAATGAATTTCATAAATGAATGAAATTTATAGAATTATAAACTGTGAAGTTATAGATGAAATTTATAAATAGTAAGATTTATAAATTTGTGAAGTTAATTGAAGAATAGATTTGGTTAAATAAATGAATCTTATAAGTTATAAGATTTATAATTATGAAATTCTAAAGAACGATTTTGTGAAATAATCGTTTATAAGTAGTTAACTTATTATATGAACATTTAGTTTATAATTTAGTTATAAACTGGAATAGGTTAATAACGGAATTTATAAAAAGGAAGTTTTTATAAATAAATAGAAATGGAATTTATAAACGTTGTTTTATAAATTCGCAAACGACTTATTTTGATAAGTTAATTGTTATAACTTAGAAATAGAGTTATATTCACGTTTTTAGACAGTGAATAATTCTTTGAATTAAAATGAATAAAAGGATGGAATTTGTTAAAGAAGTATATTCACGTTTTTGTATAGTGAATGATATGTTAAAGAAATTGTTTTGAATGAGATGTTTAAATTGAATTAAAACAATCTAATGATGTTTTAAAGGTGTTGAGATTCGAAACCATAGATTTTAACATTTATTGTTGAAATAGATGTTTCGAGAAATGAAAGGAAATGGTGGACTATAACACTGTTGTTATAGTAAATGATTTCCGAAAGGAAATGTTTTTGATTAGTATTGGGATTTATATATCTATTTTAAATTCGAATCCCTATATTAGTGATTTTGGGTTGTCGTAACGATGTTTTACGCAACATTCGTTTTGGCCCAAGTAAATATGTTTAAGTGAATGATTTCCTTAAATAATGAAATATATACTTAATTCGATTTAAGTATATTGAATATTTTCTAAGTGTTGAATATAAAAGAGATTTGTGAATTACTTATGAATAAATAAGTATGGAAATGTTTTCCAATATGAAGTGAATATTAGAATTTATCTTTTTGAGGATAAATTGAAATGGATTATTGAGATCGAATATGCATGGATATTTTGAAATATAAATTCATTATGGAATTTATATGTGAAAAGTGAAATTTGTTGAAAATAAATATTGATTTATTTTTGAAGTGTGAAATTATATATCGTGTAAAGATATTTTGAAAGTAAATAATTTGGAAAATTATTTGGAATCTGGTGATGTATGCATATCCATTGATAGTTCAATAGCCGACTATCAATATTTCCCTTTGAATGGGTATTTGATGTGAATTGATTGAATTTGAATGCACACTTATTTTTGAATAAGCGCTCACTATTCGGGTTAACCGGGAAAGGACCATGGGGTCGTATAACCCATTCCGAATATGTGATACGTCGTTGTGAATTGCATTGAAGATCGGTGTTGAAGACCCGGTATTTGCGAAAGCGATAGGATGACCTATCGATTGTCTCTGCACTGAGTTGCAACGGTATAGAGACTCCCTAAGTGATGGGAAATCCGATCAGGATTGTGGATATCCGGATTGCAAGGACTTCTTTGTAAGTGCCTTCGGTTCTGTTCGAGCCCGGAACAGACTTGTATGGATTGTATGTCTGACATTACAAGTTGAGATATAAAGCCGATTTCTTTCAAATATATTTCTGTTGGTGGCGGAGAATTTATTCTTTTAGCTTAACACCCTTCTCTGAGACGTATGAGCTCAGAGGTTATGTAGTTGAATGTTATCAGCGATATATTCCCAATTTGGTAATGTGACATGCTGAGTGATGCTGAAATGATCATTGTGTTGATTATTTGTGATAGGATCGTTTATTTGATCGTCTATCCTTGTGATCATTGTGTTGATCATTTGTTGACCCAAAGCATGGCTTTTGTATAAAGTATGTTTTGTGGACGTGAATTCGTCGAGCCTCACACCCCGTGAATGGTCAAAACAGGAAAGAAGCAGCAAGGTTATGAGGGGTAGCACCCTTTAGGATGTGTCCATTTCCTTCTGGAAAAGGGTGGTATCATGGTATGGAGCCCAGATACTTACTCATGTTGAAAACACTTTGTTATGATTGTGTGAATTGATTAGAGAGCGCTCTCGGAAAAAGGTCCCAAAGGACCGGGGGATGGCATATTCGGTCAGTTGTTACTCAGTTAGGAGTAACCCGGCCTTGTGTTGGTTGAGATCCGGTTTGGTTCTCGGGGATGTCCATCCAGAGGCATTCTCAGTGGCAATGGGAAGTTCCTTGGCCTGATCATTTGTTGGAAATCCAATTCCCAATACGAAACTTGTACGGTATTAGTTGTAGAACCTGCCATTCACTTATGGTGGTCACCACTGTTTGGATGGTAGCTATAGTAGGCATAGTTCGAAATGTCTATGTTGGCTAAGATTTATATTCTACTTTCGAAATGAATTTTCCCTACACTATACACTAATAATAATATCAAATGTTATTTTAAATGCGTATCAAGCATCTTTGGCTATCATAAGGAGAAATCTCCTCCGATTCTGCGTTTGCATGTGTGTGTGTGCGGGAGGCCTTATGGTAGTCTCATTTTTAAAAGCATTGCGAATTGATTAAAAATATTCCTCTATTTTGATTTTAAAGATAAATAAACTGTTTTGAGTTCTCACACCAGTCTTATGACTGACTCGGAGTTTATTGTTTTCCTTCCTAAACTCTGGGTGCCCACCAATTTCCACACGGGCAGTTAAGAGTTAAGGTTTATCAGGATATTCTGGATATTCTGGAGTTGCTGGAGGCAAGCTGGATGGCATGGCGTATTACTAGTTTATATAGTATTTCTTTTTCTGCTGCACTGTTGTTGTTGTATGTTGTTGTACACTCTGATGATATGATGTAATGAAATGAAATGTAATGTAATAACTGATATAGTTTTTTTGTTTAAAGATTATTCATTTATTATTATATGTTGTTCCGCTGCGAATTGTGAGATTCTGTTGTTTCCTTTCTGTCTATTTCTATTTTTCAAATTTTCTATCTTCTGTCTGTTTTTCTAATTCTCTATTTTCTAAAAAAAAAATCGTCTATCTTCTTTCCTCTCTATTTCCTATCTCTTCTCTCTTCTTTCTTTTTCTTTTCTAAATTCTTTTTAAAACCCATAACATTCCGTGTTTTCGGCCTTCGATTTCTCGGCAGTCGATAAAGTGAGTGTCGATGTCGGTTTTTCGGAGACGAAAATCCGCGTACGTTACATTTGGTATCAGAGCTCTGATGGTTAAGCGACAACCATGGTTCTGTTGGGTATTACTCATTAGAGATGGAGTCAGCAGTACTCTAGAATGAATTTGAGAGTAATAATAGCTACGAGTGCGTATTTGTTAGTGAATATAAAATTGTTTTATATTGTGATGATTGGTTTATTGAGTGGTATATGAACTTTCGTCAGCGTGGTCCGCAAGACTATGCCGAAGGGGTTTCTAAACACTTGAATAGAACAATTCGGCACAGTATTGATTTTAAATTGGGTAAATGGAATAATTTTGCCTTGATTATATTTTATATATAAAGAAATAATTTTCAAAAATTATTAAAGTGTATATAAGTTGATTGTTAGGTTGTTTGAATAATCCAAATAAAAGAATAATTGTATAAGCAAAAGAATTATAAGAATTAAAGTTATAATTAAAGTGAATTACAATTGTGAAATAAACTTATATATACAAGAAGTAAAATTATATGAATATGAGTTGTAAATAAAAATGAATATAAAGTTAAATGGAATATAACTTAAGAGATATTGAATTAAGTTGATTTTGGTATCGAAGTAAATAATCAAGTGGATTAAATGAATATGAACTTGAGTTATGTAATAGAATTCAACTTTGTAATTGAATTGAATTAATGGATTGAATGTTAATCAATTAAATGTAAATTTAAGTTGATATAAAATAATGAACATAAGTGTTAATTCATTAAGAATCTAATGTTATTAGAAGTTGAATAAAATTAAATGAAAATGAATATAAGCAAAGGAATTTGGTTGTAATAAATATACATTGGTTGTTATATAATTGTTGATTGATTGTATGTAATTCATTAAGTGTTAATGAAATTGAAAGCTATGAAATTGAATTCAAATTAAAGATAAATAAATTTGAATAGAATTGAACGTGAATTGGATTTAATTAGTGAATGCAAACTAATTAAAATTGAGAATGAATGTTGATAAAATCCAATGTTAATAAATCAAATATGATTTAGAGTGAAAACCTATTTCATTTAATATTAATGAGAATATAAATGAACATTGATCGGTTATGGATGATAGTTGGTTGATGGTTGAATATATATTGCTTTTGTTTCATTTGATATGTTGACATATATAGTTATTATATTGCTATATGATGTCTGTTGATACTATTTTCATATATGCATGATTCTCATGTTGTTTGTTGAGTTTAGTAGGTGCGGATCGCGTTTGCTTCGCATTTGGAGTTCGCTTTTGCGCTATATTAGCCGTATATGCTTGCTAATAAAATATAAGGTACATATCTCGGATTAAATATCGTACTTTTATACTTTTTTCCCTTCGGGATGCCTCATTACTTGATGAGATGTATATTTGTGATATATATATACTGTCATTTTTTTTTCGGATCGAGCCGCGCAAAGGAGACTATGGCGAATTTTTCCGAAAATTTAAGGCGTTAGAAAAAATTTGAGAAAATTTGGAAATTTTGAAAACTATAACTTTGATTTTGAAGTTGAAAGTTAAACAATAGGTAGTTTGTTTTTGAAAAGATAACTAAGTATGATTTGAAAACTTAGTAAAAGTTATCATAAGGAATTTAATTATGAATTTTGGAAAATTAATAGATTCTGTAACTTTTCTTACTTATAATTTCGAGGACGAAATTCTTTTAAGGGGGAAAGATTGTAACGACCCAGAATTTTTAATAATTTAAATTTGAATATTTAATTAATTTTAAATATTAATAAGTGAATTTATAAGTCAAATAAATTTTTATTTGAATTATTGGATTTAATTGGATAATTAAATCGATAATTTAATATGTTAAATTATGGAAATAATTGAAAATTGAGTTAAATATGATAGAAAATAATTTGTAAAGTTTTATTTAATCATACTGGAGTTATAGAAATATTTTAGAACTTTTAAAATCGAATTAAAAGTTAATTTGTGAAAATTGAATATTTTAATATTTAATAATAGACTGTAAAATAGTCAATTTTTGAACCGTCTCAGAATTGAACGAAACCAGTTCCATTGGATCCGTAATAGTTAGTTATTACCGGATTTCAATTTTCGTGTCAATCGGAGTTATCGTTTGATCGTGGCAGCTCGAAACGCATCGATTTATTTTTAATTTAAATTTGGCGAGTCAAAATAGCCATTTTTCAAAAAGTCTCGGATTTCGACGAAACCAGTTTCATCGGATCCGTAATGTGATATTATTGTAAGGTTTCAAATTTCGTGTCAATTGGATTTACCGTTTGTCCGGTACAAATTAAAACGCCTAGAAATCGATTTAAATCGGTTTAATTCAAATTGAGCGTTTTCAGCCATAACTCGCACATACTTCCGAATTAGCTTCCGAAACCTGTTCCATTGTGTCCGGAACGCGGGATAAACCCTAGGTACGCTGGTTACGGCGTCTAAATCGGAGTTCGGAATTTCCGGGTGAATAGTGTCGAACGGTTCCTTATAAATACACCCATTCTCTTCACAAATTGATAAAAAAAAAATAAAACCTAATTTTAAAACTGCATAGCCGGCCCTAACCCTTCAATGGCCAGAATTTTCTCAACTTCATCCCTCCAAATCTTCTAATCTACTCATCGATTCAAGAAAGTTTCAACTAGAAACTCGTAGAGGGTGGTGAGATCTTGGATTTCAACGGCTATGATCGCGAATGGCTTCACGGATTGGCGGCAAATTGGGTTCAAAGGGCTGGAGTTCATTCTCGAACTGCGTGCTACAGGGGTGGCCGAGCTCCACCAGGTTTGGGCCGAACCTAGAGGGGGAGAGGAGCTTCAAAATGCATGTGTTTTGATGGGATATCGTTGAGAAACAAGGTTGTAATGTTTAAACCTAAATTGAAGCTTAATGGGTTCGGTTTTGAACAAGGAGGGCTGTAGCATATGCGTGAAAAAGGACGTAGGGGGGGAGATGCAATTCACGGCCTGATGGTGTGGGCTTTGGATCCTATGGCTCAGATTGAATCTAGGTTGTAAATTAGTTTATATGTGTTGAAATTTTTAAGTATAAACTCGTGAAACTTGTAAAAATCATAACTTTTTCATACGAGGTCGAAAAAATGCAAACTCAGTTGCGTTGGAATCGTATGGACGAGCACTACGCGATGGATTTGGTTTGGAGTCGTTTGGAGTTAGTGAGAATTTCGGGTAAAATTAAACGCGCGTTTAATTTTATTCGAAATAAAAGCTAAAACGAAATTAAAACCAAGGTGAGAACTTCTCACTCAATCGAATAGATTTCGATTTTATTTTAAATAGTTAGATTTAAAATATTTGAATGCATGGTTAGATGATGACTGTAAATTATTGATTGTTAAAATAGACATTATACGCCGTTAGTAAGCGGATGTTATTTAATAAAAACATATACCGCGAATATTTCATAAACAGTGAAATTGGTATTATATATAATATCAATATATATATATTGGCATATGTATATATTGCAGTTGATTGATTTCCCGCATTTTTTTGTTTAGCGGATGAGACCCTATTACGCCGTTATTAAGCGGATAATATTTAATAAGAACATGTACCGCGATAATTTCGTACTGGAGCGAAATTGGTATTGTGCTAATGTTTTTGGATGCAGGAAACAGGTTGGAGGGATCCAACTGGATTCCTCAACAGTTTTTATTTTATTTCAGATATTTTGATATTTGATGGATTATCATATCGATATATGATATCGTCGTTAGTCGTGATTGACTATTTGGTGTGTAGCATCATTGGACCCAGATTTTGGGATTTTAAAATGATTTTAAAAGTGATTTTGAAAATATACTATATTTTTGGAATTTATCCATTATAAATAAATAAATGTTATAAATTTTTTAAAGTTATAAAAATTATGGTTTTTGTGAAATATAGTTAAAAAGCTGATTTTTAGAAATACGATTAAAAGTCGATTTTTGAGAAATATGAACTAATGATTTTATAAAATAATTTAGATTGGATTTTTGAATATATGATAAAAGTTTAAATATGGGATTTATAAAATTTGATTATTTTATAAATCGAAATGATGAAATTATAAAGGAATTTAAAGACGTTTTAGAATAATAATATAAACTGATTTATATTAAGAGATTTATAAATGGATATTTATAAATTGAAATATAGACATTATAAAACGAGTTTTTATAAGTGTTTGAATGTAGTGAAAATGAATTTCATAAATGAATGAAATTTATAGAATTATAAACTGTGAAGTTATAGATGAAATTTATAAATAGTAAGATTTATAAATTTGTGAAGTTAATTGAAGAATAGATTTGGTTAAATAAATGAATCTTATAAGTTATAAGATTTATAATTATGAAATTCTAAAGAACGATTTTGTGAAATAATCGTTTATAAGTAGTTAACTTATTATATGAACATTTAGTTTATAATTTAGTTATAAACTAGAATAGGTTAATAACGGAATTTATAAAAAGGAAGTTTTTATAAATAAATAGAAATGGAATTTATAAACGTTGTTTTATAAATTCGCAAACGACTTATTTTGATAAGTTAATTGTTATAACTTAGAAATAGAGTTATATTCACGTTTTTAGACAGTGAATAATTCTTTGAATTAAAATGAATAAAAGGATGGAATTTGTTAAAGAAGTATATTCACGTTTTTGTATAGTGAATGATATGTTAAAGAAATTGTTTTGAATGAGATGTTTAAATTGAATTAAAACAATCTAATGATGTTTTAAAGGTGTTGAGATTCGAAACCATAGATTTTAACATTTATTGTTGAAATAGATGTTTCGAGAAATGAAAGGAAATGGTGGACTATAACACTGTTGTTATAGTAAATGATTTCCGAAAGGAAATGTTTTTGATTAGTATTGGGATTTATATATCTATTTTAAATTCGAATCCCTATATTAGTGATTTTGGGTTGTCGTAACGATGTTTTACGCAACATTCGTTTTGGCCCAAGTAAATATGTTTAAGTGAATGATTTCCTTAAATAATGAAATATATACTTAATTCGATTTAAGTATATTGAATATTTTCTAAGTGTTGAATATAAAAGAGATTTGTGAATTACTTATGAATAAATAAGTATGGAAATGTTTTCCAATATGAAGTGAATATTAGAATTTATCTTTTTGAGGATAAATTGAAATGGATTATTGAGATCGAATATGCATGGATATTTTGAAATATAAATTCATTATGGAATTTATATGTGAAAAGTGAAATTTGTTGAAAATAAATATTGATTTATTTTTGAAGTGTGAAATTATATATCGTGTAAAGATATTTTGAAAGTAAATAATTTGGAAAATTATTTGGAATCTGGTGATGTATGCATATCCATTGATAGTTCAATAGCCGACTATCAATATTTCCCTTTGAATGGGTATTTGATGTGAATTGATTGAATTTGAATGCACACTTATTTTTGAATAAGCGCTCACTATTCGGGTTAACCGGGAAAGGACCATGGGGTCGTATAACCCATTCCGAATATGTGATACGTCGTTGTGAATTGCATTGAAGATCGGTGTTGAAGACCCGGTATTTGCGAAAGCGATAGGATGACCTATCGATTGTCTCTGCACTGAGTTGCAACGGTATAGAGACTCCCTAAGTGATGGGAAATCCGATCAGGATTGTGGATATCCGGATTGCAAGGACTTCTTTGTAAGTGCCTTCGGTTCTGTTCGAGCCCGGAACAGACTTGTATGGATTGTATGTCTGACATTACAAGTTGAGATATAAAGCCGATTTCTTTCAAATATATTTCTGTTGGTGGCGGAGAATTTATTCTTTTAGCTTAACACCCTTCTCTGAGACGTATGAGCTCAGAGGTTATGTAGTTGAATGTTATCAGCGATATATTCCCAATTTGGTAATGTGACATGCTGAGTGATGCTGAAATGATCATTGTGTTGATTATTTGTGATAGGATCGTTTATTTGATCGTCTATCCTTGTGATCATTGTGTTGATCATTTGTTGACCCAAAGCATGGCTTTTGTATAAAGTATGTTTTGTGGACGTGAATTCGTCGAGCCTCACACCCCGTGAATGGTCAAAACAGGAAAGAAGCAGCAAGGTTATGAGGGGTAGCACCCTTTAGGATGTGTCCATTTCCTTCTGGAAAAGGGTGGTATCATGGTATGGAGCCCAGATACTTACTCATGTTGAAAACACTTTGTTATGATTGTGTGAATTGATTAGAGAGCGCTCTCGGAAAAAGGTCCCAAAGGACCGGGGGATGGCATATTCGGTCAGTTGTTACTCAGTTAGGAGTAACCCGGCCTTGTGTTGGTTGAGATCCGGTTTGGTTCTCGGGGATGTCCATCCAGAGGCATTCTCAGTGGCAATGGGAAGTTCCTTGGCCTGATCATTTGTTGGAAATCCAATTCCCAATACGAAACTTGTACGGTATTAGTTGTAGAACCTGCCATTCACTTATGGTGGTCACCACTGTTTGGATGGTAGCTATAGTAGGCATAGTTCGAAATGTCTATGTTGGCTAAGATTTATATTCTACTTTCGAAATGAATTTTCCCTACACTATACACTAATAATAATATCAAATGTTATTTTAAATGCGTATCAAGCATCTTTGGCTATCATAAGGAGAAATCTCCTCCGATTCTGCGTTTGCATGTGTGTGTGTGCGGGAGGCCTTATGGTAGTCTCATTTTTAAAAGCATTGCGAATTGATTAAAAATATTCCTCTATTTTGATTTTAAAGATAAATAAACTGTTTTGAGTTCTCACACCAGTCTTATGACTGACTCGGAGTTTATTGTTTTCCTTCCTAAACTCTGGGTGCCCACCAATTTCCACACGGGCAGTTAAGAGTTAAGGTTTATCAGGATATTCTGGATATTCTGGAGTTGCTGGAGGCAAGCTGGATGGCATGGCGTATTACTAGTTTATATAGTATTTCTTTTTCCGCTGCACTGTTGTTGTTGTATGTTGTTGTACACTCTGATGATATGATGTAATGAAATGAAATGTAATGTAATAACTGATATAGTTTTTTTGTTTAAAGATTATTCATTTATTATTATATGTTGTTCCGCTGCGAATTGTGAGATTCTGTTGTTTCCTTTCTGTCTATTTCTATTTTTCAAATTTTCTATCTTCTGTCTGTTTTTCTAATTCTCTATTTTCTAAAAAAAAAATCGTCTATCTTCTTTCCTCTCTATTTCCTATCTCTTCTCTCTTCTTTCTTTTTCTTTTCTAAATTCTTTTTAAAACCCATAACATTCCGTGTTTTCGGCCTTCGATTTCTCGGCAGTCGATAAAGTGAGTGTCGATGTCGGATTATCGAAGAACGAAAATCCGCGTACGTTACATTTAGGATTACCACCTAAGCGAGCAATTGAGTTCAGAATTAATCTAATCCCTGGAGCTCTACCTATCACTCGTCCTCCTTATCGTATGTCCCATAAGGAAAATGAGGAGATGCGTAAACAATTATCCGAATTGGAGACGAAGCAGTTTATTTGTTCTAGTTCCTCTCCTTGGGGAGCTTTTGCTATTTTTGTGAAGAAATCCGATGGTACACTTAGGCTTTGCATTGACTACCGCAAGCTTAATGATCTCACCATCAAGAATAAATATCCCTTACCTTGGATTGATGATTTATTTGATCAACTTAGCGGTGCTAGAGTCTTTTCACAGTTAGACTTAGCAACCGGTTTTCATCAGCTTCGTATTGCAGAGGATAGTATTCCTTTGACGTCGTTCCATACTCGTTATGGATCTTATGAATGGCTTGTTCCATTTGGTTTAACAATGCTCCAGCTTATTTCGTTGACCTTATGAATCGAGTTTTCAAAGACTTCCTCGATCGATCTGTTCTCATCATTATTGATGATATTCTTGTTTATTCTAAAACCGAGGAGGAGCATGAAAAGCATCTTCGGATTGTGTTGGGAACTCTTAGGAGCAATTAATTAAAAGCAAAATTTTCTAAACGCCACTTTTGGCAATCTCGTGTGAAATTTCTTGGTCACATTATTTCTGAATCCGGAATTTCCATGAATCCTTCAAAGATTGAAGCAATTCAAAATTGGAAGAGACCGGAGATTGTGATGGAAATCCGTAGTTTTCTCGGATTGGCGGGTTATTACCGTCGTTTCATAAAAGACTTTTCAAAAATTTTCGTGCCTCTTACTAGTTTGACAAAGAAAGGGAGTTAAATACATTTGGTCGGACAAACGTGAAGCTTCTTTTCATAGATTAAAAGAAATCCTTTCCGATGCTCCTATTCTTGTGATTCCCGAAGGGAACTAAGATTTTATTGTTTATACAGATGCTAGGTGTGTTGGTTTGGGTGCCGTTCTTATGCAAGGGAACGAGTTATTGCTCATGCTTCTAGGCAATTAAAGCCTGCCGAGACTAGATATGCCACTCATGATTTAGAACTCGCGGCTATTGTTTTCGCCCTTAGAATTTGGCGACATTATCTTTTGGGAGAGAATTTGCCGATCATAAATCTTTGAAGTATTTATTTTCTCAAAAGGAACTTAATTTGCATCAACAACGTTGGCTCGAATTCCTTGCATCTTATGATCTCGATATTCTTTATACTCCCGGAAAGGGAAATCGTGTTGCCGATGCCCTTAGTCGTAAGCAACAAGCAGTTGTTTCTATGATGATATCCAAATGGAACGATCTCGAGACTTTGTCCACTTGTGAGATTCGAGATCGTGAATCCAATTTATGTTCATCTTTTGTTTTATGTAGCCTTGAGGCTCATCCTTCTCTTTTAGACCGCATTCTTGAAGCTCAAAAGCTAGATCTTGAATTGGCCCTTCTTAGCCAAAGTTGTGGGGATAAAATTGATATTAAAGGTTTGAAAGACTTTGATATTGATGCTCGTGGCGGTATTCGAAAATTTGGTAGACTTATCGTGCCAAATATTAGTGATCTTCGTAAAGACATTTTAGAAGATTCTCATCGTTCTAAATTTACCATTCATCCCGGTAGTAGTAAAATGTATGTGGGTATGAAGTGACTTTATTATTGGGATGGAATGAAATCCGATATTGCTAACTTTGTTAAGCGTTGCATGAACTGCCAACTAATTAAGACCGAGCATCAAAGGCCCGGTAGGTTATTGCAACCTTTGGACATTCCAATTTGGAAGTGGGCTCAAATTTCCATGGATTTTATTGATGGCCTTCCCCGTTCTTGTTCGGGCCATGATAGCCTATGGGTGATAGTTGATAGACTTACAAAATCCATCTATTTTATTCCCGTTCGGTCCAATTGGACCGTACCTCTTTTGGCCAAGCTCTTCATTAAAGAAATTGTTAAATTGCATGGAGTTCCTACTACTATTGTTAGCGATTGTGATCCATTATTTACTAGTGGATTTTGGAAGAGTCTTCAAAAAGCTTTTGGAACAAAGCTTAATTTTAGCACCGCTTATCATCCTCAGTCCGATGGACAAACCGAGCATATGAATCAAACTCTTGAAGATCTTCTTTGTGCATGTGTTCTTGATTTTGGTGGAAGTGGGAAAGATCATATTTCTCTTGTTGAGTTTTCCTATAATAATAGCTTCCAATCTAGTATTGGTATGGCACCTTTCGAGGCACTCTATGGAAGGCCATGCCGATCTCCTTCTTGTTGGCTTGAGGCTAGTGAGAAGCTGGTTTTAGGTCCAGATTTTATTCGTGATTCCACAGAAAAGATTGACCTTATTCGCCATAGGATGAAAGAAGCTCAAAGTAGGCAAAAATCCTATGCCGACAATCGAAGAGGGAAATTAGAATTTTCTGTGGGAAATTTGGTGTTTATTTGTGTTTCACCTTTAAAAGGTGTTGTGCATTTCAGTCGATCGGGAAAGTTGACACCTCGATATATTGGCCCATTTCCCATCACCGAACGTATTGGTACCGTGGCTTATCGCCTTTTATTACCGGCTCAGTTCTCTGCTATTCCTGACATGTTTCACGTTTCTCAATTAAGGAAATGCCTTCGGGATTCAGATTCTATTCTTGGGCCCGCTGTTGCAGAAGAAATCGAAGTTTCTCCTAATTTGACTTGTAAGCAGCATCCTATTCGCATCATTGCTATGGAGGTTAAACGCCTTCGAAATAAAAACGTCCCTCTTGTGAAAGTTCAATGGTCCTCAAATCCTAAGGATTGTTCTTGGGAATCTAGAGAATTTATCGAGCGAACACATCCGGACTTACTCTCTCATGCTCTTTGAGGTGAATTTCTTATTTCAAATTTCTTTTGTATTGATATGCTTTTATGGTTGTTACTTTTTATTTTCTTCTTAAATATTGTGAGGATGCAATTTGTGTAGGATCGATTTCACCCTAGAGGGGGGGGTGAATACGGTGATAGTGTTAATTATAAAAATTAATCGCGGAAGCTTATAAAATATTCAATTCAGATCACAGAATAGCAGCACAGATATCGCAGAATATAAATAACAGAAAAAATAGAACAACACAGAATTTACCCAGCTTCGGCAAAACCCTGCCTACGTGCTGCCCCCAAGGTTTCTACTAGAAATTAGGTAGTCCCTCGCTTACACACGTAAACTCGCTATACCCGCTATTGACTAATCTAACTCTACGCTCAAAACCTTGCCACAACTCAGCCACCGAGTTGCGAATTCTCAAGCTACGCCACGTAGCTTGTGCCCTAGTCACACGACTAGAAATTTAAAACGGTTTAAAAAGAAAATACAATTAAAAACAATTTAAATAAAATAAAACCCTATTTAAAAATAAACTAAAGCCTTATAATAAAACAAGGCCGGCCCCTATTCACTTCTTCAACCCGTTCCTTTTTTTTATTTGCTCCGTTCGTTGTTTTGAGATAGCGGCGGCTTTGTCCTTCAATCCAGATTAAGGCTTTCGTTCGTGATTCAAATTATGGTTTTTTGCAAATTGAAGCGCCGACCTTTGATACTGTTCGACTTCGATGCTCTTTAATTTGTTCACCGCGGCTGCTTCGTTGATCGAATTCCGGTATGTAACTATATCCTTCTGCTTTTCTGATTTTGTGCTTTCTGGAATTCGATGATGATGCCGATGATGTGAATTTGATTATATAGGGTTTGTAACCCTAGATTTGCGTCGTATATTCTCTATTTGAATTTTTTCAACTGATTTCTCTGGCCGCTTGATTTTGTATTGATGATTGAGATGTATCTGACTTGTTCAATATTAATATGCTTTCGTTGCTTGATGGTCACATTGTTGATTCGTGACTTAGTCAATTTGCTTGGCTATCACGGTGTAATATACTCGACTTGAATTTTTCTCTGACTTGATAAATTTCATACAACTTGATTTTGATAATCAACGTTTTGATACGTGACTTGGTCATTATGTCTTTGATGTTTATTAATCTTCTTTGACTTCGATATTTTGTAAATTGGCTTCGGCCACTGTCTGCATTCCTGTAGTAGCTTTGTTCAAGTTATCTTGGGCATTGTTGTATCCATTGCAGTCTTGTAATCTTCACTCTGGCCATACTGCACTGATTCGATGTCATTGATTTGTTTAGCCTCGACATTGACTGGTTTCATGCTTGTTTGTTATCTAGTAACACTTGCGTCTCTTGGCATTGCTGTTAGCTTTGGTGTATGGTCAGTGATGCACTTGGTTTGAGTTCATTTCTTGTTTTACTGGATTGAACTGCACTGATTGATTGTTAATGTGTACATGTTGCTCATGTGCTTGTTTTCATTTGCATCTGGTCTCTGTGCATTTTTCTGCGTTCATTTGAGTAGTTGATATTTTCTGATCAGTTGCATGGTTCATGTCATGTAGTTCATTGTTCTAATCATATTGAGATTCCTTGGTGCCTTGGTTATTGTCGTTGTACACCTATTGCTTCCCTGACCTGTAGTCTTGGTTTTATTGCTACAGCATGCACTCGACTCGGTAGTTGTAACTGGACATTTGAGTTTGTTGCATTTAGTTGCTGCTGATTTGCCAGTTAGCTTGTTCGTTCGGTCTTGTCTGATCTCTGGTTTACCATCTGCATTCACTACAGTTTGTACACGCCTACCGTGTTCATTTCTGTAGTATAACCTGTTGCACTCTTTATGTTGTATTGACCTCTTATCCTTAGCTGTTCATTTGTGCATTTGGATTTTTGGTCGACCCATTCTCCTTGAGCTGCAGTGCTTCATGTTGTATTCATCGTCAGTTTAGTCGTGCACTTGGTCTCTTCACTATGTTGCACTCTTTGATGGTTCATTGGTGCACTGCTTGTTCATGTATGTTTGCATCGACTTGTTGCAGTACTTGAATCTATATTGTCACTGGTTTTGCTTGGTGGTCTTGTACTTGTATACTGCTGGTTTGTTCACTGGTGTACATTATTTGCTGTGCATACTTAATGCTTGCACTGTTCATTTATGTTGTCCAGACATTGTTGAGTTCTTGGCCATTTCTTGTTGATTTTTGAAATTTTACTTGAGTTGAATCCAGTTTCAAAAACTCGGGTTTGACCTTGTGCTGCTGACGAGATTTTGAATATATTGCACCTGAGTTGAACCTGTCCGCATATTTGGGTTTGACCTTGTGCTCACCTGTCCCTGTAGCATTATCAAGTGTATATCGGCGTGCACGGCCGTGTGGTATATACAGTGATACACTGTGTATGTCACAAGTTGTTCGTGTATGATGAATTCAAATTTAAATTATGACGAACAATCCAAATAACTGAGGCAAATCATATTTTCAAAATTCACGTTTTATTTTATACTGCAAAAATATTTCTTTTTCAATTTTACTGCGTTAGGTTATATTTTTGCAGATTGCTCAGATGCTGGATTCAAACTGGAAGGAAGTTGAAGATAAATACGAGTGTGAGTGATATGTAGTGAGGTCAACTGTAAATATGAAATTGTGTAAATATGAAATTGTGATATGTTGTAATCAAAGTTGTATATGTATAGTGAGAGCTTGAATTTGTACTATTCAAAATTGTAATAAATATTTGTTTGAATAAAATATTCGTTTGAATTCAAATTCCGTGTTATTTATTTTATTCAGCAAATATTTATTTAATCTGTGAAAAATAAAATAGTATATTAACAAATACATTTAAATGAATGTATATATGTTTATTATCATCAAACAAAAATCATATAAGCGCATATTCAACAATCTCCCCCTTTTGATGATAACAAACATATATTTAAGATTTTGAATATGTTAAATGTATTTGATCATGGATATGCATTGCTCCCCCTATTTAAATGTTTCCTCTCTACACAAAACTCCCCTTACAAATATGCATACAATTAAATAATATGCAAATGAGCCACATGCAAATGGAAAATTATTTGACCTTTGCTTGATTTTATTTAACAAAATCTTAACTTTTCTCTCCCCCTTTTGTTATCAGCAAAAGAATAATAGTATTAGAGAAAATAGAGATAAAGTGATCGATATTAATCCAACATTAAAACTCAATTGAATATAAATATTAAATTTCAATAAAAAATCAAACAAAAATCATAAATATTTTGTTAGGCGCATATTCCACTTTTAGAATGATGGAAATGATGTCATCATATAAAACCATACAGTTGTGTCTATTTGTGGCATATTTATATCAGGAATTTGAATATTTACTAACCATGCATAACCGTTAGGACTTTTAAATGAGATTAGTAGTATTCCAATTTTATTTTTTTTAAAAAATGAATTCAAGTATCTTCTAACCACGCATAACCGTGAGGACTTTTAAATGGGATTAGAATCAACTTGTTTATTTTAAAAAAAAAATCAACTTTTGATATGCATTTCATACATGCATAACCGTGAGGACTTTTAAATGAGCATGGAAGCACATAACAAATTCCAAGTAATTCACCCATGCATAACCGTGAGGACTTTTAAATGAGAGTGAATATTTTGGTTTTTATTTATTATTATTATTAATTAATTTTTTATTTTATTTTATTTTTTTAAAAGAAATGTGAAAATGAAAAAAACGAACGATTCCTGTTTAAAGTACCACATATCGACAAACTATATAGAATTTTGATGAGTGATGGTCGTTAGAAATATGATAGATATAGAGATGGTCATGGAATTTTTGCCAACAAACAGTTTTGTAACTCTTGTTTAAATTTCTAAAGAAATTTATTAATTATACTGTCTCGAGTCATAATATTTGATCAATATTAACACTCATCACTTTTTCAATCACTATTTTTCATTTCGATAAACATTAGGGAGTCAGATTAGTCAAAATAGTCATTTAAAATCAAATTCAAAAATAATTATGAAATTAATTTTTCAAAATGACTAATCTGAAAATATGGTCAAAAATGATTTTCTCTAGGGATTTTAAAAGAAAATTTTCTGCTATTTGAAAAATTATTTGAAATGAAGAATATGCAAATATTTTCTTTGAAACACGATGCAGTTACTAAATGTCTCAAAAATCACGTTCAACTAGTAATTTTTCTATCAACTAGATTACCAGTGTAATCTGCATCTGAATTTCTCTTTCACTCAAAATCATCAATTGAATTTTATAGACCAAAACATGAAGTGTGCACCAAAAATTTCAAATTCAATTTTAACAACAATTTAAATGACATTCTTTTGAATTTGAAATGAAGCCGTGTTAATAATCAGAAAACCGTGAATATAGAGTTAGCCGAATTATAACCAAATGTATTATTATCCAACAAAACACTATTTTTAATCCAAAATGATATATATGAAGTAATTCAAAGAATCTAGAGATTTTTATAGTGTTTTTGGCATAAGAATATAATTGGCCAACTATTTTGAATAAGTCAGAATCATCATCTTTTCATCATCTCAATATTGGCTGATTTTAATTCAGAATATGGTGCAGATTATCACATTTAATATATCGTTTAAAACATACCATTACCTGTTTTACCTTTACGATATTTTTTGTTGTTGTCCGTTGTGATTCTGTCACCTTTATACCAGGTTAAGGAACTTTGCTTCGTCGTCCGTTGTGTTTCTGGAACAGCCAAAAATCCAGAGAACACTATTGTTGTTCCTTAGCCTGCCACCACACCTACACGATGAAAGATTTATGTGACCTTTTATTTTTATAGGTCCATGATTGTTAGTGGCAGAAAATTTTGAAAAACAATTTTGTGGAGACACAAAACTATTTATAATTGTTCCCTTCGGAACCCAAATTTGTTTAACTTTGAGAGATTTTATATTTGTGCCTTTTGGAACCCAAATCGGTATAGTTTTCACATGTTTGGGTCTGTACCAACGATTATTGTGATCGTGTCCAAATTTTCTACAAATTGTGCACATAGGATTAACTTGATTAATATTGCTTTCAACAATTTTCAAATTATTATATCCAAGTCCTTGTCTAACCGTATTAACAGTTTGCTTTCCTAATAGCATATTCAACGATTTTTCACTTTTTGAAAATTTATCTAAAGTCGTTGACAATTGTTGGACTTGCGTTTTGAGAGATTCATTTTCGTTTAACAATTGTGTGCACTTTTTAATAGAATTCTCTCTCCTAGTATTTTCATTCTCCTTTAAAATCAGAATTTCATTTTCAAGTGATTTTATATTGATTTCTGATTTTTTAATTTCCTCTTCGAATGTTGGACACTTATCACACTTAGGGATTCTACGTTGATAGTTCTTAACTAATTGATCAAGTTGTTCATTGCATTCTATCAAAGTATCCTTTTGAGATTCAAGTTTGGAATATTTTTCCCTAAGTCGTTCATAACAGCCATTTATTTCATGAAAATATATAAGCAATTCAGAGTGAGTAAGTTTTGATACCTCGCTTGGCTCGTCATCGTCGCTATCAGTTATATTTCCTTGAAGGCACATATCTGCTTTCTCACTCTCACTGCTAGTACTTTTCTCATTCTCATCCATTTCATCCCAAGTGGCTGCAAAACTTTTCTTTTTCTGTTTCTTTTCAAAGTCGCGTCGATTTCGAGGACAATTGGGCTTGATGTGTCCGGGTTGGTTGCACTTATGACAGATGATCTCCTGTTCTTCTGAGTAGTCAAGTGCTTTGCCTATTCTGCTCTTCAATTCATGATTTCGAGCTGGATTTCCGTATTTGCGATTCCACCTTTTGAATTTCTTCATTAGTAGTGCCAGCTCTGCTGCTCCATCATCATCATCGTTATCATCATCACTTTCGGTTGTTCCTTTGAGCGCTATTGATTTCTTTTGAGTATCTCCTCCTTCGCGCTCTTCCTTGAATTTCATTTCTAGCTCATAAGTGGTGAGATTTCCGATGAGTTCTTCAACTTTGAGTTGTTTTAAATCTTTCGATTCTTGAATGGCAGTTACTTTCGCTTCAAAGCTTCGTGGAAGGACTCTGAGGATTTTCCGGACTATTTCCAATTCGGTGTATGTTTTTCCGAGAGCTTTTGATTTGTATACGATATTAGAAAGTCGTCCGTACATCTCTTTGACATTTTCTTCCTTCGCCATTGCAAAGTTTTCATATTCGCTGCTTAGCATGGCAAGGCGAGATTCTTTGACTTGAGATGTTCCTTCGTGAGTCACTTCTAGTATGTGCCATATTTCCTGCGCAGTTAGACAATGTGAGACACGATTAAATTCAAATTGATCTAATGAACAGATAATAGAATTCATAGCTTTGGCATTAGTATTTTGTAATTTATTTTCTTGTTCTGTCCATTGTTCCTTTGGTTTCACTATTTCCTGATTATCTACAGTTATAATTGGAGTTTTATAACCTGTCTCAACAATATCCCATGCGTCAATGGTTTTCAAAAAAAAATTCATCCTATTTTTCCAAAAAGCATATTCACCATTGAACATTGGTGGTCTAACTATCGACTAAGCCTCTGCAAAAGCATTATTAAAAGAAGCCATTTTAAAAATTCAAATTTTTAAAACAAAAATTGATTTTTTTCAAAAAATCGAATTTTTAAAACAAATGTTGACTTCTATTCCTAGCTCTGATACCACTTGTAGGATCGATTTCACCCTAGAGGGGGGGGGGTGAATAGGGTGATAGTGTTAATTATAAAAATTAATCGCGGAAGCTTATAAAATATCAATTCAGATCACAAAATAGCAGCACAGATATCGCAGAATATAAATAACAGAAAAAACAGAACAACACAGAATTTACCCAGCTTCGGCAAAACCCTGCCTACGTGCTGCCCCCAAGGTTTCTACTAGAAATCAGATAGTCCCTCGCTTACACACGTAAATTCGCTATACCCGCTATTGACTAATCTAACTCTACGCTCAAAACCTTGCCACAACTCAGCCACCGAGTTGCGAATTCTCAAGCTACGCCACGTAGCTTGTGCCCTAGTCACACGACTAGAAATTTAAAACGGTTTAAAAAGAAAATACAATTAAAAACAATTTAAATAAAATAAAACCCTATTTAAAAATAAACTAAAGCCTTATAATAAAACAAGGCCGGCCCCTATTCACTTCTTCAACCCGTTCCTTTTTCTTTTTATTTGCTCCGTTCGTTGCTTTGAGATAGCGGCGGCTTTGTCCTTCAATCCAGATTAGGGCTTCCGTTCGTGATTCAAATTAGGGTTTTTTGCAAATTGAAGCGCCGACCTTTGATACTGTTTGACTTCGATGCTCTTTAATTTGTTCACCGCGGCTGCTTCGTTGATCGAATTCCGGTATGTAATTATATCCTTTTGCTTTTCTGACTTTGTGCTTTCTGGAATTCGATGATGATGCCGATGATGTGAATTTGATTATATAGGGTTTTTGTAACCCTAGATTTGCGTCGTATATTCTCTATTTGAATTTTGTCAACTGATTTCTCTGGCCGCTTGATTTTGTATTGATGATTGAGATGTATCTGACTTGTTTAATATGAATATGCTTTCGTTGCTTGATGGTCACGTTGTTGATTCGTGACTTAGTCAATTTGCTTGGCTATCACGGTGTAATATACTCGGCTTGAATTTTTCTCTAACTTGATAAGTTTCGTACAACTTGATATTGATAATCAACGTTTTGATACGTGACTTGGTCATTATGTCTTTGATGTTTATTAATCTTCTTTGACTTCGATATTTTGTAAATTGGCTTTGGCCACTTTTTGCATTCCTATGGTAGCTTTGCTCAAGTTATCTTGGGCGTTGTTGTATCCATTGCAGTCTTGTAATCTTCACTCTGGCCATACTGCACTATTTCGATGTCATTGATTTGTTTAGCCTCGGCATTGACTGGTTTCATGCTTGTTTGTTATCTAGTAACACTTGCGTCTCTTGGCATTGCTGTTAGCTTTGGTGTATGGTCAGTGATGCACTTGGTTTGAGTTCATTTCTTGTTTTACTGGATTGAACTGCACTGATTGATTGTTAATGTGTACATGTTGCTCATGTGCTTGCTGTCATTTGCATCTGGTCTCTGTGCATTTTTCTGCGTTCATTTGAGTTGTTGATATTTTCTGATCAGTTGCATGGTTCATGTCATGTAGTTCATTGTTCTATTCACATGTATCATATTGAGATTCCTTTGTGTCTTGGTTATTGTCGTTGTACACCTATTGCTTCCCTGACCTGTAGTCTTGGTTTTATTGCTATAGCATGCACTCGACTCTGTAGTTGTAACTGGATATTTGAGTTTGTTGCATTTAGTTGCTGTTGATTTGCCGGTTAGCTTGCTCGTTCGGTCTTGTCTGATCTCTGGTTTACCATCTGCATTCACTACAGTTTGTACATGCCTACTGTGTTCATTTCTGTAGTATAACCTGTTGCACTCTTTATGTTGTATTGACCTCTTATCCTTAGCTGTTCATTTGTGCATTTGGATTTTTGGTCGACCCTATCTCCTTGAGCTGCAGTGCTTCATGTTGTATTCATCGTCAGTTTAGTCGTGCACTTGGTCTCTTCACTGTGTTGCACTCTTTGATGGTTCATTGGTGCACTGCTTGTTCATGTATGTTTGCATCGACTTGTTGCAGTACTTGAATCTATATTATCACTGGTTTTGCTTGGTGGTCTTGTACTTGTATACTGCTGGTTTGTTCACTGGTGTACATTATTTGCTGTGCATACTTCATGCTTTCACTGTTCATTTATGTTGTCCAGACATTGTTGAGTTCTTGGCCATTTCTTGTTGATTTTTGAAATTTTACTTGAGATGAATCCAGTTTCAAAAACTCGGGTTTGACCTTGTGCTGCTGACGAGATTTTGAATATATTGGACCTGAGTTGAGCCTGTCCGTATATTTGGGTTTGACCTTGTGCTCACCTGTCCCTGTAGCATTATCAATTGTATATCGGTGTGCACGGCCTTGTGGCATATACAGTGATACACTGTGTATGTCACAAGTTGTTCGTGTATGATGAATTCAAATTTAAATTATGACGAACATCCCAAATAACTGAGGCAAATCATATTTTCAAAATTCACGTTTTATTTTATACTGCAAAAATATTTCTTTTTCAATTTTACTGCGTTAGGTTATATTTTTGCAGATTGCTCAGATGCTGGATTCAAACTGGAAGGAAGTTGAAGATAAATACGAGTGTGAGTGATATGTAGTGAGGTCAACTGTAAATATGAAATTGTGTAAATATGAAATTGTGATATGTTGTAATCAAAGTTGTATATGTATAGTGAGAGCTTGAATTTGTACTATTCAAAATTGTAATAAATATTTGTTTGAATAAAATATTCGTTTGAATTCAAATTCCGTGTTATTTATTTTATTCAGCAAATATTTATTTAATCTGTGAAAAATAAAATAGTATATTAACAAATACATTTAAACGAATGTATATATATTTATTATCATCAAAAAAAAAATCATATAAGTGCATATTCAACAATTTGTTTAAGGAGGGGTGTCTATAACAACACGGATATTTTACGATTGTATATTTAAATATAACATCGTTAGTAGGATTTTAGTCCGAAATGCTACTTTTTTTTGCAAACAGTCGAATTAGGACTCGGGACCACTTCCGTTGAGTCCAAAATGCCGTTTGCGACCTTTTTGAGTATAAAGATCGATATGTTTGGAGATAGCTTGAATTTTGACATTTTCAGTTAGGGCTTTGGGTTTAGGTTTTAGCCCATTAACCCCAACTTAAGACCCAAGCTCCATCCCACTCCTTTTCATCCATTTCATTTCTAATTCCTAACACTTCAAACTTTAGAAAAATGGGGAAACAGATTGGAAATTAGAATTCCTAAGCTCTAGCTCCTTTGCAAATTCAAGTTGTAGCTCCAAACTCAAAAGAGAAGCTTAGGTAAGTATCTCCTTCTTCATCTCCGTCTCAATCTCTCTCCAATTTTTAAAATTTCCTATTACCTAACATAGGAAATATTTGCTTTTGATCTTAGTTTGGAGCTTTTAGAGTTGAGATTGAAGAGTGGTTGATCCTCCTTTGTTTTCAAGCCCCTTCTTCCTTGTTTTTTTTGTAAAAGGTGAGATTTTTATCTCACATCCATGTCTATATCCATCTTTGTTGTTAGGTACGAATTCCTAACTTATATTCCGTGTTCATTTGCTTTGGATTGAATTGGTTTTATGAATGTTCCAACCTTTGGTGTTTTGAAGTCAAATCTTTAAAAATCCT
The DNA here is from genome assembly GCA_030765085.1 of Allium cepa. Taxonomy (NCBI): domain Eukaryota; kingdom Viridiplantae; phylum Streptophyta; class Magnoliopsida; order Asparagales; family Amaryllidaceae; genus Allium; species Allium cepa. The sequence goes on from CM060943.1 coordinate 725,045,783, forward strand.
AGCTTCGTTGTTTGAACATGTTTTTGGTGACGCATCGAAGAGCCTATAGGGCTGGGTTGTCGATTGGCATAAACCACTAGCGCCCATTACTCGTCCGGTCGCAAATTGGATAGAGTTTGCTCTTCATTTAGATAGGATGGAAATGCTAGAAAACAGGCACCAGTCGACTGACCCTCTGAGCTCATTCGACTGACCTGGAACCCGAGAGTTTTTCTATGCATTGGCCAGTCGACTGTTCTCAGAGTGCTAGTCGACTGACCTGCTTGTATTTTGCCTATTTAGCCTATTTTGCTTGAGATTCCAATTTTTATCGATTCGTGATTATCCGATTTCTTGTTATCATTTATTATTGACTTTGGTGACTTCTTTACGGAATTTTTGAGAATATCCATTCGATGGATTCGATATCGATTTTTATGGCTTTGATTCACGCCTTCGAATGTGAATCTTTGGCAATTGATTGTTTCTACAATCATTTTTGTGACTTGTCACTTCTAAATACAAAGGTTTCTATACTAGTATTAAATATTCAAACTCTTTCACAAGGAGATTTCACCTCTATTTTCAATAATCAAACTCGTTTAAACCATTTTTTTAATCTACAAGTACACACAAACCTTTACCTCATTCGTTCGAGAAATCCAATTAAACGACTTTGCAAAACAAGTAGTATGAAACGCTTGCGTTTACTTTGTCGGTTAATTCTTAGACTCGTTTGATTGAAACTCTTGTGACAACTTTCGAGTGGAGATTTACAGTTTGTTCGTAAATATTTAAGTTAAGCCAGTGGTTATGGGACATTAAGCTAAATTTATCTATTTACTAGCTTTCATTGACACTTCTTGATGATCGATGATGATCATTTTGTGATTTAGACTAGCATTGTGTGATGTTTCTTTGTCTACGAGGGAGATTAAACCCCGTTTCTGCGGAGCTTCGGCTCAAAATTGGTGGGGTAGCGACCCATGGTCTTCGGGCCATTTGTGGAGCCTCGGCTCAAAATTAATGGTTAGCAACCATGGAATAGCGTTCCGTTTTGTGATACACGTGTTGGTGAGTTTTCATGCTCCCGTTTTGTGAAAGGCCTCCCCTTTTGTGATTTCTAGATTTCTATTGATGATTTCTAGAATTTGTGTTTCACCAATTTTCGTGATTTACATTGATAAGCTTTATCAATATTTGTGCATTGATGAATTTGTTTTTCACTAACTTTTCCGATTGGCATTGATAAATTTGTCAATATTTGCGGTTTGGTGAAAGTGTTAAAGAATATGACATTCTTTTCGGTGCTTTGAGATTTCATTAGGTATTGTATGATTTTAGTTATTGTTAGATGTATACTTGTCAAAGTATGGCATTATTGTTATCATACGTTTTTTCATATCTCTTATTCTATCTCATTTTATCTGATATTTATAACTAGACTGATCCGTTTATTATTTTCTTATTAATTAATACTCGGGTCAGACCGAGATGTTATAGGTGCTTCTGCTTGACTCATCATCTGAAGTATTATCTGACTTTTGGCTAACTACATTAGATTGATAGTTTTTGTTGTTATACATACGAGATAGAGACTCTATGATGTATACATATTCTTTTGTGGAGCACTTGTATCTATTCTTTTGTGATATTGTGGATCTTGTTTGACCACTACTCTGATGTACACTTCTATGTGTTAAATTCATATCTGTTTCTGCCTTTGAGATATGAACTTCTGTGACTGATTTGTGTTATGCTTATTTCTATATTTGTTTTCGATGATATTATAGCCACTGTGTAGTAGCTTTGAGTTTGCATCGGTATGTCGGATTTCCTCTTGAGATGAAATGCATGTTACACTATCTGACATATCGGCGCTCGTACAAAGCAATTACTCATATGCTCGCTCCTCAACAGCCTTATTCTTCGTGCTAGTTGACGGCATTACTCCGTAGTGTCCTTGGCTAGCGTGAGTATAGAGGTGGGGCGTCACAGCGCTCGAGGGTGAGATTGAAAAAGTCATCTAGGAAGGGGCACTCTAAGAATTTTTTTGACATCAATCGAGCAAAGGGGAAACCGAGAAGAATGATAGAATCAACCACCTCAGTATAACAATTCCCGGGTTCAAGCTGTCTCCGAGATCCTGACCATATATGGGGGCTATATATGGCCGACAGTTGCCAAGTGTCCCTTTTCCACTATCAAAGAGAAGCGGGCATTACCAGACTTTTACTCATTGAAATCCCTGGCATCCGAGGCACCCTTATTGGAATCAGACTTGATGATCAGCTTCACAACCTAGGCTAGGCAAATAATGTCCTACCCCTATCACGATCCCATGGTCGTTACTCTTGCCTTGGCCAATTCCAGCGTGCATTTGGCTTTCGTGGAAGGGGATAGATCAGTTAACACCATGTTCAAGAATGTCTTTGAAGCGCTCAGGCAGAATCTCAGGCTTTCTACTTTAAGCTTCACCCCATGCACCTTTCCCATTTATGACTTTGAGGGTGTGGACATTGCTCTGATATGTACAACCCCACTTATAATGATATTCAACCAAGAGTCCCTTAATGTAAAGATCTAGGTGAACTTTGGAATAATTGATTACCCATCTACTTATAACTTGTTAATAGGATGACCGATGCTTGTCGAGTTGGATGCTATTGTCTCCTACAACAGCCTCTTCATGAAGTTTCTCATCTAAGATGAGGCCCATGAAATCTGGAGCAAGCAGTAAAAAGAGAAGGAATGTTACAGATCTTCCGTTAGACTATCAAAGAAGAGCGTTCTCATGCTATAACACGAACATTTTATTATCAATCATGGATTTCTCAATAGGTCCAGTGGGCCGATCAATGCCTTAATATTTTCCAAGACCGCACCTAACCACGAGGAATTAGCTATAGGCCCTACTCTCTCGTAATCAACTGTCTTATTTGAAATCTATGGACATCACAACCTCAGGTAAAACTCATCATTACAAATAAGTTCTCCTTTCAAAAAAGAAAATAACGAGAATATTTTTTAGTCTATCTATTCTTTATAAACGGGCCGCTTATAGCCCGTCTCATCATCAAGTCCTTATTAGTGGGCTATGTATTGCTTGCCTGGCAATCATACGACTCACTTACAGTAGATTGTCTGAGCCGAGCGAATGCACTCCAGTTTGGTTCGGGGTCAACGGTCATCCTACGATCAGCGATGTGCCACCCAATTTAATCTCACAGCCCATGCAGTCAGGTCATTAGCTCGACTGCTTGCCTCCCAAGAGAACCCGCGAGTAAATTTACATTTTGGCTCATGTTGGACTAACCGTTAATCTACATATGACTATCACTTGGCTGCATTAACAGCTGTATCCATCCCACCTTATTGCCATATTGCTAGTTAGCATAACCCTAAAAAAGAAATATCTACAGAATGAATACAAGAACTGTTGGATACTCAAGGTATTCCACTCAACAAGTCGCACAGATGATCAAGTAACACAATGAACTTCTCAGATTAGGGTTTGCAAGAAAAGATCTATTTCTTTCAATCCAATAAAGATCATAAGGGCATAATGCCCACCCCATTGGGCATATAATGATATTTTAATCATTAGTTAGTTGAAAAGAACAAAAAGAGCAAAGAAGAAGAAGCATGTTGATAGCTCTTCCATGGATGGTCAACCCACATTCTTATCACCGTTTAGAAAGCCACTAGCTTCATTGGAGAAGCAATTCAAATGTTTAAGAACTTGCTAAAGAAAACAGTGCAAGATCTGATCTTCGAAGCACTTAAGATGCTTTGACCGATCTAAAAATTATTGAACAAAGGGGAGTGTGCTACCAACTCGAACGCCCTCTCCATCAAGTCCTCACAATAGTCATGAGAAGCTTCTGGACAACTTTGTAAAGGAAAAGACTAAGGTTCCAGTCGTGGCAGAAGAAGCAAAGCCTATGACCCTTGCGCCTTCTAAAGAGGCACAAAAGTGTCCAAACCGACCTAGAACCAAGAGTGTTAAAGCCTCAAAGCAAGGAAGCACCCTAGTTTCACCTAGATCCTTAGTCTAAGATCGACATCCGACAAGTACCAGGATCTTGATCGACAAGTAGGCGTTCAAGCTAAACAATATGGCATAGTCTACCCCAAGTAGAAGTTTCCAGCCAAAGGTTGAGGTGCAATCAATAAACAGTAGTTCAAGCACCAAGGAGCTTTCTCGATCCTCAACAAGATTCTAAGACTCTTTCATATTACCAATAGCCTATCGGCCATCACAACTATGTTGTTACTCATATGATCGACAAAGCTGTCCATTCATCCATTTGGAGTACCGCAATTGGGTACATCAGCACTGAATATGTATTTAATGCAAGCCTACAACTGGTACGAGAGTAAATGGGTACTTTCTCATCCACTACCTATCTTATGGAACACTTTGCAGCCATCGACCATCTTCCTCTATAGTTAGAGCAATAATGAATCACTTTTATTGGTATCTCTACAATGCAATCTCAACCATCCATCATCCTCTTTAGTTTCTATAAATAACTCATGCTTTGCAGCTTCAAAAGGTTGAGCTTTGGTTGAAACATTCAATAATCCTAAATACCACGCACAATTCAGCGCTCTTGTTACCACAAAGTCCTTTAAGATTACATAGCTTTGTTAGTCTTGATTCCCTTCATTTTGTCTTATTATTCCCTTGCAATTCCTTGTAGTTATAAGAGAAATATATAGTAAGAGAACTTTACGGTGGACGTAGGCAGCTTTGCCGAACCACTTTACATATTATGTTATTTACCTTTTAATTATGTATTTAAGCCCGCGTTTTCACCAATTTTAGCATAGTGATTAACAAGCAATCCTTGTTTTCGTAACGCACTCATATCATTTCGACGTTGGATAAAAAAACTAGTTAACTGTGTTGCTTAAATTATAAATTGGATTTTACCTATAAAGATGCATAAGTGATGAGTTTAACCAATCTATCACTCCACTAGCAAAGGTGATGTGTGAATATTAATATTCGAAAAGTTTAATACTAATTGTTGATTGAATTTACACCTTTGAGCGGCACAAACATATTGGTGATCTCTTTGAAGTACCACACGATTTAACCAATTTATTAATTCTTAAAAATGTATTAATACTTATGAAATATTGGTTATTTACATAATTGATATATTGAGCATGGTTAATAATTTTTTATGCCATTAGTAATTAACATGTGTAAAATTTATATACGAGCGTATCAATATATGATATCGATATGCATTTAAATAGATTTTAAATGACACTATTTACAAAATTGGTTGGATATTGTGTTGGCATAAATATCATGGTCGACTTAAGGAGAAGAAAAGAAAGGAATAGTTGTTTAAATTCTAGATCAGAATCATTAACTAATAAATGAAGAAGTAGTAAAAGGAGGAGAATTTGTCTTTGCAACAACCCGTATTTTTAGGGTGCTTTGAATATTTAAATATTTAATTAGTTTATTTTATCGATGAGCTAAAAACTCGGTTTTCACAAATGAACTTTTTAGGACATGGGATTATTATTATTGGGTCTAGATGATCCGAGCGAGCCATAAGGAGCATAAACATTGATTTATTCCGATTGTTTGACTTCGAGTTAGAAGGTCGAGTTCGATTCGAAAATTGAGCGACTCAGAAGGCTAACTTTTGTATATATTGGAATCAGGTTCTGAAAATAGCTCTTTTGAGTCCAGAATAGGGGTATTTGGCTAGGAATGCCAGTAAGCATGCCTCGATTAGTGTTCATAAAAATTTTGGGTGAATAATGTCAAAGATATTTCCTATATAGGGACTATCACCCCTTATTCATTTAACCAAAAACCCTAGCCGTCGAAATTACACACGCTCCATCTATTGGCCTATATTACTTCGACCACTAGAGGCCAAATCAGGCCAAGGGCACGACATGAGAAATGTTCGGCATGGTTGGAGAAGTGCAATGCTAGCCATGGATGGGGTTATGGCAGAGCGTGGCGACAACAATCTAGGGTTAAATGGCACAGCTGTTTTGGGTTAGATTTAGGCGATGACATCTGGTTGGGGGTTGCAACTGCTAGTTTTAGGTTCGTTTGAGTATGGAAAGTCTCCAACGAGGTTGCAGCGGTAGATGCTAGCCTCGGGTGGTGATGGTGAGTGAAACTGCGACATCAGGGTTTGGAAAGTCACGGCCTGGAGTTGAAGGTGAGAGGTTAGGATTAAGCTAATTAGGTAATTAGAAATTAAATGATGTAATTAGTAATTAATTATATTATTTAATTCTAAAATCTTGTAAAATCAATATCTAATTCATACTAGGTCAAAATCGAACGCGGTCAGTTGGATTATAATCATGAAATCATTATCAACAGTGTGGAATTAGATTATAAGATGGAACTAAAACTCTTCGACGATTATTGGAATTTCGGTGTGTATAATTCACCTCTTTGGATAAATCAGTATATTACATAGTAGGAAAATTGTACTATTTATGTTTGGTTGAAATTATTGGCCATTGGTTAAACTATTTGTTCTGAAAAGCAATTAGTATTTAAAATTAAAATACAGAAAAATTTGTAGAGAAATCAATATTTCTCGAAATTGTGATTATTAATTTCCAATTATATTCCCGTTGTGTTATTTCAGTTACGACCCTATTATGTGGATTGTTAATTACTGAATATTAATTGTTTAGCACTATTAGTTATGATATTGCTATTCAAAACTTAGCCCTTGTAGTGATAAAATCAATAACAACATTGGTAAAATGCTTTGGTGGCTACTGGCCTCAATTTACTATTTTAAAATACTATTAATTGTCGTTTGACTTGAAATTGGATTTTGATTCGAAGAATGTTCTTAAATCTAACATTTGTATTTTTTTGAAATATTTTTATTTAAGTTGATTTTTAATTTCTATTTTACCCCAACCTTTCTATTTGTCTTTCTAATCCTTTTAGAAATGTTTTAAAGTTGTTTAACTATTGTTTAATTGTGTTTTAAAAATTGTTTATTTATATTTGATCGTTTGATGTTATTTACCAATATTTTAATATTGTAAGAAGTTGTTTATTAAAATAATTAACATTGTTTGAAGATAAGTAATAATTTTTAGTTATTAAAAATGTTTTGACATTTATAATAGTTATATTAATAACGTTTTGGAATTAATAACTATTAAGTATTAATATTTTTTTGGAAGTTAATTATTATTTATAATAATAATGTTGGAAGATTAATTATTATTGTTTAATTAACAATGTTTGAAATTATTGACAATTATATTTATAATGTTTGAAGTTAACAATAATAATTTATTAGTAAATTAATAATAATTATTATATAATGATGTTTTGAAGTAAATAATAGTTATTTATTTACAATGTCTTGAAGTTATTAATTATTATATTAATAATGTTTTGGAGTTAATAAATTATTTTATTAATGATGTTGGAAAATTAGTTTGTTATCTATTTAGGAGGTTTAAAGTAAATTAATTTATCTAATTAATTATATTTATATAAAATAAATTTATTTATAAAAAGGAATCTCATTTAATAAAAGAGCTTTATTAAAGAGTTTATTAATGAAATTGGGGTTTGGATTTATAAGATTTTTTCTAAAGGGCTTCATAAAGGTTTTTTATAAAGAAGTTTTATAAAGGATTCTTGGATATTTATAAAATAAGTTTTATAAATGATTTTGGGTATTTGTAGAAGAGTTTTATAAATGTATTAGATATTTATAAAAGATTTTTACAGGTAAACTTGGAGATTTATTAAGAATTTTATAAATGGATTTGGAATTTTAGTAAAGGAGATGTTCATAAGTGAAGGAAATTGATTAAAAAGGATTTATTGACGAAATTTATAAAATAAATGGAGATTTGACTTCCCCAAATTGACCTTAATTTTGGCAGTGTGAACATTCGTTCCATGCTTAACACTGAAGAAATAGTGTTTGGGTTTATTCTTATCTCCATTTCTTTTTAAACAATATTCGTTTTAATTCTTTTGATATGCTTTTAAAATAAGAAATATTTTATGATGTTTTGAGAATATACTTATACCGTTGAGATAGTATATGAATACATTTTCTAAATAGTGAAAGTGTAGTGTTTTTCTGAATATATTTGTACCGCTGAGGTAAGTATATGGACATTATTATAAGTATTGAAAGGAGTATAATGGGTTTATGAATATATCTTTGCAAAAGTAGGTCGATACAAGTATTTACAAAGTCATTTTATTTAATAAAAGGAGCAATTAAAGAAGCTAGTGGTTGCTTATGTGCTTAACCAATATTGGTTTCCATATGGAAACAAATCCCTAATTTGATTTTTGTTTTTATTTGATAGTTGAATAATCGACTATCAAACTTTGTCAGTTTTTAAAACCATACTTGTCGGTTGGTAGAAATCGGAATTAGATATGTCATCCGAAAACCGCTTCGAATCGACATAAGTGTTCAAATTGGAGACATCTTGACGATAATAGTTTCAAAGATAGAGTTTTTTGAAGTGCAAGGGCTATTTGCTACTAATGCTGAGGGTGATTCCAAAATGTATATAGTTGAAGTAGTATCTTCGACTTCGTTCAGACCCAAAGCGAACTTATATTGAAAATACATGCAGGCATTACACTGCTTCTTAGAGGGTTGTGTTAGCATTCCAAGTAGGATTTTCTAAAAGAAAATATAAAAGTGTTGTCTCAACCCTCATAATCTAGAAAATGGCTAAAACATGGTAGATGCGTCAGGGCTACTTGGGTCGCATCCATTAGCGTGTATCATCAATTTTCTAGATCATTACATTATAGATTTGGTTATGCATGAGAGCTCACGATTAAGGTTGGAAAGCACTGGGTAATGACTTATTTGGTACTATCTAGTAAGGTGTAGGCTGGTGTTGCGTTTGTAGAAAGAAAAACGCATTTGTAGCCCTCTGCACATTTTAACTAGAGATGTATTGTATGAAAGGTAGTCCCTTACATTGCTATTATTGGAACTCATTCTCCAATACGTGCCGTGTAGACTTATTTGTATACATATTATGCTATAATTTAATTAATGCAATAATTTTTTTTATATTCAATATTTATTTTAAACCCTAGACATTATGATAATATCAGAAGATTTCCTATGAAATTGGTTAGCGTAAGATAAAAACCTATTTATGTTTATGTTTGGCATGGTCTTACGAGATACTTTTATTTTGAAAAGTATATAACATTTAAATACATTTGAGGTGTGTTTCTCATGCTGGTTTACCAGACCAATCCAGATGTTATTTTCTAATAATGTCTGGTCAAACCGAGTATATTCGTAGATTCATTTTGGATATTTGAAGCTACAGGAGACAGGCTGGATGCTTCCAAAACGTATTCATGTATATTTTTATTTCTGTTGCATTAATTAGTTGTAATTATCAGCATTTGTGAGGACAGGCTGTTATAACTATCCAAGTCGATGATTTATTTAGTGTACTCTGATTGCTATATGCATATTATAGTTTTTCTTTATGGTAAATATCTATTGTATACTATATATTACTCGTTACGATGTGAGATTATATTCTATCTTTTCTTTCTTTTTCCCCAATAATCCATCGTTTCGGCATTTGGATGCTTAACATGTGAATACCGTGGATGTATTAGTGCCGACTTCTGAAGGTTCAAAAGGAAGGTCATTACAAGTTGGTATCAGAGCTTAGGTTAAGCGAATACCTAGGCATTGGTGAGCTAAACTCATTAGAGATAGGTTTTGTAATGCCTTAGAATGAGTAACTCGTTAGAGATAGGCTCAGTAGCACCCTAAAATGAGTTGAGAATATATATATATATATATATATATATATATATATATATATATGAGAGAATGTGTGTGTTAGTGATTATAAAAATGTTTATGTTGTGTTGTTTGATATGTTAAGTTTGAATTTTGGATTCTGGTCAATACGAGCAGCTAACGTCATTGATATGGATCGCAAAACATTTAAAGTTGGAAAATTGACATATTGTTGTTTTAAATTGGTAAATAAAATAATTTTACCTAGAAGTATATTTTATATATAAAGGTATAATTTTCAAAAAGTAATATAGTTATTATTAATGTGTTTGTTTGTTAGGAAATGATAATATTAATTATTATCGTTTATTGTTTGATTAGTCATGTTGACCTCGTTAGAGGCATTGGTTATTGTTTATTGATTGAGTAATTGTGCCCAACCAGTTTATGGAAACTGACTATTATGGTTGATTATGAGTAGTTTTATCCTTTTAACTACATAGTTTGGGTAAATAGTAACTGTTGGAACATTGAAATGAACACCTTGTGAATTCAGTTTCACAATTTGACTATAAGGCGTTCTGTGATAATGTTGAGTTAAAATAAAATTTTGATTTTAATAAAACTTTTTTATTATAATTCAAGCAAGGATAATAATTATAAATGAACTTATAGAAGAAGTGAAATTATATAAATAGGATTTATAAATATCTTTTATAAATAAGGATTTAAAACCGAAAAGTTAAGTACTTAAATCTTAAAACTTGAAATTTGTTTTCAAAGCGTTGTGATAAATAATAACAATAGTATTATTGGATAGCGTTTGTAATAGAAATTTTCTTAAAATATGGTTTATAGATAAAGATGGATTTAAACCGAGAAATTTGGAACTCAAAGCAAATGTTTGGGAATTGTTTTCAAATTTTTGGGAAAAAATAACAATGGTATTATTCTAAATATATCAATTAATAAAATATTGTAAAAGGATTAGGAAGAGTTAAAAAGCACCGAACTCACTTTGGTCGCTGGAAAATAATTTTGGTGATGACTGCAGAATTATAAGTGTTCAATTTTGAGTTTCTGAAGTGAGAAATTGCAGCTGTAATTGAAATTGGTTATTGTGTTGTTTTGGGTAAAACAAATTTGTTTAAAGTTCCTAAAGAATGATTTTATATACAAGAAGAAGTTATGTATATAATTTTTATTTCAAATGGATTTAAAATAAAAACTTAGGGTTTAAATTATAAAGTTGTCAGTTAAGTCATGTGATTGCTGCATGTATCCTATGCATTAGAGTAGTTTATTTTTGCATCTTATTATGATACGTTGTTTGATAATTTTCATTTATTAAAATGAAATAGAATTTCGACGATTTGGGACATTCAGAACTTTCGAGTTGAATTGGAAAGTTTAAGCAAAGTGTCCTGTGAAAACATAAGAAAATATGTTTTTGTAATTTGTAAATTTGAGAACATAGTAAGTTAAAACAAATTTTAATTTGTTAGACATCTAGGTTAAGTAAAAAAACAAATTTGAAATCTATATATACACTCTTAGATTGTGGCAGTGTGATATACAAATATAAATATAAATTTTAAAGTGGATTATGAACATAAGTGTACTTTATAAAATGCTTATAATAAACTTAAATATGTGAGAGCTTTAAAATGAAGTAGTGGCTATTCGAAATGTGTATAAACTTAAGTTTTAATTTTTTTTTAGTAAACATATTGTGTTATGTAAGATGTTAGTAAACTTATGAAAATGACTATATGGAATGACACATAAGTAATATTAGTATTAAATGAAATACCATTGGGTAAATAAATTGGGATTCAACATGAATGTAAACAAAAGTAATATGTTATAAAATATATCGGAAAAATGAATCCTAATATTAATTAAGGATATGAACTTAAATTTTAAGGTTTTGACAAAACCTAACTTGTGTTTTAAAAATGTTTGTAAACTTAAATATAGATTTATGAAATAGTTCATAAATAATTTTTGTATTAAAGGGAATATACTAAGAAATAATAAATGTGAATTAAAATAATTTGTATAGTTAAGGAAAGTAAAGTTGAAAATTAAGATATGAGATGAAATCTAATTTAAGTAAAGTTAAATAAAATGGTTCATGAAATGGTTTGTAAATTAATTTTAGCATTAAAGGGAATATTATTAGAAAATCATGTGTGATCAAAATTGAATGTTTATAAAAAGAATTTAGTATAACTTAGGAACCAATTAAATAAATACGTAGAACTGACTTGACCCAGATTCGAGTACGCGATTCCGAAATCATTTACACTGATCCGAACATGGATTTTTCACCTGATTTTCAACGGTGAACACTTGATATGGATTTTTGAGTTGATTCTAAAATTTTATGTCATATTTAGCAGCTATCTAAGGAGAATGATGGTTTCTAATCAAGAAACCAGATTAAAGTCCGCACTAGAGAAGTCGATTGAGTAATAATGGTTTGAAAGTGAAATTTGTATGTTCGAGCTAGTGGTCGGATTTGACATTGCACATAGATGATATATGTGCATCTTATAGACTTAATCGTAATTATATGTTTGACATAAGGAAATGCAAAATTATGTGGCAATGAATCATACGTTTGGATATTATGTGTAAGTAGGATGCATGTACATGGTAGTAAAGGCTTGTTGATGCTTTTAGTTTCATGAGTTAAGTTTGATTGCCCGACAAATAGGTACATGTTTATATTGGTTTGGATTGACGATTTTATGCCCCAGATATGGAAGATCAGTTGGTTTTTGTTTTCTTTTGTTGGTTTGGACCTGTAGTGGCGAATTGTAACAACGCAAAGGAGATGTTGTCGAAAATTCCATAACTTTAAAAGACTTTGAAAATTTGATAACAAATTTCAACCGATTGATTTTTAAAAGCTAATGGGTTTAAAGGCATTTTTCTTACCTTGAAAATTTCTGGGACGAAATTCTTTTAAGCGGAGATAATGTAACGACTTAGAATATTAGTCATTGGATTTTTGAAAATTTAAATTAATTTTAAATATTGAAATAATTGGATTTTAAAGTTCATAACTTGAAGTAAATTAGAGATTATTTGAAATCTTTAAAATTGTGAATAATTATTTAAATAGTTATTTAAATATTGGGATTATAAATTGGATATTAATTATATGGTTATAATGGACTTGTTTAACTCCTTTTAAATTATAAATAACAACAAGAAATTTATTTCATTTTTATGAATTTATTTTTATTGACGCGTTGTTAATTTAATTCATTGGATTTTTACATAATACCAAGCTGTAACAACCCCACCACTATACACTATTATTAAAGAACATTGCAAGTAATATCCTCTAATAACATGGAGAATACGGCTAGCTAAGGGCGATCGAATGTGAATATATATTTATACTAATACTGACACGTCTTTTTACCTTTAGAAGATCCTAATTGAAAAGTTTGACATATACAACACTAAGACAAAGTAATAAACAAACTGATTAAAAATACTCAAAATAATATATAATGTAAATAAATCAAAATCAAAATCACAGATCATACCGGAATAATATACATCATATACATAATAAAACTTTAATATGGAAATTCTTTAAATTTTCATTTGACAATTTATTGCCAAACGACAGGGTTTTTGCAATTTTTCAGAATTGAATAACCAGTGTATATAATTTTTGTTTTGAAGTCGTGTCATTTTTTTGAGCACAACCATATTTTTGTTTTGTCATTTCGGGTTCACACGGAAACAAAAAGCGGTGCAACAAGGTATCGTAAAATTTGAGTTTTGATATCTAACTCAAGATAAATTGGTAAATGGTAGCACACATTTTTGTCTTCCTCATACCCATCTCTTTATTCATGTTCTGAAACAAAACGAAGTAGAGAAAACATGGAAATTCCTCCTTTTAAATTTAATAAATAACCACATAAAATTAAGAAAAATCGAAAGCTTGTTTCTTGGAGTTAGTTTGGTTAAAATCTTTATGAGGTTGGGTTAATAATGGGTGCGGTCGAGTTTTTGGACAATTATCAATAAGGAGGATACTATGGTTTTCGATTCGTGGAGATTTAAGCAATGTTAGTCAAATTGGGAGGTGGCATTTTTCTCGAGTAAGCAAAACAAGGTGGTAGTGCGAATTTGGTAGGGTTCGGTTATTGATTGATGGTCGTGAAAATTTTTCTTACTATAGGTATAGTTCCGAACGTGAGTGGATGTAGGTGGTTGGAGGTACTCTCGAAGACATAGTCATGCTCGTGGCACGAGGAAAGGCTGATTTGCAGTGTTTTGGAATGCTCCGGTGGTCGAAGGAAAAAAGTGACTAGTATGGTCTAGAAAGGGGAGCAATGTTTCTTTTTAAGGTAGGAGATCGATTTGGACTTAGGGGTGTTCAATGAGTCGAGCTCGCAATGAGAAGAAGAATGGTGAACTCGGTTCCTTGATTCATGGATCGAAGGTGGCGGTTAGCGGTGCACATGCACGGAATGAGTTATTTTGCATGTATGGGTGGTTAGTGGGTGGAGAAGAAGAGTTAAGGGATTTAAAAGAGGGTAGTTAGATTTAAATTTGTAGTTTTTGTAATTAATTTTAATTTATAAATCAATGACTTATAAATTTAATAATTCTCTCATACGAGGTCCGACCGAGACGAAGTTTCTGCAGTGCACTTATAATGACGACAACTTCACGATGAAGCTGCTTTGGAAGAATTTGGAATTTGTAGGAATTTCAACTAAAATCGGCTACTGTTCGATTATAGCCGGAACTGAAACGCTTTGGTGCTATCCGCAATATAAGCGAGTTTAACTCACCTTTCTAATTAATCAGTAATGTTTTATAGTAGGTAAAAATTGTTCATTGTTTGCTTTGGATGCTTTATTAGGTTGATTGTTTAGTTTTGATGAATTGTCGCTTCTAAAGCGGTCGATATATGAAATTAATTGCAAGGACTTATCTGATGTACAGGAAATTTGTAGTGGGATCCAACTGGATTCCTCGCCCTTGTTGATTTATTTTCAACAATACGCCTATTATATAAATTATGAAATATCAAACCTGATTGTTCGACCCTATGAGATATGATATTGTTATATCTTGAAAACTTAACCGCTATAGTGATAAAAATCGATATCAACATTGATTAAGTGATGTGATGACTGTTGGTTTCAATTTATTATTTGAAATACTATTAATTACCAGTTTGACTAGTAAAGGGTTTGATTTTGGAAAGTGATTTTAAATCTAACTTTTGGGTTTTCTGGAATATTTTTATTTAAGAAAATTTTGAACTTCTCTAATTTACCCCAAACTTATTATTTGTCCTTTCTAAATCCTTTAGATATGTTTTAAAAGTTGTTTATTTATATTTAACAGTGCTTAAAAGTATTTATCAACATTTTATATTGTGAAAAGTTATTTAATAAATAATTAATATTGTTTGATGTCATTAATTATTATTTATTAATAAAGTCACGGAATTTATAACAGTTATATATTAATAATATTTTGGAATTTATAATTATTAATTATGATTATGTTTTAGAAGATAATTATTATTTATAGAATTACGTTTGAAGATTAATAATTATTGTTTTATTAATAAGGTTTGAAATTATTGACTATTACATTTATAATTTTTTGAAGTTAATAATTATTATGCATTAGAAATGTTTTGCTCTTAACGGTTATTATTATATAATGTTTTGAAGTAAATAGTTATTTATTTATACTATTTTGAAGTTATTAATTATTATACTGATAATGTTTTAGAGTTAATAAATTATCTTATCAATAATGTTGGGAAGTTAATTTATTATTTATTTAGGATGTTTAAGGTATATTAATTTATCTGATTAATTGTATATGTAAATAATAAATTAATTTTATAAAAAGGAATCTCTTTTAATAAAATATATTTATTAAAAAATTTATAAATAAAAATGGTACTGGGTCTTATAGGAATCTTTAAAAGGCTTTATAAAAGAATTTTATAAAAGATTTTTATAAAGGGGTTTCTGAAGTGATTTTTATAAGGGATGTTTATAAAGGAGTTTATAAAAGAATAAAGTTTTATAAATGGGTTTATAAATTTATAAATAGAGTTTTATGAATTTTTTTTGGACATTTATAAAAGAGTTTATAAATGGTTTTGGAGATATATAAAGGGATTTTTATAAATGGTTTTAAAGTTTTTATAAATGCATTTCCTAAGTAGTGAAAGTATAGTGTGTCTGTGAATATATTTATATGTTGGAATAAGTATATGGATATTTTTCCAAGTATAAAAAGGGAGTATGAAGGGTTTGTGAATATATCTTTGTAAAAGTATTTTGATATAAGTATTTACATAGCGATTTTAATTCATGTAAAGATTTATTAAAGAGGTTAGTGGCTGCCTATATGCTTAACCAATGTTGGTTTAAATAAATCCCTAATTTGATTGATGCTTGCTTTTTTATTTGATAGTTAAATAACTGACTATCAACTTGGCCACTTTAAATTATCGTGGTCGGTTCGGAGAGACCAAATCAGATATATTATCCGAAAATCATGTAACGACCCAGAATTTTTATTAATTAAAATTTGAATATTTAATTAATTTTAAATATTAATAAGTGAAATTTATAAGTCGAATAAATTTTATTTCGAATAATTGGATTTAATTGAATAATTAAATCGATAATTTAATATGTGAAAATACAGAAATAATTGAAAATTGGGTTAAATATGATTGAATATGATTTGTAAAAATTTATTTAATCATATTGAAGTTAGAATGATGTTATAGAACTTTAAAATCGAATTAAGAGTTTATTTGTGAAAATTGAATATTTTAATATTAAATCAACTAGTGAAATTAGTCAATTTTCGGACAGTCTCAGAATTGGACGAAACTAGTTCCATTGGATCCATAATAGTTTGTTATTACCGGATTTCAATTTTCGTAGTAATTGGAGTTTTCGTTTGATCGTGGCAGCTCGAAACGCATCGAAATTGTTTTTAATATTTATTTGGCGAGTTAAAATAGTCATTTTTCAAACAGTGTCGGATTTCGACGAAACCAGTTTCATCGGATCCGTAATGCCGTAATGTGATATTATTGTATGGTTTCAAATTTCGTGTCAATCGGATTTACCGTTTGTCCGGTGCAAGCTAAAACGCCTAGAAAATCGTTTAATCGGTTTAATTTAAAATCAAACGTTTATTGACCTAACTCGCACAGATGACCGAATTAGCTCCCGAAACATGTTCCATTTTGTTCGGAACATGGGGTAAACCCCAAAAACGCCGATCATCGCGTGTAAATCGGAGTTTTGAAAATCCGGGATGGATAGTGTCGCGTGAATTTTCTATATAAGCCCCCTCTCTTCATAAATTTGCAAAAATTATTAACCTAGGGTTTCAGAAAACCTAGCCGCCACCTTCATAAACATGAATGGCCGAAATTTAGTCTTCTCCTCCTCTCAATCTCTCTTAATCCAAGCATCGATTTGAGAAACTTTCTAAACAAAAAACGTAATGGATAGCATTGATGACCGGTGTTGAAGACCAGATATTTTTGAAAGCGAAAGGACAACTCGTCGAATGTCTTTGCATCGACTGGTCCTCGGTATAGAGACTCCATATGTGATGGAAGTCCGAACGTGATTAGTGAATATCCGGATTGCAAGGACTTCTTTGTAAGTGCCTTCGGTTCTGTTCGATCCCGGAACAGACTTGTAGGATAGTATGTCTGACATTACAAATTGAGATATAAAGCTGATTTCTTTTAAATATATTTCTGTTGGTGGCGGAGAATTTATTCTCTTAGCTTAACACCCTTCTCTGAGACGTACGAGCTCAGAGGTTATGTAGTTGAAGGTTATCAGCGACATATTCCCAATTTGGTAATGTGACATGCTGAGTGTTGCTGTGAAATGATCATTTGTGATATGATCATTTGTTTGATCACTTATCTTTGTGATCATTTCTTTGATCATTTGTTGACCCAAAGCATGGCTTTGTACCAAAGCGTGGCTTTGTGGATGAGACTTCGTCGAGCCTCACACCTCGGAATGGTCAAAACAGGAAAGATGCAGCAAGGTTATGAGGGGTAGCTCCCTTTAGGGTATGTGCATTTCCTTCTAGAAAAGGGTGGTATCATGGTATGGAGCCCAGATACTTATTCATGTTGAAACACTTTATTTATGATTGTGTGATGTTGGTTACGAGCGCTCGGTTAAAGGTCCCAAAGGACCGGGGGATGGCATACTCGTGTCAGTAGTTACCCAGTCAGGGGTAACCCGGCCTTGTGTTGGCAGAGATCCGGTTTGGTTCTCGGGGACGTCCTTCCAGAGGCGTTCTCATGTGGCAATTGGAAGTTCCTTGGCCTGACCATTTGTTGAAAATCCAAAGAAACAATACAAGACTTGTACGGTTTTAGTTGTAGAACCTATCATTCACTTATGGTGGCGCCCCACTGTTTGGATGGTAGCTATTGTAGGCATACGATAATGGTCGTATGTTGGCTAAGATTTATATCTTTACTTTCGAAATGATTTGTCCTACACTATGCACTTGTAATAATATCAAATATTTTCTTTTTAATGCGTATCAAGCATCTTTGACTATCATAAGGAGAAATCTCCTCCGATTCTGCGTTTGCATTGTGTGTGCGTGCGGGAGGCCTTATGGTAGTCTCATTTTTAAAACCATTGCGAATTGACTTTAAAAATATTCCTCTATTTAGATTTTAAAGATAAATAAACTGTTTTGAGTTCTCACACCAGTCACATGACTGACTCGGAGTTTATTGTTTTTCCTTCCTAAACTCTGGGTGCCCACCAATTTCCACACGGGCAGTCAAGAGTTAAGGTTTATCAGGATATTCTGGAATTCAGGAGTTGCTGGAGGCAAGCTGGATGGCATGGCGTATCACTAGTATATAGTATTTCTTTTTCCGCTGCATTGTCTGTTGTTGTTTGTTGTTGTAAACTCTAATGTAATGAAATGAAATGTGATGTAATGTAATAACTGATATAGTTCTTCGTTTAAAGATTATTCATTTATCTGTTATATGTTGTTCCGCTGCGATTGTGAGATTCTGATATTGTTCTGTTGTTTTCTTGCTGTTCTATTCTATCTTTTCTCTCTTCTTCTACCTCTTTCTTTTTCTTTTTCTTAAACCCCTAAGTGTTCGGTTTTTCGGCATTCGGTTGCTCGGCAGTTGATACATTGAACGTATTGATGTCTGTTTTCGAAAGTCGAAGAATCGGGTCCTTACAAACCACTTCAAACTGGCATAAACGTTCGAATTAGAGCATCTTGAAGAAAATCAAAGAGAGAGCTTTTGAAGTGCAAGGGCTACTTGCTACCAATCTCGAGGGTGATTCCAAAATGGATGTAGTGGAAGTAGTGCCTTCGGTTTAGTTCGGACCCAGAGTGAACTTATATGGATGAATGCTAGTATTGCATTTCTGCCTAAAGGGTAGTGTTAGCATTCCAAGTGGAATTGCTATATAACCTCATGCCTCATACCTCAGAAATGGCTATAACAGGGTAAATGCAGCGGGGATATGTGGGTCGCTCCTACTAGGTGTGTTATCACCTTTCTAGATCATTATATTATGGATTTGGGTGTGCATGAGGGCTCTCAATTAAGGTGGAAAAGCAACAGAAGTGATGACATATTCCGTACTATCTAAGTTCAGGGGTAGCTCGGTTATATGTTGGCAGGGAAGGACAAATTTCTGGGTTTGACCTCATGTACATTTTATCTAGAGGTGTACTGTACGGAAGATAGTACCTTACCTTGTCATTATTAGAATCCATTCTCCAATAAGTGCAATGCAGACTTAACTGTAAACCTACTATGTCGGAATTTAAAAATGTAGCAATTTCGGCTATGATTAATATGTATTTGTATCCTAGACATTATTGTAATATCACTGGATTTCCTATACAAATATTTTCGTTATCTTAAGCTAAAAACCCATCTATGTTTATGTGCGGCGTGGTCTTACGAGATACCTTTATTTTTCAAAAGAATTTTATAACTATAAATTCAATTGGGGGGTTTCTCACACTAGTTTACCAGACTGATCTGGGTGTTATTTTATTATAATGCTCGGGTCAGACTGAGCATATTTACAGATTCAGTTTGGATACTTGGAGCTTCAGGACACGAGCTGGATGCCTCTGAGTCTTATTCACGTATATTTTTTTCGTTGCATTAGTTGTTTTATTTAACAGCATTTTTGAGGACAGGTCGTTATTACTGTTCAGGTCGTTGATTAATTGGTCGACTCTGATTGATATATGTATAATAAAGTTCAAATTTTCTTTTGTAAAGATCTGTTATATATTATATGTTATTCATCATGATGTGAGATTGTGTTCTGTTTTTTCTTCTTTTTTCCCCAACAATTTGTCTTTACGGCGCTTGAAAACTCAGCATGTGAATACTGTGGATGCATTAGTGTTGACTTTGAAAGCCGAAAACGCGGGTCATTACACATTTTTCGAGATAGACGAACTTGTCTGTTGCAAGAGATTTAGTAAGAATATCAGCCATCTGCTCATGCATATTACATTGATGCAACTTAATTTCATCCTTTGCAACCAATTCTCGAATGAAATGTAGTTGAATGTCGATATTCTTCGTCCTTCCATGGAAAGTTTTATTTTATTTTCATTGCAATTACTGCTTTATTAATGTAGAAAATATTACTTGCACCTTTTTAGTTTTGGTGAAGATCTTTAAGCATTCTTTTGAGCCAAATTAAATGATAGGCTTCCGAAATAGCAACAACATACTAGGCTTCTAAAGAAGATAATGCTATCATAGTTTGCTTCTTTGAACTCCATGTGATTGCTCCTGACCCAAGACTGAAAATGCTAGCTGATGTGCTTTTCCGATCATCTAAACAACTTGCTCGATCGCTATCAATAAACCCAGAGAGTCTAAAATTAGAAACTTAAGTATACAAAATCCTGTAATCTAATGTTCTAGCAACGTACTTCAAGGTTCTTTTTGCTGCTTCAAAATGATGCTTTATGGGATTTTGCATGAACCTGGAAATTACACCAATAGAGAAAGAAATATCTGGCCTGGTATAAGTTAAGTAAATCAAACCTCCAACTAAGCTTCTAAATTCTTTTGCATTAGCCTCCTCCTTCATGCCATCTTTAAGTTGTATCTTCTCATTTATATTCAAGGGTGTAGTAGTTGATTTACAGTTAAGCAAGTTGATTCTTTTAAGAATATCTATTGCATATTTTCTTTATGAGATGAAAATTCCATCCTTGCTTTACCTTAAGACTAAGAAAATGGTGCAATAAACCCATGTCAAACATATCAAACTTCTTCATCATGTTAGAACTAAAATTAGCCACAAGAGAATTAGTGGAACTCATGTATATAATATCGTCAACATAGAGAAAAACAATGATAAAATCATCTAAACTTTCCTTCTTTACATAAAGAGTGGGCACATTTTCGCTTCTTATGAACCCATTTTAACAGAAGTAGCCATCAATCTTGTTGTATCATGCCCGCGGAGCCTTTTTTAGCCTATAAAGTGCCTTCTTCAACTTGTACACCTTTATCTCCTTACCTTCAATGATAACTCCATCAAGTTAAGTGACATAAACCTCCTCTTTCAAGTCTTTATTTAAAAATGTAGACTTGATATCAAATTGGTAAACCGGTAATCGTAGTTGTGCAACCAAAGCTATGATAGTTCTTACAGTTTCAAGTGAGCTACCAGAGAATAGGTTTCTTCATATTCGATACTTTTTTACTGTGAATAGCCTTTTTCCATGAGCCACACTTTATGTCTTTGGATGGTTCCATTTGCATGGTATTTTTCTTAGAGATCCATTTAAGACATATTGCATTCTTTCCTTTGGGTGGATCAATAATCTCCCAAGTCTTATTTTTTTGAATTTCCATCAACACTTCTTTCATTGCATTCCTCTATTCTTTTTCTGATGTTGCTTCTTCAAACGTTGTAGGGTCTGTAGCAAAAAGAGCAGATTTACAAGACTCATATCTCTCTTAATGATCTAACTTTCATAGGAGGTGTTTCATCAGCGGATTCATATAAAGATGAATTGCTACTTCCTGACGTTGACGATAATGAAGCTGGTATCTGCAAAGGAGTAAGATTGTTCTCATCACCTGGTTATAATCTCGCTTTTTGTTAAGATTGGAACTTGAGTTCCACCATTTTTTTCTTCCCACTTCTAGCTTCACCATTTTTTTCTTCCCACTTCTAGCTTGCATCTTTATCAAATACTACATCTCTCCTTATGATTACTTTTCCACTAAGAGGATTATATAATTTATATGCTTTGGATTGATTGCAATACTCAATAAAAATACATTTTTCAGATTTCTCAAGTTTATGACAAAATCAAGAACTTACCAAAGCATAAGCAATACACTTCTTAAGTGATTTGCTGATGGTTTTCTATCATGCAAAGCTACAAATGGTGTTTGATTTAAAACAGCGCTTGTACGAGATATATTTAGCAAGTACATAGATGTAGCCGCTGCTTCAGCCCAAAACTGATTAGAAAGTCCTATAGCATTGAGTAAAATTATAGCCATTTCTACTACTATTCAATTCCTTCGTTTCCATTTTGTTCTGGTGTATACAGTGTTGTCAACTCTCTTTGAATGTTATGTGCTTTACAAAAGTAGTTAAATTCTTTTGATACAAACTCACCACCTCGATCCATACAAAGGGTCTTTATAAAAATGCTTTTCTATAAGAGTTTTGATATTTTCGAAGTTCTCAAATGATTGTGACTTTTCTGCTAAAAAATACAGCCAACTCGTTCAGCTATAGTCATCAACAAAGAGTAAAAAGTACTTACTCCCGTCAAGTGATGTAGTTCTCATAGGCCCACATAAATCAGCATGAATCAACTCTAGGCATTTGGATGCTTTCCACGACTATCTGCTTGGACATGACTTTCTTGTCTGCTTTCCATAAATACAGGTTTCACATAAGCCAAATGAACTAATTTTCGACAGTCCAAGGACCATATCTTTCTGACTTAAGATCTGCAAGCCTTTGATATTAAGATGCCCATATCTCAAATGCCACGTCTTAGATTCATTTTTCTCATTGACAATGAGCGCTTGATTTTCAACTTCAAATATTCTAAGTTGAAACATCTTGTTTTCTGTCATTTGCACACTTACTATGGACTGTCCATATTTTTGTCCCTAATAATATATTCTTCGTCATTAAATAAAATTGTATAGCCACTAGCCATCAGCTGGCCAATACTCAATAAACTATGAGCTAAATTAGGAACAAAAAAGACATTATAAATTAATTTTTCTTTATTCTTGAGAGTCTTGATAGTAACCGTGCCTTTGCCTTCTACTTGCATTTGGTTGTCATCTCCAAGTCTAACTTGTACCTTGCGTGACTTATCAAGCTCTTTAAATAATGGTTTATTGCCAGTCATATGATTCAAACAACCACCATAAAAAAACCAAACATATTTTGAACAATGTTTAAAGAAGAACAGAAATAACATACTTTCATCATTCTCATTTTCCACATAATTTGCTTGTGAGCCTTCCCATTTACATGCCCAAACTTCTTGCAATTATTACACTTAATATAGTTTTTGTTCCATCTGTTCTCTCCAATGGACTGCTTGCCTATGAAAACGACCACTTGCTCTACCTCTACCATGTCCTCTTCTACGAAAACTTCCTCTTCTTGCAAAGTGTTGTTTTTTGTCTACCTCCCCCTTCACTTGAGAATCTTGAAATGGCTTTTCTTTGTTGTTCTCAACTGATTGGTTACGCCTTGTCTCATGTGCTTGCAAAGAACCAATTAGTTAATCAAAGGAGAAAACAGATAAATCTTTAGTTTCTTCGATTGTAGTTACTATATAATCGTACTTAGGAGATAAAGTTCGTAGTACTTTAGAAACAATAGTTACATCAGAATTTTTTCCCCATAAGATCGCATTTAATTAATAATTGAAATTAATTTAGACAAGTAATCTTGTAAAGTCTCATTAACCTTTATAAGCAAGGCTCAAACTCTTGTCGAAGTGTTTTGAAGTTTCACTTCTGCTACCTCTGATGAACCCATAAACTCTTTCCGCAGTATGTCACATGCCTACTTTGAAGTGGATGCCATTACTATTTTGGAAAGATTGTGTCATGTACTGCTCATTGAAGAACGAACAATGCCTTTGAATCTTTCTTCTTGTTTTCCTATAGCCGACTTCCATCTGCATCACTGTTGTCATAGACAATTTCCACTAGATCCCAAAGGTATTGAGATTTGAGTAAAATTTTCATTTTGATGCTCCGAAATTCATAGCATTCTTCCTTGAAAATGGAAATGAGAGGTTGAGAGTACTCATATAACGGCTACTACCATTTAGTGTCATTAATAGTCATGCCACTCACCAGGATATTTTAGTGCTCTGATACCACTTTTGTCGAGAAGTGAAGAGTACAGACAAAAATATTATATAGAGGAAGATAAGTGCATAAAACTATCTTAACTTTTTTTTTTACTTACACATGCCTATACATTGGCTTACATCAAAATAAATAAATTCATTAAAGTAGCCAGTCAACAACTACTGGAATGTGTAACATACACATGTAAGAAAATAGCAAAAGACCAGGATTTGTTTACTAAAAACAAGGACCGCTTATTTTGAATCTTTTTTCAACAGAAACTAATGTTTGATGTTAAATTCTTACCTATACTAATTTACTTCCTCTTACTTTCCATTATGAAAATATAATTGCATCTTTGGAATTAAATAAAGAATACTATATACTAATAAGAAAATTTTCGGTTTCATATATAACATTAACGTCGTTTCACTGTAATGGCACTATTCAAAATATATCATTAGTATATACATAAACTTACCATTCTAAGCTCTCTAAATTGTCTAAATTGTGCACGTTTCAACAACGGTCTCATCTTCACCGTTCTAGGATGATGCATCACAAAATAATATTTGCAAACTAAAACCTAATAATTCACATTTCCTTAAAATCATATCCAACACCTCAATATTCAACGCCTATGGATAAATTTGATGAATAATAGTGAAAATAATCATTTCTGATAAAAAAAGAAGATCACATATCCATAAACTACCAATCAACATGTTATGTTATTTTATCTTATACAGTTTATCCTCGTGTATAATAAATTCTCTATTGGGCCAAAGTCAAATAATGAAAACAACATGTTTATTCAATATTAAAATGGTTTGTTTTTGTGTACAACATTGAGAAACTTCTGCTTTATTTTCATATCAATTGTACAATATTTTGGTCCAGCTCGAATACTCTATCTTCATATACTTTGCTCCATGATGGAACAATGGTTTCTCCATGCCGGACTATAATTCATAAGGAGGGACTGAATATAAAAAAGTTCACATCATGTCAAACTGTATATAAAGATATGGCATTTCTGCTCAATTTTAAAATCCAATACCGAAATGCTTCCAAACGCATAGAAAATATCATTAATTACTTGGCTATGTGGATCTTTCGACTACATAATATCTCATTAGTCAAGCTGCGATGGTATATATCAAGATACTAGATGCTACAACCTAGTTGAGGGAAATTTATTATATCATCGTATGTCATCAGTATACCAATCTTTTTAAGCAAGAATTGAACAGAAGCAAACTTAAATGGTAAAGTACCAAATGTATATGTCCTTATTATGCTTACGAAATATTTGCATAGCCAAACGAAGAAACATATATGTTGCAAATGTTTTTATTTATGAAGTGAATTTATTAAAAAAAAACAGGTTAATGGCAATTTATTTATGAATCATTATTATAATTGAGTCGTTGCAAGTTTATAACGGTAATATACTTATGAATCATTATTATAATTGAGCCGCCTCACTTGTACAACGGTAATATACTTATGTAACATTATTTTTGAGCCATTACAAAAGCTAATGGTATTACAATATTGTTTTAAATGAGAATAAATTTAAATCCATTAACATTCCATCACTTTAGTAACGTATACAATTTTCATTCTACATATTTAAATGATAGATAGACAAAAGAGAAATGTTAAGAATAACAGACATTTTTTTCCTTTCTTCATCCTTCAATAAAACTAAACACCTTGAGCGGTATTTCAGAGTGTAGATCAGAATTGATTTTGTCAGTGCAAACATGTTGATATTTTTCAGATAGATGCTGTTTTATCCTAAAGGCAACGCTATTTGTTTTTTAGAACTGCTTTGCACCTTCGACCAAAATGCCGAAACGTCTTCAAGAGAGTGACAACATACACGAGTCAATTGAAGTTTCATTCTTCCCAACAATTTGAAGATGTTCCAAACAACAATGATTTTGCTTCAATTGATGGTATGTTTAAACTGAATGTTGAATGTAATGAAATGTCTGCTTCTGATTATATGTTGTGTGATTTTAATATCTGGCAGTCTAGAACATGTCATGTGAATAAATGCATAATTCGTAACATGAGCACCTTAGATCTTATCCTTAAAATGTCACAAACTGATTTTGATAAATATGAATTTTGTAGTCAAGCAAAAATCACTATAAAACCACATTAATCAGTTGACAGAGTTTCTGAACCTTTAGATTTGATTCATTCTGATATATGTAAGCTTGATGAAAAACTTTGACTGGACATAGATACCGTTACTTTATCACTTTTATTGATGATTGTTCTGATTTTACTTATGTATACCTTATGAAAAATAAAAGTTATGCATTTGATATGTTTAAATTATTTAAAACCATAATTGAGAATCAATCTAATAAAAAAATTAAGAGACTTCATATATAGTGATAGTGGAACATAATATGAGTCTAGTTCATTTCTTAATTTCTATAAATTGCGTGGAATAATTCATGAGAGAACTGCACCTTATTCACCTGAAATAAACGATAAAGCTAAAAGAAAAAATAGAACCATTACCGAATTAGTTGTAGCTTCTTATTGAATTCGGGTGTAGCAAAACATTGGTAGGGCGATATTTTATTGACTGTATGCTATGCACTAAATAGAATCCTAAATTAAAAAGTAAAATCTTACCATTTGAAATTTTAAGAAATTATAAACTAAATGTGTCCTATTTTAGAACTTGGAGATGTTTGGCATATGTTCGTATACCAGACCTTAAGAGAATAAAATTAGCAAGCAGAGCATATGAATGTTTATTTATTGGCTATGATATTAATAGCAAAGCATATAGATTTTATGACCTGAATACACAATATAAAAGAATCTAATAATGCTGATTTTTATGAATCTAGATTTCCGTTTAAATTGAGGAATAGTGGGGGCACATCAAGTAACACCATTCCTATTAGAACAGAACTTAATGAGTTTTCTAAAAATGAACCTAGAAGAAGTAAAAGAGCAAGAGCTGCAAAATATTTTGGTTTATATTTTTGTGCTTTTACTATAGAGGAGGATCCCTTAAATCTCAAAGAGGCCTTATCTTCCTTAGATGCTGATTTTTGGTAAGAGGCTATAAATGATGAAATGGATTCTTTGGAATCCGATAAGACTTGGCACTTAGTAGATCTTCCACCTAGTTGTAATTCTATAGGCTGCAAATAGGCACTTAAAAAGAATTAAAACTAGATGGCACGGTTAATAAAAATAAAGCCCGTTTTGTAGCTAAATGATTTAAGCAAAGAGAAAATGTAGATTTTTTTGACACATTTTCACCTGTAACTAGGATTACATCCATTCTAGTACTAATTTCACTTACATCTATTCATAATTTAATAATACACCAAATGGATGTTAAAACTTCCCTATTAAATGGTGAATTAGAAGTGGAAATTTATATGGACCAACCTAAAGGATTTGTAGTTCATGGTCAAGTACATAAAGTTTGCAAGTTAGATAAATCATTATAGGCTTAAAACAATCACCTAAATAATGGCATGAAAAATTCGATAACTTAATAATCTCACGTGGTTTCAAAATTAATGAAAGTGACAAATGCATTGCTATAAATCTGAGAATGACATTTGTACTATCATATTTCTGTATTTAGATGACCTACTTATTTTTGGGTCAAACATTCATGCCATAAACTCTGTTAAATCTTTGTTAAGTACCAATTTCGATATGAAAGATCTAGGTGAAATAAATGTAATCCTTGGTATTAAGATTACTAGGTTCGAAAGGTACTTTTACGATCAATCTCATTATATTGAGAAGATTATAAAGAAATACAATTACTTTGACTGTAAATCTGCATGTACATCATATGATCCAAGTGTAAAGCTATTTAAGAACAATGGTGAAGGTGTAAGACAGTCTGATTATGCGAGCATCATTGGCAGCCTTCGGTATGCCACTGATTGTACTAGACCCGACATTGCCTATGTTGTGGGATTATTATGTAGGTTTACTAGTAGACCTGGTATAGAGCATTGACGCACTATCGAGAGGATCACGAGATACATAAAATGAACCATGAACCTTGGGTTACAATATCAAAATTTTCCAACTATCCTTAAAGGTTACACCGATGTAGAGTAGAATACTTTATCTGATGATCCAAAAGCAATCAGTGGCTATATCTTTAGCTTTGCTAGAGGAGCTATTTTTGGAAATCCAAGATACAGACTATTTTGGCTCAGTCTATTATGGAGTCTGAGATGATAGCACTAGCCATAGCTAGTGAAGAAATAGAGTACTTAAGAAATCTGCTAGCTGAGATTCCTTTATGGGAAAAACCGATACCAACTGTGTTGATCCATCGCGATAGTACTGCGGCTATTGCAAAAGTATAGAACCGTTATTACAATGGTAAGAGACGACATATATGTCGTAAGCACAATACTGTTAGAAAGCGTCTACCTTCAGGTACTGTTAAAGTGGATCACATAGCAGTGATGAGAATTTTGCAGATCCTTTGGCGAATGGACTGGCCAGAGAGAAAGTCCTTAGAACCTCTAAAAGAATGGAACTATTGCCCTTAGATTTTTGAGTCACGCACAATGGTAACCTGACCTAATAACTGGAGATCCCAAGAACTAGGTTCAATGGGTAAGAACAAGTTATGAAGCGATATTAGTTGAACATGCTATTTTTAAATTAAGAAGCATGTATTCCTAAAGTGATTAGAGGATGAGTTAATAGAAACTCTTAGTGAGATCTATGCTCTATTTGGAGTAGAGTACCTACCTTCAGGAGTACTCTTGATAGACTCACCTATGTGAATGTGGAAATGTAGTCGTTTCCTATGGAGTTTTGGGCAAAATTCCTAGAGATTCACTAAACTGGGATGGACGTGCAAGGACATAAATGCACGGGCTTATTTAATTGCACCCTAGAAAGATTGTGTGTGGTCTGATGGCAGGAACAAAGTTCAAGATTACGTGTCACTCTAGTAAAACTTGCATCCTATCCACTATGCAAAGGTTCAAGTCGAAAGACACCTTTGTTTATGCACAATCTTACGTTTTCAGAAACTTCCCGAAAATATTTGAAAAAAAAATTCAAGTGGGGGATTATTGGAAATGTTTTGTTTACAAGTGAATTTATTAAAAAATATAAATAAAATAGGTTAATGGTTATTTATTTCTGAACTATTATTATAATTGAGCCGTTGCAAGTTTATAATGGTAATATATTTATGAATCATTATTATAATTGAGCCGTTACACTTGCACAATGGTAATATATTTATGTGACATTATTATTGAGCTGTTACAAAAGCTAATGGTATTACAATATTGTTTTAAATGAGAATAAATTAAAATCCATTAACATTCCAATATTTTAGTAATGTATGCAATTTTTATTCTGCCTATTTAAATGGTAGATAGACAAAAGAGAAATGGTAAGAATAAAAGACATTTTTTTCTTCTTCCTTCAACAAAACTAAACAACTTGAGAAGTATTTTAGAGTGCAATTCAGAATTGACTTTGTCAGTGCAAACAGGTTGATATTTTTCAGATTAGAGAGGCTGTATTATCCTAGAGGCGATGACGTTTGTTTATTCAGAGTTGTTTTGCACCTTCGAGCAGAATGCCGAAACATCTTCAAGAGAGTGACAACGTACACAACTCAGACGAAGTTTCATTGTTTCCAACAATATACAAAGAAAAATGAGACATATATATTAGTTTTTTTGCAGCAAAGTAAGACTGGAGACTGAAAAGATGATATTATTGAATTAATACTAACTCAAACTCATTTTTAGTCATTACTGAGGTGATAATATTGTGAAAGAATGGGAAGTATGAAAAAATGAATTGTTACCTTTTTACCTTCAATCTCCGGATGCTATAAAGATACAATGCATGAATTTAAATATTTACTAAAAAATACATTTTTAGGGCAATTAATGTATTGGGGTCATTGAGTCCATCCAGTCATAAATTGCATATGTAATCATTACAAATTCATATTAGTGTTTTCAATTAAAAAAATGATGATTTCAACATATTTAAATATTCAAATGTTAAATAACAGGCTCTCTGTGGTCTACTAAAATCAACAATTTGATGGGATATTTGATTAAATATACCCTTTGACGGGATATTTGATTAAATATACCCAGTAGGCAATCAAGGTGAAAGCATTTCCAAAAATCGACTTAACCCTAAAATTAACCTTGTGCATGAAATAATCTAGAACAGAAAGTGGGAAAAGAAACAGAAATTAAAATATAGTAATACCTAAAATAATTTGATAACAACGAGAGGAAAAGCAACATACGTGGTCGGAATGAGAGCTTTGAAAACTGTGAATTTTTATCGTGAGACTTTTGGTGCAAAACAGTGAAGAAACTGGGGATGTGATCGTAGTTATAGCAATTTCTTTATTTAAATGTGCTTTGTGAATAAAGATGCCAGACTGATTGAGGAAATGTCATGTTAGTTTTTGGTTTTTGTTTTCCTATTCAAATAATAGATAGATCAATATATATCAAATTTGTACTGTTATTTGGTTAGGTTTTAGGTCATAGTGGAGGAAGTTTTCACACATGACTAAATGTATCTGAATCATTAGTTTGGGTTTTTGTACAAACATTGGTGTGTATGTAAATAACCAGATCATGTATATTATAAGCAAATGAAATTGTCTGTATGCATAAGTAAATAACCAGATCATGTACAGACTATGGTTTCCAGTTAACTTCATTTGACGATAAGCAAAAGATGGGAATTATAAATCTCATACATGTTTGTGAAAATAAGAGTTCAAACATCCCTATTATTACATTTTACCATTATGGTGATAACATTACGAATTATGTGGTATGAAAGAACAAAAATATGTTACTACTGCACATACACTTTGGTCAAGTACATCAATAAACAGACAAAAGAAAAAACGTCTGGTTTGAACAGCCAAGCCAAACCAACTGCCAATTGCAAAGTGCTAAGTGCTAAGTGACTCTAATACGCCTCAAACGTCCATTCGTCCACGCCGCGGGTTCATGGGTGCGGGTGCGTACATGCAAGGTGGTGTGTTGCATCACCCGCTAAGATGGTCATGCTTTTATCTATTTCTTTGTCTCATAGAAATTATAATAGTGTTAACGTCTTAGTATATAAAGACATAATATTTATTTTATTCTAGCATATAGGACTATTCATATTCAAAGGAATTTAATGCCTCACATTTCACAATAAAATGCTCATTCGTTTCTAACAATCCCCTACATGAATGAGTAGTTTCTTAATTTGTTCTTAAATTTTACAAAATATTTATTGTATCAGTTAAAGTAACACATTGGCTTTAAACTTTGCTAGTGTTTAATCTTTTGACTTACTAGAAAATCAATGGACTTATGTTGACCTTAAACTATAAGCCTTTCGTATAAATCAAAAACTAGACAACACACAATAAGTGTTTCTTATCTTCCTTTGGTTCTCTATTTGTGTTCGTTTTTGCTATGAACACCAGCTTAGTCTCGTTTGGAGAATTTGACCTTAAAATTCTCTTTGAAGCCGCGCCTTCGCACTCAGGTGATTCTATGAAGAGTATTTCGCAGCACGTCACTTGCTTCTTCATATTACCAAGTATAGACATCATTAAAAGTTTCTAAAACTTATCATATTCTCCAGCAAGTAGTGCACTGACTTATCATAGGAATCATTTGAATGTGTACTAGTGCCATCAAGTTTATCTTAAACTTAGCTGTCCCTTTGGACCTATATCTTGCGATCTCCAGTCAACTAGGTAGGGTTTCCATTTAGAGAAACTTTTAGTTTATGGGTTTTAACTCCATTCCTATCGATACGCTATTAAACTTCTCTCTAGGTAAATCTTTTATTAGTGAATTCGTGATGTTATCATTTGATATTACTAGTCAATTGTGATAATATCATTAGGGACAAGTTGTCTAATAGTTTTAGGTCTACGACGAATATGTCTAGACTTGTCATTATAAAGCTTACTATTGATCCTTCCAATAACTGATTGGTTGTCGCAATGTATGCTTATTGGAGATATATTTTTCCCAATCAGAAATACCTTTTAAGAAACCTATAGGCCAATATGCTTCTTCTGCACCTTTTCCTAAGGCAATAAACTCTGATTCTATAGTGGATCTTCTTATACAAGTTTGTTTAGAGGATCTCTAAGCTATTTCACCATTAGCTATGGCAAACTCATATCCACTAGCAGAGTTTGTATCTGATGAACCAATTATTCAGCTTGCATCACAATTCCCTTCTATTACAGGTGGGTACCTAGCATAACGCGGTCCATGATTTTGTGTAGACCTTAGGTATCCTAGTACTCGATTTATAGCTTTGCAGTTATTCTTTCCTAGGTTGCTAGTATATCTGCTGAGTTTGCTTAAGCATATGTTATATCTGGTCTAGTGTGGTTCATTATGTACATAATGCTGTCTAGTATGTGAGAGTACTCAAGTTGGTAAATGCTATCACCACTATTTTTAACCCAGTTTTGGTTCAAATCTACGGGTGATTTTGCTGATGATATATTGTGTTGCTTAAATTTTCATGTATTTTCCCGATATAGTGTATTGGGACATACATACCATTGGTCGATTTTATGTATTTATACACCAACTATTACATCAACGGTTCCTAGATCTTTCATGTCAAATATGGCAGAGAGCGTATCTTTTGTATATTTTATTATCCCCTTGCTGCTTTTGAATATTAGTAGGTTATCTGCATATAAACACATAATGACATATTTCATATTAGTATGTTTAGAATAGACACATTTATCACATTCATTTATATGAAATCTATTGAATATTATAGTTTCATCAAAATTTTCATGTCATTGTTTAGGCACTTGTTTAAGCCCATATAGTGATTTTCTTAATCTACATGCCTTATTTTTATTTTCATATTTTAGAAAACCTTCAGGTTCTTTCATGTATGTTTCTTCTTCTAGTTCTCCATTCAAAAATGTTGTCCTCAAATCCATTTGATGTATTCTAAATCAAGTGTAGACGAAATTGCTATTAGCATTCTTATTGATGTTATCCTAGTTATTGGAGAGTATATGTCAAAATAATCAAGGTCTTCCTTTCGTCTGAAGCCTTGAACAACAAGTCGAGCCTTATACTTGTCTATCGAACAATCAGGTTTCAACTTCTTCTTAAATATCCATTTATTACCTAAAATCTTACATACTTAAGGTAAATCAACTAACTCCCATGTGGTTTGACATAATGGATTAGATCTCATTATTAACGGCCTTTTTCCAGTAAGGGTCATCGGCGGAGAACATAGCTTCTTTGAATTTTAAAAGACCATTTTCTAACATAAATGTGTAGAAATCTGGTCTAAAAGATTTTGATATCCTTGACCTTTTGCTCCGTTCCTCTACTTGTTGATCAGCATTGTTTTTCTGAATATTATCAATGTTTTGTTCAGTGTTCTCAAGTGAGTTAGAGACATCAGTTTCCCTTGGTCTCTTATAAGCATAATTTTTAGCACCCTGTTTTAAAGGATATATATATGTTTGAAAAAATCTATCATTTCTCGACTCAATGAAGGTATTTATGCGAATACCATCAATTTCGTATTTGTGAATAAAAAATTAATAGGCAATACTATTTTGTGCATATCCAATGAATACACAATCGACTGTTTTTAGTCCAATTTGGACTTTCTTTGATTTAGGTACCTTCGCTTTCGCAGGACGCCCCCACATTATTAAGTATTTGTATGATGTTGAACTATTTTTCCCTAGTTCATGAGGATATTTAGATGTTTTATTTTGTGGTATCTTATTTAAGACGTGATTCGTGGAAAGAATAGCTTCTCCCCAGAAGTTATCTGGTAAGCTAGAACTAATTAGTAAGGTATTCATCATTTCTTTAAGAGTTTTATTTTTCCGTTCGGCTATACCGTTGGATTGAGGTAAATATGGAGCTATAATTTGGTGTATAATACCATGTTCAAAGAAAAATTCTTCGAAAGGAAATTCATATTTTCCACCTCTATCGCTTCTTAGAGCTTTCATCTTCTTATTGAGTTGATTCTCAACCTCGGCTTTTTAATGTATAAACATGTCGAAAGCCTCATCCTTATTTTTAAGAAGGTACGCATAACAGTACCTTGTACGATTAACAATAAATGTGAGGAAGTACCTTTTACCTCCTCTAGTTTGACACTTTTTTAAGTCACATACATCTATTTGTATTAGTTGTAGAGGTTCGGTTCTCTTTCGACATGGTGAAATGAAGTTGTTGTCGATTTTGCTTCAGAACATACTTGACATTTGTAGTTAGACTCTATTTTACACTTTGGTATAAAGTCTATATTAATCAATTTTCATAGTGTATCAAAATTAACATGGCCTAATTTAGCATGCCAAATGTTAAAAGAGTCGACAAAATAAGCAGAAGATTAAGTTTTATTCATATCAATGTTTGGAACAACAGTTGTTACATTTTCTTTAATAAAATATCACTCACATAACCACTTCCCACATACATTCCATTATTTGATAGCACAAATTTATCAGCCATAAAGGTGAGTTTGAAGCCATGCTTACTCAGCAGCGGTCCCGAAATTAGATTTTTTCGAATCTCTGGAACATGAAGAACATTGGTCAAGGTAAGTTCCTTTTAGAAGTCAATTTCAACATAATCTTTCCCTTACCTTTGACCATTGATATGGATGAATTATCCACACATACTTATTCATCCTCAGTAGTAGTTTTGTAGGTTATAAACATCCGCTTATTTGCACATATGTGTCGAGTGACTCTTGTGTCTACAAACTATTCCTTTGACTTACCAACAAGGTTACATTCAGACACTACTGCATATAATTCGTATCCGAAATGTTGTTTGAAATTTCAGCCATGTTTGGTTCTATTTTCTTCTTCTTGGGTGTATGACATTTAACTGCTTTATGCCCTTTCTTTCTGCAATTATGACATGAACTCTAAAATTTATTTGACTTCATAGGAGCATAATCACATTTCCTTTTGTTGGGTTTCTCTGTATCGATGACATTTGCCTTGGCAATCAGACTATGCGAAGTCATCTTCTTAGATTTTCGGTTATCCTCCTCTCGATTCTCAGTCGAACTACAATGTTCCTCCATTGACATCTCCTTGCGCTTGTGCTTAAGGTAGTTTTTGAAATCTTTCCATAATGGAGGAAATTTTTCAGTGGCAATGGCAACCTGAAAGGATTCGCTTAGAGTCATTCCTTCATCATGCAATTCATGAATAATGACTTGTAGTTCTTGAATATGGTTGATCACGATCTTCGCATCAATCATTTTGAAGTCGGGATACTTTCCCGCTATGAATTTCTTTATACCTACATCTTTAATCTTGTACTTATTATCCAATGTCATCCACAGTTACTTGGAAGTTCTTGTAGTACAATATGCACTATATATACTGTTTTCGAGTCCATTGAGCATAGTAGTTCTTGCACATGAAATCAGAACTATTCTAGACACTCGAGGCAACTATTTTAGTTGCATCGGGTTCTAGTTCTACAACCATGGGAGCATCTTCTGTAAGAACTTTGCAAGGCCCAATATCGTTAGATAAAAAAAGCAAATTTTACTGCCAATGTTTAAAGTCCATCCCTATGAACTTTTTTGGTCTTTCTTCATGAGATAGCATGTAACACCCCGTAAAATGAATTATAAATAAATAAAGTAAATTAAATATGATAAGTGTTGGATATGGAAATTTTGTAAAAATTGGAATTTGACCATGAAAGTTATTCCATTGCCTTCGAGTTGAAATTCTGATCTGTTTCTATATAATATGCTAAAAACGAAGTTCAAACAAAGAACTTATGAGCATTTAAAGTCTTCATATTTAAATTAATTTAGTTTGAATTCAAATTCAAATGAGAAATCCAATTTAGGATGTAAATTTCAAAAATTAGCATGGAGGCAAAGTGAATGATTAATTAACGCTTAATGTTAAAAAGTTAAGTAGGGAATAAAATAATACGGCAACAAAAACAAAAATAAATGCCCTTGAATAAAAGAGCGGCCGACCTGAATAGTTGAACCGGTCGATCATAGTGGTTGACCGGTTGACCAAGGGTATTCGACCACTTAGCAACGATAATTTCTAGTTGCAGCTCGGGTTTTACATTATGCTCTATTCGATTGTGTGCTCTAGATTTAGTAGTTTCCTACCTACTTCCATCCTATGGTTTTGGTGTGTTTCAACTCCTATGAATAGAACCTTATACTCTCAACCTTTATTCATATTATTTTGGGAAATATGATGAAACTCTATCATTGTTATCTCTCTAATAAGATTCAAAAAATCCATAGAGGTCCAAGTAAGGATTCAACATATTTCCTATTTGTTTCTTCTTCCTCTAATATATTCTTATCCTATTCTACTCCAATTATATTGAATCAAATGAATATATATATATATATATATACACACACACACACACACACACGCGCACACACACACACATCTTCCCTGTTATGTGTATGTATATCAAAAGAGAGTGATTCTAGTAGAGATTTGAAGACTCCAATCCATTTGAGTAAAGCTAAAGTTAATCTGTGAGTAGAAACCTTAGTATTTCTTCTCGGTAATTGTTTAGTGTATTTCTTTTGAATTTGAACATGCCTTTAGGATTTTTGGATTTCAAAAATATCATAGATAAAATCTCCCAAAATCCCTGTTTATTTCGAAACGTCAATTCTATATTGAGATTCTCAATTATTTACATTAGTTTGATGGAATTTGTTCCGTTTATGTAATTTTTGATAATTTCATAGTCTATTCCACTTCTCTTTCTTCTTTGGCTAAATTATGATAGTTCAATAAAATAAGAGGTTTAGATTTCGAATTTTATTCGTAATTTACACCACTTATTCATATCTATTTCTTTGTAAAAAGAGGAGTGTTATAGAATATGGGGTTTAGATTGCAATTCTTATTGTTTAAGATATTCCATTGAATTGGCGTAATAAAGCGAGTTTCTATTTTATTTACAATTCTATTATTGCAGTTTGATTATGAATATTTATTACCTATTTTAGACATTTGAATTCTTTAAAATCTTAGGAAATTGAAGATAAAAGACTTGTGATAATAATTGATTGGGGAATTAACATTTAATGCTAGTTTAAAGCATAAAATCGTACATTTAGAACTTATTAGGCATGAATATTTATATATCTCTATTTACGTAATTATAAGTTAATTATTGCATATATGGCATAGTTAATTAGACATTTATTTACATTTATTTTCCCCTATTGGAAGGTAATTGATTTTGAGGTGAAAATAAAATAAAACTCTTATATAGTTTAATTATTGTTTTAAGGCATAATAAAGAAGAGTCCTTATAAGGCCTTATGTATAAAACAGTGTTATGAGTATGTATGTATGTATGTATATATGTATGTGTGCATGTGTATATATATAATAGGGTGCGAGGTTAATAGAGTTACATGACGGAAATCTTCCCTTTACTTTGAGGCTATCAGCAGTTGTGTACAATTTTATTGATGTGAGGTATCCTTAAGATAAATATTTGTAATAATGCGAGGTTAGTGTTAAATTTTGTAGGTGGAAATCTACCCAGCTAATTTGGCTACCAATTCCTACAAATAGAGGACTAATGTTAGACGTCATTATGGACATGGGCCATAAGACGAAATGCATGTTCTGGGGCTTGAGATACTAAGTGGTTGGACCCACCTTTTTTCCTAAACGAAGTATTAAATGGCCCAGAGGTTACGTTAGGTGGTATCTTTACAGGCATCTGCTTTTGAATTAAGCCTCAAATGATGGGGTCTGCCTATTTTCCACTTAGAAGTATTAAATAGCCTATGAGATTCCATATGATTTTAGCTAGATAGTACCATTAAGGAGCATGCTTCTAGAAATAGGCCTTAAATGATGGGGTTTGCCTATTTTCCACTAGGAAGTAATAAGTGGCTTAGGTACCGTCTCTCACATTATTAGCTATATATGACGTATGATTGGAATATGGGATCTACTTCCGGAATGAAAGACATTAAGTGGTTGGATCCGCCTCCTTTCCATATAAAGAAGTGTTAAATGATTTTATTGGTTTTTTGTTCATAGACATATTATTATTTGAAATATACTACCTATGTACTGAAAAGGCAAGACTCGATATTTTTATTCATCAAACACTTGTTTTGACTCCCTCCTTATTACTACACAGGTTAAGGACAGAGTGATGGCGGTGACGATGCTTAAAGATGGAGTGGTTTAGCTAGTGTAGTATTTATTATTATTTGCATTCATGTGTACCCATGGATTTAAACAACTGATATAATGGATATTATATTACAGTTTTTATGGGATTTTGTGTTATGACATATTTTGGTTTTGAGACAAATGGATACACTTTACTATTATACTTTGTTCCATCCGCTTCTGAAAGTATAGTTATGGCTCTACAATGTTATTTCATTTTACTACCAACAGCTTACCTTAGAATGGATCTAAGTTTCGATAGAACTTTTTCCACGTCGAAATTTAGGCCTACTCTGGGGTGGGTTGTTACATTTGGTTTTAGAGCCTTAGGTTACCCGATCAATGGAAAAAACTATATATACGAGAGACGTATTTGTGATTTTGAAAAAGGTTTTTCAAAAAGAATTCTGACTGTACACACACACATCCCATCTTCTTGGACATATGCAGATACACTAGGAAAACTTTTCTTTTCTTTCATCATGTAAAAACTGCCTTAGGAATTCGTCACTAAAGGTTTAGCCTACAAATAGTTGATATGGGTAATAATCAATCTTCTTCTGAACAAGGGAACCATACCAGCGGAAGACCACCCATTCGTGGAATTCTCAAATGGTTTAACAATATCTTAGGACTGCCGGGCAGATTCCTATTCCTCAAACTGCACCGCCCATTTATAAGATTATGGAATAAGGATCTTATAGGTAAATAAACACTAGAAGGGTTGAAAGTGCTTTCAAATTTATATGAATATTTTTTAAATCTTTTTAAATTATACTTAAAAAATCACAGAAACAATCATAGAATCAAAGCATAGATAACAGTAAACGCAGTAAAAGGAAAGAACACACCAGGATTTTATACCGATGGAGTTACCCTACATCCAGTTCCGTACGATTCCCGTATGGATTTTTTTCAACTAGTAAATGCAAATACAATCACGATTTTATGGCTACTAGACACACCACCCAAAATCTCGGCCTCTGGGTAGAGCTGCTTAATTTCCGGGCTACAAGCATACCCACTAGATTTACGAGCCACTAAGCACATCCAATTGATTTCACGATTTATAATCACTTCTAATTGAGTTCATGGGCTACAATCACACCCATAAGTATATTGGTTTAATTTGATAGAGATTTATAAACTTAGAACTTCAATCTTGATTATAAATGATCCTATAATCGGTATATAGCACTTAGACCTTGAGTGGAGTGAGAGAGATAATAGAAATCAGAGAGCAAATGATAGAAAATCAAACTAATAGTTATAGATTTTGATTCTGATTGAAATTTGGCAGAGTATGGTTATAATTTGTTTTAGAAAATAAGAGAGAAGGAGGAGGAGAGAAGACCAATGAGAAGTTATTGAAAAATTCGTTGGAAACACGGGTATTTATAGAGGAATAACGATTATGTCTATTATTTGGAAAATGTATTGCTTTGTGGAATAATTTTATATGTTGTAAATATGTTTAAATATAATATATATATATATATATATATATATATATATTATAAACATAATAAAACTTACGTAAAACTATATGATAAGAAATTTGAAGAATAAACTAATATAAATCAAAATTCAATAAAATTAATAACAGGGTAGAATATTAAAAACTAAAATAACAAGTATAAGAAACTGAAAACTATTTTAAAGTTGTTTTGAAAAGAATATTTAAATATATATATATATATATATATATATATATATATATATATTAGAGAGATCAAGTGCTATCAGAATTTTAACAAATGTTCTAGACATTGTAAATTATCTGGAACATCATGGAATCTTGAACTCTTGAAAATTCATGAATCTTCATTCTTGAGTCTATATCAACATCTTTAACTCTTCGATCTTTACTTGATACTGTACAGTCTTTTTTTGTCAACACTTGTTTAATATCCTGCACTATATACTATATATATCTTGATAAAACACTAATATTAATATTTATATGATTGCTTAAAGTTATTGTCATCAAAACCAAATCCTTAGTTACTAACACCA
This sequence comes from Allium cepa, assembly GCA_030765085.1. Taxonomy (NCBI): domain Eukaryota; kingdom Viridiplantae; phylum Streptophyta; class Magnoliopsida; order Asparagales; family Amaryllidaceae; genus Allium; species Allium cepa. Next base: position 725,086,284 of record CM060943.1, read on the forward strand.
TTGCCCCTGGCGCTGATGCAGCACCCCTTCCAGCCTGATTGATGACAACACCTATGAAAAAGGCCATGAAGTTCATGAAGGGCTTAAATTCCCTATTAAGAGAAACGTTATTGACCTAAGTACCTATGAGGGACACATATGAGATGTTGGTAGAAAAAGCGATGTTGCACCAGCCAATGAGGAAGGTAAGAGATAGAAAGAGAAGTCTGCACAGACCCAAAAAGCAAGGAGGGTGTAACGACCTAGAAATTCTGTCATTTGAAATTCAGATATTTAATTGATTTTAAATATCAACGAGTAAAATTTGTAAGTCGAATAATTTATTTTTCGAATATTTAATTTAATTGGATAATTAAATCGATAATTTAATATTTGTAATTACCGGAATAATTGGAAATCGGGTTTAATGTGATTAAAATTGATTTATAAAGTTATATTAAATCATATTGAAGTTAGAACAATGTTTATGAACTTTTAAAATTAAATTAAAAGTTAAATTGTGAAAATTGAATATTTTAATATTTAATCGACGAGTGAAAATAGTCATTTTTCAAATAGTCTCGGATTTCGACGAAACTAGTTTCATCGGATCCATAATGTTATATTATTGTAAGGTTTCGAATTTTGTGTCAATCGGAATTACGGTTTGTCCGGGGCAAGCCAAAACGCATAGAAATTGGTTTAATCGATTTAATTTAAATTTGATCGTTTATTTCCGTAACTCGCACAGATGATCGAATTGGCTCTCGATACCTATTCCATTGTGTCCAGAACGTGGGGTAAATCCTAGAAAAGCCAACCGACGCGCTTCGTTTGGAGTTCGGAAAATTTTGGATGAATAGTGTTTGGCGAATTTTCTATAAAAGGACTTGTTATTTTCCATTTGCAAAAGAAAACCCTAGGGTTTCCTCTCAAACTTCAGCCGCCACTTATTTCATTAATGGCCGAAAATGCTTGATCTTTTCCCCTTAATTTCTTCAAATCCACACATCTATTCAATAAACTTCCAACACGAAAAACGTAGAGCTCGAGATGATCTTTCAATTCATACGATTGTGATTAAAACTCGAGAGGTGGATCAACAGTTTGGGCGCTGCATTCATGCTCGTTTGTGCATGCATCTCGAGGTCAGGGAGGCGACCGAGCTCCACTTCCCTGGGGCCGTGGGTAGCTCTTGTCAAGGGCGTTCTAGTGAAGGTCCTTGATCAGCAACTCGACGTTCGTAGGTGGCTCGATAATTGATGAAGGGAGGCGGCTCTTTGGTTCGGTAGCGTTGTAAAAAAAAACTGGAGATGGAAGAAGTGGTAGTGCACGGCCTTGATTCAGAGGCCAGAAACGAACGGCCCAGATTTTCCTAGGGTTTGAAATTGAAAATAAATTGTAAATTATATATATATATTAATTCGTGCAAACTTTAAAACACCATAACTTTTTCATACGAGGTCGAAAACGCACGAAACGAATTGCGTTGCAATCGTATTGACGAACACTACGCGATGAAGCTGGATTGGAGTCATTTGGAGCTAGTGAAAAATTCAGTAAAATTAATTTATTTGAAACAAAACGCTACAACTGTTATCGAAAACTCAAGGTGAAAACTTCTCACTCAATCGAATTGTTTGGATTTAAATTTAAATAGTTAGATTTAAAATTGCTTGATTGTGTTATTGGATGATAGTTATTATCTGTTGTATTGAACTAGACCATATGCGCCGTATATTAAGCAGATGTTATTTATTAAAAACATATACCGCGATAATTCCAACTTGTATGGAATTGGCATTATATATGTACTTGGAGTTGATTTCCCTCATTATATAGCGGATGAGACCCTATTGTGCCGCATAATAGCGGATAATATTTTATGGATCGCATATAACGCGATATTTCACCTCGAAGTGGAATTGGTATTGTGTTAATATCTTTGGACGCAGGGAAACTGGTTGGAGGGATCCAACTGGATTCCTCAAATGATTGAATTGGTTTCAATGTTGTGTGTTGATCTATTTATAATCTGCGTGATTATCTTTGTGATTGAAATCGTTAAAGGCTAAAATCTAGCCGAATATATTTTTGGTATCATTAGATGCCGAAAATAAATAAAATTTGATTTTTGAAAATTTAAGTTGAGAATTCATAATAAAATTTAATTTTGGAATTGATTCATTTTAAATAAATAAACGTTGAAATTTTTATGTTATAAAAATTATGATTTTTGTGAAATTTAACCGAAATGTGATTTTTGAAATAAGTAGTTGATTAATTTATAAAATGGTTTAAATTGGGATTTTTGAATTATTACAAATGATATATATAAAAGATTTATAAAATTGATATTTATAAATTAAAATATTGGAATTATAAAACGAGTTTTTATAAGTGTTAAAATGAAGTATAAATGGATTTCATAAGTGGATGAAATTGATAGATTTATAAATTGTGAAGTTATAAAATGAATAGTTTTTTGTAAAGTAAAAGATTTATAAGTAATTAACTTATAAATTGGATTTTGGCGTGTAAATGGGATATGGATAGAATTTGTTAATAAAGTGATTTTATAAGTTGAAGTTGTTATAAAGTATAAATGGAATTTATAAATGTTGTTTTGTAAATCCAAAATGGACTTATTTTGATAAGTTCATTTTTATAGCTTATTAAAGGAGATATATCAACGATTTTGGTATAGTGGATAATCCTTTAAATAAAATATTTGAAAATGTTGAATTTGGTAAATAAAGTATATTTACGATTTTGGACAGTGAATAGTATAGTAAAGAAATATTTTGGGAAAGTGATATTTTAAATAGAATTAAAACGATTCAAAGATGTTTTAACATGTATTAAGTATCAAAACCATAGATTTCAACATTCATTGTTGAAATAGATGCATTCGAGAAATAGAAGGAAATGGTGGATTATAACACCGTTGTTAAAGTAAATGATTTTCGAAAGGAAATGTTTTATTTAGTATTGGGATTTATATATCTATCTTAATTTCGAATCCCTATACTAGTGATTTTGGGTTGTTGTAACGATGTTTTACGCAACAATTGTTTTGACTCAAATAAATGTGTTTACGGGAATGTTTTCCTTAAAGAATAAAATATATACTTAATTTGGATTTAAGTATATTGAATATTTTCCAAATGTTGAAAATAAATGGATTTGCGAATTACTTATTATTGAATAAGTATGGAAATGTTTCCAATATGAAGTGAATGTTTTGAGATTATATCTTTTAAAGATAAATAGAAAGTGAATATTTGAAATCGATTTGAAAATCGTATATCAATGGATATTTGAAAATTTAAATTCACCATGGAATATATAAAGGAAAGGGAGATTTGTTTAAAAATAAACATTGATTTATTTTTGAAGTTGGAAATAAATTTACGAATTTGGGACGTAAATTTAAAGTAAATCGGTAAGGGTTTACTTGATTGGTTTAAATGAACCATTTTGTAATGAAAATTGTAAAGGTGAAAATCGATTTGAAATTTGTTTTCAAATGGTTGAAGTGGGGAAATTGTATCTTGTAAAGATATTTTTGGAAATAAATAATTTGGGAAATTATTTGAAATCGGATGATGTTGTGAATGTTAATTGATAGTTAAATAACCGACTATCAATATTGACCCTTAAATGGCTATTTGTTGTGAATTGGTTGAAATTGAATGCTACACCTATTTTTAAATTATTGCGCTCGTTATTCGGATTACCCATTACGAATAGTGATACGACGTAATGGATAACATTGAAGACCGGTGGTGAAGACCGGGTATTTGTGAAAACGATAGGATGACCTATCGATTGTCTCTGCACCGTTAGCTACGGTATGGAGATTTCCTTTGTGATGGGAAATTCGATCGGGATTGTGAATACCCGGATTGCAAGGGCTTCTTTGGAAGTGCCTTCGGTTCTGTTCGAACCCGGAACAGACTTGTATGATTACGTGTCTGACATTACATTTTGAGATATAAAGCAGATTTCTTTCAAATACATCTCTGTTGGTAGCGGAGAATTTATTCTCTTAGCTTAACACCCTTCTCTGAGATGTACGAGCTCTAAGGTTTTGTAGTTGAAGGTTATCAGCGATATATTCCCAATTTGGTAATGTGCATGTTGAGTGTTGCTGTGTGATGATTATTTATTGATCATTTGTTGATCAAAGCGTGGCTTTGTGAAAAAGCGTAGCTTTGTGGACGAGATTTCGTCACACCTCACACCCCGGAAATGGTCAAAACGGGAATATGCGACAAGGTTATGAGGGTCGCTCCCTTTAGGGTATGTCATTTCCTTCTGGAAATGGGTGGTGCCAGGTATGGAGCCCTGATGCTTAACCTATGTGGTTGCTCCAATCTCATTTTTTGTGTGGTTGTTGCTTGGTGATCATGGGCCCTCGGATAAAGGTCCCAAAGGACCGGGGGCTGGCATATTCGTGTAGTAGTTACCTAGTTACAGAGGTAACCCGACCTTGTGTCGGCAGAGAGCTGGTTAAGTTCTCGAGACGTCCCGCCAGAGGCGATCCCATGTGGCAGTAGGAAGTTCCTTAGTCTGACCATTCGTTGGAAATCCAAAGAAACAATACGAACCTTGTACGGTTTTAGTTGTATAACCTACTATGAAATGTGGCGGTAACCTGCTATTGAACATGGTAGCTATAGTAGGCATACGATAATGGTCGTATGTTGGCTAAGATTTATATTATACTTTCGAAATGTTTTCATCACTATGCACTAATTATAATATCAAAAAATGATTTGTTTAGCGTAGTAAGTATCTTTGACTATCATAAGGAGAAATCTCCTCCAATTCTGCGTTTGCATTGTGTGCGTGCGGGGAGGCCTTATGGTAGTTTCATTTTCCAAAAGCATTGCGGATATTTTTCACTTCCCTTGTTGTTGTTGTTAAAAAGATAAATAAATGTTTTGAGTTCTCACACCAGTCTCATGACTGACCTGGAGTTTTTTATTCTCTTCCTAAACACTGGGTGCCTATAATTTTCCACACGGGCAGTCTAGAGTCAGGTTATCAGGTCATTCTGGATTCAGAAGTGCTTTGGAGCTCAAGTGGCGAGCTGGATGGTGAGACGTACCACTTGTATATGATATTATATTTTCCGCTGTAGAATTCACTTATAAGGACACGTTTGTGTAACTGTCCATTGTTTTGTTGTGTTGTATATTGTTGTTGTACACTCTGATGATAATGAAATGTAATAAGTGAGATAGTTATTTGTTGTAAAGATTATTCATTTATCTATTATATGTTGTTCCGCTGCGATATGTGAGATTCTGATACTGTTTCTATAGTTTTTCTTTCGTTCTATTTTCTTCTTCTTCTACCTTTTTCTTCTTCTTAAACCCTAAGGGTTCGGTTTCCGACATTCAATTGTTCGGCAGTTGATACAGTGGATGTATTGATGTCGACTTTTGTGAGTCGAAGAATCGGTTCTTTATATAGGGTCTAATAAGGGGATCTTTTGGGATAACAAGAAGTCAAAGGGGAAGTTTAAGAAGGAAGTAAATGTATGTAAGAGATTCCAAAAGTGGGGTCATGAAGCTAAGGATTATAGGATGAGTCTGATGATGAAGGTAGCCTTCAAAAGGAAAGTGCTTTGACTACCAAGAGGAAAGGCATCACAAGAATCAATGTCCCAAGATGACTAAGGAAGGACTAAGCGGACATGCCAACGCTATTCAAGCTGTCATTATTGCCAGTAAGCTACCAAAAGACCAAGGAAATGCAGCTCTAGAAGGTATAACTCCTACTTTTGGGGTCACTAGTCGTACCCTATTTGATTCGGGGGCATCACATTCCTGTATAGCCAGGGATGTAGTAAATTTCTTAAACCTTAAAGCCCAGATGGTCAACAGCCCAATAGAGTTTTCCAATCCCATTGGGGTTCGATCGATCTTTCTCTTGTTTGGAAAGACCTAGTGCTAGATACATGCGGTGTGACGCCACACCTCTATACCCACGCTAAGCAAGGACACTGCACGGTAATGCCGTCAACTAACACGGAGAATAAGGCTGGTTAGGAGCGACTATCTATAGCCTTGCTCTAATTATCTATTGAATATGTCAACAATAGTCATACCAAGCAGATCGACATATCCAATGAATACTTAAAACAAAACCATAGGTGGTTGGAGGATCTATCAGAACAGAATATAACAACTCAAATGTAATATACATCACAAAACAGCAGATCATCATATACACCTATACCGATACATAACAGAGTATACAAACCGAAACATGTCAAGTGGTATAGCAAACCACAATGAACAGACGAATCCAAAAGAATACATGTATCAGAGTTACAACAAAAAGGACTACACAAAGCTATAACAAAAAGGAGCAAGCTGAATAGTCCATGCGGAAGCAAAATAGGCTAAGTCCAAATGCACCTAACCTAAAACATCTTGGTCTGACCCGAGTATAAAATACATGGGTCAGTCTAGCAAAACAAATCAGGTAGATAAACTGAACAACAATAACCTGCAAGGTCACAATGTATAACAAATATCTCTAAAAGAGATAACACAATCATCTAACAAAAGATGAATCATATCAAAACAAGCCTCATATCATCGGCAACACAAATAAACAGAGGATATAAACATCCGAAAACAAGCCAAGAAGGCAACTAACAAATACCAATGAAGGTAACACAAGTTCCACAAGGTAATCGCTACATATCGTGCGACTCAAAAAGACCAACACCGAAGGGCTATACCTAGTGAATATACATATCAATGAAACATCAGAAAATTTGCACATGCTCAGTACTGTATAAACAAGGATCCATAAGCCCGAAGGCTCCAAACCAAATATCACTCGAGCGGCTCATAAAGTCCAACTCTGAAAGCGACACTATTAGGGTAACAAACCCGAAGGCAACAAATCCGAAGGTACAAACCCGAAGGCAACATACCCGAAGGCAACAAACCTGAAGGAGACAGTCTGAAGACACTATCCCAAAGGCAACAAACCGTAGTGGTGAAGGTCCGGAGGCCCAGTACTGGACACCACTAACTGGCAGAATGTGTCACAACTCTCGAAAAGGAATCCGAAAAGTGGTAACGTGAGTCCCATAACCACTCGTTCGCACTAAACGGTTTACTATCCGTTAGTTATTTCACACTCAAAACAGTACAAAGTTTACCTCATCTCATCGGTAAACCAGACCAAAAGGCCAAAACGATCAATCGAATAGGTCGGGGATTAATCGGAAAGATAAACGCATGGATTCATGGTCCGTGTTTTACTAAACCATTTAATCTCCCTTCCACTCCGCTCGAAGTGCGAAATTGCGTGTGTGCGTTTTAAATAGAATTTATAAATTAGAGAAGCAAGCTTTTAATACAATTTAAAAGATTATTTTATACAACCCCCGTGGATGAAGTCAAAAAGGAATTATCAAGGTCAAATATGCATAAACAACTAATTGGAATCAACGTGGATCGATAAAAGTTGGAATCACAAACAAATAGGCAAACTAGGAAAAACAGGGAAACAGGAGCAGGTCGGTTGACCGGACCCTGAGTTTGGTTGACCGAAATAGCCTAAAAATGTTTCGGGCTCCAGCTCAGTCGACCGGCCAGGGGGTTCGGTCGACCGAACTGCAAATTTCTGCAATTCCTGCCCTATTTCATCGAAGTGCCAAACTCTCCCAAAACGCAACCGGTCGAGAAATGGACCTAAGGAGCCTTAGCCAATTGATACATCAGCTCCATTAGCTCTCCAATTCGCCACAAAAAACATGTTCAAACATCAAAGTTAGGATATTTAAAGAATTGAACCCAAACACTAAAATTTTGGATATTCACCAATTCAATCCAAACCAAAAGCAAGTGCACATGAACAAGTGTTAGGAATTCATACCCAACAATCAAAGATAGATATAAGCATGGATATGAGATAAAAATCTCACCTTTTATCTCACAACAAGAAGAAGAAGCTCAATTGCAAGGAGAAGACCAACCACTCTCCACTTCAACTCTACTAGCTTCAATCTAGGATCAAAACAAGTATTTCCTAAGTTAGATTTAGGAAACATTCTGAAATTGAAGGAGTAAGATTTGGAGAAGATGGAGATAGGACTTACCAATAGCTTCACTTTGATTTTTGGAGCAAGAATTCAAGTTTGCAAGAAAACTAGGGCTTGGAATTTCTAATTCTTCTTCCTTTCCCCCATTTTCAGTTTTAGCTTGAGTTTAGAAGTGAAAATGAGTGAATGGAGAAGAGAGGGACTGAGTTAGGTTATTAAACTTGCAAATGGGCTGAACCCAAACCCCAATTAGAAAAAGTAGCAAAACTCGACTTACTCCAAACATATCAAAGCTTATACTTAAAAAGATCGCAAACGCCATTTTGGACTCAATGGAAATGGTTTCGAGTTCCAATTCGGCCATTTTCAAAAAGTGACATTTCGGATCCAAAAATCCGACGAACGACGCTATATTTAAATAAAATATTTAAATATATAACCGTAAATATGCGAGTTGTTACAGATCTCCCCTCCTTACAAAATTGCGTCCCTGCAATTCCTAGTGACGATATTTGTAACAACTACATACATACAACATTCAAAAGAAAAGGAAATAAGCTTGAGGTAAAAAGATATTCTCACCGTTGCCAAGCAAAGATAGAAAACCCGGATAAGATCGCTCGATAAACTCTCTGGTTTCCCAAGTACAGTCATTGGGATTAGCAGTCCATTGAACTTTAACGAGCGGCACGTCCTTGTTTCGAAGGTGTTGCACCTCCGTGTCAAGTATGAAAATAGGTTGCTGTACAATAGATAAGTCCGATGAGACCTCAAGCTCTTGTAAATCAGGAGAAGCGATAACAGAATCCGACTCCCGAAGACACTTCCGATGTTGAGAGACGTGAAACACGTCATGAATGCCAGATAAATGAGCAGGAAGTGAAACTCTATAAGCCACAAGGACAATACGTTCAGTAATATAAAATGGTCCTATAAAGCGAGGAGCCAATTTCCCAGTCGTACTGAAACACATCACCCCTTCAAAGGAGAAACACGAATAAAGACAAGATCACCAATCGAGCACTCAAGAGGCTTCCTACGGCCGTCCGCGTAGGATTTCTGGCGGCTTTGTGCCTCTTTCATTCTCAAACGAATAAGATCAATCTTCTCGCAAGAATCCCAAACAAAATCTAGGCCAAGGATAAGCTTTTCCCCAGATTCCAACAAACAAGAAGGTGATCGACAAGGCCTTCCATATAAAGCTTCAAAAGGAGCCATACCGATACTAGACTGAAAACTATTATTGTAGGAGAACTCTACAAGAGGTAGGTGATCCTCCCAACTACCACCAAAATCAAAACTACAAATATGGAGAAGATCTTCCAAGATACGGTTCACCCGTTCAGTCTGTCCGTCAGACTGCGGATGATAAGCTGTGCTAAAATTTAGCTTTGTTCCCAAAGATTGTTGAAGACTCTTCCAAAAATGACTCGTGAATAAAGGATCACGGTCACTCACAATAGAACTAGGAGCACCGTGAAGTTTCACGATTTCCTTGACATACAACTTAGACAAATGCGAAGCAGTCTTATTAGACTTAATAGGAATAAAATGAGCAGACTTAGTGAGGCGATCAGCAATAACCCAGATACTAGAATGGCCCGATCTCGAACGAGGTAGGCCGTCAATGAAATCCATAGAAATCTGATCCCATTTCCACAATGGAATCTCTAGAGGATGAAGAAGACCCGAAGGACGCTGATGTTTAGCCTTAACATGCTGACAAATTATGCAATTACTCACATAACTCGTCACATCGCGCTTTATGCCTTCCCAATAATAAAGACAATGCATATCGGCATACATCTTACTACTACCAGGATGAATGGTATACTTAGAACGGTGACAGTCATCAAGAATGTCACGCCTAAGTGCAAAATCAGAAGGCACAAAAAGATGGTTCTTCTTGCAGAGACACCCATGAGAATCAATGATGAAATCCCGCAACGCCTCATCACAGGATCCAAACTCACAAAGCTGAATAAGATGCAACAAATCAGGATCATGCCGCTGAGCATCGGCAATACGATCCAATAAAATGGGTCGAGCTTCCAAACTAAATAATAGAATAGGAGAATCAGAAGATGAACCTCGATCTTGAATTTCACAAAAAGATAGAGTCTCAAGAACATCCCATTCGGCAAGCATCATAGAAACAACAGCCGAATGTTTGCGATTATGCACATCAGCAACACGATTACCTTTATCAGGGGTATACTGGATATCAAAGTCATAGGAAGCAAGAAACTCGAGCCAACGCTGTTGTCACATATTGAGTTCCTTCTGAGTGAACAAATACTTCAAGGATTTATGATCGGTATAGAGAATGAAGCGCTCGCCCAATAAATAGTGTCGCGAAATCTTCAAGGCAAAGACAATGGTGGCTAACTCAAGATCATGAGTGGCATAGCGAACTTCATTCAGACGTAGTTGCCTATAAGCATAAGCATAAGCAACTACCCGATCCTTCTGCATAAGAACGACACTGAGACCACTACCACAAGCATCGGTGTAGACAACAAGATCATGATTCCCCTCGGGAACCACCAAAATAGGAGCATTAGTGAGAAGTTCCCTTAATGTCTGAAAGGAAGCTTCACACTTTTCCGACCAAATAAAACGAACGCCTTTCCGAGTAAGGCTGGTGAGAGGAAGCACAACACGGGAAAAATCCTTAATGAACCGATGGTAATAACCCGCCAATCCAAGGAAACTACGAATCTCATGAACATTCTCAGGCCTCTTCCAATTCTGGATGGCTTCGATCTTTGAGGGATCGACAGAAATGCCATCGGAAGATACAACATGGCCTAAGAACTTAACCCTATTCTCCCAAGAAAGGCACTTAGAGAATTTGGCTCTAAGCTAATGATGACGGAGAGTACTCAAGACAATTCTCAAGTTATTATCATGCTCAGCTTCAGACTTAGAATAAATAAGGATATCATCAATGAAGACAAGGACGAACTTATCGAGATATTCCCGGAATACTCGATTCATGAGATCGAAAAAGAAAGCAGGAGCATTCGTCAAACCGAACGGCATAACGAGCCACTCAAAATAACCATAACGAGTGCGGAAAGCGGTAAGAGGTATGCTATCCTCCACGACTCGTAACTGATGAAAACCCATAGCAAGGTCGATCTGAGAAAAGACCTTGGCACCACTCAATAGATCGAACAAATCATCGATCCTAGGCAATGGATACCTATTCCTGATGGTTAACTCGTTAAGCTTGCGATAGTCTATGTAAAGCCTAAGAGTTCCAACGGATTTCTTCACGAAGACAACCACGGATCCCCACAGAGAAAAACTGGACTGAATCAACTGCTTGGACTCAAGCTCTAAATGCTGCTTCTTGAGTTCCTCATTTTCCTTTGTAGACATCCTCGTGGGAGGATGACTACCTGGCTGCGTGCCTGGAATGAGATCAATGCGGAACTCAATTGCACGCTTGGATGACAAACCCAAAACAGGCTAAAAAACATCAGAAAAGTCACAAGCAACAGGAATTCGAGATATATCATCATCATCTCGAGAATCAAAAGAATATAAAGCCATTTCGGAATTATCCACATTCCGAAGATCAAGTGATAGCTGAGTAGGCGAATCCGGATGTCGAAGATACAAAATTCTCTTCGAACAAATAATCCTGGCATCATATCTCACTAGCCACTCCATTCCCAAAATCATATCAAATCCCAGACAGGAAATAACGTGCAGATTCGCACGAAAAGAAAAGCCACATAAAACAATCTCAACATCATCACAAAGCATACTAAGGGTCGCGGATCCCCCAATAGGATTCGCTATCCTTAAAGAAGTAACCAAACAAGAAACATCCAAAGATAAATCGTCAACGAGCTTTTTCGATACAAAAGAATGTGAAGCACCCGTATCGTAAAGAACTCGAACACTATGGTCATGAAATAAAATAGAACCTTCCAAAATAGATGGAGATATACCTTTGGGTTGAGAAGGACCTTCAGAAGCCTTAGCAGCATAAAGCTTGCTAGACTTGGCACCAGCCGGAACAGTAGGGCAAGTGGAAACATGATGTCCTTCCTTCTTGCAATAACGGCAGAAGAGAGGCTTGGAACAAGCTCGAATCATATGATCAGGAGAACCATAATTAAAACACTTTCGAATGAAAGGTGTTCCAGAAGACTGAGGCTGAGATCTAGAACTACCAGTCTTCTTCTTCTTGGAAGGAAAAGACCTGGATTTCTGAAATGGAAACTGCCTCTTGTTGGGGTACTTGGAAACCTCAACATCAACATCACTATCACACTCCTGCTCGATGGTCTCGAGATGAGTGCCGAATCAACCAACTCCTCAAAAGAAAGCTTAAGCTGGAGCAACAAAGACTTCTTAAGATATTTCTTAAGACCAGAGACAAACTTCAGATTCTTCTTATAAGGAGTGCTAATGAATTCAAGACCATACTTAGATAAAGCCTCGAATGATGCAACATACTCAGAAACAAAAGACTTCCCTTGCTTCAACTCAAGGAAGCGACGGGTCAATAAAACTTTTTCAGATTCAGGAACGAACTTGAGTTCGAACCGTCCCCGAAACTGAGTCCAAGAAAGAGTAGACTCATCAATTTCGGCTACAGGAAGCTCATATCAATCAAGAGCTTGCTTTTGTAATAAGCTAGAAGTTACAAGAACTCTATCATGATCCGAAAGATCCATGCGAGAGAAGATACGCTCGCACGTGCGAAGCCAAGCTTGGACTTCAAGAACAGACTCGGAGCCCTTAAACGGCTTTCTTCCAAGATGAGCAAAATCACTACACTGACGTGCAAAGGCAGATTTGCGTGGAGGAGATACTCGAGGAGGAACTGGAGGCTGAGTGCTCCTAAAAAATTCCAAAAACTGACCGGATACATATAAACGCCATCCGGATGTGCGCCACTGGATTGCCCAGCATCCGAACGTCGTCCCCTGCCTCTTCCAGCCATACGCTGAACGTTAAGATAAGAACAAGATAATTCACAAGGTAGACGTCACTAATCAAAATATGGAATACTACGGAACAAAATGCATTCCTAGACGTATCCCAAATTCTATATACACCAAAGGAAAGGAAGGAATAGAGGCAAGATGGTTCAAAGATTTATCACTTATACACTTTGATGTACCGGAATATGTGCTTCTATTCTGTGTTTATCATATTTTGTTCTGAACTTAGCTCTGATACCACGCAGTGACGCCCCACCTCTGTACCCACGCTAGCCAAGGACACTACAGGGTAATGCCGTCAACTAACACGGAGAATAAGGCTGGTTAGGAGCGACCATCTATAGCCTTGCTCTAACTATCTATTGAATACGTCGACAATAGTCATACCAAGAAGATCGACATATCCAATGAATACTTAAAACAAAACCATATGTGGTTGGAGGATCATCAGAATAGAATATAACAACTCAAATGTAATATACATCACAGAACAGCAGATCATCATATACACCTATACGGATACATAACAGAGTATACAAACTGAAACATGTAAGTGGTATAGCAAACCACAATAAATAGACGAATCCAAAAGAATACATGTATCAGAGTTATAACAAAAAGTAATACACAAAGCTATAACAAAAAGGAGCAAGCTGAATAGTCCATGCGGAAGCAAAATAGGCTAAGTCCAAATGCACTTAACCTGAAACATCTCGGTCTGACCCGAGTATAAAATACACGAGTTAGTCTAGCAAAACAAATCAGTTAGATAAACTGAACAACAATAACCTGCAAGGTCACAATGTATAACAAATATCTCTAAAAGAGATAACATAATCATCTAACAAAAGATGAATCATATCATAACAAGCCTCATATCATCAGCAACACAAATAAACAAAGGATATAAATATCCCATAACAAGCCAAGAAGGCAACTAACAAATACCAATGAAGGTAACACAAGTTCCACAAGGTAATCGCTACATATCGTGAGGCTCAAAAAGACCAACTCCGAAGGGCGATACCTAGGGAATATACATATCAATGAAACATCAGAAAATTTGCACGTGCTCAGTACTGTATAAACAAGGATCCATAGCCCGAAGGCTCGAAACCCAAATATCACTCGAGCAGCTCATAAAGACCAACTCCGAAAGCGACACTATTAGGGCAACAAACCCGAAGGCAACAAACCCGAAGGTACAAACCCGAAGGCAACATATCCGAAGGCAACAAACCTAAAGGAGACAGTCCGAAGACACTATCCCAAAGGCAACAAACCGTAGTGGTGAAGGTCCGAAGGCCCAGTACTGGACACCACTAACTGGAAGAATGTGTCACAGCTCTCGAAAAGGAATCCGAAAAGTGGTAACGTGAGTCCCATAACCACTCGTTCGCACCAAACGGTTTACTGTCCGTTAGTTAATTTCACACTCAAAGCAGTACAAAGTTTACCTCATCTCATCAGTAAACCAGACCAAAAGGCCAAAACAATCAATCAAATAGGTCAGGGATTAATCGGAAAGATAAACGCATGGATTCATGGTCCGTGTTTTACCTAACCATTTAATCTCCCTTCCACTCCGCTCGAAGTGCGAAATTGTGTGCGTGCGTTTTAAATAGAATTTATAAATTAGAGAAGCTAGCTTTTAATACAATTTAAAAGATTATTTTATAAAACCTCGTGGATGAAGTCAAAAAGGAATTATCAAAGTCAAATATGCATAAACAACTAATTGGAATCAACGTGGATCGAAAAAAGTTGGAATCACAAACAAATAGGCAAACTAGGAAGAACAGGAAAACAGGAGCAGGTCGGTTGACCGGACCCTGAGTTCGGTTGATCGAAATAGCCCAAAAATGTTTCGGGCTCCAGCTCGGTCGACCGGCCCAGGGGTTCGGTCGGCCGAACTGCAAATTTCTGCAATTCCTGCCCTATTTCATCGAAGTGCCAAACCCTTCCAAAACGCAACCGGTCGAGCAATGGACCTAAGGAGCCTTAGCCAATTGATACCCCAGCTCCATTAGCTCTCCGATTCGCCACCAAAAACATGTTCAAACATCAAAGTTAGGATCTTTAAAGAATTGAACCCAAACACTAAAAATTTGGATATTCACCAATTCAATCCAAACCAAAAGCAAGTGCACATGAACAAGTGTTAGGAATTCATACCCAACAATCAAAGATAGATATAAGCATAGATGTGAGATAAAAATCTCACCTTTTATCTCACAACAAGAAGAAGAAGCTCAATTGCAAGGAGAAGACCAACCACTCTCCACTTCAACTCTACTAGCTTCAATCTAGGATCAAAACAAGTATTTCCTAAGTTAGATTTAGGAAACATTCTGAAATTGAAGGAGTAAGAGTTGGAGAAGATGGAGATAGGACTTACCAATAGCTTCACTTTGATTTTTGGAGCAAGAATTCAAGTTTGCAAGAAAACTAGGGCTTGGAATTTCTAATTCTTCTTCCTTTCCCCCATTTTCAGTTTTAGCTTGAGTTTAGAAGTGAAAATGAGTGAATGGGGAAGAGAGGGACTGAGTTAGGTTATTAAACTTGCAAATGGGCTGAACCCAAACCCCAATTAGAAAAAGTAGCAAAACTCGACTTACTCCAAACATATCAAAGCTTATACTTAAAAAGATCGCAAATGCCATTTTAGACTCAATGGAAATGGTTTCGAGTTCCAATTCGGCCATTTCCAAAAAGTGACATTTCGGATCCAAAAATCCGACTAACGACGCTATATTTAAATAAAACATTTAAATATATAACCGTAAATATGCGGGTTGTTACATGCTGCATTGATTTTGTATGTACTGCGTATCTTCTACTTTTTAAGGGGTATGGAATAGATGTCATATTATGGATCCATTCTTGACTGTGATAAAAGGGTAGTATGATTAAGGAGTCGTGGAGGTTGTGACCTAAAATTTCTTTGTATACCTAAAACTTTAGTAGAGTTAAGCCATTTATACTCACTAAATCTATATGTTGATCGAGAGCCATTATTTGTACCCGTAGTTTGTCAATTTCTTGATGTCTTTGAGGAGGTATCAAGTCTCCCACCCCATAGGGAGATTGAGTTCTGATCGACTTAGAGAAGGATGCAAGACCCATTGCTCTGTCTTTGAGACATATGGCCCCTAAAGAAAGAAGGGAATTGGATAAGCAAATTTTAATACTATTAAAGAAAGGATTCATCCATAAGAGTACTTTTGAGTGGGGGGCCCTTGTTGTTTTGCTACATAGGCATATGGTTCTTTAAGGCATTACGTCGATTGAATAAGTTGACAAGAAAAAATAGGTACCCTTTACCTAGAATAGAAGACTTGTTCGATCAACTTATACAAGCTAAAATCTTTTCCAATTATACTTAGCAATGAGATTCTATCAATTGAGGATTGCAGAGGAAATCAAGTCGAAGATCACATTCGTATGCCAGATGGACTCTGTGAGCGGGGAGTAATGCCATTTAGACTGATGATTGCCCCAGCATATTATATGGAATTGATAAGTAGAATATTTAGAGGACAACTTAATAAATTTATCGTGGTGTTTGTTGATTATATCTTGGTTTTCTCCAAAGGCAAGAAGAAGCATGAGGACCACATTAGGGAGGTATTAGGGACCTTAAGAAGAAACAATCTCAAAGCTAAGTTTTCTAAATTCCACTTTTGGAAAAATGAATTTAGATTCCTTAGACATATTGTTTCGAAGAAAGGATTGGCGGTTGACCTTACTAAAGTAGAAGCTGTTCAAGGATGGAAGGTTCCTAGCAATGTATCAGTGGTTAGAAATTTTCTTGGGTTCACAGGATGCTTTCATCAAGAGCTTTGCACAAATAGCAGTTTGTTTAACCCAAATGACTAAGAAGAATCTAGTCTTTGTTTGGGATGATAAGTGCACCAAGGCATTTGAGAAGCTTAAGAAGTCACTGACTTGTGCATCCGTGCTCACCATTCTAGATGGAACCAAGCCGTTTACAGTTTTCATGGATGCATGTGGCATAGTATTAGGAGCATTTCTTATGCAACAAGGGAAAAGAGTTGTTCCTATTCTAGTAGACAACTAAAAGATCATGAGAAGAGGTATCATATAGGACACGAGCAAGTAAATGATGGAGAGTTAGTAGAGATTTTGGAAAAATTAAGAAAAGGAAGAGCATTTTTCCCATGCTAAAAGGTACTCGGTTGATGAGAAGGGATATTTGAGGAGAGATGGACTTCTTTTGCATCCTTTTATTGATGACTTAATGAGAGATATGCTTATGGAGTATCACCATTCAAGGATGACCATTCATCATGGAGGAGATATGATGTATAAGGCAAAAAAGAATTTTCTTTTGGAATGAAATGAAGAGGAGCATAGCTGAGTTCGTTATTAGGTGTTTGACATGTCAAAAGATAAAATCTGAACAAGAGAAGCCTGGTGGATTATTATTACCTTTGGAAGTTCTGACTTAGCAGTTGAAGCAAATTTTGATGTATTTTGTGGAAGGATTGCTTAAAATTCAAAAGGGCAATGAGGCTACTTGGGTTTTGTAGATAGACTCACCAAGAGTGCTCATTTTGTTCCAATCAGGAGAAATAGGACTAGTGCCTCTCTCAGCCAAATTTATATTAAAGAGGTAGTTCATCTTCATGAAATTTCTATAAGAATAGTCACTGATAAGGTCCCCTTGTTCATTGGAGAGTTTTAGAGAAGCCTACAGATAGCTTTGGGAACTTCTTTGAACCTTAGCATGACATATCACCCACAAACTGGCGGACAAACAGAAAGGGTAAACAAAATTTTGGATGACTTGTTGAGAGCTTGTGCCTTGGATTTCGGAGGACATTGGTAGTAGCATCTACCTTTGGTTGAGTTTGCGTATAATAATAGATATCAGATTATGATTGGTATGGACCTTTTTGAAGTACTTTATGGATGGCCATGCAAATCGCTTAGTTGTTGGTGGGAAACCACCGCCAAAGTATTGCTCAGAGCCAATTTGATTCTGGTATCAAGGAAAAAGTAGAGTTGATCGGGTAGAGGATGAAGATAGCACAAGACTGCCAAATATCTTATGCAGATACAAGAAGAAAAGAGCTTGAATTTGAAATTGAAGACATGGTATTAGTTAAAATCTCCCCTCGTAGAAAAGTTTGTTAGATTTGGCAAGTCTGGAAAATTGGCACCTGATTTATTCTACCATTCAGTATTCCAGAAAGAAAAGAAAATTGGCATATCGTGTGGAGCTTCCTAACAAGTTCACAGGAGTCCATAATGTTTTCCATATTTCTCACCTTAGGAAATACCTTCATGACACCGCTAGTAGAGTAGAGCCTGATCATTTAGGGATATTCAAATAGAGTAGACAGTGCCTCGTGCCACCGCACGCATTGTGAAGCATGGTACTAGGAGACTTCACAATAAAATAATTAAGTTGGTTTGAGTAAATTGGAGTGATAATCCGGTAAAAAGCACATAGGAGACCGAGGAGAAGTTGAAGAACACTTACCCAGAGCTTTTCACTAGTAATTTCTCTCTCCAAAATTGGGATTTTGGTTGCATCGTGGTTGCTAGATTGGATAGTAGGAGATGGTTGTTACACTTTTTTGCAATCACTTCACACTCAAATACAAATTTTTATGCATATTTAGGAATTTGCATATATACTAACATGAAAAGATTACACACTCACGTTAGGATTGAGCTCATTTTAGCATATCTACCATATGTAATCACATTGCACTATTGGTTAAATAAATGATTGTATTTAGAACTTGGTTGTATAACATGAATGTTATTGCAAGTTACGTTGTTTGCCTCTTAGGAAGATTTTAGGACGAAATCCTTTTTAAAGGGGGGAAGAATGTAACACCCCACAAAATGAACTGTAAATAAATAAAGTAAATTAGATTAAATATGATAAGGGCTGGATATGGAAATTTTATAACAATTAGAATTTGACCAAAAAAATTATTTTGTTGCATTCGTGGAAAAATTCTGATCTGTTTCCATATATAATATTCTAAAAACAATGCTCAAACAAAGAAGTAATAAGCAATTGAAGTTCCTATATTTAAATTAATTTAGCTTGAATTCAAATTCAAATAAGAAATTTAATTTAGGATTTAAATTCAAAAAATTAGCATGGGGGCTAAGTAAATGATTAATTAACGCTTAATGTTAAAAAGTTAATTAGGGAATAAAATAATATGGCAACGGAAAAAAAAGGCCCCGAATAAAAGAGCGGTCGACCTATATAGATCACCCGGTTGACCATAGCGGTCGGCCCGTGCTCCAAGGGTGGTCGACCGCTTGGCTAAGACGATTGGCAGCGGCAGCTAGGGTTTTACATTATGTTCTATTTGGTTGTGCGCTTAGATTTACCCGTTTTCTACCTACTTCCATCCTACGGTTCTTGTGCATTTCAACTCCTATAAATAGAACCCTATCATCTCCACTTTTATTCATGTTATTTTTGGGAATACGATGAAACTTTTCCATTGCTATCTCTCTAATAAGATTCATAAACTTCGTAGAGAATTTAGGTAAGGATTCAACCTATTTTCTATTTTTTCTTTTTCCTCCAGACTATTGTTATCCTATTCTTCTCCAATTATTCTAAATCTAATGAATATGTATACCTCTTCCCTATTGTATGTGTATATATCGAAAGAGGGAGATTTAGGAAGAGATCGAAAGGCTACAAATCCATTTGAATAAAATTAAGGCTAACCTATGAGTGGAAACCTTAGTATTTCTTTTTAGCAATTGTTTAATATATTTCTTTTAGATTTAAATATGCTTTATCGATTTGGGATTTTGAAAATATGATAGATCAAATCTTCAAAAATTTCTTTTTATTTCGAAATGTCAATTTTATGTTGAGATTCTCAATTATTTATATTAATTTGATGGAATTTGTTTCATTTATGCAATTTTTGATAATTTCATAGTCCATTCCACTTCTTCTTAAATTGTTATTGTTAAATAAAATAAGAGGTTTAGATTACGAATTCTATTCGTAGTTTACACCACTTATTCATATCTACTTCTTTGTAAAAAGAGAAGTTGAATAGAATATGGGATTTAGGTTGCCATTCTTATTATTTGAGATATTCCATTGAATTGGTGTAATAAGTCGAGTTTCTATTTTATTTACAACTATGTTATTGCACTTTTGATTATGAATATTTATTCCCTATTTTGGACATTTAAATTCCATGGAATCTGGGGAAATTATAGATAAATGACTTGTAATATTAATTGATTAGTGAATTGATATTTAACGCTAGTTTAGTGCGTAAAATCCATGCTCTTTGAACTTGAGCCACGAATATTTATGTATCACTATTTATGTAACCAACGTATAATTATTGCATATATGACATAGTTAGTTAGGCATTTATTTATATTTACTCTCCCCCATTAGGAAGGTGATTGATTTTGAGATGAAAATAAGAGGAAACTCTTATATAGCATAATTATTATTCTAAAGTGTAATAAAGAAGATTCCTTATAAGATCTTATTTATGAAACAAAGAAATGAGCAAGTGTGTGTGATGTGTGTATAGAGTAATTAATTTATGGCTAAGTCATAGGGGTGTGAGGTCAATAGAGTTACATGACGAAAGCTGCCCTTCAGTTTGAGGCTATCAACAGTTGTATACACTTTTACTGATGTGAGATACCATTATGATAAGTATTGTAATGATGCGAGGATGGTTCCAAATTCTATAGAGGAATTTTGCCCAGCCAATTTGGCTATCAATTCCTACGAATAGAGAATTATTGTGAGACGTCATTATGGGTATAGGCCATAAGACGAAGGGTCTACTCCAGGGCTTGAGATATTAAGCGGTTGGACCTGCCTTTTTACCTAGAAGAAGTATTAAATGACTAAGAGGTTACGTTAGATGGTATCTCTACAAGGGTCTGCTTTTAGAATTAGGCCTTAAATGACGTGGTCTGCCTATTTTCTACTTGGAAGTATTAAGTAGCATATGAGATTCCATATGATTTAGCTAGATAGTACCATTGAGGAGCACGCTTCTAGAAATAGGCCTTGAATGATGGGATCTGCCTATTTTTTGCTGGAAAGTATAAAGTGGCTTGGATACCGTCTCTTACATTATTAACTATTTATGACATATGATCGAGATCTACTTCTGGAGTGGAAGGTATTAAGTGGTTGGATCTGCCGCCTTTCCTTATAAAGAAATATTAAATGATTTTAATGATTTAATGTTCATAGACATATTCTTATTTTGAAATGCTGCCCAAGTACTGAAAGGGTAAGACTCGAGGATTTAATTCACTAGATACTTTTTGTTCTAACTCCCTCTTCGTTACAACAAAGGTTAAGGACAGAGTGATGTAGGCGACGATGCTTAAAGATGGAGAAGCTTGGCTAGCAGTAGTATTTATTATTATTTTCTCTCATGTGCGCTCATGCATTTAAACAATTGTTGTAACAGATGTCATATTATGTTTTTTATGGGATTTTGTGTTATGACATTTTTTGGTTTTGAAATAAATGGGTACGCTTCACTATTATATTTTATTACATCCGTTGTGAGTTTTGAAAGTTTAATTATGGCTCTACAATGCTATTTCTTTATATTACCAAATAGCTTACCTTCGAATGAATCTAAGTTTCGATAGGCTTTTTTCTGGGTCAAAATTTAGGTCTGTTTCAGGGTGGGTTGTTACATAGCGCCATCATTGGAATCAAAGTTGCAGGCTGAGTGTTAGTCACAGTTTGTGTTGGCATAAAGTTGTTGCTATTCCGAGATATTGACATCTATAGAGACTGTCAACAATCAATATCGTTTCAAGATTGTTTTTAGGAAAAATGAATTTGCAGTGAACATATTATGTGATAAATCATATTCACTGATTGGTTTTAGATTGTCCGAGTCTAGTTGATACTATTTCCTTGAAACAATATTGCTCCCTCTATGACACTTAAGGATGTCGAGCGATTGTTTGCCAAGTTGAAACAGATTTTTCTCTGCGATGCTGCGCAACAATCATAGAACAATGATGAACTCAAAAGATTTTTTATTAAGAATAGAGTTGCAGGGAGAAGAAGAAGTGCAGAAAAAGTATGTTTTCTTTTCTATTTCTACCTATATATAACCCTAAGGAGGTGTCTATTTGGTTTTAATAGGTCCTGTTCGGCCAAGAGGTTGTGACATTTTGGAAAGGTTGGGACCCTTTAACAAAAGGTGCGACCTTTTGATTACCATTGCAGAAATGAGTTAAGCGGATAAAAGAAAAAACGTTTGGTCTAAACAGCCAAGCCAACTTCCAAAAGCAAAGTGCTAAGTGTCTCGAATATGCCTCAAACGCCCACGTCGTCGGTGCGGGTGCATGTGCATGCTTGAGAACGGGCATGGACACACACATGCGGCGCGGTGATGCATTGCACCACCTGCTAAGATGACCACGCCTTTATCTATCTCTTTGTCTCATGGTAACTATAATAGTGTCCACATCTTAGTATATAAAGACATAATGTTTATTTTATTCTAATGTGCGAGACTATTCATATTTCAAGACATTTAATGCCTCATATTTCCCAATTAAATGCTCATTCATTTCCAACAATATGTTAACCACTAATTTTTGGTATCAAATACTTAGTCATCAAGACCACACTGTATGTTGCTCACAAGCATATAGTTTTTTCAATGTATACATGTTTTCCTTTCAATGTGTACCACTAATCTTTTGCTTACAGTTGGATATAACTTTAAATCATGGCTTACAAAGCTCACCATTTATTTTATAGTTGTTAAATTACCAAAATTGTTAGATTAAATAGTAATATACCTAGTTGAAGGTATGAAACATTTCAAAGTAGTAGCATTTCTTTGCAGTGTAAATAGAATTTTGGTGTCCCTATACCACTGGACGTAGTCAAACAAATATTACATCGCAGATTAGTTTAAGGAAGAAAGTGCTTGTATTTTGAAGATAAATTGAAAGAAGGAACAACTTAATACCCAAAAAAGTGAAAATTGGAAAAGGATGCAGACAAAAAGATAATAATGTAATAGTGAAGGTAGCGGGAACACAACTTTAGGTAAATATTTGTACCAAAAGTACAACATTGTACCTTAAATATGATGCTACATGAATTAGATTTAATCTACAAATGATTGACACAGAAGGTCATCGACGTTTCTTTGCAAACATAGTAGGTGTCAGTATGTCAAAATGTAACCGATATTCCAAAATTTAGGGAAAATCAAAATCAATATTCACATGTTACATTGTAGAAGTTAAATCATGGAATTAAAAAAACGTATTTAAAAAAATTTGTGAAGAAAACAGAAAAAGAATACTTGTAGAGGCATATTACTTGGGAATACATTGTTTTCAGTTTATTCCAATAATCCAATTTGACGAATTCAATCGATAAAATGCATGTAATCAACTGCACGTAAACAATAGTCGGTTCGGCGGTGGATGGAAGTATGAATAGGTGTTATGTGGAAAGTAAATAACATCCACATCAAATCCAGAAGCTCTCGAATTGCAAGTCCGATAAGTTAAGAAAGATGGTAAGAGAAATCTATTGTACATCAGTTGAATAGTAGAAAGCTAGCACGATGATGTGGAATTGATTTGAGTAAAAGGAAAATGGAGGGTTTTAGAAATTTAAAAAACTGCAGGCCTGTTTAAAATTTTAAGGAAGAAAACGTACGAGGTTCGTTTGATATCGTAAGGAAAGTAGATGATCTATTAATGCGACATGTGTAAGAAAGTTAAAGAGTGGTTCTTCTTCTTTACTTAAATAACAGATAGACTCTGTATTAATTTTTTAAATTTTAAAATTGAATTTCCAATAATGTAAAAATACTATCAATTATTTTAATATATATATGTATATATACAGAATTGTTTTTAGAATTATACACACACAATTTGTTATGGTTTAAAAAATTTGCAAAAGTTATTACACTATATTATTATTTATATTTTAATAATTTTAAATTATGTTTATAGTACTATACATATGTCTGTATGTATAAATATTTAGTTAGTAAACAAAATATGTATAGTTACAAATTTTTTTTATCGTGGTCGAAATGAATATATATATATATACATATACATATTATTACTCCTCCTTGCAGTTTAATGTTGGCTGTGCCACATTATTTACAGCTGTCCATGGCATTTGGGATGGACATAATCGTCGTATTCTCGACAAAAAAAAGATGGAGAAAATATATCGAGTGTGGCTACCGGTAAATGACATTAATTGCCAAATTACGAGGATCATGTCACGGTGCTAGCTCTTATATGCGGACCGCCATTTTTGGAGCAATGGGGAATAGATCATAGTGATAATGGATGAGAGATGGGAAATTTGTTTTCCTGATGTTATAGTATATGGTTTGTTTGATTTGGGCCATGGGCCGTGAATTATATAGTGATGTAATCTTGATACTTGGATTTGTACTGTTTTGCAGTTCGATTGCAATATATATTTCCCTTCTTTCAATATATATATATATATATATATATATATATATATATTATTACCATATAAATGCATTAATTCTTTTATGATTTTCTAAATAGTTTATGTATTTTAAAAAATATCATTATTATTTTGGTAATAAAGATAACTTTATAAAATATAAATAAATATTTATTTCAAATAAATTAAATATATTTTAAATAATTATATAGACCAAGATTTAAATTTTAAATTATTTATCCAAGAAAAAATTTAATATTTTGGATATTATATTAAATTTTATTGACTGGATCAAAATCCAATCAAAATTTTTGAAAAGTTTATTTTATTTAATATGTGAACATATAATTTAAATTATATAAATATTTATAAGTATATTTAAACAATGTTTTGAGACAACCAATACGCATGTAGATAACAAATGTATACATCATAGATGTAATTTCCAACATCAATATATGTATATATTGACTACGCATACATTGTTATGTTGCACATGCACATTATATACACAAGAGTACATAATGATGTATGCTAATTTATATAAATATTAATTAATTAATATACATTAATTAATCAATATACATTAATTAATAATAAATAAAATTAAATAAATTTTGATTTTATTTAATTAACTAGATTTGATCTAGTAAAACCTATTAAATTTCGTGGACCCACTATGACCCAAATATGGATTTTTTTAAAATCAACCTAATTCATCCGTGGTGGACCATCCTAGTTACAGTAATAGGCAAGCCATACCCTCGCACAATGGATCAACTGCCATAGACTAGCTGATCCAAGCCCAAACGGTCACATTTCGACAAACAAGTAGGTAGTTCCAACTTCGACTTCTGATAGCTTACGTTGGAACAGTTGAGGGTGCAACACCAATTGGTTTCGTACCGAACTGAATAGGTTTTGGGTCATGGCTGGTTCGGTTGTGTGGAAGTCTGTATCTCCATGGCTTCTTCTTGCCTTACTGTCTTTTTGGCATCCATTCCCGATGGGTTGCATATAGAATTCCTAATCCAGTCTCTATGATCCTACGTTGGTGCTTCTTGCTCTATACATCTAAGGAATTCATCCAACATCTCCTACCCGCGTAGTCAAGAAAGAAACTTCCATTTTTTGCATCATTGTCCATGCCTCTTCCTTTGTCAAATAGTTGATCGGTTGCTAGGACAAAACCTTGCTTCCTAACGTCACCATGAGCAGATGATCATCCATCCAAAAATGTGCTCTTTGGTACAAAGTTTTTAGGTGGTGGCTTTAAGATCTAAATTGAGCTCCCTGTGAAAGCACCAAAATATTTGCATCAAAATGGACTATAACACCCTAGATCAAATATCTAATAGAGCCTAAAATCACGAGTGTGTTCCTAGTGCTTGTGAAAGTGTTAAAATTAACAAACATGATGATAATAAACAGTTTCGAGCAGTTAATAAGCATTAAGCGCATATAATACGAACTATTAACTCAATAAAATAATAAATGAATATCTTTCATTGCACTAATATACACATAATTTGAACTATAATTTTAACAAAAACCAAATGGTTTTCGGATGCAGATATCTTTGCATCTGCATTCGCATCCGTTTTTCCGAATATTGGATATTTTCCGTTTTTCGAATGAAAATGTGGACGGATTTTAAATTTTTCGGATATTCATTGACATTGACAGCTAAATTATGGATCTAACTTTCCCCAAATTTAATTTGCTTTTCCCCAACTTACGCTCGCCATAGCAATCTGCTACGCCCCGTCCAACCCTATCATCACCACCTCTCATGGAGAAGTTGTCGATGATTTCATCCACACCCATGCAATCAAACTCGTCGTTGACGAGCAGCTGTTCGAGATTCGAGCTGAGTTTAGAGAAGCTAACAATGTCGACGCTAGTGGCTGATGACG
The DNA here is from genome assembly GCA_030765085.1 of Allium cepa. Classification (NCBI taxonomy): domain Eukaryota; kingdom Viridiplantae; phylum Streptophyta; class Magnoliopsida; order Asparagales; family Amaryllidaceae; genus Allium; species Allium cepa. The sequence goes on from CM060943.1 coordinate 725,112,717, forward strand.
TCGTTGGATAAGAAAGCATTTGAAACATATGATTACATGGACAATCGCGATTATACAGACAATCTCGATTACACAGACAATCTTGAGTGCTACTATATCTACATTACATAGACAATCCCCATTAGTCCCCTTTGGAAATCCCATTTTAGTTAACTTTTTATCTATACCAATCATTATTTTCTATAGTTTTATTTAAATATTTGTTCTAATTAGATTTGAAATGTTGAGACAGGGAAAGCAACACTAAAATATTGCAGCTTAGCAAGTGTTAGTAACAAATTTTACAGTAATTTTTTATTTTTCTTGATAAGGCAGTTAGAACAGAATTAAGTAGGTTAGCTACCTATATTTTGGCACATCTTGCTTGGATATAAATTTCTTTGAGCATTAGTATGACTATAAATATGATCTTAATTGTTTGTAAATCGATTCTATCTAAACAATACATTGAATATTTCTGAAAACTCTAGACTGTGTGTAGCATTCTATTTTTTTTAAATTTTACTAGCCAAAACTATGTAATTTCTATTAAAAAACGAATGGAACTTAATATTTCCTGATCTCTTTCATTTTTTTCTTTAGCTTGAATGCTACAGTAAAAAATAAAGAAACTTGTATGGTGAATTTATATAAGAATGAGACTTAAGAGATGAATAATTATTATTACGTTTGGTTCTTGCAAGATGAAAAAACAAATCGTTTATATATGTGTGTGTTAAGTTAGGAAAATTGATGCTTTAATTTTAACGAAGTGAGTTATGGTGAGCATCTAGTCGGTTTGGTTTATCCGATAATGAAAACTATTAAACCGAATTGAAACTGGTAAAAATAAAAACCAAACCAAACCAGGTTAGTTATCGGATTTAACGAAATTAAAAATGATTCACATTTTCTGCTTAGAATGTTTATTGTATGCGAATGAAACTGAAATATATGATTAAAGTATTCTTAATTAGCATTCTTATACTTTCTAACAGTAATTTCAACACATATAAGATAAGTAAATTTTTATTTAGATCACCAAACTAATCTAAACAAATTATTATAACGTTAATGATTTTAAAATATAATAAAAGTTTGGTTAATTTGGTTAAACCGATAACCAAACTAATTATTTTTACGGTCTGGTTATAAACCGATCTAGTTTTAAAACCAAAGTGAATTGATTTGATTGGTTTATTTGGTTTAGCCAAATTTTGCTCATCTCTAGATGTGTCAGGAATAAGGATACAGGCAATGTATGACCAAGCTATTACATTGAAAGTTATTAGTAAAGAGAAGGGAGAATTAATATAAAGGACAAAAATTGATATATTTTTAGCCTCAAGAATACGACCCCAATATTTTTACGATAAGGACAAACATTCTTCTAAAAATTATTCATAAGGACAAACATTCTTCCAAAATTATTCATAAGGACAAACAATCTTTCAAAACTGCTACCGAACTAAAAATTGATACCGATAACTACAAACTGATACCTAAATACCGCTATCAATAACTAAAAACTGATACCTAAAGAAAGTTTTCCTTCAGGCTAAAATACTGAAAGTCTGTCCTTGAGGCTAAAATGCTGAGAAATTTTGTCCTTGACAATAATTTCCTGTAAAGGAGAATAACACTCACTGCCTTGCTTTTTTTCTTCCACTGGTCCTTCATTTGAACTTGTTCTCATTTTTTTTTCTTTTCTTTTCCTTTGTGAAACAAAAAAGAGAGTGGTAAAAAAAAGTTCTTCATATTTTTGAAAGTAGATGATGTATGGTTTTGCTGTTGTGATCTTGCATGTTGGTTTTTGAGATGAATGAGAATGTGGACGTGTTTTGATTGCTAAAGTATTAAAACAAAGAAGAAGAAAACAGAATATGAAAGCTTGTACTATTTTTTTGGACATTTCATTCTTACTTTCAAAGACATGACTATGAAGTAAGTATGAAGCAGCCTGGAAATTTTGATAGTAAAAGAATCTCCAACAAATATGGGTGTAGATTTTACAAAATATGCATTTGAATTTTGTAATCGGCTATTTTCTCCAACAGAATTTAAACAGGCGCTTGTTCAACAAGTGCCTGATGTTAGGAGCCTTTTGAACAGCCGCCTAACATTAAATAATTACAAAATATATATTGTCAGGCGCCTGTTAAACAAGTGCCTGATCACTGGACGCCAGTTGAGCAGGCGTTTGAAAATATGGCGCTTGTTTAACAAGCGCCTAAGATACAGGCGTTTGTTGAACAAGCGCCCATCACAATTCTATATTTTCGACCTATACTGCCCCAAATCCACACTATCGTATTTTTACATCCTGTTGGAACGATGTTTCGGTGTAAATTTCAGAAAATGAGAGCTGTTGGAGTTGCTCTAAGGAAAAGAACAGAGATAGAACGTACCCAACCTTGGAAGCATTTGAAGTATGTTATCCTTTTTCATATACTGCAATCCCTTTCACTTTTTTGTGTGTGTAAAATTGATCCTATGATCTATTTAAGGAATAGAGTGGAAGATAAAATTATGATTGAAGTTGCATTTGGTAGAATAGTTCACACAATTGTATCAAATTATGCGAAAGACTTAGAAAAGACCGACGATCATAATCATTATAATTATGTTAGCATGTGTGTAACAAATATTGCTAATAAAAAAATCATAGAGCATTCAAGCTCCACTACAAATCAAAGAAGCATGCTTTAATACAATGCTTAATATCTGGATAGTTATTTTCTAGAATTCAACTTCGCTGACTCAATTAGCTACTGCATTTTTTAATGTCTATATTTAACCATTGCAATATTCAAATAAAAACTCGTTAATTACATTTTTGTAGTTCCTGTTTTAACTTCTTTTTTTTGAAATCCAAGAAACTCATGAGTTTCATGACAAGTTTAATTGAGTTTCACATAATCAATGATTTATAGAATCATTCATTTAACTAATGATCTTATAATCTAAATTATATGCCACTACAAGTGTATCATGGGGCAGATTGGTGCACAAATAGATGCAAGGTATTTACCCAGTCCACAAATAGAAGAAATTTTATGTCATATTTACACTTTTATCTCAGTTTTATCACTTATGTTGCAGATATTTCCATCCACAAACATTTATGATATGTTATTTAGTAGAAAAGCAGGATTGTATGGTTTTCATAATATTTACATTTTATTCTCAAAATTATTATCCAATTCCATAATAATTATGTTATACTCACACAAAAAACCAATCGAGTAGAAAATCCAATGTTCTACATCTTTTGTAATTAATGATCTCTCTTGTATAACTTATGACATAACTCTTTTATAGATTTGCTTCTAATTATTTCATTTACTTTGCTATACAAGTACATAAAACTTGCTTTGCTATGTAGAAAACTGATAGCTAAAATTGCTTATAATAGGTATATTTTTATGCATTTAAATGTATATGCTATCATGGAGTATATTTTTTATATATGATATGAATCCAATCTTGTTTTGATCCTGTAAATATATTTTGAATTGGGGGCATGCGGGAAAGCACTAACCGTGCAAAGGGGGTGATGTCGCAACTTTATGAAATCCGATAAGTTTATAAAAAGTAATTAAGTTTTATACAAATTTAACTAATTGGTTTTTTATAAAAAATAACCTGTTTACAAAAATTAACTAATTTTTACAAAATATAACCATGTCAAGAAAGTTTTATAAAGATTAAACACATTGACAAAATTAACTAAGTTTTACAAATTACAAAGTTTTACAAAAAAATAACTATGTTTATAAAAAATAATCAAGTGTATTAAATTAACGAAGTTTACAATAGTAGTAATAAATTGACTAAATTTATGAAATTAACTAAGTTTATTATAATAATAATAATAATAATAATAATAATAATAAAGTGGTGAATTATAAAATAGTAACCAAGTTACCCAAGTAATTTATAAAAGTAAATAAATATATAAAATAATAATAATAATAGTAATAGTAATAATAGTAGTATTTTATTTGAGAAAAATGTGTGATCCTCTATGAATAGAGAAGAGCACACATGCAACTGTATATATCACAAAAGTAAGGCGTTGCCAACATGCCTGGCAGGTAACAAAACTAAATACAAGTATCAAAAAAGCTCAGGTACCCCTAAGATGAGTTCCGGTAAGGCCACCACCCATCACACCCCGATATCGAGCTCCGGCATAGCCACCGTCCGATAATAAGGTGTTAGAAGTACCTAAATAACTAAAGAAAAACCCATAATACTGGATGTCATCACTAACTAATAAGGAAGCTCCATACGTCTGATTCGAAAGGAATGGAAAAGCACTATTCTGAAGAGAATCTAAATATGATACTGAATGGAAAATTTGCTCTGAAGAATCTGTACAAAAGGAAGGCGTACCAAGCAAAAGAGAAGGATCCTTCTGAAAATAGTACGCCATAATGGAGATGGAAGTGTCCAAAATCTATGGTGGAACTGCTAGTGATCTTGAGGGGACGACTCTGCTCTGATGACTCTCTATAATCCAAAATCCTGTAATCTCAAGACATTAGAACCTACAAAGTGAAACTGACACTCCATCACCCATACCGTGTCTGAAAGATGACTAAGAAAATGGTCAGAACAATACATATATGTATATTTATATAATTTATATACATATAAATATGTATAAATGAGGTAAGAAATAAAAACATAAATAAGACTAACTGGACAAATACTTAAGAATTAAATTACCTATAAACTAATACCAACAATGACTAGTACAATAATTGAAACAAATCTTGAAAAAATCTTATGAACCGTTGATCAAAAGTAAATTATGATTAACATTGAAATCATCATATAAATTTGAAAAAATGTTAATACTACTACTGTGAATGTTAAATATATTATTATTGTGTTTAAATGAGTTAATATTATAACTAACCTTGTTAAGATACCCTTTAAATAGGTTATTTTTAGCTAATTTATATTTGCGATTAGAAATCCAATTAAAACAAAATGAAAAATAGTAAAAATCAATTTGTTAGAATAACTATTATTATTATTAAAAATTCTTTGATTTCTTTCAAACCAAATATACCAACAAATAATAATGAATAAAGTGTCAAATAAGAATTTAATATTCTTTTTGAACCTAAATCTAAAATTATTCCAATAGAAGTCACAATCCGAAATTTTAGTTATTATATTAAAGTTAAAAAATTTAAGTGTATTATTTAGGATGTAATAAGAATCCATACAATCATAGTATATATGTTTAATATCTTCAAGATGCAGATTACAAAAATAACATTTATTATCATTTTGAATGTTTTTTCTCTTTAAAAATTCTATTGTATTAAATTTTCCATGTAGTATCAACCATATGTGAATTTTAGATTTAGGAGGAGCATTGGATTTCCAAATACATTTAAAATAATTTTTTATTGCACCCGAAAAAATACTAAATCTTTAAAAATAATTAGGAGTATATTTCTTACTCTTATCTCATTCCCAACTAATAATATCATTATCATTATCAATATTATAAAGATTTAGTCTAGCATAGAGCAAAGAAAGTTGCCTAAGGGTTGGACCTACTAAAATTTTGTTAAAACTGAATTTCCAAGGAGGATCATTTTCAAGAGAATAAACTTCATTAATTAAAACAAACTTAAATTTCAGATTTCGTAAAGCTCTTTAAATTCGAACTTAAGAGGCAAGACTGAAATCCAACGGTCGTGCCAAAAAGAAGTATAGCTACCCGAATGAACTATCGTATTAATACCTAAGTTAAAATATCATGACATTTCAAAATATTTTTCCAAAAATTAGATATATTTTGAGTGACTGGAGAAGCAATTTGATATAAATTGCTATCACCATTAGAGTAATATTTAGAAATGATCTCTTTCCAAATAGCGTTATTATTTATATCCTTAAACTTCCATAACCATTTACCTAGTAAGGACAAATTCATATTACGTAAATTAATAACTCCTAAGCCACCTTCCTTTTTGGCTTTACAAATAGTTTTCCAATTTACTAAACATTTTATACTATTATTAGGATTTTCCCCACTCCATATGAAATCTCTTCTTATTTTATCGATTTTATCAATAACCCAATCTGGAAATAGTTGCATGGACATCCAATAAATCGAAAGAGCTGATAAAACCGAATTTATTAAGACTAGTCTACCTGCTCTAGATAAAAATCACTCATTCAAGTTAGAGATCTTATTTCTGATTTTATCAATGATTATAAACCAATCATCATGTTTGAGTTTGGTAGGTTTAATCACAAAACCTATGTAGTCAAAAGGAAAGTTCATAGTTTTGTAATTTAGAGTATTAGCAACTAATTTCAACTTTATCGAAATCATTTAAAACTAAAATATAGTAGTAATAACAGTAGTAGTAGTAGTAATAATAATAAATTAATTATATTTATAAACATTTGCTAAGTTTATAATAATAATACTAATAACAACAACAACAGTCATAACTGCAATATAACAATAAACAAACCAAGTTTATAAAAATTAACTAAGTTTAGAGTAATAATAAATTATAAAGTATTAACCAAGTTAACTAATTTTTATTAAAATTAATTAAGTTTATAATAATAATAATTTAACCATAAGTTTTATAAATGTTAGCTAGGTTTATGATAATAATAAAAAATATATTAAACAAACTAATTTTTATAAAAATTAACTAAATTTATATAATTATAATAAATTAACTAGGCTAGGTGTTCATTAGATATCATATTTTATTTATTTTACTAGTAATTGTTTGGGTTGAATGATAAACGACGAACAAGATTTACCGAGTTTGTAGAATAATAATAATAATAATAATAAACTATTTTTATAACAATAACAATAACAATAATTTTAGGTCCTACTTCAAGTTCTCAAGGCCGGAGGAGCGTCTTCGAATTCTTAGTCAAGATCCTATATTTATCGGATGCAAGCCTTTTATAGTCACTCCTTGGAGTCTGTTTCTTGACTGTGCCAGAGAGCAGGTACTATCTATCCCTGTTTGGACTTACTTCTCTCATATCTCCTCCATTTTGCAATCTATGTTAGGTCTAAATTGGCTAGCTAGTGCGGTAGGTAAAGTAAAATTCTTTGATGCTAATAACGTAGTTAGGGATAAACTAGTCTATGCAAAAGCTTTAATTGAGATTTCCCCGGATAAGCCTCTACCGGATACTATCAAAGTTAGAGTGACTGAGATCAGATGCGGTGATTGTAGTTCGTTATGGTTGGAAGCCAGACATTTGTACATCCTGCCATTCTTTTGGTCATATAACAGCTGCATGCTCTTATTCATCTTTTGTTGGTCCTTATCTCGGTTCGTACCCCTTTTCTAGGCCCCCGAAAATGAAATGGATCTCGAAAGTGCACGATGTTCCTCCTCCCACGGCACCCTCCGTTCCCCCTGTTGAGCCTTCAGTGCCTCCTATTATTCCTCCACCCTCTGACATTGATATTGATTACTCTATTCCTTATGTTATTTCAGATCTTGGAGATTCTGGTATTGTGTGGCACTTTACTGTGATGACTTGGATTCATGTACAGTCTGTAACGAGATACGACCTGACTAGACATGATTTTCATATTTTTGTTAGTGATGACGATGGTGAATCTAGGCGTTTGCACTACTCTATAGTTGGCGGTGGACTTATTCTCATGGTGGATGGAGCTCATGGTAAGCAGAATCGATCTTTGCTCCTTGATGATAGTTGAGACAGGAGATATTTATACAGTAGGGATAACCCTGGTTTTGTATTGGATATTGTGTCTCTTTTCATAGATTATTTGCATGTGTTAGGTCCTGTTGGAAGTGATTCTTCCTCCTCTTGGGAGGAGGAACCGATTTTTCCTTAGGTCATCTTTATAGCTGCAGAAGCACCTTTGCTTATCACCTATTATGTACCCTAAGTGGAATGACCATTATAAAATCATACAGCTGTTACCTTTGCTTATCACCTATTATGTACCCTAAGTGGAATGACCATTATAAAATCATACAGCTGTTTCCGTGCATGTGTAGAACACCTTTTTCATACACACACTGGAATAACCCACCATAAAGTCGGCTGGCTTTGCCAAAAAAATAACAATAACAATAATAAATTAACTGTAAGTTTTACAAAAATTAACTAAGTTTATAATAATAATAACAATAATAATAACAATAATAATAATTTATAAAATATTAACCAAGTTAACTAAGCTTTATGAAAATTAACTGAATTCATATAATAGTAACAATCGAAATAAATTAACAAAGATTATGATAATCAACTTCGGCAATTATGTTTTGTGAAAATTGAATAAGTTTATGAAAGTAAACTGTTTACTCCAAAATTGGCACAAACACCTAATGAAATAATTAACATGGAGATTTCAAGAAAAATGCAAGGAAAATAAAAGAGGAACACACAATTTTTATAGTGGTACGGCAAATACTTCGGCGTACGTCCACTTAAACTTTGTTATTCGATTTTTATCAAGTTTTTATAGGGTTTTTCTTATGGAGCAATAATGATCTCTGAGATTGTTGAAGAAGTACAGAAATTTGTTAGAAGAGAAAAAAGATCCCCAAACAATGCCTCTCATCCTTTAATTATAGCTGTAGGTCGTCGAAATCCATTCTTCCATATTTGTGCCCAAGTTTCCCACGTCCAGAAGAAGTTATGCAAAGAAGATTATGCCACATCATCAAGTTTCAGGGATTGGTTCCGATCCAAGTGATTTGTTGGAAAACTTTCTTTGAGTTGTTGTAGTTGCTCGTCATGATTATCTCTTGGTTCTTAGCATCTAGTTGCATTGACATGAGCTTGGATTTGATTGAATTCCTTGGCTCGAAGGTTGATGTAACATCCCGCCTTTTCGCACGCTTTAAAACGACACACGTGCCAATTCAAAGCATACGCAAGGGCGGATTGTTATGGGGTAAATAAGGAAAACAGAGATGAAATAAAACAAAACAGAATCTCACAGCGGAAGGATAAAATATAATAACAAATATACAGTTCATAAACAGTTTACAAAAGCTGGATTTTACTTATACAATGAATATCAGAGTCACACATACCAATACGAAAATGCAGCGGAATAGAAAGAGTGTGGTGCAATACTATATATATAAAATAATACTGAATCTTCGTCTTCGTCCTCCAAAGCTAAAACCTGCTATCCTGAAACGCTCGGACTGACCCGAGCGAATTTGAAAAGACAAAACACTCGAGTCAGACTAGAAAATCTTATGTGAGTTAAATAAACAGAAATAAATATGAGTGCAGTAACTCAAGAGATGCTCGGGATTTACATCTCCTAAGGATCCGTTAAACTATTTACTATGTAGTATATTGCGCTATTATAATAGTGTCTATTTATAAAATAAACTTACTTTTTAATAGCGTTAAGGGGTTACCCATATAGCCCTTAACACGTAATAGTCCCAGTAGTCCATCCAATATCATAGTCCCTCCTGATCGGGAAGCCACTAGAGGATACCACACGGGCTACGGGAGAAAACCAAACTCGTACAAGGCGCGATAGGGTAGGTGACACGGCACAACTAGGCAATGCCAGGGTAGATATACCAATTGCTATCCAGGCTGATGGTAACGCGCAGCGCGCAGCTGCCGCCCACCTCGAACTAACTCCCCCAAAATCAAAATATAGAAGTGGCCACTGAATCAATCCAAGTCAAAGTATAATATCGAAGAGGAGCGTCCGATCAGAGGAATGACCTCATTGGCCTGAGAATCGCTCCTGTTTTAGCCACCTTATGCCAACTCACGGGAGTTGGGTCCACGTATTTACCTTACAGGAAACGTCGCCACCACCTACTTCATTCTGGAACTCCACCGCGTACACGGTTAGTCAAAGTGGTTTTCGGTATCGACAGAGAGTATGTCCATATCCGATCCCGGTCTCTTTGCCAACCCATCGTTATTATAACACCGCGGCTATTTAAAAATAGTTTATACTTTAAAACCAGAATATAATCCATTTCAAACCATAATATTACGATATCATTTCTTCTTTAAAAACACAAACCATTTATTTTCATATTATTTTATAAAAGCCCAAATCAATGATATCGTTTCCCAAATAAAATTTTCCTTTCCAAAAATTATGTCACTTTTTATTATTTAATATCCCATGTGACCAATATTTTGTTTGTAACTTTCAACATAATTCTTCGAAAATCCATAGTATTTTAAAACCATTATTTTCAAAACTAAATGGTTTGGATATTCAACGGTATGCGAATTAAAAGGTTTAACTTTACTGTTGCCTTATAAGGAATAAATTACATGGCTTTCCAAATATTTCTTGTTTTAAAGTTAAACCAAAGTCCAAAATATTACTTCAAGTCCCAAAACCATTTCAATTTTATATATATTTATATCCATTTTTAAGCATTAATATTTCAACTAAAGTTGGATTTTTATCCTTTCAAAATCAATATTCTATTAATTAATCTTGACCATTCACATAAAATCCATAATTAATAAAACTTCAATTTCTAGTAAAATATATATATAAATTTTCCAATTCAAATTTTTACTAGAATATCCATTTCTATTTATTTTGGGGAAAATCCAATTTCAAATATCATATCTTAAAATTTCCAACTTTACATTTAAACATAGGATATAAATTTACCAACTCCATTTTCTAAATTTCTTCCATTTCAATAAAGAAATTTATCCACCTTTTAAATTCCTAAATTTTAACTTCATAGGTATATAAATATGGAATAAAATATTTATACAATACAAAATTTAAGATTTATAAACCGTATTCAATCCAAACCATAGAAATCACATTAAAATAGTTATATATAGACCGCGGTGCCTGTATATAATTTTCTATCCTATGGTCAAGTGATACAGATATTTATCATTTCAATCCGCAATTTAAAAATAAAACTTTGCGGTTTTATCATTTCAAACCACAATCCCGAATGAAATGTAAAATGTATGCTAACTTGCAGTTTAATGATATCCAAATAAACATCCATTCAACAACACATCCATAATCCAATCACAAACATCCATCATCCAATCACAAACATCCATCAATATCAATCAATAACAATATATGTTTGATAACATCCCACAGGTAATAACTGGCAGTCAAATTAAATTTAACAACTATAAATCTAACAGTTTATATTCAGTAATAATTTATATAACTGTTAACTAGCAGTTTATATGCACGATAATTTCTAACAGTCAATTACTACGCAATAAATCAATTAAATTAACAGTTACATTCAAAAAAATGCAATTCAACAGATATGAATGAAATAACATGCCAAAAGCTCATAAATAAATTTCTATTCATTTCTAAAATTTATTTAACAAACATAAAAGCTTCTAGTAGTTGTGAGTGGGTTAAAACACTCACCTTTTGAATCTAAATCGAATTTAAATTCGATTTAAACCCAAAAATTCGCCTGTCTCAGAATTCGTCCAAACCAGTGTCATCAGATCTGGAATTTAATTACGATCCTAACGAAGAAAATTTCGTGAAAAACGGATATCGCATGGAGAAATTACAGCGATAAATGGAATAAACATCGAATTAAACTAAAACAAAATCACAAACTCACCCATACCACCAAGCCACGTAGGCACATAATTCTCGCAACAGCTACAGGAAAGGCATGCGAACGAACAAACCACGGCCTGGAACCCCAACACGCGAACACTGCACGAAACTTCCCCCACCTCCTTCACGTCGCTGGCCGTCTCGGCACCACCACCAGCCTCGTCACGCATTCACTTCCTCCTGCCGGCCTTCCTGGCGTGATCATTGCTGACGTTATGGCCACCATCGGTCACGGTTCCAGCAGCCGCCCCCTAATTTAGAAACCCTAACAAAATTTTGCAAGCAATCTGACCGTCGAATCGACGAACGAACCACATAGATCTGACCCCCTCAGTCCCCTCTCCAATACGCAGAAATAGTTTCTCGATCCGATGAAGTTTTGTGCGATGATGATGAACGGTTTTGGGGCTGTTTGAATTTATTCTGGATAAACGACAGCTCCAATTGAAAAACGAATTTCATCAGTATATTACGCGTATCGAATACTTCAACATATATTTTTTCTGGAATTTTCTGAAATTTTTGAGTTTTGACTTTTGATTTTGAACTGTGGATGGATCTGAAATTGGATCTGAGATGTATACATTTGGGAAAGAGAAAAGAGTGAAGAAATGAACTTACAGCAAATGAAAAAGAAAGGAGCTAGGGTTTATAGATGTATATTTATAGATAGGCTAGAGGTAGGGTAGCTAGACTGGATACGCGAACGTGCGTGACAAACCATGGTCCAAAAAGCCCGCTATGCCTCCGGAGTCGAATTTGTTAAAACTATATATCCAAATAGGTGTTTTAAAATATTCTGAACGCGATGGAAAAAGTTTCGTGACCAAATTCGATCGTATGAAGAAGTTATGCTAAAAAAACAAAATTTCAAATTGATTTCAAAATGCGTAAATTTCAAGGCGTTTCGAGTCCGTACGATCAAACGACAAGTCCGATCGCAACGAAACTTGAAACATTATTATAATTCACCGTTACGGATCCGATGAAACTGGTTTCGTCGAAATCCGAGTCCGTGACAAAAATGGCTATTTTTAATATTATTAAATCAATTAAATAAATCATAAAAAATCAATTTTTATGTTTCAACTCCTATTATTGGCCAAATTTCATTACTTAGATAGTTCAATTAATCCCAATAAATTTAACAAGCTTGGATGTGAATAAAAATTTATAGGTATATAAATTTGCAATTTTAATTTCTGCACTTTCTTATTAATTGGGAATTATAAATTTATTCTCACAAATTACCTAATCTTATACTTATACACTCTCATCTTAAACCAAATTAAATAAATAACCTGATTTCCATCTCAACTTACTTTTAATTGCAGTTAACCCTTTTCACCGTAATTAAAATTCCAAATTATAAATAAATTTTTATTCCCATTCCCTTAATTTTCTTAACTATTTATTTATTCAAATTTTCAATATTCAACATAAATAGTTTGGTTAAGTTCATTTATTTACCTTCTTCCTATGATTCACAGTTATGGATGTCAATATGATGAAGTTTTCATTAGTTAAGATTTCACTCAATTGTTCTCTAAGTCAAATGTTTACAGCTTTCATTTAACTTTAATAACGTACTAATTTACGTTAAATTCCATTTTTAAATGAAGTAATTACCATTCGTTGAATCAAATACTCAATTCATAAATAAAGTCTTGTTTTCAAAAAGTTATATCACAATGGTCAACTAAAATTTGAATAAGCTTTACTAAATTCTATGGTATTAAATGTTGCAATAAATCCAAATTGCCATGTCTTAAATCCAAATTACTAATTAAGTCTTGATTCCTTTATTATTCCTTTGGTTTTCAAATAAGTTTTTATGATGAATGTGAATTCAAATGAACAATGGAAACCCATTCCCATTTGATTTCACTATTCCATTAAATATCTTCATATTCCAGCTAAATCAACTAACGTATGAATTAGCTATTTCAATCTTCATTAAATTGCGGTTTTTATACAATAGAAATTAAATCCCATTAACATATAAATAAAGGTTGATATCCATCTATTTACATTATATCACACTTGTGCTTCTATTTAGCTTTGTATAAATGTATGAATGCGGAGTCTTGCCTATTAACGTATTAAATAAGCCTTAAAATCAATTAATGCCCCTCCTTAGTTTAACCTCTTTTTATCCGTATTTATTTTTAGAGTAACCCTTGGATTAAATTCCCAAATCACCAATTCAATTAATTATACCTTTCAATCCAAATGTAAATCTTCCACCTTTGAATTCTTATATTAAATGAATTTTATTCTAGGCAATATTTTTTACAAATGTTTACTGATTCCACATTTATAGGTTTCTTAAATTTTACTCCATCTAAATGTGACACATTTTTATTTCATTTCAAACCAATATATATATTCATTCCTATTCAATATATATATTCATTCCTATTCCTTTCATTTGGTTACTGCATTGAAATCTATTTATTAGCTAATACTACGTTACTATCATTAATTAAATTTTGGATTATATTCCAATTCCTATAACTAGGCCTTAAGTCACCATTTTACATAGTTTTAATTTAGCGTTTATTTAAATCTTCGTTTATCGTTTAGAATTTCTACTAAATTGAAATGCACAACTTATGAACTTTAACCAATTTAGTCCACCTAATAAATTTTTCAAATGTTTGTGTGTATGTAATCCAATTCAGTTATTGTTACATTAATACCATTAAACCAACAAATTAAGACTTATAACTACAACACAACTTCCAGTTATTTTCAAATCTATGTCATATAACCCTTTTAAATCTCTACCTGTAATTACAGTTACTATCTAACTCCTACATTCATCCTTTTAAAATCCTAAGACTTTAATTTTATACTGGATTAAATTAGCAAACATATAAATTAAATTTATAAAAATATCATAAATTTATCAGGTCGTTACAATCTCCCCCACTCAAAACTTTTCGTCCCCGAAAAGGAAAAAAGAAGGGAGAAGGAAGAATAAACAGTACTTTTTATTTCAATTTTTAATTTATAAACAATATTTTCCTGGATTAATCCTCCTAAATGAAATATTCCTATTTTATAATCATTATATCCTTTAATACTTGAGTTATTAAAGTTGGAAAAATATTTTAACAAAATTCTAAGTCCAAAATTTTCGAAAATTTTTGGCAGAGTCTCCTTTGTACGGAGGGACTCTGGAGAAAATATAATATCCAAATATACAAGTATATTACATATATAATCAAAATATTATATCCCAACACGGGAAAAATATATAAAATATCGCTTTAAACGTAATCCGAAAACGTACCTATTGTCGGGCAATATACGCTTTATTATTTTGGAACCAACAGCAGTAGCAGTTGCTTCCAACACCTGTATTTACTAATAAAATCTAAAAGGTTAAATATTTATTTTAAATGAACTATTCAAGTGGATTCAATCATTCATACTCAATCAAATGCAACAACCATACATTTTAACAAACAGCAC
Organism: Allium cepa; assembly: GCA_030765085.1. Taxonomy (NCBI): domain Eukaryota; kingdom Viridiplantae; phylum Streptophyta; class Magnoliopsida; order Asparagales; family Amaryllidaceae; genus Allium; species Allium cepa. The sequence goes on from CM060943.1 coordinate 725,127,805, forward strand.
AACCACATACAACAACCAATCATTTAAATCAAACGACAATTAGTTGTTCGGGTTCAGATTCTGAAGTTGTACGAATGAAGAATAACTATCAAGTGCATCCGTTGCTCAACAGCCTAAGATGGAACAAAGATAGATTATTTGTAAATCTAACAACTCCATAATTCCTTACCCAACAACATACATCAACCAACAATTCAAATCAACACCAAAATATCTCATTATACATTTATTTCATAATTCAGTGTTTTGATTTTTCTTTCCTTCATTTATGAGGGATTTCTTTGTTTCTTACAAGTTTATTTTCCAATTATCACCAAATTCATTATATTTGTATTTCCTTTTTATTACTTAAGTTTCCTTTTATTACTTAAGTCTATAAAATAAATTCTCATTAATAACAACAAATATTTTGAATATCTTCACTTGTAAGATTTCCCTCATTAATAACATTCATTAACTATGAATTGCAGTCATTAAAATTTTCCTACTTTCCATTATATTAGAATAGGGGAGATAAAACATACTTAAGTGAATACTCATATAATAAATTCTTATTTTGAATTTCATGTTATACACTCAGGTTCCTATCATCTATTACTAATTCTTAACTTTATTTTCAATAAAGTTATAACCTAAGTTTATACCATTAAATTCTTGTTATAACCGTAATTTATTGAATACTTCATTATTCCTAAATCCCTACTTGTAAAATATTCAATTCTAGTTTCTTGTTTAACATTTCAACTTTTATATTTGGGTAAGTTATTTATGTTAAAGAAATGCAATTGAACCTTATACAAGTTAAATCTCCATTCTTTTAATTCATTGATTATTCACTAAGTCTTTACCAATATTCATAAGTTAAAATATTTATCTTCCTTTATCCTTAGCATTAATTCTCTTATTTCAATTAGGGGTTTCAATTCATTTATTACCAAACTTTTATTTCACTAAAATTTTCAATTAGTTAACGGAAAATTTTAGAATTAAATACCGAGTTGAATTTCCATTTATTTCAAAATAATAGATAAATAAGTTCTTACTACTCAATATCTCTAATTATAGTTAGAACAATAAAAGAAAATTTTTAGAAAGTTCTAAAATAAATCTGTAGTAGAATTTACTACAGTGGCCTTTCCTCTTCGAAACTCGAAAATGAAAGTCGATGATGCGGCCGTCATCACCGAATTTATTTTCTAGCGACAGAGAAGAAAGTACAAAATAAAAATTTTCCAAAATCTTCTTTAAACAGTTTTTTTTTCTTTTCGAATTATGCTAAATATTTACATAAGAAAATACTTGTAAACCGAATCATTATATCTCATAAATTCTTTGAAAACGAATTCGGAAAAATCCCGGACTTAAGTTCTAAAATCTCCAAATTGGGTTTATTATGATTTCACCTAGCTTCAGTTATTATAAATATTTTATTTCCTAACACCCAATCTATAGCAACCAAAAAAAATATATATATCTTTATAAAATATTTTTATATATGGAAAATATAATAGGCAAAATTATTTCATTCACCTATATTAAAAACAAATATTATGTCGGTCTGTCCTATTTAGTGTTTAGAAATCCCTATTGATGGCATAGCGTCCCATGCATCAACCAGAATTTATAAATACAAAGCGGAACAGATTAACACAATATTAAAATCTTTTATGAATACTAACAAATACGCTCTCTCATATATATACACTCAGCGACTCCCATAGGATATTTCTACCCTATTAACAAAGAGTCAAACCCCACAAAGCCAAGGTTTGTCGCTAAACCAAAGCTCTGATACCAGCTGTAACATCCCGCCTTTTCGCACGCTTTAAAACGACACACGTGCCAATTCAAAGCATACGCAAGGGCGGATTGTTATGGGGTAAATAAGGAAAACAGAGATGAAATAAAACAAAACAGAATCTCACAGCGGAAGGATAAAATATAATAACAAATATACAGTTCATAAACAGTTTACAAAAGCTGGATTTTACTTATACAATGAATATCAGAGTCACACATACCAATACGAAAATGCAGCGGAATAGAAAGAGTGTGGTGCAATACTATATATATAAAATAATACTGAATCTTCGTCTTCGTCCTCCAAAGCTAAAACCTGCTATCCTGAAACGCTCGGACTGACCCGAGCGAATTTGAAAAGACAAAACACTCGAGTCAGACTAGAAAATCTTATGTGAGTTAAATAAACAGAAATAAATATGAGTGCAGTAACTCAAGAGATGCTCGGGATTTACATCTCCTAAGGATCCGTTAAACTATTTACTATGTAGTATATTGCGCTATTATAATAGTGTCTATTTATAAAATAAACTTACTTTTTAATAGCGTTAAGGGGTTACCCATATAGCCCTTAACACGTAATAGTCCCAGTAGTCCATCCAATATCATAGTCCCTCCTGATCGGGAAGCCACTAGAGGATACCACACGGGCTACGGGAGAAAACCAAACTCGTACAAGGCGCGATAGGGTAGGTGACACGGCACAACTAGGCAATGCCAGGGTAGATATACCAATTGCTATCCAGGCTGATGGTAACGCGCAGCGCGCAGCTGCCGCCCACCTCGAACTAACTCCCCCAAAATCAAAATATAGAAGTGGCCACTGAATCAATCCAAGTCAAAGTATAATATCGAAGAGGAGCGTCCGATCAGAGGAATGACCTCATTGGCCTGAGAATCGCTCCTGTTTTAGCCACCTTATGCCAACTCACGGGAGTTGGGTCCACGTATTTACCTTACAGGAAACGTCGCCACCACCTACTTCATTCTGGAACTCCACCGCGTACACGGTTAGTCAAAGTGGTTTTCGGTATCGACAGAGAGTATGTCCATATCCGATCCCGGTCTCTTTGCCAACCCATCGTTATTATAACACCGCGGTTATTTAAAAATAGTTTATACTTTAAAACCAGAATATAATCCATTTCAAACCATAATATTACGATATCATTTCTTCTTTAAAAACACAAACCATTTATTTTCATATTATTTTATAAAAGCCCAAATCAATGATATCGTTTCCCAAATAAAATTTTCCTTTCCAAAAATTATGTCACTTTTTATTATTTAATATCCCATGTGACCAATATTTTGTTTGTAACTTTCAACATAATTCTTCGAAAATCCATAGTATTTTAAAACCATTATTTTCAAAACTAAATGGTTTGGATATTCAACGGTATGCGAATTAAAAGGTTTAACTTTACTGTTGCCTTATAAGGAATAAATTACATGGCTTTCCAAATATTTCTTGTTTTAAAGTTAAACCAAAGTCCAAAATATTACTTCAAGTCCCAAAACCATTTCAATTTTATATATATTTATATCCATTTTTAAGCATTAATATTTCAACTAAAGTTGGATTTTTATCCTTTCAAAATCAATATTCTATTAATTAATCTTGACCATTCACATAAAATCCATAATTAATAAAACTTCAATTTCTAGTAAAATATATATATAAATTTTCCAATTCAAATTTTTACTAGAATATCCATTTCTATTTATTTTGGGGAAAATCCAATTTCAAATATCATATCTTAAAATTTCCAACTTTACATTTAAACATAGGATATAAATTTACCAACTCCATTTTCTAAATTTCTTCCATTTCAATAAAGAAATTTATCCACCTTTTAAATTCCTAAATTTTAACTTCATAGGTATATAAATATGGAATAAAATATTTATACAATACAAAATTTAAGATTTATAAACCGTATTCAATCCAAACCATAGAAATCACATTAAAATAGTTATATATAGACCGCGGTGCCTGTATATAATTTTCTATCCTATGGTCAAGTGATACAGATATTTATCATTTCAATCCGCAATTTAAAAATAAAACTTTGCGGTTTTATCATTTCAAACCACAATCCCGAATGAAATGTAAAATGTATGCTAACTTGCAGTTTAATGATATCCAAATAAACATCCATTCAACAACACATCCATAATCCAATCACAAACATCCATCATCCAATCACAAACATCCATCAATATCAATCAATAACAATATATGTTTGATAACATCCCACAGGTAATAACTGGCAGTCAAATTAAATTTAACAACTATAAATCTAACAGTTTATATTCAGTAATAATTTATATAACTGTTAACTAGCAGTTTATATGCACGATAATTTCTAACAGTCAATTACTACGCAATAAATCAATTAAATTAACAGTTACATTCAAAAAAATGCAATTCAACAGATATGAATGAAATAACATGCCAAAAGCTCATAAATAAATTTCTATTCATTTCTAAAATTTATTTAACAAACATAAAAGCTTCTAGTAGTTGTGAGTGGGTTAAAACACTCACCTTTTGAATCTAAATCGAATTTAAATTCGATTTAAACCCAAAAATTCGCCTGTCTCAGAATTCGTCCAAACCAGTGTCATCAGATCTGGAATTTAATTACGATCCTAACGAAGAAAATTTCGTGAAAAAGGGATATCGCATGGAGAAATTACAGCGATAAATGGAATAAACATCGAATTAAACTAAAACAAAATCACAAACTCACCCATACCACCAAGCCACGTAGGCACATAATTCTCGCAACAGCTACAGGAAAGGCATGCGAACGAACAAACCACGGCCTGGAACCCCAACACGCGAACACTGCACGAAACTTCCCCCACCTCCTTCACGTCGCTGGCCGTCTCGGCACCACCACCAGCCTCGTCACGCATTCACTTCCTCCTGCCGGCCTTCCTGGCGTGATCATTGCTGACGTTATGGCCACCATCGGTCACGGTTCCAGCAGCCGCCCCCTAATTTAGAAACCCTAACAAAATTTTGCAAGCAATCTGACCGTCGAATCGACGAACGAACCACATAGATCTGACCCCCTCAGTCCCCTCTCCAATACCCAGAAATAGTTTCTCGATCCGATGAAGTTTTGTGCGATGATGATGAACGGTTTTGGGGCTGTTTGAATTTATTCTGGATAAACGACAGCTCCAATTGAAAAACGAATTTCATCAGTATATTACGCGTATCGAATACTTCAACATATATTTTTTCTGGAATTTTCTGAAATTTTTGAGTTTTGACTTTTGATTTTGAACTGTGGATGGATCTGGAATTGGATCTGAGATGTATACATTTGGGAAAGAGAAAAGAGTGAAGAAATGAACTTACAGCAAATGAAAAAGAAAGGAGCTAGGGTTTATAGATGTATATTTATAGATAGGCTAGAGGTAGGGTAGCTAGACTGGATACGCGAACGTGCGTGACAAACCATGGTCCAAAAAGCCCGCTATGCCTCCGGAGTCGAATTTGTTAAAACTATATATCCAAATAGGTGTTTTAAAATATTCTGAACGCGATGGAAAAAGTTTCGTGACCAAATTCGATCGTATGAAGAAGTTATGCTAAAAAAACAAATTTTCAAATTGATTTCAAAATGCGTAAATTTCAAGGCGTTTCGAGTCCGTACGATCAAACGACAAGTCCGATCGCAACGAAACTTGAAACATTATTATAATTCACCGTTACGGATCCGATGAAACTGGTTTCGTCGAAATCCGAGTCCGTGACAAAAATGGCTATTTTTAATATTATTAAATCAATTAAATAAATCATAAAAAATCAATTTTTATGTTTCAACTCCTATTATTGGCCAAATTTCATTACTTAGATAGTTCAATTAATCCCAATAAATTTAACAAGCTTGGATGTGAATAAAAATTTATAGGTATATAAATTTGCAATTTTAATTTCTGCACTTTCTTATTAATTGGGAATTATAAATTTATTCTCACAAATTACCTAATCTTATACTTATACACTCTCATCTTAAACCAAATTAAATAAATAACCTGATTTCCATCTCAACTTACTTTTAATTGCAGTTAACCCTTTTCACCGTAATTAAAATTCCAAATAATAAATAAATTTTTATTCCCATTCCCTTAATTTTCTTAACTATTTATTTATTCAAATTTTCAATATTCAACATAAATAGTTTGGTTAAGTTCATTTATTTACCTTCTTCCTATGATTCACAGTTATGGATGTCAATATGATGAAGTTTTCATTAGTTAAGATTTCACTCAATTGTTCTCTAAGTCAAATGTTTACAGCTTTCATTTAACTTTAATAACGTACTAATTTACGTTAAATTCCATTTTTAAATGAAGTAATTACCATTCGTTGAATCAAATACTCAATTCATAAATAAAGTCTTGTTTTCAAAAAGTTATATCACAATGGTCAACTAAAATTTGAATAAGCTTTACTAAATTCTATGGTATTAAATGTTGCAATAAATCCAAATTGCCATGTCTTAAATCCAAATTACTAATTAAGTCTTGATTCCTTTATTATTCCTTTGGTTTTCAAATAAGTTTTTATGATGAATGTGAATTCAAATGAACAATGGAAACCCATTCCCATTTGATTTCACTATTCCATTAAATATCTTCATATTCCAGCTAAATCAACTAACGTATGAATTAGCTATTTCAATCTTCATTAAATTGCGGTTTTTATACAATAGAAATTAAATCCCATTAACATATAAATAAAGGTTGATATCCATCTATTTACATTATATCACACTTGTGCTTCTATTTAGCTTTGTATAAATGTATGAATGCGGAGTCTTGCCTATTAACGTATTAAATAAGCCTTAAAATCAATTAATGCCCCTCCTTAGTTTAACCTCTTTTTATCCGTATTTATTTTTAGAGTAACCCTTGGATTAAATTCCCAAATCACCAATTCAATTAATTATACCTTTCAATCCAAATGTAAATCTTCCACCTTTGAATTCTTATATTAAATGAATTTTATTCTAGGCAATATTTTTTACAAATGTTTACTGATTCCACATTTATAGGTTTCTTAAATTTTACTCCATCTAAATGTGACACATTTTTATTTCATTTCAAACCAATATATATATTCATTCCTATTCAATATATATATTCATTCCTATTCCTTTCATTTGGTTACTGCATTGAAATCTATTTATTAGCTAATACTACGTTACTATCATTAATTAAATTTTGGATTATATTCCAATTCCTATAACTAGGCCTTAAGTCACCATTTTACATAGTTTTAATTTAGCGTTTATTTAAATCTTCGTTTATCGTTTAGAATTTCTACTAAATTGAAATGCACAACTTATGAACTTTAACCAATTTAGTCCACCTAATAAAATTTTCAAATGTTTGTGTGTATGTAATCCAATTCAGTTATTGTTACATTAATACCATTAAACCAACAAATTAAGACTTATAACTACAACACAACTTCCAGTTATTTTCAAATCTATGTCATATAACCCTTTTAAATCTCTACCTGTAATTACAGTTACTATCTAACTCCTACATTCATCCTTTTAAAATCCTAAGACTTTAATTTTATACTGGATTAAATTAGCAAACATATAAATTAAATTTATAAAAATATCATAAATTTATCAGGTCGTTACAGTTGATTGGTTGCACTTGGTTTGTTCGTTAAGTGTTTGAGTTTTATCTAACCAACGAACCATATCATATGGCATGTTATGACTTGCAAGCATTTTGACTTCATATGGTGTGAGTCGTAGATGGATTTGGGCATGTGTTAGGAATCGATACAGATCCTTGGTCATGGATTGACACGGATCCATTATTTGTCTTGAATCATGGAATTTCGGGACTTTTCATTGGAAGTGAGTGGATGTGTGGACAACTCAGAGGGATTTTGGAAAGTTGATGGTTTAATCTCTTTATTTTGTTTGATATCTATTCTAGCATTTATCGCTTTGGATTCCTGCTTGATAGTTTTTCTGTTCGACTGATCCGAGTCGCCCGAATATGTCTTGGTCAAAAGGATGAATAACATTTGTCCCCATAGCATGCCTTATGAAAAGAAGGTGTGCTTTGCTCAAGAAAAAGTATTAAAGTGGATGAAACATTAGTAGTTGAATTTTCTGGCTACTAACTGAAAAAACCACGGCAAATCATCCAACTCCTTCGGGTTCATGTAAATCAAAGATTGTTTAGACTATTATACCAAAGACTCGAGTCCTGGCTTAGGTGTTAGTCATAAATAATCATCATTCCATGTTATCCCGAAATCATTAAATCTTATGTTAGATTACAAATCAAGATCATCCCATGCTCATCGATAGTTAACAACGGCATATCTAAATCAGTGTTATCCCGTGTTCATCTGGGATCTAAGCTGTGACATACAAACCATATGTTGAGTAATTAAGGGTCCATAAATCATGGAAGTTCATTGCTAAAGTTTGGACGTCGTTTATAAATTTTCTAGAGTCTCCTAGAATCCAATTACAAGAGCACCCAACTGAATCGAAGCAGTAACTTAATCATATAATCACTATTAAGTCGTTTTGAAAATTGAATGGCGTTCACATTCAAAGTCTAGTTTTTGATTTCACTGGATTACATTATCAATATCTAGGTTAGCTTCCGATCTTTCCAGAACGGTAGCTCAATCCTCCGCCACTCCAGATCGTTAATTAAATCCATGATCTCTTCGGATTGTTAGTTAAATTCGCGATCTCTCTAGATCGTTAGTTAAATCCACGATCTCTATGGATCGTTAGTTAAATTCCATGATTTGTCCAGACCGTTAGTTAAATCTATGATATATGCAGATCATTTATTAAATACATGATCTCTCCAGATCATTAGCTAAATCTGCGATCTGTCTAGATCGTTAGTTAAATCCATGATCCCTCCAAATCTTAGTTAAAATCTGCGATCTCTCCAGATCATTAGTTAAAATGCCATACTCTATGGATCATTGCCGAGTCCAATCCGCTCGCTCTTTGGGAGAGGACCTAATGTCCAAGCAAGTCCATCTACTCACTCTCCGGTTTTGGGACTCTCTCTAGCACAATCCCAATCCACTCGCTTTTCAGCAAGGGGACTTGCAGCTTACGGTCATCACTATATCTCTCAGGACATGACTACCATGATCAATTAATTCATAAATCAATGTTAGGGGGTAACCAATCTCTGTTGGTGTTTTGATATCAATATCGGTTATTACGTTCGCGTGATTTTCAAAATAAAGCATTCACTTGCGGAACTCAAGTTCGAAAATCCAACAGACATCACATCTAGCACTGAAACCAGACATCTTACTTAGAGTGTGCTTGGAGACCAACCATGGTCCATGCATGAGTAAGTGGCTTGATTGTAATACCATGTCATTTATTAAAAAACAAAAGGCCAACTGTGGAAATTGTACCTGACACCTTGCCGTCCTGATCATGGGATAACTATCCTTGGCCAGATCTGAGGCTGCTTCGATTTAGTGCAGATGATGGTTGCTCCTACGACAACATTGCAGTTTGGCTCCTCAGGTACTTCTGTATTTGGTTTTTCCTAACCTACTCCTCAATCAAATCATGGAGATGTCTGCAATCATTTGTCTCATACCCATCCAGTCCATAAAATAGGCAATACTTTCTCGATCTTCTTTCTCGATTGGTGGGGTTCTCCCCTCATCAGTTTTCGATAGGCGATACATGCCCTGCGTCAAGGTAAATCCACTTCGGGGTTTCGTTCAATTCTATGTAAGTAGAAAATTTATATTTCCTTCCTTACCACTTTGGTCCCCAAAAGCCTTCATCAGCCTTTCACTTTCCTTTATCATTACCAATTCCTTCTTTGGACAGTCATCCTCCATCCATAGCATTAACCTCTTCCTTTTTAGGTTCAACATCCTCTTGATATAGGTATCTCTCAGCCACATGATAAAATTCTACGAGATCCACCAATGGATCCCTTTCTAAATCAATCTTAAAATATATTTTAGCAACTCTTGAAATTGTCGTCATCAGAACCACGGATGGATCTGACTTAAGAACCACAATAGTTGCCGCATTAAACCTAGTCAAATAGCTCCTCATGGTCTCTCCGGCCCTTCGCTTCATGCTCGATGGCATCATTACATTTTCTGGCCATGAAATATGAACTCTGAACTGCCTCATGAAACTATTCACTGATTCGTTCCACGTGCCGATAGACCCATTTCCCGGTTGTTTGAACCACATCACCGCTATGTTTTTCAAATATAAAGGGAAACACCATCCCATTACTTCCTTAAATTTATCTAACACTTCCATATGTTGGATGTATCTTATTAGATGATACGTTGGATCGGTTTTTCCATCGTACATTTCCAGTGTCAGTAGCATGAAATCAGGTGGATTCCTTGCGTATCAGACGTTAGGAGTGAATAATGTTTTGGTCATGTCTTCCAAACTCTATTATGGAAGTCTACCTCTGATTACTCGTTTAACAATCTCGGTAATCCTGTCATTGTAATCTAACGAAAGTCTCTATTCCATATTCTCAATCTATCCTTTGTTTCTACGGGGAAACTCTGTTACTTACTCCTCTCGTCATGCAATTGCATTTTGATTCATGTGCAGGTGTTTGACATCATTTCATAGTTTTATACCATCTCTGTCCAAGTTCAAGTCAGCTATGCTCCCAAGTTCCATAGGATCGGTACCGATTTGTGCTTAGGGATCGGTGCCGAATCCATGGCATTTCTTTGGTAATCTCCCCATTTGGCTCCATTCCATTTCCTGGGGCATTTTTTCAAGTCTTTGGTTCTAATCCACAACAACTCCAGCCACTCTTGGTTATCCCATTCTTCTGATGAATCCTACCATCATCTCTTCTTAGTGGGCTATCATTCTATTCTGCATTTTCATCATCATTGTTTCTATTTCGTCTCTAATTATGTAGATGGAAGGGTTGTTAGATCCTGAGAATACCCCTTGGCTGCCCTCACGCCCTTGTTGGCTTTCTCTAGTAGTTCTCCTGATTGATGGTCTTGTCATCCTCTCCAATTTCATGTTTCAAGTTGTCAAATCCAAGTATTCTCAATGAAGGCATCAAAATGTTTACACCAAAAATTGGCACAAACACCCAATAAATAATAAATACAAAGATTTCAAGTAAATGGAAAAGAAAATAAATGAGCAACGAACAAATTTTATAGTGATTTGGAAAATATCCGGCCTACATCCGCTTAAACTTTGTTATTCGATTTCTATCGAGTTTTTACAAGGTTAATCTTATGGATAGGTAATGATCACCAAGATTGTGGAAGAAGTATAGAAATTTGTTAGAAGAACAAAAGTTCAACATAACAATGCCTCTCATCCTTTATTTATAGTTGTAGGTCGTTGGAATTCACTCTTCCATATTTGTGCCCACATTCTCCGTGTCTAGAAGTAGTTATGCCAAGAAGATTGTGGCTACATCATCAAATTTCAAGGATCGGTATCAATCCATGCAGGGATCATTACCGATCTAAGTGATTGGTTGGAAAACTTTCTTCGAGGTGTAGTAGTTGCTTTTATGGCTTTTGTCTCAGCTCTTGGCATCTAGTTGAATCGACATAAACTTCGATTGGATTGAATTCCTTGACTCGAAGGTGATCTGTAGCACTTGGTTTGTTCGTCACATGTTTGAGATGTGTTTGGCCAATAAACCAACTTATATGACATCTTATGACTTGCAAGCATTTTGACTTCACATGGTGTGAGTCGAAGAAGGATTTGGGCATGTATTGGGAATCGGTACTGATCCCTCGTCATTCTATCCATGCTTGTCTTGAATCATGGACTTTTAGGACTTTGCATTGAAAGTGAGTGGATATGTGGAAAACTCAGAGGAATTTTGGCAAGTTGATGGTTAATCCCTTGATTTTATTTGATATCTGAATCTGGAAGTTATTGCTTTTTATTCCTACTTGGTAGGTTTTCTGGTCAACTGATCTGAGTTGTCCGAATATGGCTTGGTCAAAAGGCTAGATAACATTAACAGGTTTATAATAATAATAGTAAGTTAACTAATGTTTATGATAATTAACTAATTTATAATAATAATAATAATTAATTTATAAAAATCAAAAGGCTGGGCTATGGTTTCAAAATAATAAAATAAAATGAGGGAGGTAATCAACATTCATATTGGTCAAGCTGGGATTCAAGTCGGAAAGTCGTGTTGGGAACACCGGTGTATTGAGCCTGGGATTTAGCCTAATGGAATATTGGTGATGATGCTTTTCGGACATTCTTCTTTGTTACTAGTGTTGGTAAGTATGTCCCTAGCGCTATCTTTCTTGATCTTTAACCTGAAGTAATCGATGAAGTTAGAAGTGGAACGTATTGTCAATTATTTCACCTAGGAAAACTCGTCTCTAGAGTAGAAGATGTTGCTAATAACTTTGCTAGAGGATATTACATTGGGAAAAGATATTTTATAGTTGTGTCTAGACCATGTAATAAAATTAGCAAACAATTGCATTGGCCTGCAAGGTTTCTTGGTTTTCAGTGTTATTGGTAGTGGTACTTTGTTATTAAGTTTTATAAAAATTAAATAAGTATATGAAAATTAAAATAAGTTGGTAACAAAAATAATTAGGCTAATGTTAATGAAAATTAACTAAGTTCATAATAATAATACTACTAATAATAACAACAACAAAAATCATAATTGCAATATTAACAGCTAACAAGCCATGTTTATAGAAATAAACTAAGTTTCATAACAATAAATTAAGTTTATAATAATAATAATACCAATACTAATAAATTATAAAATTGTTTAAGTTTCATAAAAAATAACTAAGTATAGAATAGCAACAACACCTGTAACGACCCGGGATTTGAGGCAATACCAATTTAATAATCTGCATTAATAGTTTAATTGGTTTGATAATTTTCTTTATAATTTCATTTTAAATTGGTAAATTTAATCTTTTAAAGGTTAATAAATTTTTAATTTGGTAATTCTGATCAATATCTTTTTAACAATTTAAAATTGATAAGATTTGTTTTCAAAGTTAATAAAATTTTATTCTATTTATAATATATATATATTTGATATATATTGTGAATAGGAATATCTTCTGTTTAAATAAAAGACAAATCTTCAAATTGTAATATATGAGTATGTATATGTTATAATTTGGGTTGATTTGAAATTTAATTCAATCTATTGATAATTTTGAATAGTAATTTAAAGTTTTGTTTTAAAATTTTATTTTTCAAAAGTTAATTTAGATTTATCAAATTATTTTCAATTATAAGATAATTGTTTGTTTTTAAAATATAAGATTTTTTTTAATATGATAGTTTAAAAAGATTTAAACATTTTGTTTTGCTTTCTTTTTAAAATACCTAATATATATGGTTATAAATGATAAATATGAATGTTTTAAATTTAAAATATATATGTATAAGATGTATATTTATGTTATAACTAGTTTTAGAATATTTTCTTTAAAAAGTAAACCCATATATTCATACATAAGTATTTGTTAATTAAGTAAATAAGTAAGTTTATATTATCATTTAAATTAAATAAAATTTTATTTACAATGCTAAAATACATGTGTAAACATGTTAAGACGTCTCTAAACACATGTAAGGAAAATTAATCTATATAGTGACAAATGTTAGAAAATTAAATAATATAATGACAAATGTAAATTCTTCTTCAACATGTAGCAACATATTAATTAATATAACATAATTCATTTTAAAACATAAAGAAAATTTGCTCCTCTTTCATTTTTTTGCCAAAGCTTTCTTTCTTCTTTTCAAAATATTTTTCTTCCTTCATGAATTAATGGCAAAACAATAAACCCCTTTTAAATCTGAGAATTAAATCCTAGAACAAATCAGAAATTCTTTTTCAAAACCTGGAACTTGAATTCAAAAGCAAAATCTGCAAATTCTAAGAGGAGTTCTACTGCAACTTCAACCTATAATGCAAGAATTCATAATCAACTCAGCAATTTCAAATTCTGCAAGTTTAAATGAAGTTCAACTGCTTTTCAGAGTTCAATTTCAATCTGCAAATTGAAGTTCTCATCAACCTACATTTCAAAATGGAATCTAGTTCAACATTTTAAAGCGTTAATTCAGGCATGCAGTAGTGTTCCATCAGCTGGCAAGGTCAAAGCATTTTTTTTCAAATTTAAGAATCAAGAGCCTGGGAAATGAATTAAATCTGCTCTGCCTATATGAACAGGTGAGTAAATGTTTTAAAAACAGATAATATTTGTTTAACTTAAATGCATGTGATAAATTTGTGAATTAATCTTGATATTGCATGAAAATTCTGCAGTATTTATATTTTTGGATTGATAGAATTGCATATGTATTGGTCTGTGTATAGATGACTACTCTGTTATCTGTTCTTCCTGGTCCAGATTCAATATCTTTTAAAAAAAATTCAAATCTCCTAAAACAATCAATGTTTAGCTTTGATAATTTAATGAAAATTGTTGTTAATGGATCATAATAGTGTTTAAATTCATTTCAGTATTTCTATTTCAATAAATAAGTTAAAATCAGAAATGACAGTAAATTTCATGATTCATGAAAAAACCAAGTACTTTAAATTCTAAATTGAATTACATGCATGTGATCTTGATGTAAAATCATGAATTTAGATATGAAATTTGAAATTTTTAGTTTAGTAATTTATTCAAAGTTTGGGTTTGAATGTTTGGGGTTTTTTTTATGATCTGCAGATGATATACTTAATAGACTGAGTCGATACTTGGATCGAAGCTTGCATGTATGTTATAGATTAAGGGGAAAATACTTTCAAAATTTTCCAATGTATAATTTGATCGAAATCGATTGAATTAGGGTTTAGTATTGGTTTTTGTTTGTCTAGTTGTCGAGGAATTTGAGACGTGGATAAGGATTCGGGTTCGATCGCGACTTGGGAATAGTGGCGTGGAGGTTGTGGCGATGCTTTGAGGTGATCGTTGGGGTTTCCGGTGGTGGCTATGACCGACGACGATGGGTTGAGTGGTTCGTGTTTCAGCAGTTTTCGAGCAAGAGGGGTCGATTTCGATTCATAATAGGATTTTTGGATTGGGTTGGTCGTAAGGCACGACGTGGTCGCCGCTGACTTAGGGATGGTCGGAGGGAGGATCGGCGATGCTTGGTTCGACGTGCATTGTGCACACATGTACACATGTACAAATCAGAAATTCTTTTTCAAAACCTGGAACTTGAATTCAAAAGAAAAATCTGCAAATTTTAAGAGGAGTTCTAATGCAACTTCAACCTATAATGCAAGAATTCATAATCAACTCAGCAATTTCAAATTCTGCAAATTTAAATGAAGTTCATCTGCTTTTCAAAGTTCAATCTCAATCTGGAAATTGAAGTTCTCATCAACCTGCATTTCAAAATGGAATCCAGTTCAACATTTTAAAGCATCAATTCATGCAAGCAGTAGTGTTCCATCAGCTGGCAAGGTCAAAGCATTTTTTTCAAATTTAAGAATCAAGAGCCTGGGAAATGAATTAAATCTGCTCTGCCTATATGAACAGGTGAGTAAATGTTTTTGAAAACAGATAATATTTGTTTAACTTAAATGCATGTGATAAATTTGTGAATTAATCTTGATATTGCATGAAAATTCTACAGTATTTATATTTTTGGATTGATAGAATTGCATATGTATTGGTCTGTGTATAGATGGCTACTCTGTTATCTGTTCTTCCTGGTCCAGATTCAATTTCTTTTAAAAAAAATTCAAATCTCCTAAAACAATCAATGTTTAGCTTTGATAATTTAATGAAAATTGTTGTTAATGGATTATAATAGTGTTTAAAATCATTTCAGTATTTCTATTTCAATAAATAAATTAAAATCAGAAATGACAGTAAATTTCTTGATTCATGAAAAAACCACCTACTTTAAATTCTAAATTGAATTACATGCAAGTGATCTTGATGTAAAATCATGAATTTAGATATGAAATTTGAAATTTTAAGTTTAGTAATTTATTCAAAATTTGGGTTGAATGTTTGGGGTTTTTTTAT
This sequence comes from Allium cepa, assembly GCA_030765085.1. Classification (NCBI taxonomy): domain Eukaryota; kingdom Viridiplantae; phylum Streptophyta; class Magnoliopsida; order Asparagales; family Amaryllidaceae; genus Allium; species Allium cepa. The sequence goes on from CM060943.1 coordinate 725,143,688, forward strand.
GATCTGCAGATGATATACTTAATAGATTGAGTTGATACTTGGATCGAAGCTTGCATGTATGTTATAGATTAAGGGAAAAATACTTTCAAAATTTTCCAATGTATAATTTGATCGAAATCGATCGAATTAGGGTTTAGTATTGGTTTTTGTTTGTCTGGGTTGCTGAGGAATTTGAGACGCGGATAAGGATTCGGGTTCGATCGCGACTTGGGAATAGTGGCGTGGAGGTTGTGGCGATGCTTTGAGGTGATCGTTGGGGTTTTCGGTGGTGGCCATGACCGACGACGATGGGTTGAGTGGTTTGTGTTTCAGCAGTTTTCGAGCAAGAGGGGTCGATTTCGATTCATAATAGGATTTTTGGATTGGGTTAGTCGTAAGGCACGACGTAGTCGCCGCTGACTTAGGGATGGTCGGAGGGAGGATCGACGATGCTTGGTTCGCCGTGCATTGTGCACACATGTATGCTTTGTATACAGGAAACGGTGGATTTGGGGAAGATGAAGGGTGACCCGGAGTGACGTTCGTGTATTTCTAGTTGCGACTCGAAGCAGAGATGCCTGGGTTTTAACTTGGGGTAAAGCTCGTGTGTTTGCCAAGCTAGTCTCGGGTTTTAAGTTGTTGCTTTTTGTAAGATCTGTGTAGTGATGTTAGTTGCAAAGTAACTCGAGTGATTAAGTTCTATGTGATAATATAGGTATGTCGATTTAAAACTTATTGAATAAATTAAAAATCAAGCTTGTGTTTTATAAAAGAAACAAACAAAAAAGTTGAAACTTGTTGTTTAAAAATAAATATAAATCAAACTTTATAAATGTTAATTCAATTTATTTCCAAAATTTAAAATGTTTTAAATGATTTTCTTTGAAAAGCAAAGTATTAATTGAATTTATTTTAAATTTAAATTGTTAAGAAGTTTGAATTTGAAAATAATTATTTAAGTAAATTTTGAATTTCAATTTAAAGAAGAGTTTTGAATTTTGAATTCAAAAGGAATGTTTTCTTTTTAAAATATTAAATCAAGATATTAAGTAATGATTTAAAAAACTAAATTTCAATATCTATTGAAAATTTATAAATTTAAATTAGATGTTTAAAGTGTGTTTCTAAATTAGATTTCTAAACCCCTTATTTTCAAATAAGGTAAATGTTATGATTTTGAAAATCCAATTGAATAAATTTGTTTTTTTAAAAACTTGATTAATTTCAAATAATTTATTTATGAAGATAAATATGGTTAATTTATCTTAAGAATGCTTATTTAATATAATTTGTTAATAAGTAAAGAGTTTAATTGACATAAATGATTTTCTTAATTAATTAAGGATTTTGTTTAATTATAAGAAGTTAATTAATTAATTATTTAATTAATTTTAAAAATTAGTTAATTATTTATTTAATTTTAAATATCACTTAATTATGGATTAATTAAGTGTAATTACTTAATAAAGTGGTTAATGGTTAATAATTGAATGTAATAAAAAAAAGTTAATTACTTATGGAAGTAACTGATGGAAATTACTCATAGGAGTAATTAGTTGAAGTGATTAATGGTTAATCGCTAGATGATATTAATCTAAGGATTGATTAATATAATTGTTTTAAAGTTAATTAATTATGGATTAATTACTTAATTAAAGAATTTAGGATTCTTTAATGATGGAATTAATTATTTGTTAAGTAATTAATTAAGGAAGCAATCAAGATTTATAAATGGAAGTAACTAGAAGATAATTACTTATGTAAGAAATTAAGAGTTAATTACTTAATTAATTTTAGTTAATTAATTAATGTGATTAATTAATTAATGAAATGTGATTAATTTAAGATTAATTACTAAGGGTAATTAATTAAAAGTGTAATTTATTAATAAAGTAATTAATTAAGGATTATTTATTTATTTAATTGATTAAAAATTACTTAATGAAGTAATTAAAGATTAATTAATTAGGATAACTAATCAAAGATTGATATAATTAATTAAGAAGTTAATTAATTTAGATAAGTAATTACAAATTGTTAATTACTGTTTATGATTAATGAGATGATTAATTATAGTTAATTATTTAATTAATTAAAGTAATTATTTATTAATAACGATCGTTTAATTAATTTAATTAAAGAATTAATCAAGGTTGGTTAACAAAAGTAATCAATTTAAGTATGATTAATTAATTTTAATTAATTAAGGTCTAATGTAATTAATTATATTTAATTAATTATTGGAAGCTAATGAAGGATCACTATTGTAATTAATGATAGTAATTAAAAGGTTAATTACTGAACATGGTTAAAGATAATTACTTGAATGTAATTAAAAGATAATTAATCAGGGAAGATTAATTAAATAAGTTCATTAAGAAATGATTTATTTATTTGGAATAAATAAATGAAGAAGGATTTAAGTAATCCAATTGATTAAGAGTTAATCAATTCTGCTTTGGATGATTGATTAATATTGATTGATTGATTGATTGATATTGGATGATCAATATTGGGTGATTGATATTGGGTGATTGGTTGATACTGGATGATTTGAATATCTCTGTTATGTGATATGCTGCTTTGTGAGATGAATGTTTGATATGAATTATCTATTGTGATAATGTTATTCATCTATCTGTTATATCATCCTTAATATAAGTTGATTGTTTAAAACCCTTAAGAACAACTTGGACATTAAAATGGCGTTTGTTTTCGGTGAGACCGAGATCGGGTTTCCATATTTGGGATCCGAAAACCACACCGATTCTAATTAAACGTTAGGTCGTGAATCCAAGTGGAGCTTTGTGAAGACTTGAAGTGTAAGAACTATACATCAGTATAACTCTGTGGGTGATTCCGTAATGAGACTGATGGAATAGTACTTATAGGTTCGAGATGGTGATTTAGAGTGCAAGGGCTATGGTCGTTGACTCTAAGAGTGATTCCAAAATGAGTGCAACAAGATAGTGCCTTCGGTTTCGTTCGAACCCGGAACGAACTTGTATGGATTGAATGCTTTCATAACATCGTCAGGTGGACGATGAGCATTCTAAGATAGATGTGTTCTATAAAGGTAATCGTAGCCTCAAGCCTCATCAATCGGGAATGGCTAAAACATGGGAGGTGCAGTAAGGCTTCGTGGGTAGCTCCCACTGGAGAGCAAGATTTTCCCGTCTAGAAGTCCCTTTTTATTCGGCTGTGTGGGCAGTTGGAATCGTGAGGCAACTATGGGGTTGTCTTGTTCGGGACTGTTCAGTAAGGAATGGTCCCGGCCTTATGTTGCAGCGGAGTTAGGATGGCTCCTTGGTACGTTGATCTAGGCTACGTACTGTGACGGGCGGTACCCCAGTAGCCCTGCCATTGATGGAAACCCATTCTTCCTACGAGACCCTACGGTTTTGATTGTATTACCCACTTTTGTGGCTAGTAGCTGGAATTCAATAATGTAACAATTTCGGCTATTTCATATTTACTTGAAAACCCTAGACACTATTATAATATCACTGGATTTCCTATCAAGTGTTTTGGTTAGCGTAAGGTAAAAACTTTTCCATGTTTATGTGTGGGAAGTCTTATGTGATAGCTTTTCTTTCAAAGGTTTTTCTAAAGTTAAGTAACTTTAAACCGTTTACTCACACCAGACCCCTGTCTGACCCGAGTATTTATTTTCTGTTTTATTAAACTCTTGGGTACTCATATTATGTATGAGTAGTCAAGTGATTCAGGTTTGCTTGACGAATTCTGGAGGAGATATGGAGCAGGAGGCTCCGACGTGTAGATATATATTGATTCCGCTGTGTTTGTTGTATTTGTATCTTGTGATTACTTGAGATGATTAGTTAGACAGATGCTTATAACTGTCTAATATGTGTTGTATAAGTTGTGTGCTCTGATGTAATATGATACTATGTAATATTTTATGTGATATATTATATTTCATTCGTTCCGCTGTGAGTTATCTGTTGTTGTTGTGTTCTTCTTTCTCTTTCTTTTCTTATTCTATCCCTTTCTTTCTTCTTTGATGATGCGATTTCCTGGAGTTAGGAAGTCTGGATGTCTCATTTGGTATTAGAGCATTAGGTTGAGTGAATACCTAGGCTCTGGAGTGGTGTCTTTCTTGAGAGAGCGTATTTGTAATTTTTATATATAACTATATATATATATATACATATATATATATATACCTGATCTGTTGGGTTATCTGTTCGGATTTTCCAACATAAGTTTTTAGAGGTAGATGGAGTAGTGGTTTGTGTGTGTAACACGACTACCACTGATGGAAGAGGTCCATATGTTGAGGTTGGAAATATTTGTCGAGACTGTAGACCTAATACCGTCTCAAGTGAGATTTGTAGGTTGGAGTAAGGATTTCTGATGTAGCACGACCTATAGAAGTCCAGAAGTTAAACCATTCACAAGTTAATGAAGCTTCAGTTCAATCTCCTAAGTCGTGTACGAGTCAACAAGGGAAGGCAACACGAGTTAACTTCGCTCTAGGACGAGTGGAGGAAGCTACGGAGCTAACTCGTTTGAGAACTTTAAGTCGTTGCCGACTTAAGGAACAAGGCTCACGACCTAAGGAGGAGATCCTAAGTCGTCCGCGACTTAACAAAGTAAAGGGGGACGAGCCAGAGAAGCTACGATCTAAAGATCCACGAGAAAAGAAGCTGCGAGTTGATGGGAGCATAAGTCGTTCATGCTTGATGAGTCACAAACGAGTTAACGACACGGGTCTAAGTCGTTCACGACTTAACAGAACAGAAGTTGTCGAAGGCTTAAGTCGTCTCCGAGCTAACTGGTTGACAAAGGGAAAAAGGAGCCGAGTTAACGACCTAAAGTCTTAGGTCGGCAGCGACCTAAAGGAAGGTGTTGTATATGTGCTTTGTTGTACCGGTGTTAGGTCATGAGTCGGTGAAGCTGTGGGTCGTGTTGTATTTTAGGTCGTTACCGACCTATGGGTTGTGTTGGGTGCTAAGTCGCGAATCTTTGAGTCGTTATATGTTAAGTCGGTAATGAGTTAAGTCGTGTACATATGTTGTATTGCTTTAACTCGGTCATGTATAATAGGTCGTACTTGGTTAAGTCGGCCATGTGTGAGTCGGTCATGTTGTGCTATGTTGTAATGGGTTTAGGTCGCCACTGTGGTAAGTCGGCAACGACCTAGGATGAGTCGTAGGTCGGCAACGACTTAGGGACTGGGTCGAAAACTCTATAAATAGGGGCGTGTGTTGTACATTTGAAGTAGTTGATTTTTTGAATAAAATTCTCTTTTGTTAGCTTTGTGCTTTCATACCAATTGGTAGTTGAGTGTAATCTCCTATCTCCTCTTTCGGTTAATCGAGTGCGCTCGATTCAACGATCGTAGAAGCCGATTCACGGAATCTAGTGCGCTAGATCAACGTGCGAAGAATCGTAGATCTTTGAACACGGTATAGTGCGCTATCAACGTGTTTGAGATAGCTAGAGTTCGGTATCTTTGGATCAACGAACTTGGGCATTTTGGTATCTTCAACTCACCGATTGCTACATTCCATCGATTGAAGTTTTGTTTGATTAATCCGCTGCGTCATTATTGGTATCGGAGCCATACTTAGCCAATCATAGCTAAGTTGATTCTTGGAGCCAAGTTTTTGAAGTTTGAAGTTGTTCATCGTGTTCATATTGAAGTTGCATCAAGTTTGGAGTGTTTGATCCATTTCATTTTGGATCGAGGAGTTGGATATTGTTTGGATTTTGTCTTGGAGTTTTGCGCGCCAAGATTTGAAGTGTGGAGCCGTGTAGAAGCCATTGCCGATCTAAGTAGAGGCCGAGACAAGATTAAGCCGTGCATTGTTGAGCCGTGACTTATTGCATTGTTGAAGCTTTGAATTTTGTGTTTGAATTGTTGAAGTTTGAGAAGTTTTTCAATTATGCCACCAAGGAGAGCTAATCGTCATCAAAACGTTGAAGCTTTGTTTCGTAGAGAAGAAGCCGAGCTTATGGAACAACGTATTAATGAAAAATTTGATGAAGGCATTGGAAAATTGGAGAAATTGATGAATGATTTGAATCAAAGGAGGAGATCACCAAACTCGAACCATGGAGGAAACCGAGTTTCGCCATCGGTTACGGAAGCGAGGAGGGTATCACCACATTCTTGTAGAGATAGAAGAGAAACATCAATTTCATCACGAAGAGATCATCATGACTATGCACATGAAGAGAGAAGAAGTCAACGTGAATTTGAACATGAAGCATATAGAGATGAAGAGAGACATAGTCAAAGAAGTATGCATGAACGAAGGGATGATAATGGTCGAGATCGATGTAGACGTACTTTTGATTTTGTTGAAGAAGGTGATAGAGCTAGTATTCATTATCGAGATCGAGACCAAGTTCGAAATTCTTATCGGGATGTTGAAGATGATCGTCGATGGGAATCGGGTATGAAGATGGAAATTCCGGAGTTTAAAGGCGGAATGATTGCAGAAGAATTTCTCGATTGGATTTCTAATGTTGAAGAGATCTTCGATTACAAGGAGGTCCCGGAGAATCGAAGGGTGAAGTTGGTTGCTACTAGGTTGAGGGGAAGAGCTTTGGCGTGGTGGCAACAAACTAAACTTACCAGGGAGAGAATGGGAAAGTCAAAGATAGAATCGTGGGAAAAGATGAAAAAGTTGATGAGATCTACTTTCTTACCTTACAACTACCAATCACTTATGTACCAGAGGTTGCAGAATCTGAGGCAAGGGACAAAGTCTGTTAGTGATTATGCTGATGAATTTTACCAACTCATTGCCAGGAATGATATTATGGAAACGGAAGAACAGCTAACTGCTAGATTCATTGGGGGATTGAGAATGCAGATCCAGGATATGGTTAATATGTTTGATCCTAGATCAGTTGCAGAGGCACATCAGAAAGCGTTGGCTTGGGAGAAACAAGGAAGGCGTGGAGGTGGTGTGTTTACTAATTCCAATAATCAAGCAAGGGGTGTTGGTGGAAGTTCTAATGTTCCTAAACCTGTTTCAAAGCCAGTGGTGAAGGAGGCTGAGAAGGCGAAGGTTAGCAGTGGGTTCAAGTGTTATAATTGTCAGGAGTTGGGTCACAAAAGCAATGAATGTCCGAAGCCGAAGAAGAGAACCATGGTTGCAGAAGTTGAGGAGGATGATGGTGAGGAAGCAGAGTGTTCAAATACACCTTATGTTGAGGAGGAAGAAGAATTGTTTGGAGATGAAGGTTGTAATCTTATGATGAGGAGAAGTTGTTTGACACCAAAGCAAGAGGAGGATTGTAGTTGGTTGAGAAGCAATATTTTTCAGTTGACATGCACTATTCTGGGAAAGGTTTGCAAGTTCGTTATTGATGCGGGAAGTTGTGATAATATTATTTCTACAGAAGCAGTGAGGAAATTGAACTTGAAAACTGAGAAGCATCCTAAACCGTACAAGTTAGCATGGTTAAGGAAGGGTGGTGAAGTGAAAGTGTGTCGAAGAGCTTGTGTTAATTTTTCTATTGGGAAGAAGTACAAAGATGAAATTTGGTGTGATGTTGTGGATATGGATGTTTGTCATTTGTTGTTGGGCAGACCGTGGCAGTTTGATAGAGCAGTTCAACATGACGGTCGTGCCAATAGTTACAGTTTCATGTTCGAGGGTACTAAAATCACTTTGGTTCCCAAGAAACAGCAACAGAAGGAGAGCAAGCTAGAAGAGATTGAAGAATTGAAAACTCTGTTGACTTTGAAGGAGTTTGTCAAGGAAGTGGAGGAAGAACCTGAAGTGTTTTTGTTGATTGGGAGAGAGAGTAGTGAAGAAGTTGAGATTCCAGATGAAGCAAAGCCAATTTTGAAAGAATTTGAAGATGTCTTTCCAGAGGAGTTGCCTAAAGAGTTACCGCCACTTAGAGATATTCAACATCAAATTGATCTTGTTCCGGGAGCAGTGTTACCACATCGACCACATTATCGAATGAGTCCGAAGGAACATGAGGAGTTACGAAGGCAGGTAGAAGAGTTGTTGGAACAGGGACGTGTTCAGGAGAGCTTGAGTCCTTGTGCCGTGCCAGCATTGTTAGTACCAAAGAAGGACGGAACATGGAGAATGTGCACAGATAGTAGAGCTTTGAACAAGATTACTGTTCGTTACAGATTTCCTATGCCGAGGTTGGATGATTTGTTAGACCAGTTGAGTGGGGCAACTATATTCTCGAAGATTGATTTGAAGAGTGGTTATCATCAAATTCGAATCAGACCTGGAGACGAATGGAAGACAGCTTTCAAGACGAGAGAGGGGTTGTACGAATGGTTGGTTATGCCATTTGGTTTGTCAAATGCACCTAGTACATTCATGCGGGTGATGAATCAAATCTTTAGACCATTCATTGGAAAGTTCGTTGTGGTTTATTTCGATGATATTCTGATTTACAGCAGAAGTATGGAGGAGCATGTTCTATATTTGAGGGAAGTATTGATTATTCTTCGTGAGGAACAATTTTATGCTGCTACGAAGAAATGTGTGTTTATGACGCACAGTGTTTTATTCCTGGGTTATGTTGTTTCAGGGGAAGGTATTCAAGTTGACCAGAGTAAAGTTGAGACAGTCAGGAATTGGCCTCAGCCAAAGACAATTACGGAAGTAAGGAGTTTTCATAGGCTAGCATCATTCTACCGAAGATTCATACCACACTTCAGTAGCGTGATGGCTCCAGTTACTGATTGCATGAAAGGGAAACAATTTACATGGTCAGAAGAAGCGGGAGTTGCTTTTGAGAAGATCAAGGAATTGTTGACGTCCGCACCAATTCTTGTTCTACCGAATTTTCAGTTATTGTTTGAATTGCATACTGATGCTTCGAAGGTTGGTATTGGAGGAGTTCTGAGTCAGAATGGGAAGCCAGTTGCTTATTTCAGTGAAAAGTTGTCAGGGGCAAAGATGAGATACAATACATATGACGTTGAGTTTTATGCTGTTGTGCAAGCTATCAAGCATTGGAGGCATTATCTGTTTAAGAAGGAATTTGTTCTTTATACTGATCATGAAGCATTGAAGCATTTACAGAGGCAGGATAAAATCTCAGCGAGACATGCATCATGGATTGCTTATTTACAGCAGTTTACTTTTGTCGTTAAGCACAAATCAGGGGTGACAAATCGGGTAGCTGATGCTTTGAGTAGGAGGAGTCATTTATTAACGACAATGAAGGTGGAAGTGACGGGGTTTGAAATGTTGCCAGAGATGATTAATGAAGATCCTTACTTTGTGAAATATATTGAGAAAGTGAAGGATGGGAGTACCGATGAATTTATGTTGGTTGATGGATTCTTGTTAAAAGGAAATCAATTATGCATTCCAGATTGTAGTTTGAGATTGAAAATTATCAAGGAGTTGCACGAGGAAGGACATGTGGGCCGTGATCGTACTTTGAAATTGATTTCACAGTCTTACTTTTGGCCGTCGATGAGAAAAGAGGTTGAAAGATTCGTGGAGAGATGCCATATTTGCCAGGTGTCAAAGGGAACGGCAACGAATGCAGGGTTGTATAGGCCATTACCAGTACCGTCTAAGCCATGGGTTGATATTAGCATGGATTTCGTTTTGGGTTTGCCGAGAACTCAAAGGGGAAATGATTCGATATTTGTTGTAGTGGACAGGTTTTTGAAGATGGTACATTTTGTTGCTTACAAGAAGACGGCAGATGCTGTTCGTGTTGCGCAATTATTTTTCAAGGAGATTTATCGACTTCATGGATTGCCAGAGTCTATTGTTTCGGATAGAGATACTCGTTTTCTGAGTCACTTTTGGTTGAGTTTGTGGAAGATGGTGGGAACGAAACTGAAATTTAGTAGTGCTTATCATCCGCAAACTGACGGGCAGACAGAAGTTGTTAACAGGTCATTGGGAAATTTATTGCGATGTCTTGTACAGGATAATTTGAAAAGTTGGGACATGAAGTTATGCCAAGCTGAATTTGCACATAATCATGCAGTGAATCGTAGCACGGGATTCAGTCCCTTTCAGATTGTTTATTCAAATTTACCCAGGGGACCGTTGGATTTGGCAGTAGTACCACAGTCGAAGGGGACAGTTAAACGAGCTGTTGATTTTGTTGATGAGCTGACTGAATGTCATAAAATCGTTCAGGAACGATTGGAGAAATCGAATGAGAAGTATAAGAAGTCTGCAGATTTGAAGCGACGAAATGTTGAATTTAACGAAGGCGATTTGGTTTATGCAGTGTTGACAAAAGACCGTTTTCCAGTGGGAACATACAATAAAATGAAAGCGCGGAAAATTGGTCCAGTTGAAGTTTTCAAGAAAATCAATGAGAATGCTTATCGATTAAAGTTACCAGATGATGTTTATACTTCTGATGTTTTTAACGTCAAACATTTAATTCCATATCTGATTAAAGTTACCAGATGATGTTACCAGTTGAGGAAGAATTTACAAATTCGAGGTCGAATTTTTCTCAACCAGGGGAGGATGATGTAGCACGACCTATAGAAGTCCAGAAGTTAAACCATTCACAAGTTAATGAAGCTTCAGTTCAATCTCCTAAGTCGTGTACGAGTCAACAAGGGAAGGCAACACGAGTTAACTTCGCTCTAGGACGAGTGGAGGAAGCTACAGAGCTAACTCGTTTGAGAACTTTAAGTCGTTGCCGACTTAAGGAACAAGGCTCACGACCTAAGGAGGAGATCCTAAGTCGTCCGCGACTTAACAAAGTAAAGGGGGACGAGCCAGAGAAGCTACGATCTAAAGATCCACGAGAAAAGAAGCTGCGAGTTGATGGGAGCATAAGTCGTTCATGCTTGATGAGTCACAAACGAGTTAACGACACGGGTCTAAGTCGTTCACGACTTAACAGAACAGAAGTTGTCGAAGGCTTAAGTCGTCTCCGAGCTAACTGGTTGACAGAGGGAAAAAGGAGCCGAGTTAACGACCTAAAGTCTTAGGTCGGCAGCGACCTAAAGGAAGGTGTTGTATATGTGCTTTGTTGTACCGGTGTTAGGTCATGAGTCGGTGAAGCTGTGGGTCGTGTTGTATTTTAGGTCGTTACCGACCTATGGGTTGTGTTGGGTGCTAAGTCGCGAATCTTTGAGTCGTTATATGTTAAGTCGGTAATGAGTTAAGTCGTGTACATATGTTGTATTGCTTTAACTCGGTCATGTATAATAGGTCGTACTTGGTTAAGTCGGCCATGTGTGAGTCGGTCATGTTGTGCTATGTTGTAATGGGTTTAGGTCGCCACTGTGGTAAGTCGGCAACGACCTAGGATGAGTCGTAGGTCGGCAACGACTTAGGGACTGGGTCGAAAACTCTATAAATAGGGGCGTGTGTTGTACATTTGAAGTAGTTGATTTTTTGAATAAAATTCTCTTTTGTTAGCTTTGTGCTTTCATACCAATTGGTAGTTGAGTGTAATCTCCTATCTCCTCTTTCGGTTAATCGAGTGCACTCGATTCAACGATCGTAGAAGCCGATTCACGGAATCTAGTGCGCTAGATCAACGTGCGAAGAATCGTAGATCTTTGAACACGGTATAGTGCGCTATCAATGTGTTTGAGATAGCTAGAGTTCGGTATCTTTGGATCAACGAACTTGGGCATTTTGGTATCTTCAACTCACCGATTGCTACATTCCATCGATTGAAGTTTTGTTTGATTAATCCGCTGCGTCAATTTCTCTGATATTCGAAGGAAATCTTTTAAAATGATTCGATGTCTATCTTTGAAATGTAAGTTTGGATCTGTCGGAAGTGTAGAAGTAAGTGATGGTATCTTGATAACTGTGTGATGAGATGCAGTATCCATGGATATTTTTCGAAGATGTTTTCTCTTGAAACAGTTTTAGAAGTAGTTGAAGTACAGTCTTTACCTACTGTAGGGAAGACTTGTCTGTGTAGAAGTTATCTGGATCTGTAGTAAGGAGGTTTGCTGTTTTGGAATATGAGACTAAGGTCTATAAGTTGTTTCGCTTTGGCATGGTCTCATTTGTCATTCCCTAAGGAGTGCGAGATGTTGATGCTTGGTTTGGAGCCCGAATTTCTTGGGTAGTTGTCTGCCATCTCAGAGGTCTTTTGTATGGTTTGTTGATCGTTTTGGTTTTCGAGAAGCCTTTGGATTAGAAGTCTTTGGTTAGCTGTGGTAGCAGTGCAACTCGAAGTGTTCGATGTGCTGACAAGAAGGTCTTTTAGCTTTGCTGTATCATCGAGGTAGAGTTTGGGAGCAACTGTGTGGCTTGTTTCTCTGATGATTCAGGAATCTTTGTGGTTTTTCTTTCAGTAGCAGGGCGGGTGGTGAAGTTTTCTTGAGGGTTAATCTTGTTTGGAGGAGCTTAAGGCTGTTCTAATTAGTAAAGAGAGGACAGTTTCTTTGGAATCCGAACTAGGTTGGATCGCAAAAGTGACTTGCGATTAGTTTGGGAATTTTTCTTGGGCAAATCTTTTGTTTGAGATTGAGAATTCTCATGTGGAAGTAGAAGCTACTGATGTAATCAGAAGTTTGTCTGCATCTGGAGTTGAGTTCCATATTGTTTTGGTTCCTAAAGTGATACTGGTGGTTAGCCTAGTAGAAGAGTTGATGTAGCAACTCAGAAATTTTTGGATTTGGTTTGGGCAGATCTAGTTTTGAGTTTGGATTCTGTAGTAAGATTTCGTGACCAAGTCTGATGGGTCACTCAGATTTTATGGATTTGATGAACAAGGTTTCCGGATATATTGGATAAGTTTGTACTTGTGTTCATCAACAGTATTCTCATCTATTTCAGAATCAGAGTTATGCAGCGGAAGCAGGGTAGCAGCTGTGCAAGGAAGGAAGTAAGTTCTGTTTGCTATTGCTTGGGAAGTAGAGCTTGAGATCTAGATTTTGATGGATCTTGGAAGACTTTTCAATTGGATATGATCCAAAAACTGTTTGCTTTGGTCTAGTTGTTTCTGGAAGCATCAGCGTAGGTTGAGCTAATCAGGAAGAGATTTGCAGCCCAGGATTGTCTGTTGAGTTATACAGATATGAGATAAGGAGTTTGGAATTTGAAGTTGGAGACTTCATTGTTATTAAGATTTCTCTTGTTAAGAGAGCAGTAATTGGATAAGATTGGTTGGTTAGTGCTGCAGCATTTGATATTTCTTATCTGTGTTTTTGATAGGATAAGATTGAATTGCCAGTTGGATAGCTGGAATTCATTGTTGGTTGTTAAATCTGTAGTTCAGTTGGATTTAGAAGTTGTGCTAGACTTGAGTATAATCTTATGTTCTGTTTAGATTAGTGGATCTAGAGATGAGTTGAGCTCTGGATTTTAATGGTGTAGTTTGTTTAGCTTCTGCAGAGCGAGTCTCCCGATGATTTTTACTTGGGAAACTCGAGATATTGTTAGTCAGATTTATTCTGATTTTTGTCAGGATAATCAGTTAGGTTTGTTTGCTTGATTAATTGCTATGGTTGTACGAACTGGTTGTTAGGTATGCTTTGCTGTTCGAAATTGAAATCTTTGCTGGATTATTAAATTACCTTTGCTTTTAAATTTCGGGCACGAAATTCTTTTAAGGGGGGAGGATTGTAACGACCCGGGATTTGAGGCAATATCAATTTAATAATCTACATTAATAATTTAATTGGTTTGATAATTTTCTTTATAATTTCAATTTAAATTGGTAAATTTAATCCTTTAAAGGTTAATAAATTTTTAATCTAGTAATTTTGATCAATATCTTTTTAACAATTTAAAATTGAAATGATTTGTTTTTCAAAGTTAATAAAATTTTATTCTATTTATAATATATATACATATATATTTGATATATATTGTGAATAGTAATATCTTTTGTTTAAATAAAAGATAAATCTTCAAATTGTAATATATATGTATGTATATGTTATAATTTTGGTTGATTTGAAATTTAATTCAATCTATTGATAATTTTGAATAGTAATTTAAAGTTTTGTTTAAAATTTTATTTTTCAAAACTTAATTTAGATTTATCAAATTATTTTCAATTATAAGATAATTGTTTGTTTTTAAAATATAAGATTTTTTTTTAATATGATAGTTTAAAAAGATTTAAACATTTTGTTTTGCTTTCTTTTTAAAATACCTAATATATATGGTTATAAATGATAAATATGAATGTTTTAAATTTAAAATATATATGTATAAGATGTATATTTATGTTATAACTAGTTTTAGAATATTTTCTTTAAAAAGTAAACTCATATATTCATACATAAGTATTTGTTAATTAAGTAAATAAGTAAGTTTATATTATCATTTAAATTAAATAAAATTTTATTTACAATGCTAAAATACATGTGTAAACATGTTAAGACGTCTCTAAACACATGTAAGGAAAATTAATCTATATAGTGACAAATGTTAGAAAATTAAATAATATAATGACAAATGTAAATTCTTCTTCAACATGTAGCAACATATTAATTAATATAACATAATTCATTTTAAAACATAAAGAAAATTTGCTCCTCTTTCATTTTTTTGCCAAAGCTTTCTTTCTTCTTTTCAAAATATTTTTCTTCCTTCATGAATTAATGGCAAAACAATAAACCCCTTTTAAATCTGAGAATTAAATCCTAGAACAAATCAGAAATTCTTTTTCAAAACCTGGAACTTGAATTCAAAAGAAAAATCTGCAAATTCTAAGAGGAGTTCTACTGCAACTTCAACCTATAATGCAAGAATTCATAATCAACTCAGCAATTTCAAATTCTGCAAGTTTAAATGAAGCTCAACTGCTTTTCAGAGTTCAATTTCAATCTGCAAATAGAAGTTCTCATCAACCTGCATTTCAAAATGGAATCTAGTTCAACATTTTAAAGCATTAATTCAGGCATGCAGTAGTGTTCCATAAGCTGGCAAGGTCAAAGCATTTTTTTTCAAATTTAAGAATCAAGAGCCTGGGAAATGAATTAAATCTGCTCTGCCTATATGAACAGGTGAGTAAATGTTTTAAAAACAGATAATATTTGTTTAACTTAAATGCATGTGATAAATTTGTGAATTAATCTTGATATTGCATGAAAATTCTGCAGTATTTATATTTTTGGATTGATAGAATTGCATATGTATTGGTCTGTGTATAGATGGCTACTCTGTTATCTGTTCTTCCTGGTCCAGATTCAATTTCTTTTAAAAAAAAATTCAAATCTCCTAAAACAATCAATGTTTAGCTTTGATAATTTAATGAAAATTGTTGTTAATGGATCATAATAGTGTTTAAAATCATTTCAGTATTTCTATTTCAATAAATAAGTTAAAATCAGAAATGACAGTAAATTTCATGATTCATGAAAAAACCAACTACATTAAATTCTAAATTGAATTACATGCATGTGATCTTGATGTAAAATCATGAATTTAGATATGAAATTTGAAATTTTTAGTTTAGTAATTTATTTAAAGTTTGGGTTTGAATGTTTGGGGTTTTTTTATGATCTGCAGATGATATACTTAATAGACTGAGTTGATACTTGGATCGAAGCTTGCATGTATGTTATAGATTAAGGGAAAAATACTTTCAAAATTTTCCAATGTATAATTTGATTGAAATCGATTGAATTAGGGTTTAGTATTGGTTTTTGTTTGTCTGGGTTGTCGAGGAATTTGAGACGTGGATAAGGATTCGGGTTCGATCGCGACTTGGGAATAGTGGCGTGGAGGTTGTGGCGATGCTTTGAGGTGATCGTTGGGGTTTCCGGTGGTGGCTATGACCGACGACAATGGGTTGAGTGGTTCGTGTTTCAGCAGTTTTCGAGCAAGAGGGGTCGATTTCGATTCATAATAGGATTTTTGGATTGGGTTGGTCGTAAGGCACGACGTGGTCGCCGCTGACTTAGGGATGGTCGGAGGGAGGATCGGCGACGCTTGGTTCGCCGTGCATTGTGCACACATGTACACTTTGTATACTGAAAATGGTGGATTTGGGGAAGATGAAGGGTGACCCGGAGTGACGTTCGTGTATTTCTAGTTGCGACTCGTAGCAGAGATGCCTGGGTTTTAACTTGGGGGAAAGCTCGTGTGTTTGCCAAGCTAGTCTCGGGTTTTAAGTTGTTGCTTTTTGTAAGATCTGTGTAGTGATGTTAGTCGCAAAGTAAATCGAGTGATTAAGTCCTGTGTGATAATATAGGTATGTTGATTTAAAACTTATTGAATAAATTAAAAATCAAGCTTGTGTTTTATAAAAGAAACAAACAGAAAAGTTGAAACTTGTTGTTTACAAATAAATATAAATCAAACTTTATAAATGTTAATTCAATTTATTTCCAAAATTTAAAATGTTTTAAATGATTTTCTTTGAAAAGCAAAGTATTAATTGAATTTATTTTAAATTTAAATTGTTAAGAAGTTTGAATTTGAAAATAATTATTTAAGTAAATTTTGAATTTCAATTTAAAGAAGAGTTTTGAATTTTTAATTCGAAAGGAATGTTTTCATTTTAAAATATTAAATCAAGATATTAAGTAATGATTTAAAAAACTAAATTTCAATATCTATTGAAAATTTATAAATTTAAATTAGATGTTTAAAGTGTTTTTTAAATTATATTTCTAAATGCATTATTTTCAAATAAGGAAAATGTTATGATTTTGAAAACCCAATTGAATAAATTTATTTTTTTAAAACTTGATTAATTTCAAATAATTTATTTATGAAGATAAATATGGTTAATTTATCTTAGGAATACTTATTTAATATAATTTGTTAATAAGTAAAGAGTTTAATTAAGATAAATGATTTTCTTAATTAATTAAGGATTTTGTTTAATTAGATGAAGTTAATTAATTAATTATTTAATTAATTTTAAATAATTAGTTAATTATTTCTTTAATTTTAAATATCACTTAATTATGGATTAATTAAGTGTAATTACTTAATGAAGTAATTAATGGTTAATAATTGAATGTAATTAAGAAAGTTAATTACTTATGGAATTAATTGATGGAAATTACTCATAGGAGTAATTAGTTGAAGTGATTAATGGATAATCACTAGATGATATTAATCTAAGGATTGATTAATATAATTGTTTTAAAGTTAATTAATTATGGAGTAATTACTTTATTAAAGAATTTAGGATTGTTTAATGATGGAATTAATTATTTGTTGAGTAATTAATTAAGGAAGTAATCAAGATTTATAAATGGAAGTAATTAGAAGATAATTGCTTATGTAAGAAATTAAGAGTTAATTACTTAATTAATTTTACTTAATTAATTAATATGATTAATTAATTAATGAAATGTGATTAATTTAAGATTAATTACTAAGGGTAATTAATTAAAAGTGTAATTTGTTAATAAAGTAATTAATTAAGGATTATTTATTTATTTAATTGATTAATAATTACTTAATAAAGTAATTAAAGATTAATTAATTAGGATAACTAATCAAAGATTGATATAATTAATTAACAAGTTAATTAATTTAGATAAGTAATTACAAGTTATTAATTACTGTTTATGATTAATGAGATGATTAACTATAGTTAATTATTTAATTAATTAAAGTAATTTTTAATTAATAAGGATCGTTTAATTAATATAATTAACGAATTAATCAAGGTTGGTTAATAAAAGTAACTAATTTAAGTATGATTAATTAATTGTAATTAATTAAGGTTTAATGTAATTAATTATAGTTAATTAATTAGTGGAAGCTAATGAAGGATCATTAATTATTGTAATTAATGATTGTAATTAAAAGGTTAATTACTGAATATGGTTAAAGATAATCACTTAAATGTAATTAAAAGATAATCAGTCAAGGAAGATTAATTAAATAAGTTCATTAAGAAATGATTTATTTATTTATTTGGAATAAATAAATGAAGAAGGATTTAAGTAATCCAATTGATTAAGAGTTAATCAATTCTGCTTTGGATGATTGATTAATAATGATTGATTGATTGATATTAGATGATCAATATTGGGTGATTGATATTGGGTGATTGGTTGATACTGGATGATTTGAATATCTCTGTTATGTGATATGTTGCTTTGTGAGATGAATGTTTGATATGAATTGTCTGTTGTGATAATGTTATTCATCTATCTGTTATATCATCCTGAATATAAGTTGATTGTTTAAAACCCTTAATAACAACTTGGACATTAAAATGGCGTTTGGTTTCCGTGAGACCGAGATCGGGTTTCCATATTTGGAATCCGAAAACCACACCGATTCCAATTAAACATTAGGTCGTGAATCCAAGTGGAGCTTTGGAAGACTCGAGGTGTAAGAACTATACGTCAGTATAACTCTATGGGTGATTCCGTAATGAGTTTGACGGAATAGTACTTATAGGTTCGAGATGGTGATTTAGAGTGCAAGCGCTATGGTCGTTGACTCTGAGGGTGATTCCAAAATGAGTGCAACGAGATAGTGCCTTCGGTTTCGTTCGAATCCGGAATGAACTTGTATGGATTGAATGCTTTCAGAACATCGTCAAGTGGACGATGAGCATTCTAAGATAGATGTGTTCTATAAAGGTAATCGTAGCCTCAAGCCTCATCAACCGGGAATGGCTAAAACAGGGAAGGTGCAGCAAGGCTTCGGGGTAGCTCCCACTGGAGAGCAAGATTTTTCCCTGTCTAGAAGTCCCTTTTTATTCGGCTGTGTGTGCAGTTGGAATCGCGCGCCAACTGCGGGGTTGTCTTGTTCGGGACTGTTCAGTAAGAAATGGTCCCGGCCTTGTGTTGCAGGGGAGTTAGGGTGGCTCCTCGGTACGTTGATATAGGCCACGTACTATGACGGGCGGTATCCCAGTAGCCCTGCCATTGATGGAAGCCCATTCTTTCTACGAGACCCTATGGTTTTGATTGTATTACCCACTTTTGTGGCTAGTAGCTGGAATTTAATAATGTAACAATTTCGGTTATTTCATATTTACTTGAAAACCCTAGACACTATTATAATATCACTGGATTTCCTATCAAATGTTTTGGTTAGCGTAAGGTAAAAACTTTTCCATGTTTATGTGTGGGAAGTCTTACGTGATACCTTTTCTTTCAAAGGTTTTTCTAAAGTTAAGCAACTTTAATCCGTTTACTCACACCAGTCCCCTGTCTGACCCGAGTGTTTATTTTTTGTTTTGTTAAACTCCTGGGTACTCATATTATGTATGAGTAGTCAAGTGATTCAGGTTTGCTTGACGAATTCTGGAGGAGATATGGAGCAGGAGGCTTCGATGTGTAGATATATATTGATTCCGCTGTGTTTGTTGTATCTGTATCTTGTGATTACTTGAGACGTTTAGTTAGATAGATGCTTATAACTGTCTAATATGTGTTGTATAAGTTGTGTACTCTGATATAATATGATACTGTGTAATATTTTACGTGGTATATTATATTTCATTCGTTCCTCTGTGAGTTATCTGTTGTTGTTGTGTTCTTCTTTCTCTTTCTTTTCTTCTTCTATCCCTTTCTTTCTTCTTTGATGATGCGATTTCCTGGAGTTAGGAAGTCGGGTCGTCTCAACAACAACACTTATGATAATGATAAATGATAAAGTATTAGCCAATTTAACTAAGTTTTATACAATTTATCTAAAATTATATAATAATAATAAATTAACTAAGCTTATAAAAATTAAATTCATTAATTAAGTTTAATAAGAATTGAAAAAGTTTGTAAAGTTAACTAAGTTTATAATAATAATAAATTAATTAAGTTTAAGAAAATTAACTAAGTTTATAATGATAAAACAACAAAAAATTATGAAGTATTCAACATCTTTAAATCTAATTCATTTTATAAATTTTCAATTTTATAAAAAAATAACTAAGTTAATAGATTATAATCGGCGAATTTTGATAAAATTAACCAAGTTTTATAAATAAAATGACTAAATTTATATAATAATAAGCTAAGTTTATAAAAGTTAATTAAATCTATAATGATAATAGTATAAATGAACTAATTTTATAAAAATTAATTAAGTTTATAATAATAGCAACAGCAATGACAACGACGATGATAACAACAATAAACGAACTAAGTTAATAATAGAGATAATAATGCCTTAAGTCTTGTCTTGGTAGATGATAATGCATACGACCATTCTGATTTATTTCTTTTATTAGGAAACTAGCTCTTGTTTAGAATTTTTGTTCTTTAACTATAGAGTTAATGTTAGTTTAAAAGACACAGTCTTACTACTACATGTTTATTTGTATAAATTCATAAATATATGCGTTCATACTCTTGTTTGAATTAATTATAGGTATTTGATGGCTCTTAACTCGCATTTGGTTCTTTTCATGCTTGCGTTTCTTTGGAAATGCTAGCAAACTCACTAATATTTCTAAAAGCTATGTTTTAATGCATAAAGGGGTGTATGCTATGTGACATACACACTTTATAAGATAAATATAAGTAAATATTTAGATAGTTTACCATGTGATATATTGTGATTCCAAACATGTTTTGATCGTGTATATCTATTTCTGGGATTTTTCTCGATGCTAGCTGTGTAAAGGAAACTATAAAAAAAATTCAAAAATTTAACCACTTAGAATATTATTGATAAGAATCTTTAGCAAGATTTTTTCTAATGTAGATACTTAATTTTTTCAATTTTATCCATATTTATATTTATATTCACTTCTAATGGAGTTATTCCTTTCATTTACAAGGTGAGAGAATGAAAGATTTGTGATATTTCTTCTTTTTAATGCAAAAAATTAGCTACTTGTTTTTGGTTACATATACATAGAATATTATGTAGTTAAAAATGCAAGATGTTGTATGTATGAATATTTGGTTACGTTTAATACCATTTTTTATATCTTTTTGTTTAACATTTTCTATTTGCACAAAAAATGGACAAACACCTCCAATCAATTTTAGGAGTAAAATAAGCGAAAGAGTAAAGCAAAAGGAAAAGAAAGAGGACACCAAAGTTATAATGGTCAGCCATAATAGGCCAATGCATATTGTTTTTCTTTATTCCTTTCATCCACATTTATGCCTTACAAGCAAATGCCAAGTTGTACAATGATTTATAAGAAAATATAAAGATCTAGGTGCTCCGGGTAGTTGATCTTGTTGCTTGGAGCATTATATATTTGAAAAGTCCTCGATTTGTATGCCCAATGCCTTGTATTTGAAGGGGTGGATTTGAGGTGTGTTTAATATGCTAATTATGATGTTTCCATGTATATCCCGCTAAAAGGGAATATTCCTTAGAATATTCCTTTCTTGATTTTCTTTCAAATACACGCTAATTTTCTTCCATATCCATGTCATTAGGCCTTATTGAGGAGCGAGTCTGGAGAGTGTTGGTTTAGCTGGAATGAACATGGACAATATGTTGGCTAAATTCTCTTACTTCCTAGTTCGGTTTGGCGAGTTCGGTCTGTGTTCTTGGTTCCAACCATTGAACAGAACTTCCTGTTCGGTGGGCTTCCAATCACTGAATAGAAAGCACTGTTCGATTAGTTCTAATCATCGAACTTCAGTGGTTGCTTGTCTAGTTAATAGAGAAATATGTTCGGTGTATAGAGTACCGAATAGGATCTACCGAACAAGATTTTCTGTTTGGTACCACTAAGGTGTCATTTTAGCCTGCCCAGCTCGGTCCATTTTCTGGTGCATGGGTACAGACAATCTGAGCTCTTGGTAAATCCTGGGGACTATGAGGCCTTGAGACAATGTCTAAGCAACTTGATCTCCTAGTAGCCACGCATGGCTTTCCTTGAGAAGACCTTCTTCTGCCCTCTTTGGAACAAGGAGCATATGATCTGCCAAAGGGGTACATGGCCCAATCTCACTACCACTACTTGGCCGAAGTCCCTCCTCCTCTTGCTTCATGGATAGATGGGTTCCTCGTCTACTTGAAAATAGCTCCTTTCCAGCTGCATTCGATTGGCTATGGTATCCTCACAAATTTGTAAACCATTTTTATGAGAGAGTTCCAAACACCCACGACCCATTGCTAGATCAGGTTTTTATATGCAATAAAGAGCAAGCAGGAGGGTTCTTCTTTTATTTAACATGAGGCAGGGAGCAAGTTCAAACCGGCAGAGAACTTGTACTCCATGTATAGCATGTTCAAGAAGGAGTATTTCTTCATTTGAAACATCTCTCTATGCTTCCATCGATGACACTCAGGATGTAAGATTTTCTATATCTTGTTCAATCTCCCTCTTTATTTTTAAAGGAGTCTTATTCCAAAAGCTAATTTCTTTCTTTTTCCCTTTCCATGTATGTGTCATGCAAGTCACAGCTAGGGATGATTTGAACGATATGCTCAAGAAGCTTCAACGGATTCTAAAAGAGCTCTGAGAGTTCCAAAGCTCATTACCGATAACAACATAAGACAACTTGGCCTACTGGCAGACGGTCGTTTAGTTAGGAGAGGTAGACAACCTCCCGTCAAGAACTTTGTTAAGGATAAAATGGGAAAAAGGGCCTCAACTGCCAAAGAGACAAACGACGCTCCATCGTCTCAACCCTCTGTTTTTGGACCTGCTTCACCAACAAGTTAAGCCCAAAAGTTCATGCGGTCCCATTTTGGGCGCCTTTAAGATAGTCTCCAGCAAGAGCGGTCGATTGAAGACCTTACATGAGTAGGAGGATGATAGCATTCGTATGAGAGAGGAGGATGAAATAGGCTCTCCTCTTACAACAGTGACTGTACTACTTGCGATCAAGGCAATGAGGCTCATTCCTTCGAGGAGATTGGCTCTGCTACCCCACAAAACTCTGAAATCAACAATAGTGTTTGGATCTGAAGAGGAGGACGGAACTTTCACCCCTGGAGGAATTGATGTTTCCGATTATATCACGGATCCGGAGCTGGCTATTGATTATGGAGGTTTTGATTCCATCGCCGAAATCCAACTGCATTAGAGTCCTATAAGGACCCTAAGGGTTTGTATTGTAGCTACACATACTCGCACTCCGCGACCATATGGCCTTTCATCCCCTCGAGCATTTATATGGTTCTAAATCCTTATATTCTATCATTACAAGAGTCATGAGTTCAAATAGGAAGATGCTTATGGCCAAGATGGAGCAATTAGCTCCTCCCGAGGGCACAAAGAAAGTAGCGTCTTCCTTCATGCCTAGTGTGAACGTTGGGCTTCCCTCGGCTTCATTGAAGACTGGAGAGTTTGCACGCTATCGTCCTATTGGGGAGGCGGGTGATCAAAAATCAAAAGATAGTTCTCAAAAGAGGTCTCGATCTCCAAGATGTAAATCAAGACCCCAAACTTTGTCTCGTAGCTCCAAATCTCCTAGGGGTTCTCCCTTGTTGCATCCAATTCTGAGGCTTCCAAGCATTAGGAAAAAATCGATAATAGAGAAGCGGTAGTTCCTGCTCCTAAGAAGAAAGACGAGGGAAAACATCGATGGGCGAAGTCATCATTACAGACCCTTCCGACCCACTCTTCGATGAGTTTCAACAGCCCTATCATCCCAGAAATACCATGGCTTGTCTATTAGCCGAAGCACCACTGTGTTCTTTTGAGGGGACAATCAACCTCTTTACCGATGGACTTAGCAGCCTCAAGTTCCCATCCAAATACAGCATCAAGGTGGCAATGTTTGGAAAAGAGGTTGGCAAGAAGAACATCGAGCAAAGCTTGAAAAATTTTTATTTAAGGAAAAAACTACACGAGGAGGAGAAGAACATAAAGAGGCAAAGGAGGCGCTGGAGCATTTTCATACAAAACACGGAGATTGAGGAACTCAAGACAGCTAACACCAAAGGCCTTAAGTGGATAAAGAAAGAATGTTCCACCAACATCAAAGGTGCTAAAAAATATTACAATGATAAAGCCGCTCATTTCTACGATGATTACAAGAACATAAAGGATAAACTCAGTAAGAAGTTTGACAAAATTTGAGTAGTGGCTGAGAGGGTTGAGCCCACTCTCGTTGACCTAACAGCAATGATTGTGGAGTGGAAAAATACGCTAGCATGCCTTTGAGATGAAGGGGAGATTTTGAAAATAAGTAAAGCAATGGAGGTCGCCATAAATGATAAATTACAGTAGAGAACGATGATTTGGATGGTCAATTAGACCAGGTGGAGTGGCTTTTATAGGAGATATATTACATAATGTTCATAGATAAGTGCCTAGTGTGGGCGAACAACTATGCAGAGATCATGGCGGACATCCACAAGTGGTTGATCAAGGAGGCGCATACTGCCAGTGAGTAGGGTGGTCCATCATTCAGTCTCGAAGCCATTGAATCTTGCTTTTCAATAGAAGAGACGAAAGTTGTTCTTCATAGTTAAAAAAATAGCCGAGGATGAAAAAGCATGAAACGAGATGGTGGAGAAAGAGAGAAGCGTTGACTTAAGTTCCCAAGTAACACAAGTTCAGATTCATAGGATGGTGATTTATGCCCCTAAATACGACGTTCACTAACTGTTTTTTTAGATCCACCAGTTAGGAGACAGCAAGTAGACATCCTCCCTATAGCTCGCACTCACACTTCAAGCGATGTTTCCAAGTTTCCTGAAGGTGGTAGGATTTCCTTTAATGGTTCACCGGCCATGGTCGCGTATGCTTGGTTTTGTTTAACTGACCACCATATGACTGCATCCCCCATCTCCCTGTAGGTGATGCTTCTGACGTACCACTTCCAGGTGGTGTGTCCCCAACTCTTATTGATCCTCTGTCGGACAAAGATCTCCAGAAGATCATCGCTGCTCTCTAGGAAGAAACAGATGCTGATATTATTAACGCAGTCGACCCCTTGAGAACCCTGTGAAGGAGGCGGCTTTAGACAACCAACCTCTAGCGAGATCTCCTATCGAAGTAGTCAGGTTAAATCTCGAAGCCAAGACAGAGCTAGAACTTATGAAGAAGAAACATGTTGAGCTCTTCGCTACCACTGCCGGTAAGAAGGAGGAGGAGAGAGAAAAGGAGGGGAGCATAAGAGCTCTCATGAGCGCGAGGACCCGAAACGCCATTCTAATCAAATTGTCGCCAAGTCTTGGTTAAAGTGATAATTGTGTCTGCCTCTTACCAACAACTCTTCTTTTTGTATTAATGCTGGATTGTTAACTTGATGTGTAAATATGGTTGATTTTTATTTTATCCATTGATGCTCGTGCTTGACCAATTTTGATGTAAGATCAATTGCACGGCGTCAACATTCTGTGACATTTCTACTTCATAGGCTTTTACCCGTTACACTATTGCTTTTAGTATGCTGGGACTGTCTCTTAGTTGACATTATATTCAGTTGCATGTAGGAAAAGAAAAGGGGAGTCCAATAGGGTAGCCGCTGTGTCCCAGCAGCTGAAAAATTGAGTCTTCCTTATCATTTGTGCTAAATGCCAATAGCGATCACCCATTTGGTGGAAGAGCCCTAACCATGGGCTAATTGAATTTGCCATCACCGGCTAAAGAGATTAAGCCGACTGTCAATCGTGGAAGCCCAAGTAGGAATTACTCTGGTCCGCAACCGCTGGTCGAGAGTTTGTGGTTGATCGTCGACGATGGACTGCCATTTCCGTTACCACATTCTAGTCGGGGCAAGTCTGATTCACCGTTCCTCGGGTGATGGTTACAGATGGTCTTTATTGATGGACTACCCATTCCTTGATCATATCTTGATCGTGGTAAGTATGATTTACCATTATCGGCCATAAGGTAGGCCAATCACCGACAATGGACCACCCATTCTTCGATCATGTTCTGATTAGGGTAATTCTAATTCACCGTTTCCGGCAATCAGTTGGGGGCGATCTCCAACGATGGACTACCCGTTACTTGATCATGTACTGATAAGAGTAAGTCTGATTCACTCTGCCAGCCATGAGCTGAGGTCAATCGTTAATGATGGACTACCCACTCCTTGATCATGTCTTGATCAGGGAAAGTCTGATTCACCGCTCAATGCCATAAGTTTGTATAAAGGGGGAAGTGGCGGTATGGTTACACTCTCAAATC
Organism: Allium cepa; assembly: GCA_030765085.1. Taxonomy (NCBI): domain Eukaryota; kingdom Viridiplantae; phylum Streptophyta; class Magnoliopsida; order Asparagales; family Amaryllidaceae; genus Allium; species Allium cepa. The sequence continues at coordinate 725,169,575 of CM060943.1, forward strand.
ATGGAGATGAGCTTCCAAGCTAAAACGGTGCTTCCTTATAATGTTTGAGCTAGTCCATCATGTTAAAGAGGGAATGTAAAGTCGTGTTTAATGATAATTACCTATTGAGACAAGATTTCTAAAAAAACACACCTTTATTAGGAATTGTCGTTAATCCATTTCGATTATCGGGTTTCGATACAATAATGGAAAACTTAAGTAAAGTAACGATGAAGATGGCGTGCGTTCAAAGCTCTTTTGAAGATGGCCCCATCAACTGTACTGAGATAAGGGCTCCATTACCCAAGTCTTTGTAAATTACATATGGCTCTTCCCAGACTGGATCCAATGCTCCCAGCCTAGGGAAGATTCTCTTCGGTACTAAGTCGCCTCCTTGAATGAACAGTGCTTGATTTTCGAGTTGTGTTATGCTACTACTCATTGTTCGTGTGCTTCGGCTTTCAAAGCGGCTTCCTTGCGTCTTTCATCTATTAAGTCTACGGATATATTGAGCAACTGTTTGTTCTCGTTCCCGTCGTAGTGAATTCTTTTCTGAGATGGGACCACTTTCTATTGGTAACATTGCCTCTGATCTGTAACCCAATGAGAAAGGAGTACGTTTTGTCACTGTCTCGAAGGAAGTGCGATAGGCCCATAATGCCAAAGGTAGTTCATTCACCCATGCTCCTTTCGCCTTTTCCAATCGCTTTTTTATAAGCGTCTTTTAGATCCTTATTGACCACCTCTACCTATCTGTTAGCCTAGGGTATGCCATTATAGAGAAGCTTTTCCTTATGCCATGTTGTTGGCAGAAGTCAAAAAACTCCATACTGTTAAACTACAACCCGCTGTCTGAGTTAATCTGAAGGGGTACCCCGTACCTGCAAATCACATTCTTAATCAAAAAGTTTATGACCTTGGTCGTTGACACCTTAGTATAAGGCTTAGCCTCAACCCACTTGGTAAAGTAGTTAATGGTCATGATAGCATACTTTGCTCCACCATATGCCATTGGAAGCACTCTAATTAAATTCATCCTCCAGACCGTAAAATGCCAAGGGCTGATCATATGAGTGAACTCCATCAGGGGTTACCCAAGCATCTTCACGAACCGTCGGCACTTGTCACACCTCCTCGTGTGCTCCATTGCATCACAACTCAATGTCGGCTATAAGTATCCATATTTAAATAGATTTTTTGCCAAGGTTTGCCTCCAGGTGTGGTCTTCGTAGCTTCCTTCATGTATGTTTTTCGATACCTCCCTGGCTTCCTTACCAATAACGCACTTCAGTAAGGGTTAGAGAATTCCATTTGATGCAACATCCCATCTTTCAAGACAAAGCGGGAAGCTTTCTATAAGATCTTCTTAACTTTGCTCCTGTTACCCGACAATGATCTTTTGCTTAGGTACCTCAATAGTGGTGGTATCATCCAAGTTTCTTGCCATCGATAGTAGCAACCATCTTTACTTGATGTTAGGTCCGAGTAGGGTTGTCAGATAAAGACCCAATAAAGGTTCAATCCCCGAGCTTGCCAATTTCACTGGATCATCTACATCCTGGTTCTCTTCCCGAGGTTCATGCCTGATTATGCAGTGTTCCATTTCATTAAGCAACATCTTCATCTTCTTCAAGTAGGATTTCAAACTTTCTCCCTTCACCTGGAATCCTTGAGCACTTGATTCACCACCAACTGAGAGTCGCTAAAAATGCACAGTGATTTGATTCCCAGCTTTTTGCCAATTCTAGTCCGACTATCAAAGCTTCATACTCTACCTCATTATTCATTGCCTTGAACCCCGACTTGATTACATAACTCAAGTTCCTTTCTATGACTTCAGGAATTCTGCTCCTGCAATAGAATTGCGATCGTTAGATGCTCCGTCAACATATACTTTCCACTTAAGGGCCTCCTTCTTCCGGGGCTACACTTCATCATCTCGAGTGGTGAACTCAGCCAGAAAGTCTGCCATGCCTGTCCTTTAATTGCAGTTCATAAGTGGTAGGTTATCACATATTGACATAGCTCCATACTCCACTTAGCGAGTCTTCCCGAAGTATCTGGCATATGCAGAACCTGCTTCAAGGGCTGATCTATGAGTACTCGAATAAGGTGTGATTAGAAGTAAGGCCTCAGCTTCCTAAATGCGATCAACAAATAGTATGCCAATTTTTCTAGCTTGGGGTATCTAGACTTTGGCCAATGAAACATTGGCTTATGTAGTATATTGAGAGTTGTACGGTCTTCCTCCCTTACTAGAGTTAGGCTCAAAGCATGATATGAGACAGCTAAATAAACGTAGAGATCCTCACCCACCATTGATGTAGAGAGAATCGATGATTTTTTGTAGGTGCTCTAGTAGATTCAATAATGCAACCAAACAATCATCTATCCGAGCGAACTTGCCTTTCTCCCTCTTAAGCGCCCTCAATGAACGGGACACACTTGTCTGTGGCCTTGGATATAAACCTGCTCTGGGCTGCTACCTTCCTGTTTAAATTTTGCATCTCTTTCCGAATCTCGGGGATTTATATGTCTTGCAATGCCTGGACCTGCTTTGGGTTAGCTTCTACCCACTGGCATGCACGATAAAGCCCAAAAACTTCCCAGAAGTCACTCCAAAAGAACATTTTATCGAGTTCAGCTTCATTCCGTATTTCCGTACATTTCATCTAAGTGTGAAATGTGATCTCTGCTTTCCTAGAATTTACCAACATGTCATCAACATATACCTTCGTGGTTTTGCTGATCTATTTGGAAAATACTTTGTTCACCAGGTGCTGGTTGATAGCTCCTGCATTTTTAAGTCCGAAGGGCATGACTTTGTAGCAGTAGAGTCCCAACTCAGCATTGAATTTGGGTATGTTCCTGGTCAGGGACATGCATCGGGATTTGATTATATCCAGAATAAGCATCCATAAAAGACAAAATCTCATGCCCTACGGTTCCATTTACTAATTGATCGATTCTTAGGAGAGGGAAATAATCTTTTGGACATGCGTCCTTCAAGTTTGAAAAGTCAATATAGGTTCTTCATTTACCATTGGACTTCTTAATGAACACCGGGTTTGCTATCCTTTTCGGATATAGCGATTCCCGAATGAAATCGTTTGCCAGCAAGGTTTTTTTACTTCTTCATTCAGTGCCGCAGATCGCCATGGTCCTATATTCTGTTTCTTTTGCTTTACAGAAGGCTTTTTTGGATTGACATTCAAGGCATGATAAGCAACCGAGGGAGAGATCCCAAATATGCCCACATGAGACCATGCGAGCACGTCTTAGTTGTCCTGTTAAAAATTCGATTAGCTATATTTTAAGATCTTTTTCCAGACAGGATCTAATTTTCATAAGCTTTGTAGGGTCTTTCTTATTAACTTTAACAAATTTCAGAGCCTCTCCAGGCTCGGCTGCGGTCCCCTCTCTTTTGTCTTTCAGGTCAAGCTCATTGTGACGATCACTTTTGAACCCAAGAGCGGGGCCTTCTGCTAATTGCTATGCGAGGGTGTTCTTGGTGCAGAAGGTAGCATCCACGCCATTTCCTTTTTCACTTCACATGTTCTCCCTAAGTCCTGCAAAACATAACACTCCCTGGCCATGTCCTGGTTTCCTTCCACCACTTCTATTTCATTGGTGGTTGGCAATTCAATTGTCAACCACCAGGGTTCATTACTACCAGAAGTCAAATAGAGCCGGACGTCCCAAGAAAGCGTTGTATGCTAATAATCCGTACATTAGTATGAAGGTTTGTTTTCGTATGGTTGATCGGGGATGGGTTCCTATCTCCACAAAAAAATCCACTCTCCCCAAGGGTGTAGTGCCCTCCTCTGTGAAACAATGTAGCAGCTGGTTGCTAGGTGAGATGTCATGGAAAAGCCCATTTTTTCGAATGTATCTTTGAAAGGATGTTGGCGAAACATCCATTATCTATCAAAATCCTATATATTTTTACCGAGCCAAGCATTGCCGTAATCACTATTAGATCTATATGAGCGTACTGCTTCCCCCTCATGTGTTGTCGTCAAAAGCTATTACCTCTTGCACTCAACGAGGAGTTTTAGTTCTTTGCTCCTTGCCTATTGCACATATGTAGGCATCTCTATTCTTCAAAGATTTTGCATATTTCTCCATTTCCCCCCAACTCTTATCCGCTACATGGGGTACATCTATTGTGGTAATGACTACCATTCTTCCGTCTTTCTCGCGGTGAGTGCCAGACCCTTTGCATCCATTCCTAGGCAGAGGCTGCTTCGGGCTTGGTTCTCAAGAGCGGGAAGTGCCTTCTCGTTCTTAACATATCACTCTAGCTTTCATTTTCTAATATGCTCTTCAGTCACATCCCATAGATGACGACATTCATTAATGTTATGATTGTGGGATTCGTGGAATCTATAATACTTCCTCGTGTTCATTTGAGCCTCCATTTCCATTTTAACGTTGGCCTGTTGTACGTCAGCTTGGCCTGGATATCCATATAGATGTTTTCGATGGTGACATTGAAGTCCATGTAGGTTTCAAACTTGTAGCTAGATTTGAATCTCTTCCAATCGCTCCTCCTTTCGTTAGGGTCACTAGGATTATTGTTTTCCTTCTTTCCCGCAGCATCCCCTTCATCATTCTTAATCATTGCATACACACTGCTTGGATTTTCTAATGGTTTGGCTATCAATCCGATTTGTCTTCCCACTGCAGCTTCCTCTAGTCGCATGTACTTGCAGCCTCATAGAAGAAATCTTGTAAAAGGTTTCTCCTTGGTCAACCTCCAAGCAATCTTTATGTCTGGGTGAAAACCACCACACAAAGTCATAAAGCTCATGCACTCATCTAAGCATTTTTAATGCTGATGGTGGCAGTGTTGAAGCGGGGAAAGTATTGGCGTAAAAGTCTTATCCTCTATTTGCTTAATGTCTAACAAGGAATACGAATCCTTAGGTTGATCCAGATAAACTTGAAATTGATTGATAAATTTTTCTTTCAACATCCACCATAAGCGAATTATGTCATTAGGAAGACGATAGAACCACCTGGTTGCTAAAACTGATAGGAAGAGGGGAAAAGATTTGCACATAACTTCTTCTGTTGCACCGCTTATCAACATACGTTATGTATATCATTGCAGATGCATTATAAGATCAATTAAGCCCCAATAAGGATCCATAGCAGGAATCTTGAAACTCCCGCATTTTTGAGGGTTTCGATTTCCATAGTGAACGGGCTGTCGATCCTAGCCCCTATTCTGTATTCTACTTGTTCATGACGAACGCATTCCTTTATCAGTCACTTTAGGTGATCAGCCACCCATTTAAGGGATGAATGGAGTCAAGTTGACCTTCCCCACCGAGGTGAGGGGTGTGACGACCGCCCATGACTCCTGCACGGAAACAAGAGAATGGTGCGCTGAAGGTGTGCCAGGCAGCCATGGGTGACCGTCAAGGTAGAATAAACATCGCAGAATCTATCGTACAACTCACAGCACATGGATAAATACAATAGAGAAATATAATATAGTGAAGCTCTATAGAACAGGACATCATCATATAAGCATCATAATAGTTTTATACAAACATATGAATCATCCATACATCAAAGCCTCACTACATAACACTCAAACAAATACAGCAGCGGAACACCCAGTACATATAGTATGAAATAATATGCAAAAGCCTCCTGCTCGTCTTTGTCATCATCAGCGTAGATCTCCAAGAACAGCACCTGTCACCTTCTACCTAGTCTGCCCATCCCAACATGGATGAACAGCCCAAGGTAATAAGAGGAGACATAAAACCTTGAGTCAGACAAAGTCTTAGTGAGCAGTAAATCAACTATCAAACATACCAAAAGAGTATAAGGGATAAAAGGAATAGGAACCAAACCATCCCACTCCACCTCTTTCCACAGTGATAGCCCCCAGACACACATTAAGGAGAAGCAAGCATAACATAGCAAGCAATTAAAGTAAAGCAATAATCACTCGAGTCAAGGTCGATGTTTTCCAAATACAAACCCCCAAGGCCTAAACCAAGATCAGATAAGCACCCAGAAAACACCGCTCTTGAGACCGAATGATGATACAATCAAACGTCCAAACATCCATGACTCTGGCTATCACTGTTATCATTGCCTTGATTTCACCGTTAGTTGAACGACCATCTGTCAAGGGCTAATGGTAACCCGGTTCTAGACATAACTCCGCACGTCGTCGCAGCCCGTGCCTAGGAATTTTCGCAACTACCCAGAGTACTAGCACGTCGTCGCAGCGCGTGCTTGGAACGTCGTCGCAGCCCGTTCCAACGTACTCTTGCTTTGAGCATGCTAGAACCTTCAACAACGATGAGATCTTAGCCTCCTAGTCATCCTCCTCGACGACTATTTCCATACTAGCTCAAGCGCCTCTCAAGCTAACCATTATCAACCAACTCACATCGCATCATCGAGTTATCAACATGCTTGGGATGATCCCGTCTGGATTAAACCAAGGCTATCTCACATCATGCTTCGCTTTATCGCATCATAGCAAAGTCTCATCTCAACATCATGGCTTGCCTCATCGCACCATGGCAAAGTCCCATCTCAACATCATCTAATCCATACATATGAGCTTCAACATCCGCTTCATATGCCACAAGCAGCTTTCACCATTCAAGAGCCTTTCCACTTAGCTTTTGAATCATCTTCGACCATCTTGTCTAGATCTAACTATCAATCAACTAACATACATAGCAATCAATCAAATCAATCATTAGCTTAAGCAATCAAGTAATCAAATATGGTCTAAGTAGGCATTTATAATTACAATGGCAATTTCGTAAATAAATGAGCATAGATATAACATACATGAATCATGGGTTTTTAGCATAGATCCAACAAATATAAATCATGGGTTTTTATCTCTACAACTTGGTAAATGAACTTGCATAAGTAAACATCTTCATAAGTAATGGATCTACACTTGGATCTAAGGAAAAATGCATAAAATCACTATCTACAACACTCCAACAAACCACCAATCCAATATACTCCTTTGGGTCCGCGTGAGAGATAACCACCACTCACCAAATCACCCAAACACTTCAAAAACTATCAACTTCAGATCTGGACAGCGAAGCTTCAAGCTTGATTCGTCGAAATCCCGCTTGAAACGATGAAATCTAGCTTGGTTGGATGAAGATCTTCAACTTTAGCTCTTGGATCTTCAATCTCGATCTTCGATCTTATATAGATGTTAGAACTAGATTGGAGTGGAGAAAAGAAGATAAAGAAATGTTGTAGTCGAGCTCTCAAAATGGCAGCACTTCGTCGCTTCAAAATCCGGTGCCAAAAAGTGAGCCAAACCCCTCTATTTATAGGCTGAAATCACCCTTAAGTCGTCGCCCAGTTTTAGGTCGTTGCCGACCTAAAGATCCCCGACCTAACTTAGGTCGTTTACGACCTAAATCTCAGTAGTACATGCGACCTAAAATACAGCCGCCTTCCTTAACTCGAACCAACGACCTACGACTTACCCAAACACACAAGATCTCACGACCTAACTCCTATGCGACCTAACAAACAAGGCCGACTTAGCACACACATGCACTTACACGACCTACCTAGCTGCCGACTTAAAAGCTTACGACCTAACACATAAGCCTCTATACGACCTAACCTAGTCACGACCTATCAAGCAACACGAGTTACAACCTAACAACTCATAGCGGCCTTCCTTAGATCGTCTAACGACCTAACTAACCTACCGACCTAACTATGCTACGACCTAAAACACGACGACTTAACCACCAAGCCTTAACTCGTCTACGACCTAGCTTCCTTAGGTCGGTCCAAACTTAGGTCGGTCCAAACTTAGGTCGGTCAGAAATCATAACTCGTAACTGTTAGGTCGTTAACCCTATGTCGCTAACTATCTTAGGTCGCTCTACCGACCTATCTACCTTAGGTCGTAAAACACTAAACTCGGTCAAACGACTCATCCTCCTTAACTCGCTCACACACTAACTCGTTAGCCCATAGCCTTCTTAGGTCGGTCACATCTACATCCTATAGGTCGTTTACGACTTATAAGCCCCAGCAACTTACCAACCCGCTCCAGCCCCTAAGTCGTAACTCGTAGTCAACCTAAGCTAACTTCCACACGAGTTAAGCTATCACACGACCTAAGCACTAAGTCGGTCACGACTCAATTCCGAACGACTTAGGCCACTCACGAGCTAGCTATTGCACGGCCTAACCCCTTTAAGCCGTAAACCCTACCACCTAGGTTCAACACGACTCAAGCAATACAAACGACTTAATGCAACTATTTTACGACTTATCGACACGTAAAATACGGGTCGTTACATTCTCTCCCCCTTAGGAATTTCGCCCCCGAAATTCCAAACAAATAAGAGCAATCAAAATTATTCCGCATGCCTACCATCCATAGCAATCAACAAACCATGCATCCAATTACTAACCTAGCATGCAGAATTCTAAGACTAGAACAAGCTACAAATTCATGAGATGTCACGACACCTTAGGGCCATACCTCGAAGAGTTCAGGATGAGCTGCCTTCATCCTCTCTTCCTCCTCCCACGTACAGTCGTTAACATCATCACTCCATTGTATCTTGAGCAACGTAATCGTCTTCCTCCTAAGCTGTTTCGTATCGGTTTCAACAATACGAAGCGGCTTACGAAGTCTTCTAACAAGTAGATCAACCTCCAAATCTTCACAGCTATCAGCAGAAACCACTGTACTCGAGTCGTGCACATACTTCCGTAGATAAGATACATGAAAAACATTGTGCACACCCGCCATCTTTTCCGGTAACTCCAATCTATAAGCGAGCTTTCCAATTCGCTCGATAATCGGGAATGGTCCAACAAATCTCGGAGTTAACATTCCTTTCTTTCCAAATCGAATAACATTCTTCAGAGGAGAAATCTTCACAAAAACCATATCACCTACGTCGAATTCCAAATCCTTACGACGGTTATCGGCATAACTTTTCTGACGATCTTGGGCTGCCTTCATTCATTGCCGAATGATCCCTATATAATCCGAAGTCTGTCGAATCATCTCTGGCCCAAGTATCAGTTTTTCTCCAGTTTCCAACCAACATGTCGGAGACTTACACGGTCTTCCATACAATGCCTCAAATGGTGCCATACCAATACTCGACTGATAACTGTTGTTATAAGCAAATTCCACCAAATGAAGATGATCTTCCCATGATCCTCCGAAGTCCAAAACATAAGCTCTGAGAAGATCTTCCAAAACTCGGTTGACTCTCTCAGTCTGACCATCTGTTTGAGGGTGATAAGCTGTACTCAAACACAACTCAGTTCCCAAAACCTCCTGGAAGCTCTTCCAAAATCCACTAGTGAACAAAGGATCTCGGTCGCTCACTATACTCTTCGGAACACCATGGAATTGAACTATCCACTTAACATAAAGCTCAGCCAACTTCGATGCAGTCCTAGTTGATCGAACAGGAATGAACCTTGCACTCTTGGTCAACCGATCTACTATGACCCAAATCCCTTCATTCCCTGCTCTAGTTCTAGGTAGGCCATCGATAAAATCCATCGACACTTGCTCCCACTTCCATATAGGAACCTCTAATGGCTGAAGTAATCCACTGGGCTTTTTCTGCTCTGCTTTAACCAACTGACAATTCATACACTTGGAAATAAAATTTCCAACATCCTTCTTCATACCTTCCCAATAATAGGTTCTCTTCATATCCCGATACATCTTATTTCCACCTGGATGAATTGTCAACTTCGAGTGATGACTTTCTCTAAGAACTTCATCTCTCAATCCATCTACATCAGGAACAACTAGTCGTCCTTGCTTCCGAAGCCAACCCTCTCGATCGACTTCGAATCCTTTATCCTTTTCTGGGTCCAATCCAGATTCCAAATCTCGGATAATCTTGACAAGCTTATCGTCTCGCTTTTGGCTCTCGCCAATTCTCTCCACCAGAGTAGGCCTTATCGATAAGTTTGCCAACATCTCAGGTTCCAATTCACATCTGGGCCTGAAATCAAATCCAGCCAAATACTCGAGACTCTTCCATTCCGAAAACATGGCTCCCAATCCGGCATGTCTTCGACTCAACGCATCAGCTACTGCGTTACCTTTTCCCGGAGTATAAGCTATACCAAAATCATATGATGCCAAAAACTCTAGCCACCGTTGCTGCCGAAGATTCAAATCCTTTTGGGAGAAAAGATACTTCAACGACTTATGATCCGTAAACAACTTGAATCGAACTCCCAATAGATAATGTCTCCACATCTTCAGAGCAAACACAATCGCCGCCAACTCCAAATCATGAGTCGGGTAATTCCTTTCATGCGGCTTTAGTTGTCGACTTGCATACGCAACAAATCTATCCTTTTGCATTAGCACTGCTCCAAGTCCAGTACCACATGCATCGGTGTAAACCACCATCTCATCATTCCCACTTGGAATAGTCAAAACAGGAGCACTTGTTAGTCGCTCTTTTAGGATTACGAAAGCTTGCTCACACTTATCATCCCATATGAACACTTGGTTCTTCTTCGTCAATCCTGTTAACGGTGCAGCTATCTTGGAAAAGTCTTTGATAAACCGACGATAATATCCTGCTAATCCAAGAAAGCTTCTTACATCGGATGCATTCTTAGGTCTAACCCAATCCTGGATTGCTGCCACCTTAGCGGGATCAACCGCTATTCCATTTCCAGAAATAACATGGCCTAAGAATCTCACTTCACTCTTCCAGAAGTGACACTTCGAAAACTTAGCCTTCAGCTGATGTTTCCGTAAGATTTCCAAAACAATACGCAAGTGCGTCTTGTGCTCTTCCTCAGTTCTGGAATAAATCAGAATATCATCCATGAATACAAGTACGAACTTGTTCAACTGATCTCTGAATACTCTATTCATAAGATCCACAAAATATGCTGGTGCGTTAGTCAATCCAAACGGCATTACCAGCCACTCATAAAAACTCGATGGTGTCCTGAAAGCAGTCTTCGGCACACTATCCTTAGCCACTCTCAACTGGTGAAATCCCGTTGCCAAATCCATCTGAGAGAACACCTTAGCCTTGTGAAGCTGATCAAACAAGTCATCTATCCTCGGCAATGGATACTTGTTCTTCTTAGTCACCTTATTCAGCTCACGATAATCCACACACAACCTCAACGATCCATCCGCTTTGGTTGCGAACACAACTGGTGCACCCCATTCGGACACACTACGCCGAATGAATCCTTCCTGTAAAAGGTCATCAACTTGTACCTTCAACTCTTGCTGCTCCCTAGGCGCCATCCACCTAAGAGGCATCACAACAGGTCTGGCTCCCTCAACTAGATCGATACAAAACTCGATCTCCCTATGCGGCGGTAACCCTTTGACCTCGTCAAAGACATCCTCAAATCCATTCACAATAGGCACCGATGACAGTCCATCCCGTGGAACAACCAGCGAATACATGAAGCTCATGAAGACGCCTTCTTCATGCTTACATCGTATCACAACCTTTCGCCCTTCCACATTCCCGACTGTCACCTCCAGCCTCTCACAATCAATCCTTGCCGCATACTTCCTAAGCCAGTCCATACCCAAAATAATTCCGAACCCCGCAAAGTTCAGAACAAAGCAATCACAAACAAACGAGCAATCATGACTCGACACAACTAGACCATGGCATATCATACACAAACATGACGAACCCCCAACTGGATTTGTCACAACCAATGGCCTATCAACAATATCCGGTTTCAAACCTAACCGGCCTACCAAATCATCACAAACAAAAGAATGAGATGCTCCAGTATCAAACAACACTCTAATTGGAACACCACAAATGGAAAGAGTACCTTGAACCACCATACTCTTCCCCTTCTCTTTAGTAGTAGGAGCTTTTGAAGACGACGGCACAACTCCCATAGCATAAGCTTGCACAATCTGCCTATCCCTCCTTGGTTCCGGACAATCCCTCCTGAAATGCCCTGGCTTATCACAATTGTGGCATTTCGCCGGCGCCCTTGGATTCCTACAATCCTTGGAGAGATGACCCTTCTGCTGGCAATTGTAGCAAGTCACTTCGCCCCTTGGCTTCTTCTGGCTATCCTTACCCTTCTGTTGCTGCTGCTTCCTCTTCTTGCTTCCACTCTGCTGTGGCTTAGATCCTTCCTTGGTTACAGCGACAGCAGAACTTTCCCTAGGAAACAAACACTCATGCCTGAGGGCTTTTTCCACAATCTTCTCAAACGGATCGTCCAAATGATCCACCAACTGCCTTCCAAGATAAGTGTCCAAACCGGTCACAAACTTCTCATTCTTCTGATAGGGAGAATCAATATACGATCGAGCATACTTGGACAAAGCTTCAAACTCAGAAACATACTCAAGAACTGGTCTCCCACCTTGCTTGAGCTCCACAAACTTCTTAAACAGAACAGATTTCTGAGCTGTAGAGATGAACTTAGCTTCAAATCTAACTTGGAATTGCTCCCAAGTAATCTCCTCCTCCGGAGTATCAATGGTGATAGAATTCCACCAATCCGAAGCTCTCCCTTGAAGTTGCCTTGATGCGAGCTTCCTCTTAGTTGCATCCTCAATTCCCAAGTCACCAAAAATCCTTCTACAAGCATCTATCCATCTCTGCACTTCAATGGTCGATTCCGTTCCTAAGAAAACCTTTCCTCCAAGAGAAGTATAGTCCTTGCAAAGCTTAGCAAAATCCACCGGTCTTGGAGCTTGAACTTGAACTCCCACATCTACTGACGGTCCTGAAGCTGGTATCCTCCTCATGATCGAAGTCATCATGGCCTCAAACATAGGAGCATAATCAACAGCTTCCCTAGCAGCACGGCTTTCCCTCGCAGCTTGTGTCTCACTTCGGCTCATCCTTAATATCTACAAAAAGGAATGATTTAGAACACCTTGAAAAACAACTGCATGAGGAGTTCAAATCCTTCTAAACTACTATATTATATATAGTAATCATCCATCAAAATACAATTACGTCTCTCATGCGTAATTAATTCAGCGAGCGTTGGCTAAAATCGATTAACCAAAGCTCTGATACCAAATGTGACGACCGCCCATGACTCCTGCACGGAAACAAGAGAATGGTGCGCTGAAGGTGTGCCAGGCAGCCATGGGTGACCGTCAAGGTAGAATAAACATCGCAGAATCTATCGTACAACTCACAACGCATGGATAAATACAATAGAGAAATATAATATAGTGAAGCTCTATAGAACAGGACATCATCATATAAGCATCATAATAGTTTTATACAAACATATGAATCATCCATACATCAAAGCCTCACTACATAACACTCAAACAAATACAGCAGCGGAACACCCAGTACATATAATATGAAATAATATGCAAAAGCCTCCTGCTCGTCTTTGTCATCATCAGCGTAGATCTCCAAGAACAGCACCTGTCACCTGCTACCTAGTCTGCCCATCCCAACATGGATGAACAGCCCAAGGTAATAAGAGGAGACATAAAACCTTGAGTCAGACAAAGTCTTAGTGAGCAGTAAATCAACTATCAAACATACCAAAAGAGTATAAGGGATAAAAGGAATAGGAACCAAACTGTAACAAACGGAAATTTTCGACTTTCGAAAATTCAACATCGATACTCACTTTATCGACTGCCGAGAAATCGAAGGCCGGAAACTCGAAATGTTATGGGTTTAATAAAAAGAAAAAGTATTTAAGAAAAGAGAAGAGAAAAAGATAGAAGATGGAGAGGAAAGAAAATAGGAGAATAGAGTAGAAAATAGAACAGAAAGAAAATAGATCATTTTAAAATAGGAAGAAAAGAGAATAGAACAAGATAGGGAAAAGAAAAATATAGAACGGAATAGAAAACAACAGAACAACAACAGAATCTCACAATTCGCAGCGGAACAACATATAATAATAAATGAATAATCTTTAAACAAAGAACTATATCAGTTATTACATTTATTACATTACATCATATCATCAGAGTGTACAACAACATACAACATCAAACAGCGGAAAAGAAATACTATATACTAGTAATACGCCATGCCATCCAGCTTTCCTCCAGCAATTCCTGAATATCCAGAATATCCTGATAAACCTTAACTCTTGACTGCCCGTGTGGAAATTGGTGGGCACCCAGAGTTTAGGAAGGAAAACAATAAACTCCGAGTCAGTCATGTGACTGGTGTGAGAACTCAAAACAGTTTATTTATCTTTGAAAACAAAATAGAGGAATATTTTTAAAGTCAATTCGCAATGCTTTTAAAAATGAGACTACCATAAGGCCTCCCGCACACACACACAATGCAAACGCAGAATCGGAGGAGATTTCTCCTTATGATAGTCAAAGATGCTTGATACGCATTTAAAAGAACATTTTATATTATTACTAGTGCATAGTGTAGGAAAAATTCATTTCGAAAGTAAAGATATAAATCTTAGCCAGCATAGGCATTTCGCATTTATGCCTACTATAGCTACCATCCAAACAGTGCTGCGACACCATAAGTGAATGATAGGTCCTACAACTAAAACCGTACAAGATCGTATTGTTTCTTCGGATTTCCAACGAATGATCAGGCCAAGGAACTTCCCATTGCCACATGAGAATGCCTCTGGATGGACATCCCCGAGAACCAAACCGGATCTCTACCAACACAAGGCCGGGTTACCCCTAACTGAGTAACAACTGACCGAATATGCCATCCCCCGGTCCTTTGGGACCTTTTCACCGAGCGCTCGTAATAAATTCACACAATCATAACAAAGTGTTTTCAACATGAGTAAGTATCTGGGCTCCATACCATGATACCACCCTTTTCCAAAAGGAAATGCACACATCCTAAAGGGCGCTACCCCTCATAACCTTGCTGCTTCTTTCCTGTTTTGACCATTCACGGGGTGTGAGGCTCGACGAAGTCACGTCCACAAAAACATACTTTATACAAAAGCCATGCTTTGGGTCAACAAATGATCATAGAAATGATCACCAGGATAGACGATCAAATAAACGATCCTATCACAAATAATCAACACAATGATCATTTACAGCAACACTCAGCATGTCACATTACCAAATTGAGAATATATCGCTGATAACTTCAACTATATAACCTCTGAGCTCGTACGTCTCAGAGAAGGGTGTTAAGCTAAAAGAATAAATTCTCCGCCACCAACAGAAATATATTTGAAAGAAATCGGCTTTATATCTCAACTTGTAATGTCAGACATACAATCCATACAAGTCTGTTCAGGGATCGAACAAAACCGAAGGCACTTACAAAGAAGTCCTTGCAATCCGGATATTCACAATCCTGATCGGATTCACCATCACATATGGAGAACTCAATACCGTAGCTACTCGGTGCAGAGTCAATCGACAGGTCATCCTATCGCTTTCGCAAATACCGGGTCTTCAACACCGATCTTCAAATGCAATTCACAACGACGTATCACAAATTCGGAATGAGTTATACGACCCCATGGTCCTTTCCCGGTTAACCCGAATAGTGAGCGCTTATTCAAAAATAAGTGTGGCATTCACATTCAAACAAATCACATCAATTACCCATTCAAAGGGAAATATTGATAGTCGGTTATTGAACTATCAATGGATATGCACACATCACCAGTTTCCAAATAATTTTCCAAATTATTTATTTTCCAAAATATCTTTACAAGATATATTATTTTCAATACTTCAAAATAAATCAATATTTATTTTTAGACAAATTCCCCTTTCCTTTATAAATTCCTTAGTGAATTTATAATCCAAAATATCTATGAATATTCGATTTTAATTATTCATTTCAATTTATCTTCAAAAAAAGATAAATTCTCAAAGTATTCACTTTATATTGGAAAACATTTCCATACTTATTTAATAAGTAATTCACAAATTTTATTTATTTTCAACACTTAGAAAATATTTAATATACTTAAATCGAGATTAAGTATATATTTCATTCTTTAAGGAAATCATTCTCATAAACATATTCATTTGGGTCAAAACGAATGTTGCGTAAAACATCGTTACAACAACCCAAAATCACTAGTATAGGGAGTCGAAATTAAAATAGATATATAAATCCCAATACTATACAAAACATTCCCTTTCGGAAATTATTTACTATAACAATAGTGCTATAGTCCACTATTTCCTTTTATTTCTCGAAAACGTCTATTTCAACAATAAATGTTGAAATCTATGGTTTCGAATCTCAACACATTTTAAAACATCGTTAGATCGTTTTAATTCTATTTAAATATCACATTCTAAACATTTTCTTTGACATATTATTCACTATTCAAAACCGTGAATATACTATGTTAACAAATTTCATCCTTTTATTCATTTTATTTCAAAGGATTATTCACAGTCAAAACGTGAATATAACTCCATTAATAGGTTTCAACAATTTACTTATCAAAATAAGTCGTTTGTGAATTTATAAAACAACGTTTATAAATTCCATTTCTATTTATTTTATAACAACTTTTTATAAATCTCTTTTATTAACCTATTCGATTTATAACTCAATTATAAACTAAAGGTTCATATTATAAGTTAAATGCTTATAAAACGATTATTTTACAAAAATCGTTTCTTTGAATTTCATAATCATAAATCTTATAACTTATAAGATTCAATTATTTATCCAAAACCATTCTTTTAATGACTTTATAAATTTTATAAACCTACTGTTTATAAAATTCCATTTATAATTTCACCGTTTATAATTCTATAAATTTCATTCAATTTACAAAATTAATTTACACTTCATTCAAACACTTATAAAAACTCGTTTTATAATGTCAATATTCCAATTTATAAATATCCATTTATAAATCTCTTAATATAAATCAATTTATATTATTCTTTAAAACGTCTTTAATCTCCTTTATTATTTCACCATTTTGATTCATAAAATAATTAAATTTTATAAATCCTATATTTAAACTTTTCACAATAAATTCTAAAATCCCGATTAAACTATTTTATAAAATCATTAGCATCATATTCTCAAAAATCGGTTTTTTTAACCATATTCCTCAAAAATCATAATTTTTATAACTTTAAAAATTATACGTTTATTTATTTAAAATGGATCAATTCCTAAATTATTTTATAAAACGTATACTTTCTAAAATCACTTTAAAATCATTTTAAAATCTAAAATCTGGGTCCAATGATGCTACACACCAAATAGTCAATCACGACAACAACGATATCATATATCGATATGATAATCCATCAAATATCAAAATATCTGAATTCAAATAAATACTGTTGAGGAATCCAGTTGGATCCCTCCAACCTGTTTTCCTGCATCCACAAACATTAGCATAATACCAATTTCGCTCCAGTACGAAATTATCGCGGTATATGTTCTTATTAAATATTATCCGCTTAATAACGGCGCAATAGGGTCTCATCCGCTAAACAAAAAATGCGGGAAATCAATAACTCCAATATATACATATGCCAATATATATATATTGCTATTATATATAATACCAAATTCACTGTTTATGAAATATTCGCGGTATATGTTTTTAATAAATAACATCCGCTTACTAACGGCGTATAATGTCTATTTTAACAATCAATAGATATTAATCATCATTCAAACATGCATTCAGATATTTTAAATCTAACTATTTAAAATAAAATCGAAACTGATTCGATTGAGTGAGAAGTTCTCACCTTGATTTTAAATTCCGTTTTAGCGATTTATTTCGAATAAAATTAAACGGACGTTTAATTTTACCCAAAATTCTCACTAACTCCAAACGACTCCAATACAACTCCATCGCGTAGTGCTCGTCCATACGATTCCAACGCAACTGGTTTCGCGCGTTTTCGACCTCGTATGAAAAAGTTGTGAATTTTACAAGTTTGTACACGATTTTATAAAAACAATTACAACATTACTTAACTATTTTTAAACCTAGCTCAATCCAGGCCTTAGGATCTTGCATCTGCTCATCTGGACCGTGCATTGTTTCTTCCCCATCCACGCGACATCTCCAGTAATACGCACGCATATGAACCCATCACTTAGAAAACTAGGGTTCGACAACACGGCCTCCACGATGCATAAAAATTCGATCGGGGAGTTTCATTTCGAAGAGCTCGACAAGTACCATACTCGGCTGCAGCACCTTGGAGTTCGGCCATCTCTGGTGCACGCAACACGAGGCCGAACGGCCTGCCTTTGAACACGATTTGCCGCCGATCCATCGCATGATTTTCGATCATAACCGTTGAATATAAGGATCTCACGTAGCTCTACAACTTTGTAGTTGGAGATTTCTTGAATGGGTTTGTGGATTGAAAGATAATTGAAGAAAAAAAACTGCAATTTTCGGCCATTGATTGAAGCTCCTGGCGGCTAGGTTAAATATTAGGGTTTTTTTTTTTTTAATTTGTGAAGGTGTTGGTCTCTATTTATAGAAGAACGAACGAACACTATTCATCCGGAAATTCCGAACTCCGATTTACGTGCCGAAACTGACGTTCCTAGGGTTTATCCCGCGTTTCGGACACAATGGAACAGGTTTCGGAAGCTAATCCGAAAATCTGTGCGAATTATGGCTATAAACGCTCAATTTAAATTAAACCGATTTAAATCGATTTCTAGGCGTTTTAATTTGTACCGGACAAACGGTAAATCCAATTGACTTGAAATTTGAAACCTTACAATAATATCACATTACGGATCCGATGAAACTGGTTTCGTCGAAATCCGAGACTTTTTGAAAAATGGCTATTTTAACTCGCCAAATTTAAATTAAAAATAATTCGATGCGTTTCGAGCTGCCACGATCAAACGATAACTCCGATTGACACAAAAATTGAAATCCGGTAATAACTAACTATTACGGATCCAATGGAACTGGTTTCGTTCAATTCTGAGACTGTTTAAAAATTGACTATTTTCACTAGTCGATTTTAATATTAAAATATTCAATTTTCACAAATTAACTTTTAATTCGATCTTAAAAGTTCTAAAACATCATTCTAACTCCAACATGATATAATAAAATTTTACAAATCATTTTCAATCATATTTAACCCAATTTTCAATTATTTTCATAATTTAACATATTAAGTTATCGATTTAATTATTCAATTAAATCCAATAATTCAAATAAAAATTTATTTGACTTATAAATTCACTTATTAATATTTAAAATTAATTAAATATTCAAATTTAAATTAATAAAAATTCTGGGTCGTTACACAAACCGTCCCACTCCACCTCTTTCTACAGTGATAGCCCCCAGACACACATTAAGGAGAAGCAAGCATAACATAGCAAGCAATTAAAGTAAAGCAATAATCACTCGAGTCAAGGTCGATGTTTTCCAAATACAAACCCCCAAGGCCTAAACCAAGATCAGATAAGCACCCAGAAAACACCGCTCTTGAGACCGAATGATGATACGATCAAACGTCCAAACATCCATGACTCTGGCTATCACTGTTATCATTGCCTTGATTTCACCATTAGTTGAACGACCATCTGTCAAGGGCTAATGGTAACCCCGGTTCTAGACATAACTCCGCACGTCGTCGCAGCCCGTGCCTAGGAATTTTCGCAACTACCCAGAGTACTAGCACGTCGTCGCAGCCCGTGCTTGGAACGTCGTCGCAGCCCGTTCCAACGTACTCTTGCTTTGAGCATGCTAGAACCTTCAACAACGATGAGATCTCAGCCTCCTAGTCATCCTCCTCGACGACTATTTCCATACTAGCTCAAGCGCCTCTCAAGCTAACCATTATCAACCAACTCGCATCGCATCATCGAGTTATCAACTTGCTTGGGATGATCCCGTCTGGATTAAACCAAGGCTATCTCACATCATGCTTCGCTTTATCGCATCATAGCAAAGTCTCATCTCAACATCATGGCTTGCCTCATCGCACCATGGCAAAGTCCCATCTCAACATCATCTAATCCATACATATGAGCTTCAACATCCGCTTCATATGCCACAAGCAGCTTTCACCATTCAATAGCCTTTCCACTTAGCTTTTGAATCATCTTCGACCATCTTGTCTAGATCTAACTATCAATCAACTAACATACATAGCAATCAATCAAATCAATCATTAGCTTAAGCAATCAAGTAATCAAATATGGTCTAAGTAGGCATTTATAACTACAATGGCAATTTCGTAAATAAATGAGCATAGATATAACATACATGAATCATGGGTTTTTAGCATAGATCCAACAAATATAAATCATGGGTTTTTATCTCTACAACTTGGTAAATGAACTTGCATAAGTAAACATCTTCATAAGTAATGGATCTACACTTGGATCTAAGGAAAAATGCATAAAATCACTATCTACAACACTCCAACAAACCACCAATCCAATATACTCCTTTGGGTCCGCGTGAGAGATAACCACCACTCACCAAATCACCCAAACACTTCAAAAACTATCAACTTCAGATCTGGACAGCGAAGCTTCAAGCTTGATTCGTCGAAATCCCGCTTGAAACGATGAAATCTAGCTTGGTTGGATGAAGATCTTCAACTTTAGCTCTTGGATCTTCAATCTTGATCTTCGATCTTATATAGATGTTAGAACTAGATTGGAGTGGAGAAAAGAAGATAAAGAAATGTTGTAGTCGAGCTCTCAAAATGGCAGCACTTCGTCGCTTCAAAATCCGGTGCCAAAAAGTGAGCCAAACCCCTCTATTTATAGGCTGAAATCACCCTTAGGTCGTCGCCCAGTTTTAGGTCGTTGCCGACCTAAAGATCCCCGACCTAACTTAGGTCGTTTACGACCTAAATCTCAGTAGTACATGCGACCTAAAATACAGCCGCCTTCCTTAACTCGAACCAACGACCTACGACTTACCCAAACACACAAGATCTCACGACCTAACTCCTATGCGACCTAACAAACAAGGCCGACTTAGCACACACATGCACTTACACGACCTACCTAGCTGCCGACTTAAAAGCTTACGACCTAACACATAAGCCTCTATACGACCTAACCTAGTCACGACCTATCAAGCAACACGAGTTACAACCTAACAACTCATAGCGGCCTTCCTTAGGTCGTCTAACGACCTAACTAACCTACCGACCTAACTATGCTACGACCTAAAACATGACGACTTAACCACCAAGCCTTAACTCGTCTACGACCTAGCTTCCTTAGGTCGGTCCAAACTTAGGTCGGTCCAAACTTAGATCGGTCAGAAATCATAACTCGTAACTGTTAGGTCGTTAACCCTATGTCGCTAACTATCTTAGGTCGCTCTACCGACCTATCTACCTTAGGTCGTAAAACACTAAACTCGGTCAAACGACTCATCCTCCTTAACTCGCTCACACACTAACTCGTTAGCCCATAGCCTTCTTAGGTCGGTCACATCTACATCCTATAGGTCGTTTACGACTTATAAGCCCCAGCAACTTACCAACCCGCTCCAGCCCCTAAGTCGTAACTCGTAGTCAACCTAAGCTAACTTCCACACGAGTTAAGCTATCACACGACCTAAGCACTAAGTCGGCCACGACTCAATTCCGAACGACTTAGGCCACTCACGAGCTAGCTATTGCACGGCCTAACCCCCTTAAGCCGTAAACCCTACCACCTAGATTCAACATGACTCAAGCAATACAAATGACTTAATGCAACTATTTTACGACTTATCGACACGTAAAATACGGGTCGTTACAAGGGGCTTCTCCCATTCCTTTTGTAGCTGCAAGCTCTGTGATCTCGACTTTGTTCCCTGCTCCTGAACTGTTTATGGCGATAGGCTTGCCTTCCATTCTCCACTACTTTCGGTAGAAGCGGGAAGCGTTGCCTAGGTCAGGAAGGTTTAGTCACGGGCACCGTTGATTGGTTGCCTCCTCTGTTCGATTTGGCGTCAAATCGCTCCTTGGGTGCAGGATTAGGTTGAACTCTAAGCCATGTTGTATCCTGGCATTTGCTTGCCTGGTTTCCTAGTTTTCTTGGTCTGACCCACCATCGGATTGTGATCTTCTTCGCCTCATAGACCACCGAGAAAGGGACCTTCCTCAGGTTTCAACGTTGTGCATTGCTGGATGCATTTGCCCCAAGCATATCATCATTTGATCCATAATGGCCCACTGTTAAGCAGCAAAGCGAGTATCGAGGTCCGCCATAACTTTGTGTAAATCACCCCTGGTGATAAACATCTTGTTCGGGTTTATTGGTTGACTGATTGTCTGGGTTGTCCATAACTGGATTGAGGTTTCTACTGGGACCGTCACCCCTGCTCTTGGATTTGGGAGGCATATTCAGGGAAATGGTGTAATTTTCCTGAATTCAACTCTCAATGAAAGCACCAAAAATGTTTGCATAAAAAAAGGAAAATGCCTCCAATAAATTTTTAGGAGTAAGTAAGCGAAAGAGTAATGCAAAAGGAAAAGAAATGGGACATTAGAATTTATAGTGGTTTCGCAATAATGTACCATTTCCACTGTTTGTCTTTATTCCTTTCATCCGCATATATGATTTGCAAGCAAATACAAAGTTGTACAATGGCTTATAAGAAAATATAATGATTCGGGTGCTTCGGGTGGTTGATCTTGTTGCTTGGAGTGTTATATATCTAAAAAGTCCCAGATTTATGATGCTTAATGCCTTGTATTTATAAAGGTAAATTCGAGGTGTGTTTAATATGGTAATTTATGATGTTTCCATGTATACCCTGCCAAAAAGGAATATTCCTTAGAGTATGAAATATGCTTGATTTTCTTTAAAAATATGTTGATTTCATTCCATATTCGTGCCATTAGGCCCGTATTGAGAATCGGGTTCGGAGCATGTTGGTTCAACTGCAATGAACATGGATGAGATATTGATTACATTCACTTCCTTCCTCGTTCGGCCTGGCAGGTTTGGTCTTGCGTGTTCTTGGTTTGGTGGATGGAGCTACACCTTGTGGATGAAGAACGATGGAAGCAATTGGTCTAGTGGGTGATCAACCACCGAATAGAACTTCCTGTTCGGTGGGCTTCCTACCACTTAAAGAAAATCTCTGTTCGGTTGGTTCCAATCATCGAGCAGAGTTCTCTATGCGGTGATATTTTTGTCTACCGAACAGAGAAATCCGTTCGATATATAGGGTACCAAATAGGATCTTCTGTTCGGTACCCCTAAGATACCAAACAGAAGATATGGTTTGGCACCCTAGCCAAAGAGGTTTTCTCATAATGCTCGCCCCTTCTTCTTCACATCTTAAAGTTACTCCTCTAGTTTGCTCTCCACCTTCCTTCAATTAAACTTCAACCTTGTGTGTGCGAAAATGCCGATAACATTTGCTATGATTTTTCATTGTTTAAATGATTTTATGCCTTAGAAATATTTTTAATGCAGCATTTTAATATGTATTGACAAACGTGATTTATAGGGATGCAACATATTTTAAAAACGCAAAAATAAACAATAATGCTTAGAAAACGCTTAGAAAACATACAAAAAAGCACTACCGAAAGTGAATTTTTTTTAGCACTTTATTGTGTTATAAATAATTTAGTATCCATTATAACATGTCTATATGTAGCCTTTATTAAACCGATATAAAAAAAATTACAATAGCGGGTAAAAAGCACCATCGAAAGCAAAACCTTTTATAGAGGTTTTTTGTGCTATAAATAAGCCATTATTTTTTAAATGCGTCGGAACGCTTTCTAATTAACTGTATTGTTTGAATAACCTTTTTTACGGCTATTGATGACTACTTTCATCGTAGTAATGATCGATTCCCATCCAAATTGCTCCAGAAATTCGATTTTGTGGTTTTTAGTGCTTCAAAATTTGCGTCCATTACTGTTCGTCTATGGGTTATTTATGGGGGTGAGTGCAACAACCCGCCTCGAAATAGACCTTAATTCCGACCTAAAAAAGGCCATCGAAACTTAGATCCACTCCAAAGCTTACCATTGTTTGGTATAAAAAACCATAAAAAACTATTTATGTACACATTCATATCTCATAGTGGAAGGATAAAATATAATAATAAAAACAATACCCATTTTATTATAAATTCAAAATGCCACAAAATCCATTACACATTACATATCTGTGGTACATCATTTTTATAATACAACAGTTTTCAAAGGGTACATCTAAATATAACATGAATAGATAAATAAACAAATAGCCACAAACTTTCTCCATGCCTTCGCCTTCAACATTGTCATCTTTCCTAACCTGTGTTGTAATGAGGAGGGAGTCAAAACAACATATGTCTCATGAATAAAAATCTCGAGCCTTATTAAAATAGTACTTGGGCAGTATAATTTAAATAGGAATATGTCTTTCATGTTCTATTTACATCCAAAGTCTTTCCAAATATAAGCCCAAAGGCTTCCCATATATAAGTCAAAAGGGCTTTCCAAATATAAGCCCATAACTATCTCTCTTTCAACCTAACAACTCATACATATATATCGTAAATAATGTCCTATCGATGTAAGAGATAGTATCCAAGTCACTTAATACCTTTTAGCGGGAACTAGGCAGACTCTGACCATTTAATATCTTATTTAAGGCAGTTTCCCCATCATTTAGTGCCCATCCCAATGAAAACTTCTCACTAGTGACTATCTAACTAAAATTAAATAGAATCTCTTCAGCCACTTAATACTTCATGTCGAAGCGAGCCCTTTCTCGAGATACCTCTATAGTGCCTAATCCATAACCCCGACCATTTACTACTTTCCTACATAGGAAAGAGACGGGCCTCACATAACTATTTAATATATTCAATACCTGAGGTAGGTCCTTCGTATTATGACCTGTACCCCACAGTGAGGTCTTATATTAGACTGACTATTCATAGATTCGGTATCCAGATTTGTTAGACAGATTTACCTTATAGAATTTGGGACTATCCTCACATCATCCATAGTTACTTATTATAGGCGATGTTTAACATCAGTCCAAAGTCACACAACTAGTAGCTAGACTAGCTGGGTAGGCTTCTGTGTGCTTTTGACTTGCCTCGTAACCCTATAACTTAGTTATAATCTGTAACACTCTCTATATATATTATCATACATCTCGCATCTATTTTTAACGCAATATAAAAGATCTTTCTTATTTCTCCTCTACCATTAGTTACTTTCCTAAGGAGGATTTGATGATAATTAATAGCCTATTAACTACACAATTAATACGTTATAATTATACGTCATTTACGCTTATATGTATGTATGTAAGTATATGTATGTGTGTATATATATGTATGTACACACACACACATATATATGTGTGTGTGTGTGTATTGTATATAGATACGCGCCTAGGAATTTCTATGCATATGGAGTTATACCCTAAACTAGCGTTTAAATGTCAACTCTTTTAATATTATACAAGTCTCATTTCCACAATATCAATATACCATAAATCCAATCTATGGATTTGTACACAAATATAATTCAAACTCAACTTATTATATAAAACAATGGAATATATCAATAACTTACCATTTTAGTTACTTTACGCTTTATTCAACTTCTCTTTACACGAACTTAGATAAGGGAATTTCCATCAAAATTTTGGAAATAAATAGTGTAAACTACGGATAAGAATTCTTACTTTATACCCTATTTTCTAATCAAAACCCTTAATCAAATTCAATGGGAAAATGAATAAGAACTAGAATAGAATGTAAAATCTAAAATTGTAAATTTACACAATTTTCATTATTTTAATATATATAAACAATTGAGATTCCAACCTAGAATTAGCATTCCGCTTTGGGGGAATTTTGGGGATTATTAATATGATGTTTTCATAAGCGAAAACTCCCGAAGGTATATTTCAAAGCCAAACTACACTAATCAATTACTATAATAGAAAGACTAAGGTTTCCACTCATTGTATTTCCTTATCTTTGCTTCCTTTTACATTTGACATGCCTTCAATAATCCCTTCAGATCTCTTCTTTTAAATATATACAATAAAGGATTTGTATATAAGGTAGATTCGAAAAATTAGAGGTTTGAAAGAGAATAGGTTTAGAAAATAAAAAATAGACAAAAATAAAAATATAGGATTTTTCATATGAAACCCTAAAGAAGTTTTTTGAATCTTGGAAGAGATGAACTGATAGAGCTTTACTAGGTTTTCAAATAATTTGTGAAAAAAAGTAACAAGGCTAGGATTCTATTTATAATGGTTGAAATGCACTAGAACCTTCGGGTTTTAGTCAATTTAACATAACAAAAATTTGGCATCCCCTATTGTATAAAACTCCAGCCGCCACAACCTTCATCGATCGACCGCCGATACCCCCCAATCGACCGGTCCTAGATGAGTAGTCGACCGGTCTTCTTATTTCGGGAATAGTAATTTATCGTCGTTGTTTAATTTATTTTATTCCTAAATTACTTTTTAACGTGAAGGTTACTTTTAACAATTACTTAACCCGAAGCCTAATTATTGTCAATTTTCAAACTTCAAATTTATGAATTATTTAATTATTTGAATTTGAATTCCATTTGAATTAGTTTGAATTCGAAAACTTCAAACATTCATAACTTTTCCATTTGAGCTTTGTTTCCAACATACTATATATGAAAATTGATCAAAATTTTGTCACAAACATAATGGCATAACTTTCGTGGTCAAATTTCGAATTTTGCCAAATTTCATTTTTAACCATATATTATTTAATTAATTTATCTAATTTATTTATTTATTGCTACTTTTACGGGTGTTACGGTTGGATTCATATAGAATTAGTAGTTTCCTTGTATAACCAATTTGGTTCGATAGAAAACGATTTGGTAGGAAATGATGAGGTAGTCAATGGTTACGTAGGAAATAGTTAGGTAGTGAATGGCTAGGTAGGAAACAGCTAGGTAGTAAACAAATAGGTAGCAAATAGTTTGGTAGCGACTCCCTTCCAAATCATTTTTCCTATTCGACATTTACTCCTCAGCAGATCATTTTCTCGATTTAACACTTACTCCCTACCGATAATGTTTGTTGTTCATTTCTTGATCGATTTTTATGTCATACCTTCTTTGTTTAAGTCAAAATTTAACGAAACTTGGGCAACTAACTTTTTATCATTAAGTAGAACACTCCAATGTTTTTACATGTTCCATTTGATCAAAGTAGATAATAGCTTCCTAAGTTGGTCCTGAATCAATTAGGCAGTTGGCCGATTTTAAGACGACCATATCTTTCAATCGTAGCTCGACTTGAGATGTAGTTTCATCTATGGTGCATCTTGACCCTAAGTATATTTTTCAACTAGCTTCGGTGTACTCCAGGAGCATGCCAAGTTTTCTCTAGCATTACAAATTTATATGATAGTTTAAAGATCATACGTAGAAGTTGCACTAAAACAATCTAAAGTTCATAATGGTCAAGATGAAGCGAACCTGTCTCAAACAGACCACAAATACGTAAAATTTTGCATATTTAAAATCAAGGGCTTATTATGAAATTAAATCAGGTATTGTTAAAAGTATTCAAAAGTTTGAGGGAAGAAAATTTTGTATTTTTTGTAAAATTACTATAGGATATACCAAAAAATGTTATCTCCTTAAATAATAAACTCTGTTATGCCCTTATTATTTCGATGGTTCACCACTATTTTTACTTTCTTTTTATACTAAACCCCAGTGAAAATGTTTTTCAGTGAATGACCATCAGTTTTGTTTTCATTTTTCGATGGGGTGTAGCCTAATTTTGTTGCTTGTCAATATTTAACAAAGGGTGTTGCTATTTACACTCTCTTAAACACTAACTAATGTTACTTTAACAATTAATAAAATTAAATTTTAAAATTCACTTTGAAAACCCCCCCTTAAATATAAAAGAGGATTTGAAAGTGCATGAGTGATTACTCGTAACTAAGTCAAGTAGAAATAAAATGAAATATAAACCTCACACATGTACAATTTTAACTCACTCAGCGACTCAAAAAGTGAAATGCACAACGTAAGTAAAAATATTTCATCATTTTCTTATTAGGAGATGATAAGTTAAGGTAATATTTAGGATATGCTTGTAAATCAATATTTCGTAACTGCATTAATGAAGTTGGGAAGGATAGTAATAACAATGAGATATATTATACTATATCATACTACTTTTTATTATAGCTGGTTTGATCATTTTTTTTTCTTTTATCATTGAAACAAAAACAAAGTAATAATAACTAGACATTTTTGAACGAAGTAGTAATGAAGGTTCTTTACTATATTCTATAATAGCACCAAATTTATAAATTATTCTTTACAACGTTGGTTTTAGTTAGGGTCACACAATTTACCAAATAAAATGAAAATATATGTATAATTAAAGTCGATAACACTATGACCATAACCAAATTAGTTAGAGTCATATGTATTGATGAAGCATTAAATGGAAAAAGAAGTGACCATGGAGAAATTGAATGAAGAAATTTTTATTTTATTGCATGAAAAGAGAGGAGAAAAGTTGTGTTATGGTTATGAGACAATGAAATAAATAACAAAGGTGGATGTGGGTGGATGAACGAAGTAACTGAGCGGGTGAACGGATAAATAGGTGAGAGAAGTGTTTAAGTAGCCGTAAATAGTACGATAAATCGGTTTATTTCAAAATTATGTATTCACGTAGGGAATTTTTTTATATCCTTTTCGCATTTTTTCCTCTTTTGTTCCTGCTCAAATTTTTAGCGTTCTCATCGATATCAACTTTCGCCACCACATTGCATAAATATCGGCCATTTTCGGGCTCATGGAGATGACCTCTAAAGTTAGCATCCTAAAACACACCTTTCCATAGCAAACATGTCGCTTCTTGTGAACCTCCTCATTGGTCAACCATCTTCACTGATGCCTTTAACCATCCAATGCAGCCACCATAGATCATAACCAATACTGCCACTATCACCATTGGAATCCTCATGACGAAACTCATCAAAAAGTATGCGCCCCATCTTACCTTATAGTGGATGTCTGAGGAATAAACTAATCCATCATATTTCGTCATCTCCATTCACTGTTCATCTTGGAATTCCTAGTTTGCAGATACCATTCTGGTGATGATGATTGAACCAAACCTGACCATGACATTAGCTAATCATAAATTTATAGCATCTACAACCCCATCATGCAAATGGCCATCACTAACATGATCAGCATGCAAAGTTGCACTTAACCTTGTGCTCCATAGCCAGTCTGATCATCACTAAAAAGGTCCCCTCCATGACCATCAATAGTGAAATTCCTAACCACAACCATTTTCTTCCTCTAACCCTAAATGAATGATAGCAGATGAGAACTGCATCATCCATTATGATTTTTCTTCCTTCACCATAGTCAAATTCTTAACCATAACAAGGTATATTAATTATAATAAAGTTTTATAAAGAGGATGAAGTATATTTTATTTATATTATGGAGGTGGATGAAAATTTTGTTCATAGAAAAATTTATTCCTTGTTCGTTAGAAGGTGAACATTTTATTTAGTTAGAGGAAGAAGTTGTATAAGTACATAGAAATTCATAGTTTTCATAACTGGACTTATTAGTCGAACCGTGATAACTTAAGGTTTAAGGTTTTATGGTTCAACTAATCAAACCATCTGATTTTTCATAAAAAATTTACACATTTAAATATAGGGTATACGTAAAAATATTAGAATAAAAATGCTATGTAGGTGAGCTGTAAAGGGTCTTCAAGGTCTGTAACTGACATTGTATATTGATGTAGTGCACAACTACACTAACACAACTACAGTTATTTACATAACAGAAGTTCACAACGATAAAAGTTTAGTGATGGTGAACTTGACGAAGATTGCATTCGGTTGGAGGAGCTTGCTATGGTGAAAAATGAAGTGGTAGAGCTTGCTATTTAGATTTTAAGGGGATGATAACTTTTATAGCGTGGATTTAATTATTTCAAAATAGTACAGAGGATGAGAATCAGAGAGAGTGACATGTTGAGAAAGTAAGGGAAAAGTCGAGATTTAACTGGCAAAATAGACGGTTGGGCCATTTGTTCAAAGGTCTAACTAGGTTTCATGCACGACTAAGGTTTGATTGAGTGTCAAACCAATGAAGTCCACCATCTAGGTTTATTCGAGGTCGGGCAATGGTTGGGTCTCGTCACGAAAAAAATAGATAAATTTTTGTTTTAAGGTAAGGAAGAGAATGAAGCTAAAAATATGGTTCATTGCTATATCTTCCTTGTACGTCATGTATAAGCTTTCCCCTATTAAATAGAGAATGAATGCCTATTTTCTCCAAAGGTCAAAAATATGGTCACATGTCTTCTTTGGTTTCATGCATAAAAGAAAATATAGAGTGCATATAATGTATATGAGAATGTTGTGTGTACATGCATGAGTCCTTTTTTAGCATCTCTAATAAGGCTTGATTCGGCCTTTATATTCAGCAAGATGAGAATATACCACCCCAACGGTCCAATATACATTGAAAATTATGTGTATTATCTAGGAACTAATTCATTATCCTAAATTGATTTTGGATGCCAATTTAATAGGCACCTAACAATAGGCACCTATTAAATAGGCTCGTAATATCCAACGGCTATTTCCAACGGCCACCCCTACGGTTACTTTAGATAATCCAATATCAATCTTCAATAATACATCAGATTCTTCAATATTTCTTCTACTAAACCATATTAATCTTATATTGAATTCAACCTTAAATATGTCTTCACCATTCAGAGAGTTCACACATCCTTCAAATTCTCAAAATTATGTGTTTAAATGTGATAATAAGCAAAATGGCATACAACCCATGATGAAGTAATGAAGACTGTGACTTGTGCACCATTTATTGTCATTATTCCAAAGTTTCGATTAGGAGTAATGACCAAAGTAGGTAAAACTTTTAGCATAAAATAATGAATAACTATAAAAGACATTCGAACAATACACATTCACTGTCAACGATTCAAGGTCAATTTGGAAAATTCAATTGAAAAACTCAATTTTATGTACCACTAATTTATAAAATAAAGAAACCGAATCTCAGAGGTATTGGAGGCAAATATAATTTGGTATGTTTACCGATTGATATTCCAGTGTTTGTTAATTCAAAATCTTAATACTCATTATGTTTTCTTCAGTTACAGAAAAGAACGGGGAATGGGGAATTCGCAATGCTTTTTGCAAGGGAAAATGATGTTAAAAACCTACACTAATAATAATTCAAGAATTATTATGAACTTTTGAAAAGTCAAGGGAAGTGGAATTCTAATAATGCAAAGACTTATGGACATTCCAACAAAGTAAAAAGGGATGAAAAAACATCAAAATCAACATACTGCTCTAGTTCGGTTGATCAACAGTGAAACACCAATCAAGGGATAAAATGAGGTGCATGTGCTCACTCAAAGATTTGATGAAGATTTTAGATCATGGTATCCAAAGACGCAGAATAGGGCCAAAGCCCGCTTGAATTTTCGAGTGCATGCCACCCATGAAATTCATGGAAGAAGACTTTAAGATAGGACCATGAAAGCACATGACAGGATTGATGTAATGAGAAAGTTTGCAAAAATTGAGCAATAAAATTTAGATCTTGAATTTTTAAAAGGGGAAACTAAATATAAAAAATATGAACAATCTGATATGGAAATGGATATGTGTTATGGCCAAATTTTCCATAATCATAGAATAGACTCAAATAGATGAAATGGACCGTAAACTGATGAAGAAATGATTCAAGGAGTTTAGAAGGTGTCAAGATCGAAGAAATCAGAGATTTGACCAAGTTTTAAAAATGAAAATTGATAGAGTTTGTGGTATGTCCAAGATGCAATTATGTAATTTTTTACATGTATCTAACTCGATAACCCATCTTGTTCAAAATAAACATTGTTTTCTTTCTATTATATACTTGGTATAATGTGTTATATTAATTAATTTAATTAAAAGTATATTTAAAAGAAACTTTATAAATGATATGTTTTGTGATATTAGTCACAAAGTGTTATAACTTTGATTAATTTGTCACATTGAAAACAAATATACCATTTCAAATGATCCTGGTCAAGATATATCGAGACTAAATATCTACACATCCATTGATACTGGAGTACGTAATGCTCTCCAACTGTAGGGCAGTGAATTACTCAAAACTGATGTAGGCACCAAAGGGTTATAAACTGATAGTACTAGATAGTTATGGACCAATACACTTAGTAGTTTTTTGTTGGTTAATATAACAGAGGTCAAATAGAAAATACCAATGTGACTGATTTTACATAGTTCTCTCATTTGAAAATACTATCGATCTTCAATATGAAAGCTCCGCTGTGATTATAGTCAAATCATGGCATGGCATTGTAACACCCTTATTTTAATTAACATTACTTAAGAGATTTAATTAGATATATTAAATAAAATAATGTGATGATTAGAGTGATAAGGGAATTGAGATTTGAAAATAAGTAAGGTCGTGCCTTAACCAAATAAATCTATAAGCGTATTTTATGACTTAAGCATATACTTGAATTGGGAAAGGGTAATATGGGAATAAATAAGACTTCATAACCCCTAAATCCTTATTCTTTCACATTCATGTTTTCATAAAATCACAACAACCAAAGAGCTGAAGCAAGGTTGGCCATTAACTACCACTTAAATTATGAAAATCTAGTAGAGATTTTGAGGAAAGCTAGGAAGATTAAGCAATAATCAAAGCTCAAAATACATTATTCAAACCAGGTGAATAGTAGCTCAAACCATCACATGTTTATTGTTTGTGATTATCTAGATCCGGGTTGAATTTGATACCGAGCATGTACTGATGATTTGATGATATGCCATGTTTGATAAATGATAAGCTATAAGAATATTTATGAACATGATAATTTCAACTCTAAGATTTAAATTGAAGATATATTTCTCCAAATGCTATGATTTTCGACTATATTGCTTCAAAATCATATTTTGGATAGATTTTTTAATTTAAGAATTTTCCAAAGTGATAGAAATTTTGTAACAACCCTGGTTTGGAGATTACCTTTCAATATTGAATTATAATGATAATTATAATTTAATATTGTGAATTAAATTAAATTAAATTAGAGAAATTAAATTGTTTATTTGGAATAAACAACGAATTTGGGAAAAAATTGTTGAAAATAAAGGATAAAGCTTTATTCTGTAACAACCCTGGTTTGGAGATTACCATTCAATATTGAAAGGTAATCTCCAAACCAGGGTTGTTACATCCGTACAATTTAAAAGTTTTGAACCCGAACAACTATTTGTTTGTTTGATTGAATGGTTGTTTTGTATTTGTTATGTATGTTGTTTGTTGAAATTGTTGGTTGTTGTATTCATTTGTTGTTAGTGATTGAAACCACTTAAATATTTCACTTTATATAAAATTTTAACCCTTTGGATTTTATAAGTGAAATGCAGGTTATGGAAGCAATTGCTACTGCTTTTGGTTCCATAAATTAAGCGTAAATTTCCCGACAAATAGGTACGTTTGGATTACGGTATATAGCGCTATTTTATATATTTTCCCGTGTTGGGATATAATATTTTGGATATTATATGTGATATTTTGTTATACGTGATATTATATTTTCTCCCGAGCCTCTCCGTACAAAGGAGACTCTGCCGAAATTTTCCGTAAATTTTGGACTTAGAAATTTTTTGAAAAGTGTTTTCCAAACTTTATTAACTTGAGTATAAAAGGTTTAATGGTTATATTTGTATACTTTTTATGAAATAATTAATTTTGTAGATTTAGATGTTTATAAAGTTAATATTTCAAGTAAGATATATTGATTCCTAATTCTTCTTTTCCCTTCCTTTCCATTTCGGGGACGTAAAGTTTTGAGTGCGGGAGAGTGTAACGACCCGTATAAATTCGATGTTTAAAATGAATTTAATTAATAAGATTTTAATTTAAATTTAGAAAGAAATAAAAATCTTATTTATTTATATGAAAGCGAATGTTGAAATTAGATGTATCAAGGGTAATTAAAAATTTACAAATTAAATTATATATTGCAATTAATTGTAATAGTGGAAATTGTTGCATTTGGATATAAAGTTAAAATAAGTAAATTAAGGCAAGTATTGAATTTATCAATGAAATAAAATATTTATTTATGGAAATTGAATGTAAATGGGGGTAATAAAGTAATGCAAGACAATAAATAATTTATTTAGTACATTCTCTTTTATTTGTAAACTATTGTAAGGTGTTAATTAATTGAAATACAAAAATTAGGAAATAAATTCAAAATTTATGTTAGAAAATGGATTGCAATAATTAAAGTTAGTAATTAATGGATTAAATGGAATACCAATTTATTCATAAAGTGAATATAAGTGAATGTCACAGAATGAATAGGAAATGCTATTTATCCATAAAGTGATGGTTGATGTAAAAAGGAATGGAACCCTGATGGAATAATTAATTGGATTTAGAATCTTAATTCGTATGTGTGCATAAATTTATAATGGAATATAAAGGGTAAAATAATAATATATAAGTATATATTAAAGGTTATAATAGTGGGTTACTAGTAAATTCACTCATTTACCAATAAAGATAATTAGATGTGCCTTGATGATAATTAATAACATAACGGAAAGAGTAAATGTATTCATTAGAATACTAATTGAAATTGGATAGGGATTTTAAGTAACAATGTTAATGCAAGGTAAGTAATGCTAAATTTAAGTCAATAATAATGAATAGTGATTAATTCAAAATTTGTAACATATATTATAGATTACCTGCTTATTTGTTAATGGAATTAGAATTTGTAATAAGTGATAATAAAATAAATGAATGTTACACTAATAGAAAATGAAATAACATTCGTTTAAATGTTGAGTAATTATAGGGTCGTATTTATTATAAGCGTTACTTTAATAATCATGATTAATTGTGAAATTAATACAAGAAGTATGTAAAGTAATAACTAAGAAAGGAATACGTTATAAATCGATTATAACCTAAACTTATGGGTAAGGTTGAAATTGAATCGAATCCGGTTAATTGGAAACTTATTAAAATAAATTGGATTCCAAGTGTAATAAAGGGATTATTTTAAGAAATTGAAATAAATACAATAATTGGTGAAATAATTTACATTTAAAATTTGAGATGGGAATTTGTTTAAGGAATTATAAATTTGTAAGTAAATCAAGGTGATAAAATTTATGAATTATAGAATTTGAATTTTAATAGTGAATTAATTTATTTAATTTATAATAGTTGGATTTATTGCAAACGAATAAAAATCAAATATGTAATTATTACGTTAATTTAGAAATCAAGTTGAAGCGGAAAATATTTATGTGATAATTTTAAATCCAATGGTAAACCCTTATATTTGAAATTAATGAATGGAATAAGTATAATTAAAAACAAATTTTGGAAATTTATCTATAATTTTGAATTTTATGAGATTGAAGATTTATATTGATATAATCTTTAACAAATTGACATTTAAAAATTATTAAATCATTTTAAATGTTTGAGAATTATTAAGTGATAAAAATTACCAATTCTAAAACTGAAATATAAAAATTGGGTCTATTTACTAATTCTTAATTTATTAACTTAATACAAAAATAGCCATTTTGGTCACGGACTCAGATTTCGACGAAACCAGTTTCATCGGATCCGTAACGGTGAATTATAATAGTGTTTCAAGTTTCGTAGCGATTGGACTTGTCTTTGATCGTACGGACTCGTAACGCCTTGAAATTTATGCGATTGAAATCAATTTGAAAATATTGATTTTAGCATAACTTCTTCATGCGACAAAATTTGAACCTGAAACCTTTTCCACTGGGTTTAAAATATTTTAAAATACCTATTTTGATATATGGATTTAACCAATTTCGTTCCGGGGTCAGAACGGGCTTTTTGGGCCACGTAAGAGGTAACACGTATATCTATCAACGCGATCCATCTACTCTATTTCCAACCTACCAATATAAACCCAATTATAAACCCTAGCCTCCATCTATTCTCATTTGTTGTGCGTTCATTTTTCCTCAACTCCTCATTTCTATTGGCTGCAAACCCTAGATCCAATTACAGTCCAAAATCAACTTCTAAAATTCAAACTTCTCAGAAAATTTTCGAAAAAATATATATCGAAGCTCTCGAAGAGCGTGACTTAGATATGCAATTCGTTTTTCAATCCGAATTTCGGCGTGGCCGGAAATTGATGATCTATTCACGGCCGTTCATCGTGCCGGAATCAACCTCGTCTGATCGGATATCCCTTCTGGGTATTGTAGAGAGTCCTTCGCGTAGTGCATCGGCGAAATTATCTGAAGGTTTCAACGGTCAAATTTGCGGCAAATCGCAAATTGGGGTTCCGATTTAGGGGCGGCGGCGGCTCAGGATGGTGGGGCCGCACCCACGTCAGTGCGTAGAGGAAGAGGAGGCGGCTCATGTGGTGGCGTCGACTCGGCGTATTGTGGTGTCTGGAGGCGTGCGCAGGTGGTCAACGCAATGGTCAATGGGGTGATATTTGGGTTCGATGCGTGCGTGCGCCTGTTGCTGGGAAGAAGGTGAATTGCAGTGATGACGTGGCTACTTGGGTAATGTGTTCCATTTCTTTTTAAATTTTTTTATCGAATTCAATCACAATTTTCGCAATATCTCTCGCATATGAACTCCGTTTCACGCGCGGTTTCTTTTGTTAGGAACATATTGAAATTCCAGACTTGATGACGCTAGATAGGACGAATTCTGAGATGGTCAAATTTTTGGGTTTAAATTGGATTTAAATTCAATTTAAATTCAAAAGGTGAGTGTTTTAACCCGCTAACAACTTCTAAAATCTCCTATGTCTGTTAAATTGATTTATGATATGAGTAGAAATTCATTTATGACTGTTTGGCATATTTTATTCATCATCTAAGTTAGATTGTATTCATCTGAAATTAAATTATTATTTAATTTTTTTATTGCATATAAATAGACAATTAAATTTATTTATTTTGCATATAAACTTCCAATTTAACAATTATTAATTTACTATTGAATATAAACTGTTCGTGGATATTTGTTATTTTTATATGCTATATATTGATGTTGTTTAAATTGATGGTGATTGAAATAAATTGGTTGATGATTGATATTGGGTGAATGGATGATGTGTTCTATCTTATATAAACTGCAAGTTATTATGCATTTTCATTTCATTTGGGACTGCGGTTTGAAATGATATACAACCGCATTTTTATTTTTAAATTGCGGATTGAAATGATAAATATCCGTATCACTTGACCATAGGATAGAAAATTATATACAGGCACCGCAGTATATATATAAAATTATTTTTTTGAAATGATTTATGGTTTGGATATGATACGGTTTAATAAATATTAAATTTGGATATGATATAAATATATTTTATATATACATATATAGTTAAATTGTTGAATTTAAGCTATGCATAAATCTGTTAAATAAAGATGAATAAGTTGAAAAATCGAATTTGATAATTTATATTATATGATTAAGTACAGGTTTAAGATCTTGTAGATATATATAGAGTTTTTAATGATTTAAATCAATTAGGATTGAAAGATAAATTGGAAATTTAATTGGAATTGAGCTTATTTAAAAATTTAACTCCATAGTTGATGTAAACTTGTTAAAATTTGAAATTTTAAAGATATGATATTTATAACTGGATTTAATGAATAATTCTAGTATAAATAAATGGAAGGAAATAATTAGTGTTAATAAACTAAGTTTTATTTTAAATGGATATGGATCTATTATGTAATCATTTCAAAACTAAATAACAGGACAATGAATTGTTGAATAGAAATTCCCAACCTTAAGTTTTTAAATTTTTCAATACTCAAAGTTAGAAATATATTGAATTTGAAGTGGTTTATTTAACTGAAAGTGAATTTAAAAGTTATGGGTTTAGACGGAATTTAAAGTGAATAAAATTGTAAAGGCGTGGAAAGTATTTACTTTATAAAGAAATTTTAAATTCAACTGTTTTATTTTATATACTGTTGAATATCCAAACCATTTAAGTTTTGAAAGTTATGGTTTTAAAACTATGGATTTCGAAGTATTGTGTTTGAAAGTTAAAATTCAAATATTTGGTTTCGAGGTATTATAAATTTTAAAAGTGGTATGATTTTGAAAAGAAATATATTTGAAATAAAATGATATCATGTTGATTTGGGTTTTAAAAGAAAATGATATCGTGTTTATGGGTTTTGAAATGGATAATTTTATTCTGGTTTTAAAGTATAAACTATTTTTAAAAGACCGCGGTATTATAATAACGTTTGGTTGTTGAAGAGACCGGAATCGGAAGTTGTCATACTCTATGCCAACTCCGAAAACCACTTTAACAACCGTGTACGCAGTGGAGATTCCAGAATGAAGTAGGTTGGTGGCGGCGTTTCTTGTAAGGTAAATACGTGGACCCGACTCCCGTGAGTTGGCATAAGGTGGCTAAAACATGAGCGATTGACGGGTTAATAAGGTAGCACCTTTGATCGGACACATCCCTTCGATATTATACTTTGACTCTTGGATTGATTCGGTGGCCACTTTTGATTTTTTTTATTGGGGGTGTGGCTCGAGGTGGGCGGTAGCTGCGGCTACGCGTTACCACCGACCCGGAAGCGTAATTGGTATATCTACCCTGGCATTGCCTAATTGTGCCGTGTCACCTACCCTAGCGCGCCTTATACGATTTTGGTTTTGTACCATACCTATGGAGTGCCCTCTGACGATGCCAAGTATGGGGGAGATTACGATACTGTATAGACTATGGAAATATATAAATGTGTTAAGGTGGAAAATGTAAAGCCTTAACGCTATTTAAAAGTAAGTTTATTTTACAATTAGACACTATTATAATAGCGAAATATACTATATAGTAAATAGTTTAACGG
Source organism: Allium cepa (assembly GCA_030765085.1). Classification (NCBI taxonomy): domain Eukaryota; kingdom Viridiplantae; phylum Streptophyta; class Magnoliopsida; order Asparagales; family Amaryllidaceae; genus Allium; species Allium cepa. The sequence goes on from CM060943.1 coordinate 725,208,479, forward strand.
ATCCTTAGGAGATCTAAATCTCGAGCATCTCTTGAGTTACTGCACTCATATTTATTTCTATTAATTTAACTCACATAAGATCTTTTAGTTCTGACTCGAGTGTTTTTGTCTTTTCAAATTCGCTAGGGTCAGTCCGAGCGTTTCATGATTTGAAGATTTTATTCTGGAGGACGAAGACGAAGATTTGTAGTATTACTACCTACTATATTATTCCACTACACTATTTAATTCCACTGCATTGATATTTATTGGTATGTGAACTCTGATATTTATTGTATAAAGAAGAATCAAATGTTTTGTAAACAGTTTTATGAACTGTATATTTTTATTATATTTTATCCTTCCGCCGTGAGATTCTCTTTTGTTTCCTTTCCCTGCTTTTCTTATTTACCCCTTAACAATCCGTCCTTCCGTATGGTTTGAATTGCACGTGTGTCGATTTAAAGCGTGCGAAAAGGCAGGACGTTACATCTATTTTCTTCTTCTGCCTCTTCTTCTTTAACCCAAATGGTTCGTATTTCTTCACAACTTGAGTTGATTTAGGTAGAATAGTGTTAACTCAAGGGGTATGGATTTGCGGGTCGTTACACTTGGTATCAGAGCTTAGGTTGGTGATAACCTTGGCTCTGGTGGGAATTACTCATTAAATAGAGTCTGTAGTACTCTAGAATGAGTTTGAGAGTATTAATAGATATGAGCACGTATTTGTTAGTGAATATAAAATTGTTTTTATATTGTGTTGATTTATCGGTTGAGTGTTTATGTATTCTGTTCGATATATGGGACGCCATGTTATCGATAGAAATTTCTAAACTCTTAAACAAGGTAAACCGACATAGTATTGTTTTAAATAGGGTAAATGAAATAATTTTTTGCAAAATTATTCTGTATATAAAGGAAATAATTTTTTTCGTAGATTGTTATCCTTATATATAGATGCTTGGATGGTAGAAAGTGATAATATTTAGTTATTATCATTGTATAATAATTGAATAAGAATTGAAATAATAATTAAAGATTAAGGAAGAAATTAATAATAAATGGGATTTGTAAATGTGATTTATAATTGGATAAGATATTGAAACCATAATTAAAATCTAAGAAACCAATTTGTATACAAATGAAATTTGTAAAGATAAACTAAATGTAAATTATAGTGTGATTAATAATTAAAATAAGAAAAAGTTCCAAGGTAATGTTTGAATATAAATTTAAAGAGTTTGGAATTTGAAAATTTGGGAATTTAAGTTCCTTTGAATTTGATAATGATTCTCAAAAGTTGGGAAGATAATATATATTGAGAAATATTTTTGAATCGGATGTGAAATCTAGAGAGATTTGGAATTTAAAAATATTGGAAGGGTTTTAAAACAGAGAAAAGCACTGAACTCTTTGCGGTCGCTGGAAAATAATTCCGATGATGATCACGACATCATCGGTGTTCATTTTCGAGTTTCCAAAGAGGGATTGCTACCAGGATGTTTTGGATTAAAAATTTGGTTGATTTTGAAAATGCAAAGAAATAGTTTGGTGAGATATATATGTTTTCAAAATTTAATGTTGAACTTAAGTTTGAGAGAAAAAATTTATTTGTCAAGTTGGGCTAAACAAAACAAAGTTTTAAGATTTAAAATTTATAAGTAACTGATTAGTTACTATGGTATGCTAATGAAATGAAATTCAATATTGGATGATGCTTGATATAAATGTGTAAAATAAGGTGCAGAATAAGTTCAAATGGACTAAAAATAATTAATGTTTGGAAACAAAATTTATTGGTTGGAAATGAATTTGTGAATGAATAAATGGATCAACTATTGAACTTATAAGGTAAAGTTGATATTAATAAGAAGAAATTGGAAATTTTAATCCGGGGATTAAAATTTAACTTAAGTGAATGAAAGTGAAGAAAATATATTTAAATTAACTTGAGATAAGTTAAATAAAATTGAAATTTGATTAAATTGGATATAAAGTTGAAAGGTAAAATGATTATAATTGTGAAATGAAAATTTATACCTTAAGCTAGTAAGTGTTATATATAATTTAAATTGTTGTTATAAGATGAAATGACTCAAATGAGCAATATAAGCTTTCGAATAAATAAATAAGTTTTGAACTCATATATTAGGAAAATAAAATTTAGTTAAAATTAAATTAATTGAATCAAAATTCAGTTGTGTCATAAATGATATTAAATGGAATTAAGTCCTTGCTTAATAAAACTTAAAAGGATGGTATGTAACTAGATTAAACTGAAGTTGAGTTGGAATAAAACAGAATTTAAATGAATTCAGTTGAATTATAGATAATATTGAATGGAATAAAATTCCACTCAAACAAATAAATGTAAATTAAGCAAGTATTGAATTAGAATAAATAAGCTTCAGAAGATTATAAAAGAATTAAAAAGCATTGAAAAATATATATATATAACCCCTAGTTAAAAGTAAAATGTGAATAAAATTGGTCGTAAATAGATGAGGGAGAATGAATATTAATAAGTGACTAGCTTATAAAATTTAAAAAGGAAATAAATAAGCCGGAATAAAAATATTGTATTCTGATATTAAAAAAAATCCAAACTAGGGATATAAAATAAGACTGAACTTAAGGAAATCAAATAAAATGATTTTTCAAGATAAATGAAAAAGAAAATAAAGTATGGGATTATAATTGGAAGTGGTGTTGAATGAAAATTGAATTGGATTAAAATGGATATGGTGTGAAATATAAAAAAATCCAATTCAAGCATAAATTGAATGGCCTTATTATTAATAAATTCAACAATAAATTGTTAATGTAAATTAAAATTTAAAATGAATAAAAGAATAAACTAATCGAATAAATTAGTGAAATGGTTGAGATTTCATCAAAGGAAAATCAAATCAAAGATTGTGAATAGGTAATAGAGTTTGTAAATAAAGCTTGAGTTGTATGGAATTGGATTAAAATAAAAATGATTTGAGATGGAATTAATTCCAATTCGAGTATGAATAAATTAAAACGGGGATGAACTTAAGTTTTGAAATGGTGGTGAATTGAAGTAAATTAACATAAGTTTAAAATTAATAGAAGCAGGGGATGATGTTGAGTATAATAAAATGGTTTGGGATCAAATCTTTTTGGAATGAAAGAAATGCAATAGAAGTTCATGAACAAATTAAAATGGGATGGGATTAAGTGTAAATTGAGGTGGAATCAATTTAAATTGGTTATAAAACTTATGTTATTATTTATTCACATTAATATTGTCGAATTGCATTAGAAAATTGGTCATTCGACGTAAACGGAAGTAAGAAAAATTATATGAATCAATAGAAGTTTGATAAACTGATTTTTTTGCATCAGTCAGGATGAATATGAGTTTGTTTTGCTTAGAATGAATTAAATAAAAGCAAGTAAGTTGTAAATCACTTCAACTGAATGGAATGGTTTGAGAATTGATTATAAGCATTTGTATTAAGTGCCAGAACCTTATACATGCTTATGGAAATTATATAACATGCATTATATGTGAAATTTTTGTGTTTATGCCAGTATATCACATGCATTGTTACAGGATCGATGTTTTAGCTATTTAAATTTAAATGAAATGATATAAACTTCCTATATATAGTACTTACATATTTAAATTAAGTAAGTCAGGTCCAGGGAAGCCGTATGGATGGATTTGATCATGCTAAATGCTAAAATAAATAAATGCAAAATAAGGTACGCCTACGCAATAAAAATAGGAAATATGAACTGTTTTTGGTTTTTCTGATCGTGTGGGTCGATGTATATATATTTTTATCTTTAGTCAAATTGCAAAAGCTCCTCCGTACAAAGGAGACTCTGCCAAAAAAATTCAGAAATTTTGGGAGTTAGAAAAAAATTTTGGGAATTTTTTTTGTTAACCACAAAAAGATTTCAAACTTGAAATTGAAATAAATTAGGGAATGAAACTAATTAAAAAAATTATATGAATTAGTTAAATGGAAAATAAAATTCAAATATTCAAAAATTGAAAATCAATTGAATTTATATGGAAATGAAAGAATCAATTTGAATAGAAGTAGACATAACTAGAATGGTAAAGCGAAAATAAATAAAGGAACCTATAAAATGTTTATACTGAATGTAAGAAGGGATGGTGAATTCTTAATTGGAAATTGATATTACAAATATATCCTAAGTAATATTTGAATGAATAAATATTGACGCTTTGTAAGGAAGTCCATAAAATGTTCTGAATGTTGTGATTGGATATTAGTGCTAAGTGGAATATACAGGTATTATGAAGGAAAAGATAAATGGGTTTTATTTCAGAAGATAAATTTGAATTGCTCGACAAAAAGGTATGTGTTTAAATTTCTATATGAAATTTGATTGGGTTTTTGATCGGGCCACTTGGTCTTTTGTTTTCTTTTGGAATTTGGGAGCCCGTAGAGGCCTTTTGTAGTTGTACCGAGCTAGCTGCGCAAAGGAGACGCTGGCGAAATTTTTCGGAAATTTATAGAGTTAGAAAATTTTTGAGAAAATTTTGATAATTCAAAATTTATTTTTAAATTTAAAACTTGAATGATTGGGCAAATAGGATTGTTTACAAACTATAAGGGAATTTGGAAAGTTAGTAAGAATGATAGTGGGTCTATAATAAAAGATATGTATGGCAAGTTAATTAAACTGTTTGGTTTTCGAAAATAGTAACGGGTATTGGACCAATCTTCCTAATTAGTAATTTCGGGGACGAAATTCTTTTAAGGGGCGAGGAATGTGACGACTCAAAATTTTTGAGCATTTTAAATCGGAATATTTAATTGATTTTAAGTATTCAATGGAGTAATTTTTAACTTGAATTCAAATATCACTATTTATTGGGTAATTAAATTATTGAATTAAATAAGTTGAAGTTGGGTAAATTATTGAATCTGGAGTTTTAAGCCGGTTAAAAATAATTTAAAGGTTTATAAAATTTATATTGATAATACTGAAGAGAATAGAAGTGTTGAAATCAAATTTAAAAATGGTTTGCTAAGTTTTGAAATTTTATAGTTTACATTGAACTTTAAAAAATAGCCTTCCGAGGCACAGTCTCGGAATTCGACGAAACCAATTCTATTGGATCTGTAATATTGTATTATTATCGAATTTCAATTTTCGTTGTGATTGGAGTTGTTGTGTGAGTATAGGATATATAAACGCATTGAAATTGATATTGAGACGAATTGAGCTTAAATAAAATATATATATATCAATCAACTTTAGCTGTACTTCTGCCCATCAGCCTGTTTCCTTTCTACATCAAGACTTTTTGCTTCCACTGTAGCCAAGCTTCTTCTGCATGCCTCTTTTCTTTCTTTCAAATCACGTCGCCCCTTCTTTTCTTTTCAGCCGAAAGAATCTCAAATCAAAATTAAAAAAAAACAAAATGGCGGACCGATTCGAAAAGAAAGAAACAAATCGCGATTTTTACTCTAATCCTCTGACCCAAATCGAAAATAATGGTGAACGAAAGTCGAAAACCTTACTTCCCTTTCATAGAATCATATCGATTGGCACATGAAAGAAGAGGGATCGAACACAGAGCGTTAGAGATAGGCGAAAGCAGATTCGTTCGATCGAATCTTGGAGGCGCGACATGGCGTTGGGGATTCGACGACATGCTAGGCGAAGTGTCATGAGTTTCGAGCAGTGACGAGATGAGTTGGGGTTGCTGATCGAGTCGAGGTTGGGTCGGCACCCACGTGAGTTAATCGAGCTCGTCGTTGAATTGTGCAAGTGAATCTTCGGGTCGCGCGGTGCTCTAACGAAGGCAGGAAGCGGCGTACTGGTTCTCGAGCATCGGGGTAATGGGTCTCGAGGAGAAAGGTCGGCCGAAGAGGGAGGCTATCAGGTATATCGATTCCACCTTTAATTTAATTCAATACATATTTACAGAACATAAAATGGTTTCAAAGAAAATAAAATAAATAAATATACATATGTAAATATTTTTATCCTACTAATTATTTTAAAAGAAGTGGGTTTGATGATTAAACTATTTTAATTAACCGATTTAATTATTGGGTTACTAAAGATAATTTGTCAAAGAAAATTTTTAGTTTAAAATTTTTAAATTAAATTATATGTTAAAATAAATAAGTAAATGTTAGTTAATTATTGGATTTATTCAAGTGTTAATTAACTATATAATGTCATATAAGGTCTAAAATCGAGAAACAAGTTGGAATGAAAATGAATGAAAATAGACTGCAATCAAATGCAGAGGTGAGTTAATATCACTCAGTTAAATTTAAATTTAAATGATTAAATTTAAATAATTGTTTGAATGGTTGAATTGATTGATGTGCTATAGTATGGTATATTTTGGGATTGGTATTATGTTGTGCTAACGTATGTGGATGCAGGGAAAACAGGTTGGAGGGATCCAACTGGACCCCTCAACATTTATTTAAATTATTTAATATTCTCTGCTGTGAATATTGATATTCTATGATGAGTTACATTGGAATATTGAATGTTGTGGTTTGATTGGATATATTTGGGTATAATGAATTACAATAAAATATATAAATTGATTTTTGGGAAGAAAATAAAGAAAGTAAATTTGTAAGCGAAATAACTATAGAAAATGTGAATAAATTAAGAATGAATTGAAAGAAATGGAAGTGATATTAAAGTACTAATAAATAACTTCGAGTATGAAAAGATTTTGAATAAACAGAAATTAATAAATTGTAAAATCAAGTGATATTATTTTAAGGGAAATAGAATTATTTTAAAATTCAAAGTTTAAATTTATTTAAAAGGATTAAGAAGTAATTTGAGAAATCAAAATAGGTATTCTCGGTTAAAAATATTTTAAATCATAATTAAGAAATAAAATCTGAAATTAATAGATTTTGAAGTAAAAGGGAGTAAATTGGAAATCAATTTGGAAATTGATTCAAGTGTTTGAAATTGAAAATTTAAAGAAGAATGTGAAGAGAAGTGTATTTCTCTGGATAGCCAGGTACGTTCAAAGTAAGATTTTAAAATATAAGATAAAAGCTTTAATGTTGTTTGAAAAAGCATGTTTTAGAAAATTTATTATTTCTAATCTTTTAAATTCTAAAGTAAATATTGTTCAAATCTATTATCATAATAGTTATTTAAAAGGTGACTTGGTGTTCTGTTTTAAAAAGTGAAAACCTAGTTTTATATTTTATAAAGTAACCTTATTTTCAAATATTCATATAGTATATATTTTTAGCCAATTATTGAAGCAGTCTTAACTTAAATGTTTTAAAGTAAATTCCAAAGTAAGTATATTTTAAAAAAAAATCTATTATCATAATAATTATTTTAAGAATGATTTGGTATTTTAGAGAGGAAAATCTAATGTATAGTTATAAGGTAAGCTTATTTTAGTTATTTCTAGAGTATTATTTTAAATTAAGTATTAAAGTAATTTTTCTAAATTAAATGTTAAATATATTTTACAATAAAGTGTTTTTAAATTATTTTAAAAATCTAAAGTTTTGTGCTTGGTGATTCCAGTGGAAATAGAAATACTTGGAATTTATTCTGAGAAAGAAAGATGGTTTTGAAACTGTTTTCAAAGGGTTGAAAATAGAAATATATCTTGTGAAGATATTTTTGAGGGTAATAAATAATTTGGGAGATTATTTACTGTTTGATGGATGTTTGTGAATATTAATTGATAGTTAAATCACCGACTATCAATATTGGACAAATGCGTTGATCGTTTCGAAGAGACCGGGATCGAGATTTATTTATTGAAAACCACTTCGATCTGGTTTGTACGTTTCGTGGAAACAGGTTTGGATTCGAAGATGGAGCAGTGAAGTGCAAGGGATAGTCGCTACTAATCCTGAGGATATTTCCAAAATGGATGTAGTAGGAGTAGTGCCTTCGGTTCCGTTCGAACCCGGGACGGACCTGTATGGATGAATGCTTTCGGAACATCGTCAGGTGGGCGATGGGTATTCTAAGGGATATGTTCTAAAAAGGTAATTCTTAGCCTCAAGCCTCATCAACCGGGAATGAATGAAAATCAGGGGTTATGCAGCAAGGCTAGGTGGATAGCACCCAAGCAGGGTAAGGTCATCCCTGTCTAGATGTCCCTTTTTATTTCGGCTTAGTGGGCGGTTGCTGATCCCAACCGCGGGTTGATCTCACTCAGGACTATCCTGTAAGGGGTAGTCCTAGTCTTCTGTTGCAGGGGAGTGGGTGTACTCCTCGGTATTGTGATCTAGGCCACGTACTGTGACAGGTGGTACCCCAGTGCCCAGTCATTAGTTGGAAATCCATTCTCCCTATGAGCCTTGTACGAGTTTTATTTGTATTACCCACTTTGTGACGACCCGTAATTTTCGAGCATTTAAAATCGGAATATTTAATTGATTTTAAATATTTAAAAGTTTAATTTTTAACTTGAATTCAAATATTACAATTTATTTGATGAATAAATTATTAAATTAAATAATTTGAAGTTGGGTAAAATGTTAAACCTGAAGTTTTAAGCCTGTTAAAAACAATTTGAAGGCCTATTAAATTTGTATTGATAATACTGAGGATAATAGAAGTTTTAAAATTTAATTCAACAATGATTTGTTCAGTTTTAAAAATATATCGTTCAAACTGAATTTAAAATAGCCTTCCGAGGCACAGTCTCGGAATTTGACGAAACCAGTTCCATTGGATCCATAATATTGTATTATTATCGGATTTCAAATTTCGTAGCGATTGGAGTTGTTATGTGAGCAAACGATATATAAACGCATTGAAATTGATATTGACACAAATTGAATTTAAATAATATATATATATATATATATATGTGTGTGTGTGTGTGTGTGTGTGTGTGTGTGTGTAAAATCATCTTCAGCCGTAATTCTTTCCCATCAGCCTATTCCCTTTCTACGTCAAAACTTTTTGCCTTCACTGTAGGCTTCCTTTGTACGCTTCCACCATTTCAATCACTTCCTGCCTTCTTTTGTTTTCATCAACACAGCCGAGCATTTTAACTGTCACAAAAAAAACGAAAATAGCAGACACGATCGTGACTCCCCCTTTTCTATTCGAAACCCTTTCGAATCAAACTAATTTCAAAGTTCATAACAATAAGAGCCCAATTTCGTTGATGGTCGCATTTAGGGTTTTGAGTGGCGACGGTCATGGGAGCTCGGCGCGATTTGGGCTCAGGTTGGAGGCGTTGGAGCATGCGATTCTGGGGTTTCGGCCTGAAGCTTCAACGTCGAGCAACGGCGTTTGACTTCCACTTGAAGGTGTCTAGTCGCGATGGACATAGGAAGTTGCGCTTGGATTTTTTGGTGATCGGGTTAGGGTTTCGGCTGCGTGGGTTCGTGATGGAAGGGACGACATCAGGGTTTGCGTGCGTGGGTAGCTGGGAGGGAGGAGGGGTTCGAGCAGTAAGGTATAATTTACTTTTTTTTCGTTTTAATTAAATTAAATTTATACATATACGTGTATACCCAGTAAAGAGAAAATCATGTTTTGTCTATTTACAGAAGGATAAAACACAATTCTTTCTTTTTTTAAAACACGGCATGTAAACAGGAATAATAATAATAATAATAATAATAATAATAATAATAATAATAATAATACATACATACATACATACTAGAACTCGCTGTTTTATTTAAAATATATGAAGGAAGTAATTTGTTTAATTGGATAATCAATTATTTGAGTTACTGATGGAAGTTCATTAGGAGAAATCAGTTTCAAACCAAATCAATTGTTAATCAAAATTTTAAATTGGAAGTTAAATTGTTCGATTTATTTTGAATATTGGTAAACTGTATAAATTATTTATTCAAGGTCAAAAGTATGGAAACGAATCGAGATTTTGAAGAATTGCACACAATTAAATCAAAGGTGAGTTAATCTCACTCAGTTAAATTTAAATTTAAATCTAAATGATTAAATTTAAATAATTGTTTGAATGGTTGAATTGATTGGTGTGCTATATAGTATAGTATATTTTGAAATTAGCATATTATATTGTGCTAACGTCTGTGGATGCAGGGAAAACAGGTTGGAGGGATCCAACTGGATCCCTCAACATTTATTTAAATTATTTAATACTCTCTATTGTGATTATTGGATATTCTATGATGAATTATATTGGAATATTGAGTGCTATGACTCGATTGGATATAATTGGGTATAATGAATTTCCAAAAATATATAAATTGGGTTTTGGAATTATAATAAAAGAAGTGAAATTGTAAGTAAAATAATTATGGAAATTTGAATAAATTTAAGAATGAAGGGAAAAAGAAATAAAGTGGCTTAAAAATTTCAAATAAATAAATCTTGAGTATATAAAGGGTAATTTAGAACAATCAGAAGATTGATGAATTTTAAACTTCAGTGTTATTATTTAAAAGAACAAACATTTATTTAAAATTTAAGATTTAAATTATTTAAGAAGAATGAAGAAGAAATTGGGAAAATATGAAATTTGTATATTTTAGTTAAAAGATTTAAAATCAAACGGAAAATAATAATAATAATAATAATGGAAAAAAATAAAAAAATAAAGTTCATAATTAATGAATTTTGAAATGAACTGATAAGTAAAGAAATTTATTTAAATGAAAAAAATTGGGAATCGATTTGGAAAAATTGATTTAAGTGATTAAGATTGGAAATTCTCCCTGGATAACCAAGTACGCTTGTAAAGTAATTTTTTTAAATATAAATTAAAGGTTTTGAAGTTGTTTTTAAAAAGCAAGTTTGGAAAATTCTAAAGTAAGTATTTTCTTTCAATCTATTATGGTAGTAACTATTTAAAGAATGACTTAGTATTATGTTTTTAAAAGTGTAAATCTAGTTTTATATTTTATTAAGTAACCTTATTTTCAAATATTCATATAGTATGTGTTTTGAATAAATTATTGAAGTAGTTTTTAAAATAAATGTTTTAAAGTAAATTTCAAAGTAAAGTGTTTAAATTATTTTAAAATTTTAGTTTTGTGCTTGGTGATTTCAGTGGAGATAGAAAATATTTGGGAAAGCTTATTCTGGAAAAGAAAGATAGTTTGAAAACTGTTTTCAAAGGATTGAAAATAGAAATATATCTTGTAAAGATATTTTGAGATAAATAAATAATTTGGGAAATTATTTATTGTTGGATGGTTGTTTGTGAATATTAATTGATAGTTAAATAATCGACTATCCATATCGGCCAAATGCGTTGATCGTTTCAAAGAGACCGGGATCGAGATTTATTTCTCAAAAACCACTTCGATCCGGTTTGTACGTTTTCGTGGAAAAAAATTTTGGATTCGAAGATGGAGCAGTGAAGTGCAAGGGCTAGTCGCTACTAATTCTGAGGATATTTCCAAAATGGATGTAGTAGGAGTAGTGCCTTCGGTTCTGTTCGAACCCGGGACGGACTTGTATGGATGAATGCTTTCGAAACATCGTCAGGTGGACGATGGGCATTCTAAGGGATATGTTCTAAAAAGGGAACGGTTAGCCTCCATCGTCGACAACCGGGAATGGCTGAAAATCAGGGGTTCTGCAGCAAGGCTTCGTGGGTAGCCCCCACTTGAGGGTGAGGTCATCCCTCTCTAGATGTCCCTTTTATTTCGTCTTAGTGGGCGGTTGCTGATCCCAACCGTGGGTTGATCTTGCTGGGGAGTGTCCAGTAAGGGATGGTTCCGGTCTTGTGTTGCAGGGGAGTTAGGGTGGCTCCTCGGTACGCTGATCTAGACCAGGTACTATGACAGGTGGTACCCAAGTGCCTAGCCATTAGTTGAAAATCCATTTTCCCTACGCGCCCGTACGGTTTTGATTGTGCCCAACTATTGCTGAAACGTGAGATGCAAGCATTTCAGCTAGATTCTATTTTACTTTCTATAGACACTATTATAATATCAGAGGATTTTAATAAAAATTGTTTTAGCTATCGTAAGGTAAAAACCCGACATGTTTATTTGTGGCGTGGTCTTACGAGATGCTTTTGTTTTTCAAAGAATTTTGAAACTTTAATAATCAATTGAGTGTGATTTTCTCACGCTGGTATTCCATACTGACTCGGGTGTTATTTAACTATAATGCTCGGGTCAGACCGAGCATTATAGGATACATGACATGATGCTGTGGAGCTCAGAAGACGAGCAGGATGACGATACGTACTTCCGTACTTGTTTATACATATATTCCGCTGTATTGAGTTGTTGTGTATCCATTTGTATGTTGTTGTTGTTGAACTGTGATTGATGTACTCTGATGATGTAATATATATATAAACAGATATATTTGATTTCGAGTAAAGATCATTTATTATCTATTATATTTTATTCCGCTATGATGGTTAGTTTCTGTTGTTGATTTCTATTTTCTTCTTCTACCTCTTCTTCTTTAACCCAAATGGTTCGTATTTATGTACCACTTGAGTTGATTTAACTAGAATAGTGTTAACTCAAAGGGTGCGGATTTGCGGGTCGTTTCACTTGGTATCAGAGCTTAGGTTGGCGATAACCTTGGCTCTGGTGGGAATTACTCATAAAATAGAGTCTATATTACTCTAGAATGAGTTTGAGCATATTAATAAATATGAGCGCGTATTTGTTAGTCAATATAAATTGCTTTAATATTGTGTTGATTGTTTATTGAGTGACATATGAACCTTCGTCGACACAGTCTGTACAACTGTATCGAAGGGGTTTCTAAACACTTAAATAGAATAATCGACATGGTATTGTTTTAAATGTAGGTCAATGAAATAATTTTACCCAAAAATATATTTTTGATATAAAGAAAGTTTTTGTAAACTATTTAGCTAATATATGGTTGCTTGGATGTTAGAAATGATAATATTAAATTATTATCACCGTTGTGTAAAAATCTAACTAGAAATTTAAAATATAACCAAAGTTTAAGGGAATAAATTCATTATAAAATGAAATTTATAAACATGAATTATAAATGTAAATTATAAATTGAAATATAATTAAATGGGAATTTGTATAAGCATAAGCTATACAAATGCATTATAGTTAAAATTTGAATTAAAACGGAATTTGAAAATTTAAAACCCCAGAGATTTTGGAAGTATTTTGAAGATAAATAGAAGCATTGTTGTTTTTGGGGTATTTCTGAAAGGAAATTGTTTCAAATAAATTTTGGGAAAGGATATAGCATTAAATTCACTTCAGTCGCTGGAAAATAACTTCGATGATGACTGCAGCATTATCGATGTTCATTTTCGAGTTTCTAAGTGACAGATTGCTGCCAAATTGATTTGTTCAGGAAAGCCTGTTTGTTTTTGAAATTTCAAAGGAAAATTGTCAGAAATAAAAACCAGGACTGGTTTAAATTTTTGAGAAGTGTGATTTGAGATGTTGGAGATTTCAAAATGATTTGAAACCGAAAGCCGGGTGTTTGAAAATCCTGAGGAGATAGATGATATGCTTATAAATTGAGATGATTTTTAAATCAGAAAGGAAATATAAGCTTTGAATAATGGAATGTAAATTTAAAGCGAAAAGTTAAAAATGAAATTAACTTGGATTGGGAAAAAAAATTGACTGGATTGAAATTAATTAAATAGGCTGAAAATAATATCCACTTGTATTCGAATTAAGTTAAAATCAAATTGAGGTAAATAAATCTGAGTTAAAATAAAATTGAATTGGAATAAAAATTCAATTGGGTTATTGAATGGAATGAATTGAAATAACTTAGTGACAATGAGAAAAATAGAATGTTTTCAAGTTAATAGAATGGATTTATATGAATCGAAAATGAATGGATCGTGATTAAAATTGAAATGGTTATTGAATGGGTTAGCCTAGATTGTTTTCGAGCTAAATAAAATAGTTTGGAATAAACAAATATGGAATAAATTGAGTAAAGTAACTAAAGCTTGGGTTGAATTAATTCGGGAATGGTTAGTAATATGCAAGCTTGGAATGTGTCGAGCTAAATAAATGGTCGTGAATGAATTAAAATAAAAAGGAAATTTAATTGGTAATGAAGATAAACCTAAGTTGTTAATGGTTTTGAATGAACTAGTTTGGTTAATAAAATGAAATGCAAGTGAACCTATTCAAATATAAAATCCAATGAAAATGAGAAATATATGGATAGTGAATAAATCTAAAATGGAATAGAATTAAGTATAAATTGAGTTGAAATCCATTTAAATTGGTTATAAAACATAAGTACTTATTTATTCACATAGGTCTCGTCAAATTGCATAGAATAAATTGTCATTTGATGTAAATGGAAGTAATTAAAATTCTATGAATTGTTAGGAGTAAAATAAATTGATTTTGAGAGAAATTGAATTAAATATGAGTTCAGTTTGCTTAAAAATAAATTAAATGTAAGCTTGTGAGTTGTTAACCATTCGGATTAAGTGAATTGATATGTGATTGGTTGTAAGCAATTAAAATTAATGTTGGAATATTTAAATTGCTTATAAGAAGTGTTTAATGGGCATTTCTTTTAGAACTCATTTGTTTTAACTATTGTAAATAAGGGAAATATTGTAAAACTTCATATATTTGGCACTTACATGTTTAAATTGAGTAAGTACAGGTACCAGGAAGCCATGTGACTGGATTTTTGGCACGCTAACTGCTAAATAAATAAGCCGCTTGCTTATAAATGCTAAATAAGGTACGCCTACGCAATAAAAATAGGAATATGAACTGTTTTTGGTTTTTCCGACCGGGTGGGTCGATGTATATATATTTATATCTTTTGTCAAATTGCAAAAGCTCCTCCATACAAAGGAGACTCTGCCAAAATTTTCAGAAATTTGGGAGTTAGAAAATTTTGGAATTTTTTTGTTAACGACGAACGTTTTTAAACTGGAAATTGAAGTAGATTAGTAAATAGAACTAATTTTAAATAATGACATGAATTAGCTATAAATGGAAAATAAAATTTAAATATTCAGAGTTAAAGATATGTTGAATTCATATGGAAATGAAAGAATCAATTTGAATAGAAATAGATATAAACTAAAGTGGTAAGGTGAAAATTAGTATAAGGAACATATTTAATGCTTATACTAACTTAAGAGGGAATGGTAAATTCTTAAATGAAAAATTGATACTACTAATATAATCTAAGTTAATATTTGAATGAATAGATATTGACATTTTGTAAGAAAGTCGATAAAATGTTTTTGGAATATTGTGATTGGATATTAGTACTAAGCAGGATATGCAGGTATTATAAAGAGAAATGAAAATTGGTTTTGATTTCAGATGATAAAAATTGAATTGCCCGACCAAAAAGGTATGTGTTTAAATTTCTATGAAATTTGATTGGGTTTTTGATCGAGCCACTTGGCTTTTTGTTTTCTTTTGGAATTTGGGAGCCGTAGGGGCCTTTTGTAGTTGTATCGAGCTAGCCGCGCAAAGGAGACGCTGGCGAAATTCTTCGGAAATTTAGAGAGTTAGAAAATTTTTGAGAAAATTTTGATAATTCAAAATTTTGTTTTGAATTATAATTCGAATGATTGTATAAATAAGTTGTTTGGGAACTATGGAAAAGTGGAAAGATAATAAGAATAATAATGGGTCTTTTATATGGAGATAGTTGGTAAGATGTTGAATTGTTAGAAATTGTTTGGTTTTGGAGATAAGTAAAAGGGCATTGGACCATTCTTCCTAACTAGTAATTTCGAGGACGAAATTCTTTTAAGGGGGAAGGAATGTGATGACCCGGTATTTTCGAGCATTTAAAATCAGAATATATAATTGATTTTAATTATTTAAAAGTTTAATTTTTAACTTGAATTCAAATATTACAATTTATTTGATGATTAAATTATTAAATTAAATAATTTGAAGTTGGGTAAAATGTTAAACCTGGAGTTTTAAGCCTGTTAAAAACAATTTGATGGCTTATAAAATTTATATTGATAATCCGAGGATAATAGAAGTTTTAAAATTTAATTGAACACTGATTTGTTCAGTTTTAAAAATATATCGTTCAAATTGAATTTAAAATAGCCTTCCGAGGCACAGTCTCAGAATTTGACGAAACCAGTTCCATTGGATCCGTAATATTGTATTATTATCTGATTTCAAATTTCGTAGCGATTGGAGTTGTTATATGAGAATACGATATATAAACGCATTGAAATTGATATCGACACAAATTGAATTTAAATAATATATATATATATATATATAATAATGATCTTCAGCCATAATTCTTTCCCATCAGCCTGTTCCCTTTCTACGTCAAAACTTTTTCCCTTCACTGTAGGCTTCCTTTGTACGCTTCCTCCATTTCAATCACTTCCTTCCTTCTTTTGTTTTCATCAACACACCCGATCATTTTAACTGTCACAAAATAAAATTAAAATAAAAACCGAAAATGGCAGACACGATCGCGACTCCCCCTTTTCTATTCGAAACCCTTTCGAATCAAACTAATTTCAACGTTTAGAACAATAAGAGCCCAATTTCGTTGATGGTCGCGTTTAGGGTTTTGAGTGGCGAAGATCATGGGAGCTCGGCGCGATTTGGGCTCGGGTTGGAGGCGCTGGAGCATGCGATTTTGGGGCTGCGGCCTGAAGCTTCAACGTCGAGCAACGGTGTTTGACTTCCACTTGAAGGTGTCGAGTCGCGATGGACATACGAAGTTGCACTTGGATTTTTTCGTGACCGAGTTAGGGTTTCGGCAGCGTGAGTTCGTGGTGGAAGGGACGGCATCGGGGTTTGCGTGCGTGGGTAGCTGGGAGGCAGTAGGGGTTCGAGCGGTAAGGTATAATTTACTTTTTTTTCCATTTTAATTAAATTAAATTTATATATATGTGTGTATACCCAGTAAAGAAAAAATCATGTTTTATCTATTTACAGAAGGATAAAACACAGTTCTTTTTTTCTAAACACGGCGTGTTAGCAGGAAAATAATAATAATAATAATAATAATAATAATACATACATACATACATACATACATACATACATACTAGAACTCACTGTTTTATTTAAAATATATGAAGGAAGTAATTTGTTTAATTGGATAATCAATTACTTGAGTTACTGATGGAAGTTCATTAAGGGAAATCAGTTTTAAACCAAATCAATTGTTAATCAAATTTTTAATTTGGAAGTTAAATTGTTCGATTTATTTTGAATATTGGTAAACCGTATAAATTATTTATTCATGGTCAAAAGTATGGAAACGAATCGAGATTGGGAAGAATTGCACACAACTAAATCAAAGGTGAGTTAATCTCACTCAGTTAAATTTAAATTTAAATGATTAAATTTAAATAATTTTTTGAATGGTTGAATTGATTGATGTCCTGTATGGTATAGTATATTTTGAAATTGGCATATTATATTGTGCCAACGTCTGTGGATGCAGGGAAAACAGGTTGGAGGGATCCAACTGGATCCCTCAACATTTATTTAAATTATTTAATACTCTCTATTGTGATTATTGGATATTCTATGATGAATTATATTGGAATATTGAATGCTATGGCTCGATTGGATATAATTGGGTATAATGAATTTCCAAAAATATATAAATTGGGTTTTGGAATGATAATAAAAGAAGTGAAATTGTAATTATTTAATTATGGAAATTTGAATAAATTTAAGAATGAAGGGAAAAAGAAATAAAGTGGCTTAAAAATTTCTAATGAATAAATCTTGAGTATAGAAAGGGTAATTTGGAACAATCAGAAGATTGATGAATTTTAAACTTCAGTGTTATTATTTAAAAGAACAAAACATTTACTTAAAATTTAAGATTTAAATTATTTAAGAAGAATAAAGAAGAAATTGGGAAAATCTAAAATTTGTATATTTCAGTTAAAAGATTTAAAATCAAACGGAAAATAATAATAATGATAATAATAATAATGGAAAAAAAATAAAAATAAACAAGTTCATAATTAATGAATTTTGAAATGAACTGATAAGTAAAGTAATTTATTTTAAATGAAAAAAAATTGGGAATCAATTTGGAAAAATTGATTTAAGTGATTAAGATTGGAAGTTATCCCTGGATAACCAAGTACGTCTGTAAAGTAATTTTTTTTAAATATAAATTAAAGGTTTTGAAGTTGTTTTTAAAAAGCAAGTTTGGAAATTTTATCATTTCTAAATATTTAAATTTCTAAAGTAAGTATTTTCTTTCAATCTATTAGGGTAGTAATTATTTAAAGAATGACTTAGTATTATGTTTTTAAAAGTGCAAATCTAGTTTTATATTTTATTAAGTAACCTTATTTTCAAATATTCATATAGTATGTATGTTTAATAAATTATTGAAGTAGTTTTTAAAATAAATGTTTTAAAGTAAATTTCAAAGTAAAGTGTTTAAATTATTTTAAAATTTTAGTTTTGTGCTTGGTGATTTCAGTGGAGATAGAAAATATTTGGGAAAGCTTATTCTGGAAAAGAAAGATAGTTTGGAAACTATTTTCAAAGGATTGAAAACAGAAATATATTTTGTAAAGATATTTTGAGATAAATAAATAATTTGGGAAATTATTAATTGTTGGATAGTTGTTTATGAATATTAATTGATAGTTAAATAACCGACTATCAATATCGGCCAAATGCGTTGATCGTTTCGAAGAGATCGGGATCGAGATTTATTTCTCGAAAACCACTTCGATCCGGTTTGTACGTTGTCGTGGAAAACGATTTTGGATTCGAAGATGGAGCAGTGAAGTGCAAGAGCTAGTCGCTACTAATCCTGAGGATATTTCCAAAATGGATGTAGTAGGAGTAGTGCCTTCGGTTCCGTTCGAACCCGGGACGGACTTGTATGGATGAATGCTTTCGAAATATCGTCAAGTGGACGATGGGCATTCTAAGGGATATGTTCTAAAAAGGTAACGCTTAGCCTCAAGCCTCGACAACCGAGAATGGATGAAAATCAGGGGTTATGCACCAAGGCTTCGTGGGTAGCCCCCATTTGAGGTTGAGGTCATCCCTGTCTAGATGTCCCTTTTATTTCAGTTTAGTGGGCAGTTGCTGATCCCAACCGCGGGGTGATCTTGCTCGGGACTGTCCAGTAAGGGATGGTTCCGGTCTTGTATTGCAGGGGAGTTAGGGTGGCTCCTCGCTACGCTGATCTAGACCAAGTACTGTGATAGGTGGTACCTCAGTGCCTAGCCATTAGTTGGAAATTCATTTTCCTTACGCGCCCGTACGGTTTTGATTGTGCCCAACTATTGCTGAAACGTGAGATGCAAGCATTTCAGCTAGATTCTATTTTACTTTCTATAGACACTATTATAATATCAGAGGATTTTAATAAAAATTGTTTTAGCTATCGTAAGGTAAAAACCTTACATGTTTATTTGTGGCGTGGTCTTACGAGATGCTTTTGTTTTTCAAAGGATTTTGAAACTTTAATAATCAATTGAGTGTGATTTTCTCACGCTGGTATTCCAGACTGACTAGGATGTTATTTAACTGTAATGCTCGGGTTAGACCGAGTATTATAGGATACAAGACATGATGCTGTGGAGCTCAGGAGATGAGCAGGATGACGATACGTACTTCCATACTTGTTTATACATATATTCCGCTGTATTGAGTTGCTGTATATACATTTGTATGTTGTTGTTGTTGAACTGTGATTGATGTACTCTGATGATGTAATATATATAAACAAATATATTTGATTTTGAGTAAAGATCATTTATTATCTATTATATTTTATTCCGCTGCGATGGTTAGATTTTGTTGTTGATTTCTATTTTCTTCTTCTACCTCTTCTTCTTTAACCCAAATGGTTCGTATTTCTGTACCACTTGAGTTGATTTAAGTAGAATAGTGTTAACTCAAAGGGTGCAGATTTGCGGGTCGTTTCACACTTTGTGGCTAGTAGCTGGAATTTAATATAACAATTTCGGCTATTTTATAAATATTCGTATATAGACCCTATTATAATATCAGAGTATTTCTATGAAAATTGTTTTAGCTATCGTAAGGTAAAAACCCGACATGTTTATTTGTGGCGTGGTCTTACGAGATGCTTTTGTTTTCAAAGGAATTTTGAAACTTTAATAATCAATTGAGTGTGATTTTCTCACGCTGGTATTCCAGACTGACTCGAGTGTTATTTAACTGTAATGCTCGAGTCAGACCGAGTATTATAGGATACAGGATTTGATGCTTTGGAGCTCAGGAGACGAGCTGGATGACGATACGTACTTTCGTACTTGTTTTATATATATTCCGCTGTGTAGAGTAGCTGTGTATCCAGTTGTATGTTATTGATGTTGAGCTGTGATTGATGTACTCTGATGATGTAATAAATAAACAGAGATATTTTATCCTTGAGTAAAGATTATTTATTATCTATTATAGTTTATTCCGCTGCGATGGTTAGATTCTGTTATTGTTTTCTATTTTCTTCTTCTACCTCTTCTTCTTTAACCCAAATGGTTCGTATTTCTGTACAACTTGAGTTGATTTAGGTAGAACAGTGTTAACTCAAGGGGTACAGATTTGTGGGTTGTTACACTTTATAAAATATTATTTCTATTCTAATAACTCCCCCTAAAACTAACAGCTCCCCTTTAATCTATACCTAACTACCCTATTTTATATTTCTCCCCCTTTTTCATTAACAAAAACTTACTCCCCCTCATTCTTGGTCTTCAGTACCTGCATTGATAAACTATACAACGGAATATATAGAGTAGGAAATAAATATACTTCTGAGCATGATAACTAATCTAAAGATTATATACATTTCAATGTGTGTGTGTATATATGTTTTACACACCAATCTTCAAATCAATAAGAAATCAATCCACACAAAGTATCAATTCAAACCAAATCAATTCAAACAAATCAAACAAAGTAAATAAAAAATCAAATGTTACGTGGAACTTCCACCCATCCTTCTTCTCCAAAGATTGGGTCTGCCTTAATAGCATCCTAATTATCATTGTCATTGGTGAGAGAGGCAGGAGGATGTGCTTCGTTATCATCCATGTGCAGAACGGAGATCATCCATCGTATCGCATCGAAGTGCCTTTCTTTTTCCTTTATCATCTGCATTTGATTTAATTCTAAATGACGCTGGTTTCGTAGAATAAATGAGAGAATATTCTTGAACGAATTAAGAGTTTCTTCAAGATTTTCGGATAAATTGTGAATAGGATTATCCATAGTTGAATTTGTGAAAGAAATGGAGGATATAAATGATAAGAAATAAATTTCAGTGAAGAATTCTGGAAGAAACATGTATATATAGGTGTAGAAATTTGTTTGATTTGAATAGACATGTGGTAGTTATTCAAATTTCAAATTCAAAATCAATTGCCATTTCTGACCAGTACATGTCGACATGGTCACATAATGGATGTCAACATGGGTTAGTGAAATGTTATAACTAATTTGATTTTGTGAATAATTGTGTGCGTATATATATATATATATATATATATATATATATATATATATATATATATAATATACTAACATTTATTCTAGAGATAAGATAAGGTAGATAACAGAAAGGAAATTTCATTTCATTGCATACTACGTTAATACAATGATTAAGCACACAAAAAACTACATGAACATTCGAAATAAAGCAAACTAAAACAAATACAACAAGATACAAAAAGATAAAACTAGTTAGAGGATGAAGATGATGAAGATAGTCCAAGTTTCTTGCTGACTTTGGAAAAGAACTTGTTCATCTTCGAAGAAATGTTATCCAACTTTTTACTAACTGATCGTTTTAGAATCCGTTGATTCTCCACAATTATCTTTTGGTTTTTGGGATGGGTTTTGTTGGATAGATTGGAAGGATATTCAATGCTTTCAAAAGACGTTTCGCCTTCTTCTTCTTCTTCAATTTCCATTTCAACCCCTTCTTCTTCTTCTTCAACTTCCTCTTCCTCCATTTCCTCATGAGCCAAACACTCTTCCTTTTCGGTAAGTGTCTCATAAGTTTGAAAAACAAATGGAATTTTCATAAGCGAAATGTTGGAATGATTGAAAACTTTTCTAGAAACAAATTCTTCGCCTTTGAAATCCACTCCAAAATAGTTAAAAATCTGAGTGAGATAAATTCCATGGTATAAAGTATTCTCGCCCATTTCATGTTTTTAGGACGAAGTTCATCCAAAATAACTTGCGCCCAATTTATGTCATAGTTTCCGAAAATAGCAAAAAGAGCTTTGCAAACTTTTGAAGTAGGATTGTTAAATTGTCCCGATCTTAGGGTCAAAGTATGTTGCAAAATAAGATTAACAATTCTTGCTTTTGGTCGAAAATTTCTATTTTTAAAATCAAAATCATCATCTCTTTCGAAAATGTGATGAAATGTCTCACGATCATGTTCAACGATTTTAAAGTTAGAAAGATCCATTCCCGAACTCTTGCAATTGAGAATGGTACCCAAAAGATCACAATTCAAAACAATTTGAGTGCCTTTGACACTACTCCAAATATCATCTTCGTTTCCAACATAAAATCCACGATTTAAATTTGCATAGAAATTTTTGACAAGATTAGGATAACAAACAAAATCATTTTGAGAAGCATCAATAAGACTAAGAACACCATTGTTTGCAAAAAGAGAATCAATTTCATAGGAAGAAAAATCTTGAAAAATAGAAAATTTTTCAGGATGGACTTTGGCATAGTTAGCATAATTGATGTATGCTTTAATTGCCTCTGGATCATTGAATAATTGCTCTTTGATTTTTCTTGAAATTCTCATGGTTGAGGGGTTGCTTGAAGAAGCCATTAGAGTAGAGAGTAAAGAGCTTGAAGTTATGAAGAGAGAGTTTGAATTTGAAAATGAAAGTGAAAAGATATGATAAAAATAGTGAATAAATAGATTCTTAAAGGACATATTCTCTGGTCAAAAGGTATCTTTTCAGAGAATTGAATGAAGTGAAAAGGTGGAAGGAAATTCAAACATTTGAATTCAAATTTTGAAATTAAAATTCAGGTAGCCATGTCAACATCCTGGTAGGGACCATGTCAACATGTGCTTTTGAATTTCATGAATTGATTTTTCCTAAGATCTCTAATATATATATTATTATTATTAATGTCTATTATATATTTTTGAAATATTATTATACTTATAATATATTTCAGAAAGTATTAAAAATAATAATAAAAATAATAAAAAATTGAAAATAAATTTTAAAATTCAAATAACACACCAATTCAAAATCAATCAATTAAGCAACTAATCTTAAGCAAGCAATTTCAAACAATTATATTGTCAACGTGTACCTTTTTTTGAGTCCGTCTCTCTGAATTCGTCAGAGTCGTAAACAGCTGTGTAACACAAACTCGAATTATCCGTCTTTTGATCATCATCACTTGAGGACGAGCCTGAGTCATCTAGAGTAGCAGTAAATGCACGCTTCCGTTTCTTTGCTGGTTTATTGTTCATAGGAGGATTCTACCTTTCCGCATACGGACAGTCTCTTTTGATATGGCCTGGTTTATCACAAGTGTAACACTTGTCATTATTTGGCACTATATTCTGATTTCCAAAATTCTTATAGTTGTTTCTCTTGAGATTATTCATCTTTCTTTATTTCAGGAATCTCCTAAAATTTCTGGTCATAAAGGCTATCTCTTCATCATTATCGCTGTTTGAGTCTGATCCATCGGTCAATGCATTGAATGTCATTGATTTCTTTTCAGATGCTTTACTTTCTCTTCTCCCGATCATTTGAACTTCATACGACATTAGATTTCCAATTAATTCTTCTATCTTCAAAATATTGATGTCATTTTCCTCTTTGATCGCAAGTGTCTTTTGATCCCATTCTGGAGTTAGAGAATTTAAAATTTTTCTGACTTGATCTTCTTCAAAAAATTACTTTCCCAAAGATATTAGAGAATGCACAATATCCTGAAATCTACTATACATATCTGAAATAGACTCATTAGCATTCATTTTAAATAATTGAAACTGATTTGGGAGCATGGAATTTTTGGTTTGTTTAACTTTGCTTGTTCCTTCGTGAGTAACTTGCAAAGTTTTCCTGATTTCATATCCAGACTTACAAACTGACACTCTATTGAATTCATTTCTAACTAGTGAACAAAACAGAATATTCATTGCCTTAGAATTATTTTATGCACAGTCTTTTGCTCAGTAGTCCACTGTGCAAAATCAATTGTTGGTTCAGAATATTCAGTTTATGTGATATTCCAAGTGTCTAATCCTATAGACTGTAAATATATTTTCATCCCACATGCCCAATATGCATAGTTACTGCCATTAAAAAGTGGTGGTCTGTCAGTAGACTGAACCTCTACAAATGAACTAGTGACAGGGATACTATTGTTAATAACAGTACCAGTGCTGGTAGCCATTTTGAAAACTTTTCAAAAATCAGATTATGAAACTTTGAAAACCTTGCTCTGATACCAATTGTGAGAAATGCGAATTACGGATCTTAAGGCTAAGATTAACAATAGAGGGGGGGTGAATGTGTTAATAAAGAATTACTAAATATTTTTAATTTATGTTAATTTAGACACAAAAGTATGCAATATACAGACACATATATGATCATAGAAACAATCACAGATAAAAGCAGTAAAGGAAAGAACACACCGAATTTTATACTGGTTCGGAGTTACCCTACATCCAGTCCCGCAACACAAGTATGGGTTTCCTTTCAAAAGAAATTATACAATTACACCCACAGTTTCAAGGCTACGAGGTACACCCTCTAGAATTTTGATCCTCTACGTAGAGATACTTGATTTTCCGGGCCACAAGTTTACCCAACTGATTTACCAAGGCTATAATCACACCTTTTCCCTTTTGATTGATTTCCAAGGCTACAATCACACCTTTTCTCACTTAATAGATTACAAAGAAGTCTATAACTCTGAATAGCACTGAGAATCCTATAGAGATAGTGATAGAGAATCAAACTGGAAGTAATCGAGTATGATTCAATGTTAATTTTGGAAGAGTAATGATAAGAATATGTATTAAGAAATGAGGAAGAAGAAGAGGAGTGGAAACCAGAAAATTATATTTGAAAATTCGTTCAGACTGACCCCTATTTATAGAAGAACAACAGCCATGACCATTCATGAAGAGTTATGGCGAATAGACACTTCTTTTGGAATTTGAATTTTTGAATCAAACTGTCACCATGTCGACATGGTCATGCTAGGCATGTCGACATCCCAAAAGATTTTTTTGGTTTTTTTGATTTTCTTTGAAAATAACCTTTATCTTATATAAAAACTATTTTAAACTTTATAAATATACTTGACTACAGTTAAAATTCATAAGTAAATATAAAGAATAATATATATAGATTTTAACTATAATTTTATATTTAAATCTAAGTATGAATATTTAAAAGTTAAATATATTATATAAAAAGATAGTTTAAAATCAGGAATAATTTGACTTTGAAAATAAAGATGTTTTTTAGGCTAAAATAATTTAAAACCAGGATCGAGAGTTTTGAATCTTTTAAAAGGAAAATTTTGAAAACATTTTGAAAACAGGATATAATTTTGAAAAATCATTTTGAATAAAAGTTAGCGGATACAAAACAATATTCCACTAGATTTTTCGTAGGTTCCATCCTACATAGGGTTCCATCCCTTTAACGGGCTCGAAGTGGATTCCATTCCACGAATAAATTGGATTTTAAGATGCCACTACTTTTCTATTAGTTTTAACAAAAATTCCTAATAATAATAAAAAATACTTATCCTTGAAATCTTGAGATCTTGATAATCTGGATACTCATGATCCTTCTATCTTGATATTTTATCTTGATATCTTGAATCTCTATACTGTACCGTCTTCATTCTTAGTACCTGCATGGTTAAATCCTGCATATACATATATATATCTAAACATTTAATGTTAGTATTTATATTTTATAATCTATTCTAAGGTTGTTGTCATCAAAACGATCATCTCACGGACTAACAAAATGGATATACTACAATTCAGAAAAAAATGGAATATCAATTCTGGTGCAAATTAAATCAAACTATAATTCAATTCGCATAAACCTATACGAATTGCATGAGTGTATTAAAATCTATGACGTTCGAAACTCTGATCGAAAATGTAATTCATATTGATATTGGTGAATGACGTACCCAGCAGGCAAAAGGAAGGTGAACCAAAAGTAGGAGTGAAGTAGCTAAATTAGCGGCCACGATGGCTAAAGCCGATGTTCATGGAAGACGATGATGGTTGAATTTTAATTGGTAAGAAATTTGGAACATCGGTAGTGATGAATTAGGAGTTTGAGGTAGTGGATTTGAGAATATAGGGAAATTAGGGAAGAAACAACTTAAGAAAATTGAGGGTGTTTTGGGTATTCCCAGAAGACACCGTTGAAATTAGTTAATTGAATTTACATTATTAGTAGTAAAGATAAATATATGTTAACATTGTTTAAATAATTTTATGTAAAAGTATTATATATGTATGTTTGTATATATAAATTCTTATAAAAAATATATTTTATATACATATTACTATAATATATTTATTTAGATATAAATAAGTTATTTAAATATTAAAATAATTTTTTTGTAAAGCGCGAATAATATACGTACAAATATATATATATATATATATATAATAAAAAGTAGTAATTTTTTAATAATATATGTACACATAAATATATTTTAATATATATATATATTAATTAAAAATTTATTAATTTTTTTATTACATTCATGTGCATAGCTCATAAATAATTTATTATTATTATTAGCATCTTAAAATATATTTTAATTGAATACTCATTCAAATTTACATAAAATATCAATAAAAAATTATTTTCAATGCTTCATTTCAAATTTTAAATTTCCAACAAACCGTAAATGATATTTTATGGTTTGAGAAATTTCCGACATTTTTTATCGATTTAAATTTTTTTTTGAATGATTTATTAATTCGGTTGAATTAAATATTAATTTTTTTAAATAACAAATTTTTCTGGTCAAGAGCATATCAGATATTGAAATTATTTTATAAAATTTTAAAAATAAATTTTATAACATATTTAAATTAATATAATTTATTTATGTAGTAAATTGATTTAAATAATATTAAATAATAATAAAAAAATATTTTCTTAGTTTTGAAAATTAGTATTATCATAGAATTTTATATAGATATAAGTGACTAATTTTACCATAGTGTGATGTAGTAATTAATTATAAGCTATATATATGCAATTAAATAATATATATACATATTAATTTAATTAAATATTAAATTATACTATTATTATACGCAGTTGCAGTAGTCTGAAATATATAAGAAAGTTTGATTTCTTTAACATAAATACATACATGCATATAACCAAACTAATTTGTGACAATATTATTACATATCAGAGTCATCGCCTAACAAACAATAACACACACACACACAAAAACTCACACATAATAAAATATTATATCGAGAATTATAAATTATAATATGATAAAAGACATACCTTAATTCTAAAGCCTTGAAATATGCCTTAAAAGGATAAATTCTTCCCTTGAAACTCTTTCTTATTCAGTAGATTGATAGTCCTTAAACCGTTGGCCTTCAGCTATTGAATAGTGATCGGATCCGTCTTGATTTGAGTTCATACATGTAGAGAGGCAAGGGTCGAATTTTGGCCAGCAAGTAGGTTAGAGGAGGTAGCCAAAAAGATCTAAAAGAATTTGGTTAGAGATGCTTATATAGTGGATAGAAAGGAGAGAATGGTGGATCTGATCACTGAGTCTTCTTTAACCTAAGCCATCCAAAACTAAGTCAATTTAACCCCAAGTGAGTCATCCCTTAGCCTGTGTTGTTGTTGAAATTACCAGACCTCATGACGGGCATAAAAACCATTTAAGGCTTGAATAAATATTTTGCATTTTGAATCTAATTTTAAACGATTATCGATATCATATAACGATTAATGAATTTATAACTTTTATAAATATATTTATTATTCATTTATCAAATAAAAATCAAATTTATAAATACTATTTCATGAACATTATTTAATTTAATTAATTTATAACAATCGTAAATTAATTAAATCATTAGGACAAAAGAGAATTTATCATTTCTGCTGTTTGACTTGTCAGATGTAAATTTGGTCAGCGATTGATATCTATTCGAGTATTAATGTTCAAATGTCACTTAGCAAGTGGTGTGACATTTGACCAAATTTATTGCTTTAATCCAATTTCAATTTATTACGTGTTTGCCGGTTGTGACTTTAATTTACACTAATTCTCTTCATCAAAACTATATCACTTTGGACTTATTGAATTTGGCAATGGTTAAAATTCCAATATCACACATATTCAACTCTATACTCTAAACACAAAGTCATTGGTTCAATAAAAACAATTATTATAACCATAATGCTTTGGCCAAAGACTTTGACTTTGAGTTGACTTGAATTGACCATGATATAACCCCATATAATGGAGGAGATAAACACTCTCTTGAATAGCGCTTCACTTTCAATACTTTCACTCAACCCAACTGTAGTCACTCAATGGACCCCTGTAATATCCTCCATTTTGAGGCCCAAAATTAAGTTCTTCGAATGTTGCAGTAATCCATAGTTATTAATTTCTGGTGAAAAAATGCAGCTATGTTAATTATTTGGATAATACCAGAAACACATGAATATGGAAATCCAACATAGTTTTAAAATAAAATTTCTTACTCCATTCCACAATAGGATTTAAATTTCATACATAATTCTAATTCACAAACCACATTCAGAGAAGATATAATTATTACATCATATTTTAAAAGCAATATATGGAGGTACCCCCTTGGATGATCATAATCAAATATTTAGCATCTAATACAACTTGCCATTACAACACAAAAGCAGAATCAAAACATAGCAGAAAATAGATATATACCTCCTACTAGCTAGATTGCCTCCTACACGTCTCTGGAAGCTTATTCGTTTAAATAGAACCTGAAAAACCATTACTCTCGATTTACTCAAATGACTGCCCAGAGTTTAAGGGGAAAGACAAAAACTTTGGTTAGACAAAATTTTTGTCTAAATAATAACCTACCATCTCGAACTAACTAGATATCTAGTGAGACCACGCCACTAAGCGGAATGGGTTATCACCTCACTGGAATCTTCACCATAATATGCACATGCATCCACAATGGTTAAAACTAACAGAATACTATGATATTCAAAACTGCAATATACCCTGGACTTCTCATCCTAATTTATCTTACTATCTGTCCCGGTTTATAGTTTTTAGGGTTACTATTAACCTATTAGTTTTCACGGGATCACTATAAGCATATTGATCTTTATCAATAACATATTCCAGACATAGTTTTCATCGGATCACTAAGAACATAGTGGCCCCTACCAATAAGATTTCTCGTAACATAGTTTTCATGGGCAAATTGAGAACCTGTCTAACTCAATAATCTTTTGATCTGTTCTGAGCGTCCTATATTCTGGTCTACCTGAACTCTTGGATGCAATTCTACTCACACATGAGTTAGGTAAATCTATATTCACTATTGGGACAATCTAGCTGGTTATCCAGCCCGTAACACTCCAAAATGTTGTTTTGTCAATAACGAAGTGAATATGACAATAGCATTTATAATAAATAATTAAATGCGCATAATAATATAAACATCGATAGTTTAATTCCTTGTAATATTTTCTTAATGAAATATGGTTAATACCTTTAAGCCCAAAAATTAATAAGGAAATCATCTATTCATATTCTCAAAGTTTAATGCCATTTTATAAATCACTTGATGTATTGCGAGTCATATGTTATATAAGATTGCTGCTTTAAAACGATAAATTTAGACCATTACCGACAATATTATGGTGTCAATTAAGAAGCATTAGGCCCGCTGCCTTTATTGCAAACTCATTTAAAACAAAAACATGCGGCATCTAGAAACCTCGATAACAATAATGTTGTTGACTCTCATGATATATATGTTATCAACCTATTTAAAAACCCATAGACTAGTTAGAGGCATTGACAAAGCTCGACAATAATATTGCAAGCGACATAAGGTAAACTCAACGACAAGTTAAAAGCGACCCGTCAAGGCTCGATGACAACAAAAAGCATGGGTTAGGCTCGACGACCAACGGGTTGACGAGACAAAAAATTGATTGGTATCTGCGACAGCATGCTTTCTAGTATATAAAACGTGGCAATAAGCCTCCTAGTAAAAAATTTGGCATGTATATACACCGATATCGTCATGCCGAAGACCATCTCTTTGCCTTTTCGATTTTAGCCTCGATGAGAACCAAAACATATACACTTCATGTCAAGCTCTTTGACATCATGCGGCATTGCTTTGTTCCGTGCTAGGTTGTGGTGAGTGACAGCTCGACATAGCCAATGTCGACATGGCAAAACCGTTATTAACATAAAAAATGCCAAATTACTTAAAAAAATTATTTTTCACCAAACCTCTATAATTTTTCAAAAGCTTATTGCCTAGCAAAATTTATCAATTTTCTTTACTGAAAACTGTCGCACTCTATTTCCATGATCCAAAACATTATTTCAAATAATTGATTGCTAACCATAATTAATTAAACTTTTATATGCATACTTTAGCATAAATAATTCTCCGTACTTCAAAATACAAGGAAAAATCCCAAAATTCACTTTAATTCCAAAATTATATTTCTTTTGACATATAGAATATTCGGGTCCAAAATCCACATTTAATTATCACTAATAAATTAAACATGAATTGATGCCTATTTAACCTTAGGGAATTCATAATAAATTCCTATCACTTTGGAAAATTCTTAAATTAAAAAAAAACCATCTTCAAAAAAAGATTTTAAACAACATAGTCTAAAATTAGAGCATTTGAATAAATATATCTTAAGTTTAAATCTTAGAACCAAAATAATCATGTCCACAAATATTCTTCTTATCATTTATTAAACATGAAATATCATCAAATCATCAATACATACCCGGCATCAAATTCAACCCAAATCAGATAGTCACAAAACAATAACATGACATGGTCTATCATTCACCTTATTTGGATAATTGATTTTGAGATTTGATTATTCCATAATCTTCCTAGCTTTTCTTCTTGAATCTCTACTTGATTTTCATGACTTAGGTAGTAGTTAACGGTCGGCCTTTCTTGAGCCCTTTGATTGTTTTGATTTTATGAAAACGTGAATGGGAAGGAATAAGGGTTTAAGGGTTATGAAGTGTTATTTATTCCTATATTACCCTTTCCCTTTTCAAATATATGTGTAAGTTATAAAACATGCTTATAGATTTATTTGGTTAAGGCAGGACCTTACTTATTTTCAAATCTTAATTCCGTTATCACTCTAATCATCACTATTATATTTAATTTATCTAATTAAATCTCCTAAATAATATTAATCAAAATTAGCGGTGTTATAGGCTCCCCTCCTTAAAGAATTTCGTCCTTGAAATTTGGCGAGGACTAAATACTAAGCATGTTGAATGTGCGAACATATGCAACATTGCCTAATAATAGTACTAGCCTATCTGACTAGCAACCAATCTATATATATATATATATATATATATCAAATGTAGAACATACCCTAATAACAGATAAGGTTAAGTATCTCTAACCCTATCGTCTGTCTCCCGAGTATAGTTTTTCTCGTTGTAGCACCAATGAACCTTCACCAACTTGATTGTCTTGTTTCTTAATCTCTTCTCCTTTATCGCTAGAACTCGAAATGGTTTCTTAGCAAAAGTTAGATCTAATTTTATTACTAAGATTTCTAATGCAGTCAGCGTGATAGTTGTCTCCAGATGATTAACATACATAGAAAGATAAGAAATATGAAATACATTATTGACATCTGCCAAACTACTTGGTAACTCTACTCAATATGTGAGCTTCCTAATCTTCTCTACAACTGGGAACGGTCCAACATATTTTGATGCCAGTTTCCCGAGCTTTTCAAAACATACCACACTCTTCATCGGTAATACTTTAATGAAAACTATGTCCATAACTAGAACTCTTGACCGTTACACCTTCTGTCTGCAGAACTTTTCTTTCTAGATTGAGCTTCTCTCATCCTACCTTGGATTAACTCAATTTTCTACATTGCTTCTCTCACCAGATCTGGACCTAAGACTAACCTGTCTTCGATTTCCAACCAACATGCGAGTGACTTGCATGACCTTACGTACAAAGCTTCGAAAGGTACCATTCCTATACTTGTCTGATAACTATTATTATAGTAAAACTCAACCAAGTTTAGGTGGTCTTCCCATGATTCTCCAAAATCTAGTATGCATTCTCTCAACAAATCCTCGAGTACCTTGTTGACTCTCTCTATCTGCTCATCTATCTGAGTGTGATAATTGGTACTCATCTTAAGCTTGGTACCTAACACTTCCTACAGACTCTTCCAGAACTCATTAGTAAACAATGTATCTTTGTGACCGACTATACTACTAGGAATCCCATGTAGTCTAACTATGTTGTTCATAAATAACATAGCCAAAGCAGATGCCATCCTGGTTGACTTAACGGAAATAAAATAGGCACTCTTAGTCAATCTATCCACTATAACCCATATACTCCCATTTTCTCGATTCGACCTTGGCAACTGATCAATAAAGTCCATGGATATTGAATTCCATTTCCAAACTGGTATATCTAAAGACTGATGCAACTCGCTCGGCTACTGATGTTCGGCTTTTACTCGCTGGAAATTTGAACATTGCTTTACCCACAAGCCAACATCCCTCTTCATGTCTTCTTACAAGAAACTTCTCTTCATATCCTGATACATCTTAGTTCCTCCAGAATGAATCGTAAACCTCAATTGATGGCATTTCCTATGAACTTCGTTCCTTAGGTCTCCAACATTCGAAACACACAACCGTCCCTTCTTTCTCAACCATCCCTTTTGGTCAAGATTAAAATCTCTCGGATCACCAGTACTAGTTCCAATCTTAAGTCTTCTAATCTTCACATCCAACAATGGATTATCTCCCTGTTTAGAAGTAATCCTTTTAGTCAAAACTGGATGAGCTTTCGAACAGGATAACATGGCGGTACTCTGACAAGAACTAGCAATCGTTCTTAACTGCATATTACATGTAGTCAAAGCCTTAAGATCCTTCCATTCTGCCAACATAACACAGTTTGATGTTTTCTCCTAAGAGCATCTGCTACTTTATTAACTTTCCCCAGTGCATACTTTATATCAAAATCAAATGCTACTAAAAACTCCAGCCACCTCTGCTATCACATATTCAACTCCTTCTGAGAGAATAAATACCTGAAAGACTTATGATCCATATATAACTCAAATCTTTATTCCAAAAGTTAATATCTCTACACTTCCAATGCGAAGACCACTGCTGCCAACTCTAAATCATGGGTCGGATATCTTACTTCATATAGTCTGAGCTGTCCAGAAGTGAAGACAATTACTTCACCTCTTTTTGCATTAACATAGCTCCTAATCTAGTTCTACATGTATCTATACACACCATTAATTCTTTATTCCCATCTGAAACTACTAATGTTGGTGCATTGGCCAAAAATTGCTTTAACTTGAGGAACTCTTCCTCACATTTGTTGGACCATAAAAACTTAACATCCTTTCTGGTTAGCTTAGTTGGATGTGCTGCTATCCAGGAAAATTCTTTGATAAATCTCCAGAAATATCCAACTAATCCAAGGAAACTTTTATCTCGGTCAGTGTCTCCGGTCCCTTCCAACTAATTATCGCTTCATTCTTAGCTGGATCAACTAATAACCCTTCTTCTGAGACTAAATGACTAAGAAACTTACATCTTTATTCTATAAATGACATTTTGAAAACTTTGCTTTCAGCTGATGCTGTCTCAGTGTCTCTAACACTA
Source organism: Allium cepa (assembly GCA_030765085.1). Taxonomy (NCBI): domain Eukaryota; kingdom Viridiplantae; phylum Streptophyta; class Magnoliopsida; order Asparagales; family Amaryllidaceae; genus Allium; species Allium cepa. The sequence goes on from CM060943.1 coordinate 725,242,360, forward strand.
TTCTAAGATAAACCTCATGCTCTCTTTCATCCTTAGAATATACTGAAATGTCATACATGAATACCAATATGAACCTATCTAAGTGCTCTCAAAAAATCGGGTTCATCAAATCTATGAAAAAAGCTAGCGTACTAGTTAGTCCAAATGGCATCACCAACCACTCATATGAACCATATCTTGTTTGAAATGCCGTCAAAGGAATACTATTCTCTGCCACCCTTAGTTGATGGAACCTTGTAGCTAAATCCAATTGGAAAAACACTCTAGCTCCACTCAACTGATCGAATGATTCATCAATTCTCGATAAAGGATGCCTATTCTTTATAGTCTTGTCATTCAACTTACAGTAGCTTATACACAACCTTATCAACCCATCCGATTTCTTCACGTACACCGCGGCCGCTTCCTAATGCTAATTGCATAGTCTAATAAAAATATTTCCATCTAAGTCCACCAGTTGCACCTTTAACTCATCTCGGTAGGTGTTATCCTGCTAGGTAGTCTACTCACAGGTTCTGTTCCAGGTACATGATCAATTCTAAACTCTATAGCTCGCTTCAGTGGTAGTCCTATATCTGGTTCAAAAACATCCGCAAACTCTTTTGTTATTAAAACCTGATTCAAATCTTCTTCACTTCCAAAGCATTCAGCGAAGAACATATTCCTAGACTCGAATTCTCGACGGAGTATATTATTCGGTCGCTACTACTAGGATTTCTCAATGATATTTCCCTATCCTAACATCATATCTATCTAACCAATCCATATGTAATATGATCCCAAAGCCTACAAAATCAAATACATACAAACTGCATGTAAACTTATAACCTAACAAATCAAGTTCTAACTGGTCACATCTCATGCCCAAAGTTGCACACCCTCATATTGGATTCACAACCCTTGAGGAAGCAATTTGTTATGATGGTTCTAAGCATAATTTATCTACCAAACACTAAGATATAAATGAATACGATGCACCGGTATCAAATAGTATCCTAACTGGTATATAATAGATCAAAGTGTACCTTCTATCATATATTTTCTCTTCTCAACTATTGTTAGTCTAGAGGATGATGGTTCTAAAGCAAAAAAAATTTGTTGTCTGCCCTAACTGGTTCTGGACACTGATTCTTGTAGTGCCCCATCTGGTCATAGTTGAAGCATTTCAGTCCTTTCTTATCAGTAACTTTCTTCCCTTTACCAAACCAGCACTCATTAGCGGAGTGTCCCTTCTTATCACACTTGTAGAAGACTAGATCAACCTTCCCTTTCTTGGTAGTTCCTCCTTTCAAAGCTCCTTTCTTCTTAAAGAACTTTGTCTTCTTACCTTAAGAATGAGTTTCACCCTACTTCTCTTTTCCAAAAGTAGAAAGCATCTCTTCATTTTGATTGCCATCTCCACTACAATATTGCTCGGGTCTCAGATATGTAGCATGGTCGCTCTAGCAATCTTTGGTTTCAACCCTTGAATAACCTTTTCATTCCTCTTAATGATGGTGTCAATGGTATCATATCCATATCTAGACAGCTCAATAAACTTGGTGCCATATTCAATCATCGAAATTTCTCCTTTTTCCAAGTCCATATACTTCCTGAGCAAAGCGGACTTAGTTACCTCGAACAAAAATCTCTCATCGAACCTCCTTCAGAAATCTTCCCAAGTTAACTTTTCCTATGGCACACCTACGGTGACTCCATTCCACCAGAACTATGCTTCTCCCTGCAACTGCCTTGAAGCTAGTTTTCTTTTCTGCTCATCATCCAAACCAAGATCGAAAAAAATTATCTTACAATGCACAAGCTAATTTTCCACTTCTACAACATCCTCTATTCCAAGAAAAGTTTTCCCACTCAAACTGGTATAATCTTGACTCTGCTTGGCATAGTTATTGCCAACTAGCACCATAGGATTAGCTCCTTCCGCATTCATAGCATTTCTCCTGATACTCCTATAGCAACTCTAGCTTGCATTAAGTTAATGAAGAATAGATACATCATCCCCATATCTACTGGTGGGGTACTAGCACTCACATTGTTATTTGCATTTTGGTTAGCATTTGCTTATTGATACTGGTTTCTCCTAGTATTGGTTCAAGCATTTTTGCTAGTTGTGGTGCTTCCTCCACCTAGATTCACTCTTCCGTTTCCTGCTTTCATATCTTTCTTTCTTGTAAATATGCATGCAAGACTTAGTAAGATACAAAAAATGGTCCAAGAGAGAGGGGAATACATACCTATACATAGAAAAATACAAGTACGTTATTATAGTGCTATCCTAACCCCAATCTTATTCTCTGATTCACTGGATCATGTTTTCAAAATTCTTTAGGTTTAAATTTCTATTAAGTTTTATATAAACCTATGCTCTGATACCAAAAATAACATCCCCCATACCGAGGCCCGAAATCAAGTGCTATGCATGTTACAATCACCATAGTTATTAATTTCTGGTGATAAAATGCGGCTACGCTAATATGTTGATAATATAGAAAACACATGAATATGGAAAATTCTACACAATTTTAAAATAATTTTTCTCATTTCATTTCACAATAAGATTTCAATTTCATTACATAATCCCCATTGGCAAACCACATTCAAACAAGATATAATTATTACAACATATTCTAAGAGAGACATATGAAGATGCCTACTTAGATGATTAGAGTCAAATATCTAGGGTTTAATACAACTTGCCATTATATCACAAAAGCAGAATCAAAACACAATAGAAAATAGACATCTAGCTAATACTAGCTAGACTGCCTCCAGCATAACTCTGTAAGCTTATTCGTCTAAAGAGAACCTGAAAAACCCTTACTTTCGATCTACTCAAATGAGCACTCGAGAGTTTAAGGTGAAAGACAAAAACTTCGAGTCATACAAAAAGTCTGGTGTGAATAATAACCTACCAACAAGATATCTAGTGAGGCCACGCAGCTAATCAGAATGGGTTTTCTCCTCACTAGTATCATAACCATAATATAATAACCATATAATATGTACATACATCTACACTGGTTAAAACATAAAATAATATGATGATATTCAAAACTGCAATATGCCCGGGATTTCCCATCCCAATTTATCTGACTATCTGTCTGAGTTTATAGTTTTTTAGGGTTGTTATTAAACTATTAGTTTTTATGAGCTGACAAATGAGCTATTCCAATCCCACGGACCATCTCTTCGATTTCATAGTTTTCATGGAATCATTAAGAACCTATTGGTATCTACCAATAACTTTATCCCATCATAGTTTTCATGGAATCGCTATGAATCTATTGGTTTCTCAAACAACTTTATCCAGTCAAAGTACTCATGGGATTAGTATAAACCAATTGGATTGTCAATAATATCTATCAAATCATAAATTTCATGAGATTGCTATGAACATATTGATCTCTATCAATAAGATTTTCCAGACATAGTTTTCATGGGACCACTAAGAACCTATTGGCCTCGGCCAATAACATTACTCACAACATAATTTTCATGTGCTAACTAAGAACCTATTTAACTCAATAACCTTTTGGTCAGTTCTGGGCGTCTAATATTCAACTACCTGACCTCTTAGATGCAATTCTACTCACATAGGAGTTAGGTAAAATTATATTCACTATTAGATCAACCTAGCTGGTTATCCTGCCCTTAATAACCCCAAATGCAATTATGTGCCAACAATATAGTGAATATGATAACAACAACATTTATAATGATTGATCAAATGCACACAACAATATAAACATCCATAATTTAATTCCTTGTAGTCATTTTCTTAATAAAATATGTTAATACCCTTAACCCCAAAAATTAACAAGAAAGCCATCCTTTCATTTTTCTAAAGTTTAATGCCACTTTATAAATCATCTGGTGTTTTGTTAGGTATATGTTTGAAAATGATGTAAGCTTACTGCTTTGAAAAGATAGATTTAGATCACTGTCGACAACACTATGGAGTCGACTAAGAAGCATTAGGCTCACTGCCTTTATTGCAAACTTATTTAAAACAAAAACATGCGGCATCTAGAAACATCAATAACAATAATGTCGTCGACTCTCATGATACATAGGCTTACCACCTATTTAAAAAACTGAAGAATTGTTAAAGGCATTGACAAAGCTCAATAATAATACTAAAAGCGGCATAGGGTAAACTCGACAACAAGTTAAAAGCAGCCTGTCAAGCCTCAGTGACAACAAAAAGCATGGGTTAGGTTTGAAGGCTAGTTAAAAGTGGCACAGGGTTGATGACCATTGGGTCGACGAGGCAAAACATTGAATGGTATATCCAACAACATGCTTTTTAGTATATAAAATGCAGCAACAAGCCTCTTAGTATAAAACTCGGCATGTACAAACGTCGACATTGTCATGTCGAAGACCATCTCTTTGCCTTTTCTATTTCAGCCTCGACAAGAACCAAAACCTATTCACTTCATGTCAAACTTGCTGACATCATGTGGCATTGCTTTGTTCTGCGTTGACGACTCTTGGTTGTGGTGAGTGATGGCTCGACATAGCTGATGTCAATATGGCAAAACCGTAATTAGCATAAAAACTGCCAAATTACTATGAAAAGTTATCGCTTTTCACCAAACCTTTATAATTTGTCAAAAGCTTATTGGCTAGCAAAACTTTTCAATTTTCTTTACTGAAAAACCATCGCACCCTGTTTTCCATATCCAAAACATTATTTCAAATAATTAACTACTAACCATAATTAATTAAACTTTTATACGCATAGTCTAGCCTAAATAATTCTCCATAATTCAAAATTATATGGGAAAAATCCCAAAATTCACATTAATTACAAAAATATATTTCTTTTGACATATAGAATATGCGGGTCCAAAATCCACATTTAATTATCATTATTAAAATAAACATTAATTTATGCCTATTTATCCTTAGGAAATTCATAATAAATTTGTAACAACCCTGGTTTGGAGATTACCTTTCAATATTGAATTATAATGATAATTATAATTTAATATTGTGAATTAAATTAAATTAAATTAGAGAAATTAAATTGTTTATTTGGAATAAACAACGAATTTGGGAAAAAATTATTAAAAGAAGCCACAACGCAATAATTAACAAATTTATTGCATTTTTACTCAAATAAAATTATTCCCACATTTATTATCACCCAAACCATTAAAATAAAGCTTTATCCTTTATTGAAAGGTAATCTCCAAACCAGGGTTGTTACAGCGGAATGTAGAATAAACCATCCAGTGCATCATTTACTCAACAGTCTTAGATTAAACAAAATGGATTATTCATCCATCCTACAAAATTAAAGTTTCCTTACCTAACAACCACAAACCACAACAAACGACAATTTCAGCAATAGATTTTGTCTACTCTTATTTATTCCATTCATACATTTGTTGTTTGATTCTTTCCATTCATATAACGGTTTATCTTTTTATTTTAATTTATTTCTTCCAATTTTTTTTTCATTTTATTTCTTTCAATTTTATTTAGAAATAACTTCAACCCTTTTTCTTAAGTTTACAATTTCTCTTTATTATATTACATTCATTTATTTTCACTTACTACTTACTATTATTCATTTCCATTAACTCAGGTCATGCCAGTTTCCCCCTTTTTTTCCACTATAATTATTCATTCATTTATTATTGCATGACCTCATTTATTTACACTTTAATTTCTTAAGTTTATAATCATCTGTTTGTCATACTTACCTTTAATTATATTTACTTGGTAAAATTTCAATTATAACTTAAGTTATAACATTAAATTCAAATTTAACAGCAATTTTGTTGAATATTTCCATTATTCCAAATTTCTACTTGTATAATGTTCTATTACAATCTCTTATTAAACATTTCAACTTTTAATATTTGGTAAGTTATATATATGTTATTTAAGGGTGTAATTTGAAAGTTATACAAGTTTTTCTCAATTCTTTTAATTCATTCATTGTTAAATAAATCTTTACCTTTTTCTTATAAGTTACAATTTTAACTTCCTTTTTATTTCCTTTATAACTTAGCCTTAAATTTCTTACCTAAATTAAAGGTTTCAATTATTAATTACTTACCTTCCATTTCACTACACTAATTTGAAACAAATAATTAATGGAAATTTAAGAATTTAATACCGGGTAAAATTTCAAATTATTTTAAAATAACAGATGAATATATTCTTACAACTTATATATCTCTAATTAAATTTAAAACCATTCAAAATTTATATATATGTTTTTTTTCAAAAACGAATCTGCAGTAAAACTTCTACGGTGACCTTTCCCCTTCGAAACTCGAAAATGGAAGTCGTTGATGCGGCCGCCATCACCAAATTTATTTTCCAGCGACAGAGAGGAAAGTACAAAACTTATTTTCTCCCAAATCTTCTTTAAAACAATTCTTCCAAATTATATTGAAATATATATATCAGAAAATACTTATAGACAATATTATTATATTCCAAAATTTATTCGAAAGAAATTCCAAAACCCCGGAACTTAAGTTCTAAATTTACAAATTTCATTTATTTTATTTTCAATCTTATTTCGACTATTAGTTATAAATTTATTACCTAACAACCTATCTATTGCAGCCAAATATAGATATCATTAGTAAATTTTTATTTTAGATATAGAAAATATAATAGGAAAAATTATTTCATTCACCTATATAAAACAAATATTATGTCGGTCTGTCCTATTAAGTGTTTAGAAATCCCTATTGATGTAACACGTCCCATGCACCAACCAGAATTTATAATACAAAACGGAACAGATTAACACAATATTAAAACCTTTTATAACACTAACAAGTACGCTCTCTCATATATATACACTCAGCGACTCCCATAGGGTATTACTACCCTATTAATAAGGAGTTAAACCCCACAAAGCTAAGTTTTATCGCTAAACCAAAGCTTTGATACCAGATGTAACGTCCCGCCTTTTCGCACGCTCTAAATCGACACACGTGCCAATTCAAACCATACGGAAGGGCGGATTATTATGGGGTAAATAAGAAAAGCAGGGAAAGGAAACAAAAGATAATCTCACAGCGGAAGGATAAAATATAATAAAAAATATACAGTTCATAAAACTGTTTACAAAACATTTGATTCTTCTTTATACAATAAATATCAGAGTTCACATACCAATAAATATCAATGCAGCGGAATTAAATAGTGTAGTGGAATAATATAGTAGGTAGTAATACTAAAAATCTTCGTCTTCGTCCTCTAGAATAAAATATTCAAATCCTGAAACGCTCGGACTGACCCGAGCGAATTTGAAAAGACAAAAACACTCGAGTCAGAACTAAAAGATCTTATGTGAGTTAAATTAATAGAAATAAATATGAATGCAGTAACTTAAGAGATGCTCGAGATTTACATCTCCTAAGGATCCGTTAAACTATTTACCATATAGTATATTTCGCTATTATAATAGTGTCTAATTGTAAAATAAACTTTCTTTTAAATAACGTTAAGGCTTTACATTTTCCACCTTAACACATTTATATATTCCCATAGTCTATACAGTACCGTAATCTCCCCCGTACCGGGCGTCGTCAGAGGGCACTCCATAGGTATGGTACAAAACCAAAATCGTATAAGGCGCGCGAGGGTAGGTAACAGGGCACAACTAGGCAATGCCAGGGTAGATATACCAATTACGCTTCTGGGTTGGTGGTAACGCGTAGCCGCAGCTACCGCCCACCTCGAGCCACACCCCCAATAAAAAAAACAAAAGTGGCCACCGAATCAATCCAAGAGTCAAAGTATAATATCGAAGGGATGTGTCCGATCAAAGGTGCTACCTTATTAACCCGTCAATCGCTCCTGTTTTAGCCACCTTACGCCAACTCACGTGAGTTGGGTCCACGTATTTACCTTACAAGAAACGCCGCCGCCAACCTACTTCATTCTGAAATCTCCACCGCGTACACGGTTGTTAATGTGGTTTTCGGATTTGGCAGAGAGTATGACAACTTCCGATACCGGTCCCTTCAATAACCAAACGTTATTATAACACCGCGGTTTATTAAAAATAGTTTACACTTTAAAACCAGAATAAAATTATCCATTGCAAAACCCATAAATACGATATCATTTTCTTTTAAAACCCAAATCAATATGATATCATTTTATTTCAAATATATTTCTTTTCAAAATCATACCACTTTTAAAATTTATAATACCTCGAAACCAAATATTTGAATTTTAACTTTCAAACACAATACTTCGAAATCCATAGTTTTAAAACCATAACTTTCAAAACTTAAATGGTTTGGATATTCAACAGTATATAAAATAAAACATTTGAATTTAAAATTTCTTTATAAAGTAAATACTTTCCACGCCTTTACAGTTTTATTCACTTTAAATTCCGTCTTAACCCATAACTTTTAAATTCACTTTCAGTTAAATAAACCACTTCAAATTCAATATATTTCTAACTTTGAGTATTGAAAAATTTCAAAACTTAAGGTTGGGAATTTCTATTCAACAATTCATTGTCCTATTATTTAGTTTTGAAATGTTTACATAATAGATCCATAACCATTTAAAATAAAACTCAGTTTATTAACACTAATTATTTCCTTCCATTTATTTATACTAGAATTATTCATTAAATCCAGTTATAAATATCATATCTTTAAAATTTCAAATTTTAATAAGTTTACATCAACTATGGAGTTAAATTTTTAAATAAGCTCAATTCCAATTAAATTTCCAATTTATCTTTCAATCCTAATTGATTTAAATCATTAAAAACTCTATATATATATCTACAAGATCTTAAACCTGTACTTAATCATATAATATAAATTATCAAATTCCATTTTTCAACTTATTCATTTTTATTTAACAGATTTATGCATAGCTTAAATTCAACAATTTAACTATATATGTATATATAAAATATATTTATATCATATCCAAATTTAATATTTATTAAACTGTATCATATCCAAACCATAAAATCATTTCAAAAAAATAATTTTATATATATACCGCAGCGCCTGTATATAATTTTCTATCCCATGGTCAAGTGATACGGATATTTATCATTTCAATCCGCAATTTGAAAATAAAATTGCGGTTGTATATCATTACAAACCGCAGTCCCGAATGAAATGAAAATGCATAATAATATGCAGTTTATATAATATAGAACACATCATCTATTCATCCAATATCAATCATCAACCAGTTTATTTCAATCATCATCAATTTAAACAACATCGATATATAACATATAAAAATAACAGATATCCACGAACAGTTTATATTCAATAGTAAATTAATAACTGTTAAATTGGAAGTATATATGCAAAATAAATAAATTTAATTGTCTATTTGTATGCAATAAAAAAATTAAATAACAATTTAATTTTAAATGAATGAAATCTAACCGAGATGATGAATAAAATATGCCAAACAGTCATAAATGAATTTCTACTCATATCATAAATCAATTTAAGAGACATACGAGATTTTAGAAGTTGTGAGTGGGTTAAAACACTCACATTTTGAATTTAAATTGAATTTAAATCCAATTTAAACCCAAAAATTTTACCATCTCAGAATTCGTCCAAACAAGCGTCATCAAGTCTAGAATTTCAATACGATCCTAATAAAAGAAACCGCACGTGAAACAGAGTTCGTATGCGAGATATATTGCTAAAATTGTGATTGAATTCGATAAAAAAAATTAAAAAGAAATGGAACACATTACCCAAGTAGCCACGTCATCACTGCAATTCACCTTCTTCCCAGCAACAAGCGCACGCACGCATCGAACCCAAATATCACCCTGTTGACCATCGCGTTGACCACCTGTGCACGCCTCCAGACACCACAATACGTCGAGTCGACGCCACCACAGGAACCGCCTCCTCCTCCTCTACGCACCGACGTGGGTGCGGCCCCACCATCCTGAGCCGCCGCCGCCGCCCCTAAATCGGAACCCTAATTCACGATTTGCCGCAAATCTGACCGTTGAAACCTCCAGATAATTTCATCGATGCACTACGCGAAGGACTCTCTACAATACCCAGAAGGGATCTCCCGATCAGACGAGGTTGATTCCGGCACGATGAACGGCCATGAATAGATCGTCAATTTCCGGCCACGCGCGAAACCCGGATTGAAAAACGAATTGCATATCAAAGTCACGCTCTTTGAGAGCTTCAATATACATTTTTCGGAAATTTTCTGAGAAGTTTAAATTTTTGAAGTTGATTTTGGACTGTAGTTGGATCTTGGGATTGCAGCCAATAGAAATTAGGAGTTGAGGAAAAATGAACGCACAAAAAATGAGAATAGATGGAGGCTAGGGTTTGTAACTGGGTTTATATAGGTAGGTTAAAAATAGAGTAGATGGATCGCGTTGATAGATATACGTGTTACCTCTAACGTGACCCAAAAAGGCCATTCTGAACCCGAAACGAAATTGGTTAAATCCATATATCAAAATAGGTGTTTTAAAATATTTTAAACGCAATGTAAAAGGTTTCAGGTTCAAATTTTGTCGTATGAAGAAGTTATGCTAAAATCAATATTTTCAAATTGATTTCAATTGATTTCAATTGCATAAATTTCAAGGCGTTTCGAGTCCGTACGGTCAAACGACAAGTCCAATCGCTACGAAACTTCAAACACTACTATAATTCACTGTTACGGATCCGATGAAACTGGTTTTGTCGAAATCCGAGTCCGTGACCAAAATGGCTATTTTTGTATTAACTAATAAATTAAGAATTAGTAAATAAACCCAATTTTTATATTTCAGTTTTTGAATTGGAAATTTTTATCACTTAATAATTCTCAAAAATCTAAAATGATTTAATAATTTTTAAATGTCAATTTATTAAGGATTAAATCAATATAAATCTTCAATTTCATAAAATTCAAAATTGTAGATAAATTTCCAAAATTTCCTTTTAATTGAATTAACCTATACTTATTCCATTCATTAATTTCAAATATAAGGGTTTACCATTGGATTTAAAATTATCACATAAATATTTTCCGTTTTCAACTTAATTTCTAAATTAACGTAATAATTACATGTTTGATTTTTATTCGTTTGCAATAAATCCAACTATTATAAATTAAATAAATTAATTCACTATTAAAATTCAAATTCTATAATTCATAAATTTTATCACCTTTATTTACTTACAAATTTATAATTCCTTAAACAAATTCCCATCTCAAATTTTAAATGTAAATTATTTCACCAGTTATAGTATTTATTTCAATTTCTTAAAATAATCCCTTTATTACACTTTGAATCCAATTTATTTTAATAAGTTTCCAATTAACCGGATTAGATTCAATTTCAACCTTACCCATAAGTTTAGGTTATAATCGATTTATAACGTATTCCTTTCTTAGTTATTACTTTACATACTTCTCGTATTAATTTCACAATTAATCATAATTATTAAATTAACGCTTATAATAAATACGACCCTATAATTACTCAACATTTAAACGAACGTTATTTCATTTTCCATTAGTGTAACATTCATTTATTTTATTATCACTTATTACAAATTCTATTTCCATTAACAAATAAGCAGGTAATTTATAATATATGTTACAAATTTTGAATTAATCACTATTCATTATTATTGACTTAAATTTAGCATTACTTACCTTGCATTAACATTGTTACTTAAAATCCCTATCCAATTTTAATTAGTATTCTAATGAATACATTTACTCTTTCGGTTATGTTATTAATTATCATCAAGGCACATTTAATTATCTTTATTGGTAAATGAGTGAATTTACTAGTAACCCACTATTATAACCTTTAATGTATACTTGTATATTATTATTTTACCCTTTTATATTCCATTATAAATTTATGCACACACACAAATTAATATTCTAAATCCAATTAATTATTCCATCTAGGTTCCATTCCTTTTTACATCAACAATCACTTTATGGATAAATAGCATTTCCTATTCATTCTGTTACATTCACTTATATTCACTTTATGAATAAATTGGTATTCCATTTAATCCATTAATTACTAACTTTAATTATTGCAATCCTTTATCTAACATAGATTTTGAATCTATTTCCTAATTTTCATATTTCAATTAAATACACCTATAATAGTTTACGAATAAAAGAGATTGTACTAAATAAATTATTTGTTGTCCTGCATTACTTTATTACCCCTATTTACATTCAATTTCCATAAATCAATATTTTATTTCATTGATAAATTCAATACTTGCCTTAATTTACTTATTTTAACTTTATATCCTAATGCAACAATTTCCACTATTACAATTAATTACAATATATAATTTAATTTGTAAATTATTAATTACCCTTGATACATCTAATTTCAACATTCGCTTTCACATAAATAAATAAGATTTTTATTTCTTTCTAAATTTAAATTAAAATCTTATTAATTAAATTCATTTTAAACATCGAATTTATACGAGTCGTTACAATAGAAAACAACAACAGAATCTAACCATCACAGCGGAATAAACTATAATAGATAATAAATAATCTTTACTCAAGAATCAAATATCTCTGTTTATATATTACATCATCAGAGTACATCAATCACAGCTCAACATCAATAACCTACAACCGGATACACAACTACTCTACACAGCGGAATATATATAAAACAAGTACGAAAGTACATATCGTCATCCAGCTCGTCTCCTGAGCCCCACAGCATCAAATCCTGTATCCTATAATACTCGGTCTGACCCAAGCATTACAGTTAAATAACACCCGAGTCAGTCTGGAATACCAGCGTGAGAAAATCACACTCAATTGATTATTAAAGTTTCAAAAATCCTTTGAAAACAAAAGCATCTCGTAAGACCACGCCACAAATAAACATGTCGTGTTTTTACCTTACGATAGCTAAAATAATTTTCATAGAAATCCTCTGATATTATAATAGGGTCTATATACAAATACTTATAAAATAGCCGAAATCGTTACATTACTAAATTCCAGCTACTAGCCACAAAGTGGGTAATACAAACAAAACTCGTACAAGGCTCGTAGGGAGAATGGATTTCCAACTAATGACTAGGCACAGGGGTACCACTTGTCACAGTACGTGGCCTAGATCACGGTACCGAGGAGTACGCCCACTCCCCTGCAACACAAGACCGGGAGTACCCCTTACTGGATAATCCCGAGTGAGATCACCTCGCGGTTGGGATCGGCAACCGCCCACTAAGCCGAAATAAAAAGGGACATCTAAACAGGGATGACCTCACCCTGCTTGGGTGCTACCCACCTAGCCTTGCTGCATAACCCCTGATTTTCTGTCATTCCCGGTTGATGAGGCTTGAGGATAAGCGTTACCTTCTTAGAACATATCCCTTAGAATGCCCATCGCCCACCTGACGATGTTCCGAAAGCATTCATCCATACAAGTCCGTCCCGGGTTCGAACGGAACCGAAGGCACTACTCCTACTACATCCATTTTGGAAATATCCTCAGGATTAGTAGCGACTAGCCCTTGAACATCACTGCTTCATCTTCGAATCCAAACTCGTTTCCATGAAATGTACAAACCGGATCGAAGTGGTTTTCGAGAGATAAATCTTGATCCCGGTCTCTTTGAAACGATCAACGCATTTGTCCAATACTGATAGTCGATGATTTAACTATCAATTAATATTCGCAAACATCTATCAAACAATAAATAATCTTCCAAATTATTTATTACCCTAAAAAATATCTTCACAAGATATATTTCTATTTTCAACCCTTTGAAAACAGTTTCAAAACCATCTTTCTTTCTCAGAATAAATTCCAAGTATTTCTATTTCCACTGGAATCACCAAGCACAAAACTTTAGATTTTTAAAATAATTTAAAAACACTTTATTGTAAAATATATTTAACATTTAATTTAGGAAAATTACTTTAATACTTAATTTAAAATAATACTCTAGAAATAGCTAAAATAAAGGTTACCTTATAACTATACAATAGATTTTCTTCTTTAAAATACCAAATCATTCTTTAAATAATTATTACAATAATATATTTTTTTTGAAAAAAGATACTTACTTTGGAATTTACTTTAAAACATTTAAGTTAAGACTACTTCAATAATTGGCAAAAAATATATACTATATGAATATTTGAAAATAAGGCTACTTTATAAAATATAAAACTAGGTTTTCACTTTTTAAAACAGAACACGAAGTCACCTTTTAAATACTATTATGATAATAGATTTGAACAATATTTACTTTAGAATTTAAAAGATTAGAAATAATAAATTATCTAAAACACGCTTTTTAAATTAACATTAAAGCTTTTATCTTATATTTTAAAATCTTACTTTGAATGTACTTGGCTATCCAGAGAAATATACTTCTCTTCACATTCTTCTTTAAATTTTCAATTTCAAACACTTGAATCAATTTCCAAATTGATTTCCAATTTACTCACTTTTACTTCAAAATCTATTAATTTCAGATTATATTTCTTAATTATGATTTAAAATATTTTTAACTGAGAATACCAATTTTTGATTTCTCAAATTACTTCTTAATCCTTTTAAATAAATTTAAACTTTGAATTCTAAAATAATTCTTATTTCCCTTAAAATAATATCACTTGATTTTACAATTTATTAATTTCTGTTTATTCAAAATCTTTTCATACTCGAAGTAATTTATTAGTATTTTAATATCACTTCCATTTCTTTTAATTTATTCACAATTTCTATAGTTATTTCGCTTACAAATTTACTTCCTTTATTTTCTTCCCAAAAATCCAATTTATTTATTTTTCTGTAATTCAATATACCCAAATATATCCAATCAAACCATAACATTCAATATTCCAATATAACTCATCATAGAATATCAATATTCACAACAGAGAATATTAAATAATTTAGATAAATGTTGAGGGGTCCAGTTGGATCCCTCCAACCTATTTTCCCTGCATCCACAGACGTTAGCACAACATAAATACAAATCCTAAAATATACCATACTATAGCACATCAATTAATTCAACCATTCAAATAATTATTTAAATTTAATCATTTAAATTTAACCGAGTGAGATTAACTCACCTCTGCATTTGATTGCAGTCTATTTCCATTCATTTTCATTCCAGCTTGTTTCTCGATTTTAGACCTTGTATGACATTATATAGTTAATTAACACTTGAATAAATCCAACAATTAACTAACATTTACTTATTTATTTTAACTTATAATTTAATTTAAAAATTTTAAACTAAAAATTTTCTTTGACAAATTATCTTTAGTAACACAATAATTAAATAGGTTAATTAAAATAGTTTAATCATCAAACCCACTTCTTTTAAAATAATTAGTAGGATAAAATTATTTACATATGTATATTTATTTATTTTATTTTCTTTGAAACCATTTTATGTTCTGTAAATATGTATTGAATTAAATTAAAGGTGAATCGATATACCTGACAACCTCCCTCTTCGGCCGACCTTCCTCCTCGAGACCCATTACCCCGATGCTCAAGAACCAGTACGCCGCTTCCTGCCTTCGCTAGAGCACCGCGCGACCCAAAGATTCACTTGCACAATTCAATGATGAGCTCGATTAACTCACGTCGGTGCCGACCCAAACTCGACTCGATCAGCAGCCCCAACTCATCTTGTCACTGTTCGAAACTCATGATACTTCGCCTAGCATGTCGTCGAATCCCCAACGACATGTTGCGCCTCCAAGATTCGATCGAACGATTCTGCTTTCACTATCTCTAACGCTCTGTTTGATCCCTCTTCTTTCACGCGCCGATCGATATGATTCTGGGAAAGGGTAGTAGGGTTTTCGGCTTTCGTTCGCCATTATTTTCGCTTTGGGTCAGAGGATTAGAGTAAAAATTGAGATTTGTTTCTTTCTTTTCGAATCGGTCCGCCATTTTGTTTTTTTTTAAATTTTGATTTGAGATTCTTCCGGCTGAAAAGAAAAGAAGGGGGCGACGTGATTTGAAAGAAAGAAAGGAGGCGTGCAGAAGAAGCTTGGCTACAGTGGAAGCAAAAAGTCTTAATGTAGAAAGGAAACATGCTGATGGGCAGAATTACAGCTAAAGTTGATTAATATATATATTTTATTTAAGTTCAATTCGCCCCAATATCAATTTCAATGCGTTTATATATCCTATACTCACACAACAACTCCAATCACAATGAAAATTGAAATCCGATAATAATACAATATTACGGATCCAATAGAACTTGTTTCGTCGAATTCCGAGACTGTGCCTCGGAAGGCTATTTTTTTAAATTCAATTTAAACTATAAAATTTCAAAACTTAACAAACCATTTTTAAATTTCATTTCAACACTTCTATTCTCTTCAGTATTATCAATATAAATTTTATAAGCCTTCAAATTATTTTTAACCGGCTTAAAACTCCTGATTCAGCATTTCACCCAACTTCAACTTGCTTAATTCAATAATTTAATTATCAAATAAATAGTGATATTTGAATTCAAGTTAAAAATTACTCCACTGAATACTTAAAATCAATTAAATATTCTGATTTTAAATGCTCGAAAATTTTGGGTCGTCACAACAAAGGTTGTCATCATCAAAAGGGGGGAGATTGTTAGTCCGTGAGATGATGGTTTTGATGACAACAACCTTAGAATGGATTATAAAATATAAATATTAACATTATAAGTTTAGATATATATGTATATGCAGGATTTAACCATGCAGGTACTAAGAATGAAGACTGTACAGTATAGAGATTCAAGATATCAAGATAAACTATCAAGATAGAAGACTCATGAGAATCAAGATTATCAAGAGTTCAAGATTTCAAGGATAAGTATTTTTTATTATTATTAGGAATTTTTGTTAAAACTCGTAGAATAGCACTTGCATCTTAAAATCCAATTTATTCGTGGAATGGAATCTACTTCGTGCCCGTTAAAGGGATGGAACCCTAAGTAGGATGGAACCTATGAAAAATCTAGTGGAACAATATTTTGTATCCGCTAACTTTTATTCAAAATGATTTTTCAAAATTATATCCTGTTTTCAAAATGTCTTCAAAACTTTCCTTTAAAAAGATTCTAAACCCTCGATCCTGATTTTAAATAATTTTAGCCTCAAAAACTTTATTTTCAAAGTCAAATTATTCCTGATTTTAAACTATCTTTTTAAATAATATATTTAACTTTTAAATATTTATACTTAGATTTAAATATAAAATTATAGTTAAAATCTATATATATTATTCTTTATATTTACTTATGAATTTCAACTATAATCAAGTATATTTATAAAGTTTAAAATAGTTTTTATATAAGATTAATGTTATTTTCAAAGAAAATCAAAAACACCAAAAAAATCCTTTGGGATGTCGACATGCCTAGCATGACCATGTCGACATGGTGACAGTTTGATTCAAAAATTCAAATTTCAAAAGAAGTGTTTATTCACCATAACTCTTCATGAATGGTCATGGCTGTTGTTCTTCTATAAATAGGGGTCAGTTTCAACGAATTTACAAATATAATTTTATGGTTTTCACTCCTCTTCTTCTTCCTCATTTCTTAATACATACTCTTATCATTACTCTGCCGAAATCAACATTGAATCATACTCGATTACTTCTAGTTTGATTTTCTATCACTATTCTACAAGATTCTCGGTGCTATTCAGAGTTATAGACTTCTTTGTAATCTATTAAGCAAGAAAAGGTGTGATTGTAGCCTTGAAAATCAATCAAAATGGAAAAGGTGTGATTGTAGCCTTGGTAAATTGGGTAAACTTGTGGCCCGGAAATTAAGTATTTCTACCCAGAGGATCGAAATTCTGGAGGGTGTACCTCGTAGCCTTGAAACCGAGGGTGTAATTGTACAATTGCTTTTGAAAGGAAATTCGTACTTGTGTTGCGGGACTGGATGTAGGGTAACTCCGAACCAGTATAAAATCTGGTGTGTTCTTTCCTTTACTATTTTTATTTTATTTCTGCATCTGTGATTGTTTCTGTGATCATATCTGTGATCATATCTTCATCTATATATTGCAAACTTTTGTGTCTAAATTAACATAAATTAAAAGGATTTAGCAATTCTTTATTAACACTATTCACCCTCCCTCTAGTGTTAATCTTAGCCTTAAGATCTGTAATCCGCATTTCTCACACATTTATGTTCATGTATGCGGTTTTTGGATTGAGATGATACTCCTTCTCTTTTATCTGCTTTAGTGAATTCTATCTTTTTAAGCATCTTCATTTCTACTTTGGGTGATGATTCTTATATGTTTAATTTTTCTTTTAAAGACGCATTGCTCAACCTTTGAGAAATCGAAAGCTGTAATTACTCCCACTATCCGAAGTGGATTCCACATCTACATCACAGAAACATCAATACATACGACTGTTAAGAAAATGATGGATAAAGGATTAAATTAGTTTAAATGTCTAAATGTCTCTATCTCCAACATCATATTATTTGGGCCTGCATTTACAAGTAAAATTTGATAGCTGATAAAAATATATTTTATGTTAAGTGTTTTGAAAGTGCCTAAGGCTATAAATACGCATTTAACATGTTAGAAGAATTTAGGATCGAATTAGAGATACCGTTACTATTATAACGTACTATATGTATTCTGAAATACACATCTTAAAATATTCCAATGCTGCAATCAACCATCTTTTGTCTAGCTTTGAACAAACTTGCAAAACAGTTCCTAGGTGTAAAGTGAATGAATATTATGTTTTCTATAAGGGTAAACTTAACCCCTTTACTGTTTTCAATTCACTAAATACCTAACAAAAATTATACCTATGTCTTTGTTTTAAACAAGGGAATCGAGATTTCTTCGTATCAAAACTTAAAATTCTTTGCCTTCTTAACCTTGGTCATGTACTAAGAAATATTTTAATACTTCTTCCTATTTCTTGGAAATATACCCTTTAGCAACATAATCTGTAGGTTTTGGGCAAGGATGTTGTACTTAATAATAATTCACAAAGTAGTTCATACTTCCTATATATAATATATTATGAACAGTAAAAACAGCAATAAAAAATATGATTCATCTTACATTCTAATGGTCTAACTGTCCCTTCAATTGCTTACTTAGTCCAATAGCATAGTCACACATATCAATCATTTCCTACAAAATTGTACACACATAAAATGACAAAATTGTAAAACGAGTAATCAAAATTGCTAAAGTTTGGAAAGAAGTATCATAAAATCCTACATCATTCAATACTTTAGAAGTTTGCTACTAGCTTTAACAATATTGAAGTTTGATTTTGACCATAGAGTGTCTAGTTAATAAGGCATTTTATAATTAGCAAAATGATTTCACAGTTGGTAAAAGAGGTTAAGAGTAGATATTGTATAAGGTATAACTTTCTATGTTGAGAACTACTTTTAAATTCGTGAAAGACTTTCCAAAGTTAGGAAAATAATAATGTTCTTTGAATTCTTACTTGAACTTCACCGATCCCTTCAGGAAGCATTTTCCCTATTTCAAGTGATACAAGCCTACCAAGATGTTGAAGTTTAAGTCCTAGTGCATACTAATCTGTCAGACCATCTCACCCCTGTTTAGGGCTGGTACCTATTTTATGCATTTGCAACAGTATATCAACAAATCAAAAACACATGATAATAATAGTATCATCCTCACTTAGCATATGGATTTTTAAATTAAATTAAATCCGGATGAAACTGTCAAATATGACAAAGGTTATGCATAACTCAAAGACTTAAGGTATTAGTAATTATGTTTTATACACGTGGTTTTTAGTTCAAATTTTGTAGATACTAAAGTGCACACCTCCATACGTCTGTTTATAACTTCAACTTTTACACTGCCATGGTGTTGGATTAAGGCATTATCTGATTAATAATTAGAGAATCTCTAATTTATATACTTTAAAATCCGATACTAATTATTACTTAAGAATTGAATATGAGAAAAGAGAGGTTGGTAAGATAAAAACCGAATTTCCACTTACTACACTAACCCTGCCTAAACTATTATTTACTTTAGTATTACTTAAATTCAAATGTAGGGCATATTTGTTTTGAATGAAATAATAATTAATGCTTACAACTGAAAGTTAAATTTTCATATTGCCAGTCAATTTGGATTTAGTGGTAGCGAATTTGAGTGGGCGATGAAAAAAGAAATTTTTTCACATTTTAACAAGGAGTTCATCAATCTGAATAAATTTAGAACTTTTATTTTTCGTTTGTTTTTGTTGATATATATGAAGTTAGAGGAATCTATATAGTAAAATTGGTTGGTCGATTATACAAGATAAAGAGAGGCTGAGATTTGTTCTCAATATTAAAGAAATTTAACAAATCATAATATGTGCATCTCTAATATATATATTTTTGATATTTCATTATCTTTCTCTTTCCATGAGATCTAATTAAACCATCGATCATTGTTATAATTAATAACGTATTTAGTTAAGAACAAATATTTAAATTGTACTGTATATGGTTTTTGAAGTACATATCAATTGATTTTGGATTATACTATGTGAATGTGAATTTCACCCTTTACGGGAACTGATTATAGGAGAGTCTGTTACATTACGCACTGAGTCTTATCATATCTTCTTATATCCTTCGTAGGTGAGTTTAGCATTGATTATTGAGAGACTTTAGGAATAATTATTAATATCATACATATTATAATGTTTGAATTTTTTATTTGGTTACTACAATGACGAATGTACTCTTTATCTATGACCATTCAATTTATTTTTTACTATTATTTGTTTGCAGATATAAGATTCAATCTTTAATTCACAACTTAGGTGGAAACTCATTTTAGTATGTTTATTGTAACCTAATTATTCACTCATTTCACCTCTCACAAGTTTTATGGATGTTACTATTTTAATCTTAAGCTTTAATGGTGATTCTTTTTGGTACGTGTTTTATCATCAGAGATCTGCTTCCATTGGACAAATATTTATTTCTTCTTTGGCTCAATTTCTCAATTTCCATTGGTAAATATAGATGTTATGATATAAAGTCCGTACATTCAAGTGACCAATTGCAGGTCCATGCAGACGTGCATATACACTCGTATTTATAATATTTATATATAAGTAATAATTTATATACATGCGTATATTCTACAACATATAATTGCATATCGGATGAGCTAATGTGTCTGTTGCGATATAAATTCCAGCATATATATATGGCATGTTATACTTTGTATGGGTTGATATGTTACATATGCACATACATATATGTATATATATATGGGTATATAATGCACTGATAATATATACATATAGCAATATATAAATTAAACAAAACTATATAATTTATGTATCGAAATAAAAATAAAAGATTTTATTTAAATCATACTTAGAAATGTTATAATGGAATTAGACTTCAATTAGAGAATTTTTTTTTTCAAAATTCACCTATAACTTTCGTTGCAAGATGGTCCAGTTCCAACAATGGTATCGAAGCCCATTAGCATATGCGGTCTAAATTAACCATGTTAGGGTTAACTGTTAAGCTTATAGTCCAAAGGTTATCCCTAATAGAAAAGGCCCAAATTTGAGTTAGGCATTGATCTAATTTTCAAAATTGTTTGAAAACTAAAAATTTAAGGTTTTAATTTTAAAAGTTAAATTTAAAATAAGACATACATATATCATAAAAGTTATAAAATAATCAAAATTTTAACTTTTTTTGAAAATATTAGATATTAATTTCAAATTTTTTAGTTTATTAATACAATTAATAAAATAAATAAATTAGTTAAGCAAGTTAATTAATGAAAAACTATATACATGTATTATATATATATATATAACATAAGTTATGATATTATAAAATATTTATGATATCTTAAGTATACATGTATATACATAATATGACTTTTGAAATTAAACTAATTTAATAAAAATTGTTTAATTCTATACTTAAGGTACATATATTATACTTAGGATGTCGCAGTATGGTAGGTACGAGCGAATAAGTTCATTTCAATTTGTTAAGCACACTCAAGGTCGAAGTGAAATTAGGACAGGTACGAAGTGTTAGGAGTTGTATATGATACAACCGATAAGGAGTTTTCTATCATCTGTGGAGCTATGACTTGTTAATCAAACTCAAGGTCGAAATTCCAAGACGGATGAGTCCTAATATCCACTAGTGAAGTCAAAGGACTTCTTTGTTTCGGCTTAAGGTTTGGTGAAGCATAAAAGACTAGTGATAGCCATACTAGAAAAATGAAATGATAACATATAACTTTTCTAATACCGTAAGAACATATTCTATATCATGTTATAATAATCTACTTGTTAAATTGTGCATTTAACATGAATGATAAAATGTTTATCAATTAACATGCACAAATAAACTGAATTGAAGATTAACAAATCGAAATACAACATATACTGACTAGTAAATGCTTCTTGCATGTGAATTGAAGATTAAAAAACAAAATCATATTGATACCGACATGATTTGGTTGGTACCGACGTAAATTTAAGACTTGGAATGGTAAGAGATAGATGAATGCGGCTTAAATATGAAGAGAAAATCGACTTTGGATGCATAAATTTAGGTCGATACTAACTTGATTTTCTTCATGATATTTGTGTGGCATGACCTATTCTACCTGCCTGATTATCGAATCTCAAAGGTTTAGAAAAAATTCAAGCCCGAAAAACGAAATTTGTGTGTGGAATCACATATAAATAGGAAGCTACCTACAAGTTGGACATGACTTTCCCTTTTGGACCTCTTTGCTATCTTCTTCTTCCCTTGTAAATTGGAGAAATACTAGAGTATTGTCGAAATTGAATGGTAATCTTTGTATTCCAAGAGAAAATATAAGATAATAAAACTAAAATGGATGTAGGATGGAGAATTTTCCAAACCAATATAAAAATCATGTTCTTGACTTTGTTTATTTTGATAGATTTACATTTTCGGTGCTTTCATCTGATGTTGGGGTGCCATGCCATTTTCCTGTGCAACAATTTGATAAGAATGGATGAAGTTCAAATCCAATATTGGATGGAGTGCAAAAGGCGAACGATGAAGGATAACTTCCCTCCAATGTAGTTTATTTCAAAGCTAGCAATTTGTATTATTAGCATTTTATCAAAGCTAGTAAGTGTTTGAAGTATGTTGTCCATATTTGTATTATTAGCACTCTATCTTTTATTCGTAGAAATGTGTTTTATTTGGCTACTAATTAATCGCCTACTATTTTAGATTCCATATGAACAAAATACCACATAATGGCGGGTTTTTTAAGGCAAAACAATGCTAGGGTTTATTAAAAGAAAGTACGAATTGAAATAAATATGCATACACACATGGTCCATTAGATCTACAAGTGAACCAACAGTCTTTAAAGTTATTCCAAATATGATTCATAAGAACTTTTTGAAGCCCATTGCATAGTTATGCATCTCAAAATGAAAGTTGTCGTTCCATGTGGGTGTTAAAAGCTTCTTCGGTTACAAAAACGTCATCTTGGAATATTTGTAGCATATATTTTCATCGTCTTATTTTGTGATGATGGGTCTCATATATATCTTTTTCATCTTCAATTATCATGTTATGTAGAATTATGCATGTAAAAATGATTGTGAACATCTTGGATCGAGACCATAATCTACAAGAATTACTAATCATTGCTAATCTAGATTGAAGGATGTCACATGCACTTTCTACATCTTTTATTTGTCCCTTTTGCATCTTAGCAAACTTTGCCTACTTCGGTGTTATTCGATTTGGACAATTCCTCACAAAGATGCCCAATTTTGGATAAATCCCATCTTTGAAACAATATCTTTGTTTGTAATTGTTGTGTCAAAATAACAATGGAGTTACTTTGCAAGGTGCTAGATCATTGAATAAGTGTGACCTCTTAATAATATTAATAATGTTTAAGTCATTATTAGAACTGGGCACAAAGAATGCATGCCATATTCACAAATTTTATAAAGTAACTACTTCCAAAGTAATCGCATGAAGCATTTGGCTTTTGAATAAAGTAATCATTTTGTTTTTGATACTTTCCAAAATCCTCAAAAATAGATCTCCTCGCATTCTAAACCTTCTTTGAAACATATCACCCGTATGTTGAATTTGGGTTGAAGTAATCATGCAGAGAGTTTCATGGAATGCAAAATGATCATGATTAATATGTTCCCAACCAAAGACTAATCCACCATGATTTCATGACGTTAAACCATAAGCATCATAGAATTGGTCTACTACTTCTTGCATTTCCTTGCTTCTTCTTGTAGACTCTCTTCCTCTTTGAAGTCACTATCAAAAGTCATGACACAATTAAGAAAAGGGAAGTGTCCATTTTAGTTTATAATTGTTCAATGTGTGAGAAAAGATGAAGCGTCCATTTTAGTTTATAATTGTTTATTGTGTGTGAAAATATGAAGTTCGTAACTAGTTATTTGGGATGAATGTTGGATTCTTTATATAAGAAAAGTTTAAAACATCTTGGAATCTGCTTTAGGAAAGTTTGTGGATATGTGTGGACAATTATTTTAAAGTGTTGCTAACTCAACATTAATACATTATGTAGTATACTATACCTATTTGTCATGGTATTATGGAATCTAATTTAGTAAAGTTTGTGGACAAGCGTTGAAAATTATTTATGAGTGCCATCTACTCAACTTCAACATATTATGCGATATACCGCACCAATTTGACAAGGCATTATGGAATCTGCTTTAGTAAAGGTTGTGGACATATGCAGACAATTATTTCAAAGTGTTGTCAACTCAACATTAATACATTATGTGAGATATTATACCAATTTGACATGAAGTTGTAGAAACTGCTTTAGTAAAGTTCGTTGATATATATGGATAATTATTTCAGAGTGTTGTCAACTCAACTTTAACGCATTATGTGTTATACTATACTGATTTGACATGGTTACGAAATTTGATTTAGTAAAGTTTGTAGACATCTGTGGGAAATTATTTCAGTGTGTTGTCATCTCAACTTTAACATATTGTATGGTATGCTATATAGATTTGATCTGGCATTGTGGAATCTGCTTTAGTAAGTTTTGTAGGCAAATGTGGTCCCGAGTGTTGTTAACTCAACTTTAACACACTGTGGTATACTATTTTGATTTAATATGGCTTTATGGAATCTGCTTTAGTAAAGTTTATGGACATATGCGGATAATTATTTCAAAGCGTTGTCAGCTCAACTTAAACACATTGTGTGGTTACTATACTGATTTGACATGAAATTGTGGAATCTACTTTAGTAAAGTTTATGGACATGTGTATATAATTCTTTCAAAGTGTTGTCATCTCAAATTTAACATATGGTGCGATATACCGTACCAATTTGACATGGCATTATTGAATCTGTTTTACTAAAGTTTGCAAGCATAGAAATACAAACAAACGATAGGTACATGACACATTGCATTGAGAAGATAGAACATATACATAGCAAATATAGAAATACAAATAAATGATAAAGTACGTGATACATTGTAGAGCTAGGACACATTAATAATCTCATAAATTATTAATTATGTTGAATAAAAGATGATGTAAGTTGGGTTTTAAGCAGTGTAACCTCATGCCTTAAAATTGAGGAAAACACATCAGCGCTTCAAGGGAGTGGCCCATCAATCCAAAAGTGGATCATGCATTTACATTGGGAACAACTAAAGAAACAACATTTTGCGTTCGGATCCGTTGTTATAATAATGTCAACATGAGCCACAAGGTCACAATTGTAGTAAAACATGTAGTGGTTCATCTCTTCCAAAGGAGTTAATTCTTGCACTTGAACCAATTTAGTTACTTTGTTTTGTATTGAGGCTAATTCCTTTTGTGTCTCTATTACATACTCAACTACATATCAAGGCAGAGGGTCGTTGAACCACTCGTGAAATTCACATACGTGGAAGCGACATCTCATATAATGACATCAACTCATGGCCATATTTTAGAACATACATTGGAGATTCATAAGCAAAGAAAAAGTGGATTGTCACTGTGTCCCCTGCAATAACCCCTTCTTCTTGTTGTTGTTGCAAACAAGTTCATTTTTCTTAATAGTTCTAAAGGATATGGGGGTGCATGTACATTAGTTCACATTGTACAAAAAGCGATAATGTTTTTTCCTTATAAAAACATAAGATGTGAAAGTAAATACAATGTAAAGTTATTTATTGGGTTTTGAAAGTAAAAACAAGCACGCAACACTAATTTTTTCACTTATAAACAATATCGCTGTACATCATGCCAATAACGGCCGTATAATAGAATCAATAATAGAATAAATATCCATATAAACATTTTAACTATACATTATGCCAATAATGGACATATAATAGAATCAATAACATAAAAAATATCCATTTAAATAATATCACCACACATCATGCCAATAAAAGTTGGCTCATAATCAATAATAGAATTAATATCCATATAATCAACAACATGCGAATACAACATCAGTAATGAAATAATATACATATCTATACATACTCAAAAAGATAAATAAAAATTAATACCAAGTGTACCGCGCTATCATCGTCGCCATCGAAGTTTCCATCCTCATCATCTGATATATCATCAAAATAAGCAGGACTACCATCACCCGACTGTACTACCGCCAAATGAGCTTAATGCTCATCAATTTGTGCTTGCCAAAGTTGTCATTCAACTGCATGCTACTGGATGAGTGTTTGAGAATGAGAGAGTGACATGTGCTAAAGCGTGATAATATATCGTCTATGTTCATCTAACCTAGTTCACACTGTAATTACAAATAATATTTTAGTAGATGATATTTAACTAAGAATACACTGAATTACTAATTTATTAATTACCTCAAAAAAGGCATAACTTAGTTAAAGGAATACTGACAATATCTTGATCTATAGGGTAGACTATGGGTTGCTCGACAAGAGTGTCGATGGTGTCAAGTACTCTAAAACCAAATTCGAGACCAATATCCATCGACTATTGCAGGCACAATGATAGCATGGGGTCAAAAGAAATGTAAGGACCTATACGGTGATAGCGTGGGGTCAAAAGAAATGTAAGGACCTAAACTCTACCAGAGGCTAAATGAAGACCTACATGATCAGATTTCATTCTATGATAATAGTCGGGTAACATGAAGCTTCGTGCTACAACTTTAGCCTGATAGATGTCGAAATCACCATCATATAAGAATAATGTTGTAACTATCTATAAATTAATCACTTTGTATTTGAATATTTAAATCATTTATAAATATTTAAATAATGGATTTTAATAACCAAATAAACATCTTTTAAATAATAATTAATGATACTAAGATCATTTTCAAAATATGTTTAGTAGAATAATTAGTTCAAATAAAAATAGAAAATGTGACCAAAAAATGTTTTTCGAAAGTTCAACTATTTCATATCGAAAAGTAGTTAGAAACATTGTTTACCCTTGTGCAACCATGCACACATACATGTATGCTAGGATTAGTATAATAAACACTCTTAGTTAATTATTAGCATGTTTACATTTATGCATAAAAGTGGATGTGACATATTATGTTATAAAAGGCATATATGTACATATAAAAAAATTTATATATATATAGACACACACACACACAAAAATCGTCTCCATACTCTAAGTACATACACATGGAAGGAGTATCATGATTTAAGGAGGCAGGAGTGAGGGGGGTAACATGTGCTAGGGTTGGGAGAGGCATGGTGTAGCATGCATGTGATTATATTATTTTATGCTAAGGTTATTTTTGTAAATTCTAGTTTTCAATGCCTATAAATACTACTACCTCTTCATAATTTCCATTTTACAAATCTTCCTTCTTCTTTTCCTACTTCTCTCTTCATTTTCTTCATTACATTTCCATGGCTTCCATATTGAAGTTCATGGAATAAGACACTGTTCTCCTACTTCCATCCACTTAAAACTAGCTTATCCCTTCTCTATTTCATTTTACTTCACTTTAGATTCAAAAGAACACCCATAACTCTCCATTTTTCATTCGAGCCATGCTATAGCCTCTAGCCTATGCCCTAAAGAACCTCTAGGTCCCACTAAGTCAAGTCATTTGCATAATAGCGCATTGTTCTAGTTGCATTCATGAAGTTAATGCAAGTTTGGTTAAGTTAACAAGCAATTTGGTGAGTAAAACTTCACCCTTACAACCCAAATTTTTAAACTATTTTAATGCTCATATTATTGACTATGAATGCTTGTTGTATATGTTTGGTGATGTATTGGTAGTTGGTTTGGTTCGTGTTGCTAAAAGTTGTCATTTTGGGAAGTTAGTAAACAAGTAGTAAGCTTTAGGAAAAAGTGGAAGTTAAATTTAATTTTAGTGCTTGTAAATGCTCTCTACATGTGATATCATAGCTAATTACCATGTATATATGTTTGTACACTTGCTTTGTAATGTTTGGTTGAATGATAATGTCATAAATTTGATTTTCGAATAGCCCGTATAGTGATAATCACCATATCGACACTTTTGAAAAATCACTTTTTATAGAAACATTTTGGTTTCATCTTCGTGCTTGAAATGGTTTTACAAGTTAATCAGGATTTTGATTTAGCGATGTTTTCAAAAGTAATTTACCATTTTAATAATGATTATTTAATTTAATTAATTATTTAATTAATAAGGATTAAGGTTAACTAATTAAGTTGTTAATGATGTGTTTTAAATTTAACAAATTACTTGGTTAATGATGTTTTAAATTAATTAATCATTTTATTTAATGATGTTTAAAGATAATTAATCATTCAATAATGATTGATTAAAGTAAATTAATCAAATTTATAATGATTTTTTTAAATAAATTAATCTTTTTAATTAATGATATTTAAAGTAATTCTATTTGTTTTAACTTTAAGTAATCTTTCCTTTAATGATCTTTTAAAGTTGTTAGTCATCTTAAATAATGACATTAATTATTTATTAACTAATTTAATTAATTATATTTATATATTGCTAATTAATTGAATTAATGATGTTTTAAAGGTGATTACCCTTGTCAATTAAAGGCATTTAAAGTTAATTTATCAACTTAATTAATGAGGTTTCAAAGTGAATTTATCAAAGCAACAAGGATGTTTTAACCATTTTATTCATTTTAATAAATGATAATAAATTATTTATATTATTTTGTTTAATTTATAATTAATTTATAATTAAATTAATGGGGTTAAAATTATTAACTTCTTTTGGCTCAAAGGCTATTAATGAACTTTTAAAGTTAATTAATTAATATAATAAGGATATGTTTATGTTATTAAATCCTTTTTATAATAAGGTTTAAAGTTAGTGAATCCTTTAACAAAGTATTTTAAAGCTAATACTTGTATTGTGAAACTAAGCATAAATTCGATTTTAAAAGAAAATGTTTGATTCGTTTATGGAAATGAATTAATTTCCATAAAGCAAAATCATTTACATGGAAATGATTTATTTGTATACTTAACACTAAACGTCGAAGATGTAGACTTGTCATTATTCCGAAAGTTATGAAGGGTAGTGAGACATGACTTTGATGTAACATTACCTTGACTTATCTGGCATTATTATTAACCCAGGAATGGTACAATTTTGAATCCAACGAGTGGTGATTGGTATACAAGACATAATTTCTGTATACGATCATTTTATATCCTTGATAGTTCGTTTTTCGGCTATCGATTACTTTTGTTTATTTATATTTCATCACTATAAGATGATGTTTGTAACGATCCTAATTTTGACTAATATTATTTAGGAAATTTAATTAGATAAATTAAATGAAATCATGTAAATAGTTAAGAGATTGAGATTTGTATAATTAGAGGGTAGCTGTGCTTAATTAATCAGTGAATCGAAGGGAATTAAAATGAAATAAAATTAGGGCAAAGTAAGAATAGGTTATATTCTTATACCCTAAACCCTCATGCCACTTTCATTTTCCACGTTCACAAACCAAGTTAAAACATAAGCTTGACCGACTACCATTAGAGGAAATCTAAAGGAAGTTAAGCAAAAATCGAAGGAAGAAGCTTTATTAAATTAATTCAAGAGAAAATCTCAAATTCCTTAACAAAAAGCTAAGGTGAATAAAGGTTACATCTCATATTTCTTATTTTCGATTCTAGACTAGATCCGAATATGTTTTGAATGTTAAATAGAGATATATGCTTGTTGATGAACTTTGTTGGTTCACATAAATTTTATGGTATGTTTTAAT
This sequence comes from Allium cepa, assembly GCA_030765085.1. Lineage (NCBI taxonomy): Eukaryota > Viridiplantae > Streptophyta > Magnoliopsida > Asparagales > Amaryllidaceae > Allium > Allium cepa. The sequence continues at coordinate 725,272,630 of CM060943.1, forward strand.
TTTAAAAACCTACCAAATGACATCTAAATGTCTTGCTTTTTTGTATAAGGTTAGAAATATTATTTTAGAGATGGGTTTTAGGTTTCATAGTTTTCTGAATTAATGTGGATTTACTATGAATTTTCTAGTAAAGAGAATTATTAAATTGTGTTTAAATTAATTACATCTATTATATGTTTGCTTTGGGTCAGAAATTTAAATATGTTAGAAAACATATTAAAAGAGATTTATAGGAATTTTTAAAGAATGTGCCTATGTATTTAATTAAAGATATAAAATTATTCGATGTATGGACTTAAATGTTTTATATGTTTATAAAAGGAGAATGGGCAATTTGTAAATGTTTTAATTAGTTAATTCCTGAAATTCGACAGCACTTTTAGAAAAGATTTTGAAAATGAACTGGCAACCAATCATATGTTGACAAACAAAGCAAGTTAGTTGGGAAGAAATTACTTTATAAAGTTAAAAACCATTTTTGTTAGGATTCACTGCTGTGCCACTTATAGCGGCTACCTTTCGACCTCATACTACTGCCTCCATCTAAATCGAAACCAATACACATGGTATCAGCTTCGGTATGTAGTGAATTAGAGTTAGGCGAAAGGTATGAAGTCGAAACAGGCGTTCGAAGGGGTTGAGTAGTTTTTGGAAACTTAGAACTATTTTGGTTATAAATAAAGCTTTCGAAGGAACTAGCTTTTGACTTGGTCAATTGTTTTAAAAAGGGCTATCAAAAGGGGTTGCCGCCTTTTGTTTTATATAATGCTTTCGAAGGGGTCGAAATACCCACTGCCGCATTCAACCTTTCGAAGCAATCCCTTCGAAAGGGTTCTTTTCTTTAAACTATGAAGCCGTTTCTCCATGCTTTTGAAGGCATTGGTTTCGACACCATCCACTTTCTTTTATTTTGGAAAAATGCTTTCGAAAGAGATGCTTTCATCCTAGTTCTTGTAAGACCCTTAGATTTATTGAAATTTAAACCCAATTGTTTCGAAAGGAATTATTTTAAAGGGTTTTGAAACTATGTTCACAAACTTTTTCATGAACCCTATGATTTCAAAAGGTTTGTTTTAAGTAAAGGACTTTAATGCTTTCGAAAGGTATCAAACGAAGGTTTCGAAGGGGAGGTAACCCAATTTTTTTGAAAGGTTTACCTTTAGTGTTTGAATGGAAGGTTTCCAATGTTTTTGGAAGGCAAGTTTGGAATGTTTTGAAAAGGGATGTTTAAAGTTTTATAAAGCTTTCGATGGGAAACTTTCAATGGTTTCAAAAGGTCTATTATAAATGATTTCAAAAGGTATGTTTTGACTTTCTGGCTTAGAGTTCAAAGTAAGCAGTTAACCTATTTCGAAAGGGATACTTTCAAAGGTTTCAAAAGATATTGTTTAAAGCCTTTTAGCAAGGATTTCGAAGGTTTTAGTCAACAATGTTTTGTGTAAAGCATATATCATGGAAAAGAGATTTGAGTAAGCAAAAGTATGTTTTCCTTGTTTAATATGATTTAAAGGGTTAAATTAATTTGAAAGAAATGTTTTCAAAGAAAATTTAAAGGGTAGTTAACCCTAAGTAAATGACTCAGATATTTGAATACAGATGGCACTAGTATAGAGTCGCGCCCTATACATTAGCTATAGCCCCTAGCTAACTTAGTCTAAAATTCCAGTATGTAGATCTTAGTCATAGGTAACACTTAAATGATGGTACAAATAGTAAGGAATATACCAAGAAGGAGGATAGGTTATTGGTAAGCCTGCTAAACCATTAGGATCAGTTGACCCTTGGAGGAGTAAGTTAAGAACCGACCATCCAAAAGTGTGTCTAATAGATGTTAAATTATTTATTTTGTCTGGTGGGCCCGAGTGAGCCAATGTTTAGTAGTTAGCCAAACAAAACTATATTGTTCGGATATATAGTCCATTTATTACCTAATTTATGAGATTTTATGATATTGCTATTATTGTTTTAATCAGTTTGGTTGTAGGATTCTAATTTGCAAAAGGATATGTTTTAAAGGGATATAAGTAAGGGGAAACCCATTTCACTAAGCGGCATGGTCTCACTTAATATCAGTAAGCCTAGATGTGATAGTATTATTTACATCAGGCTTTATATCGGACTCAAAGTTATTTTTCCCCCTTAAACTCCCAGGAGCTCAAAATTAATTTAAGTAGATTAAGAGTTAAGGATTTACAAGTTAAGTAGGTGGATGAATAAAGTTTTCGAAGATGTGCAAGAGGCAAAGTTTGCTAATTAGAAGTATTTATTTTTTTCTACCATTATATATTAAGACTGTTATGTCTATTGAGTACTCTGGTCATCCGAGGGGCATCTACCTATGTCGCTCTTGGCGTAATTTGTAATAATTATATTTTATCAAACTTGGGAAACATTTGGGATTGTATAATGGAATTTGAAAAATTATTTTGCAATGTAATAAGTAAAGTTGTTTTTGGAATCTGTGATTTTGTTACATATTCATGTGCTTCTGATATTATGGATACCATTAACATCACTGTATTTTGTCGCCTAAATTTAATACTATAGATGACTGCAGCATTTGTAGCGCTTAGCTTCGGGCCTTAAGATAGGAGATGTTACAATGCGTTTCACTTTTGAGCTTTGTTATCCTTTGTTGGAAATGACTAAATCTAGAGAGCTTATAGGCGTTCAGCTATGTGTGGTTGCTCCCACTAAAAGGGTATTTCACATCTTAACTGGGTTGGATTCGGTTTCACATTAAGATGTGAAATATTCAAATACTCATGAAGGTTTGGCATGATCCGGCTGGTACTTTTCCCAAGGAGTTCACCGAGTATATGACCTTCTTATAAGTATATTACTTGAGGCATACTTCAATGGGGGGCCGCAAACTCTTAGTCATTGTTGGAAAATTTTCATTCCCTTATTGATTCGAACCTTCGAATTGTTTTTTTGTAATTGGAATGGAAAGAGTCCACCACTCTTCATGATGTTTCATTATAGGTTTTGTCCATTCTATCAAGTTTGGACTATTATCATGTTTTATCTATTATGTCCAGTTTGGTTTTTGTTCAGACTATTTCCATTATTCAAGTCTGGATATTTATACTATTTTTTCCCATCATCTATGTTTGGATTTGTTTCCTATTATTCTTTTCCATTCTTATGTTTGGTTTTTTTTATGTAGGAGAAAACCCACTCCGCGTTAGCGGCGTGGTCCCATATATTATTATTAAATACACTCCTTTTTGTTTCAGAGTTTTACTCATACCAGACATATTGTCTGACCTGGTTGTTTATTTCCCTAAACTCTCGAGTACTCAATATATTTGAGTAGTCTGAGAGTAGCAGGTTTCTCCTTGGAGCTCTTTAAGATGATGATCGAGCATGCGGCTCCTTAGTTATGTAGTTATTCCTTTCCGCTATACGATCATGAAAATGTAATTTTATATCTAAAAATGATAAGTCGAAATGCATAGCTGCAAATCTGTTAGATGTAGTACCTTTTTTTAACTCTGATAGCTCCATGTAAGGAGTAACATTTTGTAAAATATCATTTTGTATTATATTTAATCATCCCGTTGTGTGGTTTTTTCTATTCTATCTTGTTATGTTCTTTATTTTTCCAATGACAACTTGTCTTTTGGGTGCTTGGGAAATGACACACGAATACCGTGGATGTATTAAATGTCATTCCAAGGGTTAGAAAAGTGGGTTGTCATAGATGGTATTCGAGCTTATGTTTAGCGAACCCCTAAGCGCTGGCGAGGAAAACTCACTAAGGATAGGATTAGTAATGTCATAGGATAAGTTCGAGAGAGAGAGTGTGTGTGTGTGTGTGTATATATATATATTGATTGCGTATTTGTTAGTGTTATAAAAAAATGTTTATATTGCGTTGTTCGATCTGTTGAGTGATATATGAATTCTGGTCAATGCATCTGATCAGCATTATCAATAGAGGTTCCTAAACACTTGAACAGACCTATCGATATAATATTGTTTTAAAATGGTAAATGAAATAATTTTACCTAGGAATATATTTTATATAAACATGAATGATTTTCAAAATTAATATAGTGTATTGGTGAGTTGATTATTAAAAGATGATAATATTTATTATTATTATTTAGGATTTGTTTAGTTACGCTTGTCCAGTTTGAACATTAACTATTGTTGAATATTTCGTAAAAAATTTCCTTAGTATGTTATGGGATGAATAAATAGGATTTAAGGAACCTTTAGAACGATCCTCTTGTGAACTCAGTTTCACGGTTTGACTATAAGGTGCTTCGTGAAAGGTTAAGTTAAAAGTTATCTTTTAACAATGTTAAGCTCAAAGTAAATTTTTAATAAAAAGTTGTTTAATATAATCTGAATGGTTGGATAATACATTTTAAGGATAAATATATGAGAAAATTTAGTTATAATAAAAGAGAATTATTTAAATATAAGTTTCACTCACACCCAAATTAACTATATCATATCTGTGATGCTATAAACTATTGTTGATTTCTTGGATGATAATTAGATTCTTTTTTGATTGATTTTTTAATTGAAATTAATCTGGATATTCCATTTAAACTATTTAAGTGTCGTTATAGTAATTTCAGCTATATAGTCATTTACTAAATATCATCCCCTAACCCCTTGTATATGTGTTTGAACTTGAGCTTGTGTTTTCACAAAAGTAGATGTTTAAAATTCACTAATCATTTTGATTAATAATATTTTTAATTCATTAATCATTTTATTAATGATGTTTAAAATTAACTAATCTTTTTTATTAATGAGATTTGAATTTAGTTAGACCAATTTAATTATTAATATTAAACTTCAATTAATCGTTTTAATTAATGATTGTTTAAATTTAAGTAATTGTATTCACTAATAGTGTTTTAAAATCCAGTTAATCATTTTAATTAATGATATTTGAATATAACTAAGTCATTTTAATTAATGATATTTGAGATGTAATTAATCATTTTAACTAATGATCATTTGAATCTAATTAATTGTTTCAATTAATAATATGTAGGTTTCATAAGTTATTTTAGTTAATAATAGTTGACATAAATTCTTCATTTTAATTCATGATTATTTGAATTTAATAAATTGTTTTATAAATGATATTTTAAGTTAATAAATTGATTTAATGTTCAATGTGAATTAACCGATTTCAATAAAGGTTTTAAAAGTAGATGTACCAATTTGATGAAAGCGTTCTAAAGGCAATAAACTATTTATTAAAGATAATTGATTTGTTTATTAAAGGAAATTATAAATTTAATTAATTATCAATCGTGATAATTAATATTGTTTTAGATTTAGAAAATAATATTATAAATCATCCCCAAGGATGATTAACATTGTTTTAAATTTATAAAAGGTATTAATTTTTTTATTTTCCCTTCAAATAATAAATATTATTTTAAATTTATAAATGATGGTTTTTAAATGAGAAATTGTTTTGGGTTTATAGTAAACGATGTTGTAATGACATTTGTTTTTGGCATTTGTTTTATACACTTAGTATTATATATTTGTCTCTTAAAAGGATATGTAAAGAGTTTTCGAAAAGTTTAAATCCTAGAATTTATTCGAAATGGTTTCAAAAGATTTTGAGAAAAAGTAATAGACGTACTATTCAGAAATATTTCTAAAATATAAATATTTCAACAAAGAAATTTTAAATGGAATGCATTTTCTTTAGGATAATTCGAAGAAAACCTTTCCAACTAATTTTGTGGTAATACGAACAATCTTCTATGTGACGAACATATATTTGTTTAGGCGACCAATTGTGGAGTACTTAGTAAATTATTATCTTCATCATTGTGCAATCGAAATGCGTTCAAATCTAGACGAACCGAAAGTGCTTTTTTGTAAATCAATTGATTGAAGTTATTTTATAAAGAAAAATATAGAGTATGTTTTCAAAGATGAGTTTTGAAATAAAAAACCAAGCATTTATTTTTAAAGTTCCCTTAAAGGGATTTGATTTCCAAATAAAAAGTGATTATGATAAGAGATTGCATTAATAAATGAATTTTACCCTTAGATAAGATAAGGGATAATTTAACACTAATTTCAATGGGTTAGATTGGATAAGAAGATTTTGTAACATTGTTTCATCAAAGCCATGGATTTTATTTAAAGCCTCCAAGCATTGTAAATTAGTTGGTCTTAACTAGGCCAGTCCATAAACATCATTTATTATAACAACTTATGGTAAAAAAGATAGGAAGGTTTTAATAGACATTGTTTTATTTAAAACCATTGCTTTTGTTTAAAACATATAAGTGGTGCAAACTATTGTTGTTTTGGGTCAACCGATGAACATCATTCATTTTAATACTTTTAGTTAAAGAAGCCGAGAGGTTGATTCAATTTCAAAGACCCAAGTTTTGATTAGGTCTTCACCTAAATTATGAAAAGTAAAATAAAATTTGTGTTTGTATGGACTCTTAGGACATAGGAGAGTATTATACAAGTAGACTATAACGACCCATATTTTCGGTCATTTGAATTTGGAATATTTAATTGATTTTAAAAATTGAAAATTTAATTTTATAACTTAAATAACTAGAATTTCAAATATAGTGATTTCTCTGATAATTAAATGGTTAAATTTAAAATAATTGAATCCTGAATTTAATGTGGACAAAAAGAATTTCAAAAACTGATTTAAATTCTATTTGAATAAGAAGGAGGATAGTAAACTTTAAATTGGATTTAAAAATGATTTAAATTTATTTTGAAAATAAATCATTTTAATTAATGTGTAAAATATCCTTCTAGGGTACTGTCTTGGATTTTGACGAAACCAGTTTCATTGGATATGTAATAGTGAACTATTATATGCCATCGAATTTTATCACAATTGGATGTATTGCTTAGTCATGCATGTTCGAAGCGAGTAGAATTTATTTAATGGAATTTAAATTAATATAATTCGATTTGGGTTGACCATGTATGGTTTATTGTCAGCTCGAATTCGGGCAGGTTTGCGGGTTGTTTCAGCGGGTATCAGAGCTTAGGATTGTGGAATACCTAGGCTTTGGTTTTGTGACGCCCCACCTCTATACCCACGCTAGCCAAGAACACTGCGGAGTAGTGCTGTCAACTAGCACGGAGAATAAGGCTATTGAGGAGCGACCATCCATGTAATTGCTTATCACAAGGTGGCTATAAATAATCTTCGGAAACAAATGTAGAAATAAGCATAACGCAAATCAGTCACAGACATCCATATCACAAAGGCGGAAGAAGATATGAATATATAACTAACACATGATAGTGTACATCAGAGTAGTGGTCAAAAGATCCACAATAATACAAAAGAATAGCAACACGTGCTATACAAAAGAATACAACTATGAGTCTATATCTCAAGTGTATACAACAAAAACTGCTAATCTAAACAGTTAGCCAAAAGTCAGAGTGATGAATCCCTGGGAAGAAGTCAAGCAGAAGCACCTGTAACATCTCGGTCTGACCCGAGTATTATTTAAGAAATATAATAAACGGGTCAGTCTAGCTATAAATATCAGATGACAAGATATAACATAAAAGATATGGCACAAACATAAAATATCCATGATGGCATACCACTATAAGTATGTAAATAATGATCAACAGAAGATCAATCAATAAGAAATAGTCAATATCACAAGAATCTTCTCAAAGATTCGGAAGGGCATCATACCCCAAACTTGTACTCATAACAAGTTAATGACATAAATTCTAGAAATCAATGCTAGAAGTCCAGAAATCATAGAAAAGAGAAAGAGGGCTATCACATGACGGTCCGAAGACCAAGGGGAGCTACCCCACATGTGTGAATGGAATCACACAGATTAAGGTCCAGACTAACCAAAAAGCAAAAAGGTATGTGTGAGTGGAATCACACAAGTGGTGTCTAGTCTAACCTCGCAACAAGAGACATCGCGCAGTTGCTAGTCTAAATCATCAGAATGATCGTCATGATCAACGAGAAGTGTCAATTACACTAAGCTAGTAAATATAGAAGTTTAGCTTCATGTCCCATAACCACTTGCTTAACTTAAATATTTACGAACAAATTGTAAATCTTCACTAATAAAATTGTCATAAGAGGTTCAATTGAACAAGTCCAAGAATTAACCGATGAAGTGAACGCAAGCGTTTCATACCACTCGTTTTACTAAGTCGTTTAATTAGATTTCTCATCCGAGTGAGGTAAAGGTTTGTATATACTAATAGATTGGAAAACGGTTTAAGAAAAGAGCTTTGTTATTAAAAATAGAGTTGAAATTGTTTGTTAAAAGAGTTTTGATATTTACTACTAGTATTGAAACCTTTATATTATAAAGTGACAAAACACAGAAGCAATTGTAGAAACAATCAGTCACAAAAATCGCATACGGAGATGTGAATAAAATCCAAGGAAATCAGCTCAATGTTTTTCAGATAAGATCCCCTACGGAGGGGGGGTCCAGGGGGTGGCAACCCCCCAAGGTGGGGGTGCGGGGGCAATGCCACCGCTTACGGGGTTTGACCTAATGAAGTCAAGCGGCCTACGACCTAAAACAAAAAAATGAGGTCTTACGACCTAAGGGGGGTGCGCGACCTAAGAAGGTTCGCGGGCTAGGGATGAGCGACCTAACAAGGTTCACGACCTAACGGAGACGAGGTCATGCGACCTAAAGTGGTTCGCGACCTAAAGGTGTTCGCGACCTAATAGGGTTCGCGACCTAAAGGTGCACGACCTAAGGTCTTTCGACCTAGGGGTATATAGGTAACACGACCTAAAGATGTCGCGACCTAAGGGGCCAAGCGACCTAGTGGGTCATACGACCTAAAGGAAATAGGGTCCAACGACCTAAGGAAAACAAGGTCCAACGACCTAAAGGGATGGGAGTCATGCGACCTAAAGGAGTATGCGACCTAAAGAAGTGCACGAGCTAAATGAAGGCGGAACAACTCAGGGTCTAACGACCTAGGGGGGCGACCTAAGGTCTAACGACCTAAGACTGAGGAGACGTTTCCAACAGAGGGAACGACTTAACGACCTAAGGTTAACGACCTACGACCTAAGGTCCCACGACCTAATGAGGCAGGCAAGGCCGAACGACCTATACGCGAACGACCTAAAGTCCAACGACCTACGACCTAAATCCGAGGCGACCTAAATCCGAGGCGAACGAAATATGCAGGCCTTGACTTTTCCACACGCGCGAGCTAATGATTCTGAGCGACCTATACCTGGGCAGAGCGACCTAAGCTCAGGAAGTTCACCAAACAACTAAAAATTGGAGTTTTTCGCCAATCCAATCCAAACCAAATGCAAATATACATGCTAAAGTGATGGGGAATCATTCCCAACAGTCCAATATAGTTATAGACTAGAATTGTGAGATAAAAATCTCACCTTTGCACAAATTCAATGAAGAAGGAGCTTGAAACAATGGAGAAGCAACTACAAGCCAGAATCCAATGTCTTCGCTTTGATTTTGGAGTTGAATGATGGATTTGAAGTTGAAACCTAAGCTTGGAGTTTTAATTTCCTCTTCCACTCACCATTAATGCAAAAGCTTGGTTGTTAGGAAATTTATGAAGAGTGAGAAGAAGGAAGGGGGTTTGGGCTTGAGTTATAATGGCAATCTAACCCAAAGTCCAAAGCGGGAAAAGTTGGTGAAATTCTACTAACTCCAAACCTACCAATGTTTATACTTAAAAAATTGTAAACGGCATTTTGAACTCAATGGAAGTGGTCTCGAGTTCTAATTTGACCATTTGCAAAAAGTAGCTTTTCGGACCAATATCCGATTAACGACAAAATATTTAAATAAAATATTTAAATATAAAATCGATAAATATGCGGGTTGTTACAGGTTTGGTTCTCATTATAGATAGAGTCAGTAGCACCCTATAATGAGTTTGAGTGTATTATAGATATGAGCACGTATTTATTAGTGATTATAAAAAGTTTTTTATCGTGTTAATTTATCTGTCGAGTGGCTTATGAATTCTGGTTCGTATGTAGGATGCCACGGTATCGATAGGGGTTTTCAAATGCTTGAACAAGGCAAATCGACACACTATTGTTTTGAAATGGGTAAATGAAATAATTTTACCTTGATTATATTTTATATATAAAGGAATAATTTTTCAAAAATTATGATAGTTATATATGGTGTGTTTGGTTGTTAGTGATGATAATATTTGATTATTATCATTTGTTGCTTGTTTTGTTTGTGTTCTAAAAAAAGTTATTCTTATTATGTAATCAAAGATAAACAATTAAGAAATGGTTTTATATAACCAAAGTGAAATTATATATAAGAAAAATTTATAAATATGATTTGCAAATAAATTGGAATTTAAAAGAAATAAAAAAGTACCGAACTCACTTTGGTCGTTGGAAAATTATTCTAGTGATGGCTGCAGCATCATTGGCATTCATTTTCAAGTTTCTAAGTGATGGATTTCTATCATTGGAGTTTTGTTTTGGTAAAACTAGTTTTGATTTTAAAATGCAAAAGTATTATTTGATATAAAAAGGAATTATGTATATATATGATTTTCAAAATGATTTGAAAATAAAATATAAAATAATGGGTGTTTAGATTTTGAAAGTTGTTATCTAAGTTTTTGCTGAAACATAAGAAACTAAGTTTTATAACTTATAAAGTTTGAGAATTAGCGAGTTATTGTATATTCTATGTCATATATTGATATTAATTTTCCCTATATTTGTTCTCATTAGTTGTTTAGTGATTAGTAGGTGTGGATGACGTATGCTTCACATATGGAGCTCGCTTTTGCATTTTATTGTTGTACATGCTTGCTAACATAATAAAAGGTACACATCTTGGATTGCATATCGTACTTTTGTATATTTTCCCTACGAGATGCCTCATCCTTCAAGATGAGATGTATATTTGTGATTATATATATTTGTAAAATTTTCCGATCGAACCGCGCAAAGGAAACGTTGGCTAAATTTTCCGTTAATTTCAGGCATTATAATTTTTTTGAGAATTTTGGAATAATTTTGACAACTAAAATTTGGATTTTGGTCTCATAACTTGGAAAGGTATTGGTAACATTGGAAATTTAGTTATGAATTTAAAGATTTAGAAAATGTGGCAACAAAGTTCAAACTAATTGTTTTTGAAAAGTTAATGGGTTTGGCGCATTTTTCTTACCATGGCAATTTCAAGGACGCATTCTTTTAAGGGAGAGAATGTAACGATCCAGAATTTCGGTCATTTGAATTTTGAAATATTTAAATGATTTTAAATATTAAAAAGATAATTTTATAAATTAAATAACATGAATTTCATATATAGTGATTTATTTGATAATTAAATGGTTAAATTTAATATTTGGAATTGTTTAAATAATTGAATCTCGAATTTAATGCGAACAAAAATGATTTCGAAAACCGATTTAAATTTTATTTGAATAAAGAGGATAGTAAACTTTTAAATTGGACTTAAAAGTGTTTAAACTGATTTTGAAAATAACTCGTTTTAATTAACATGAAAAATAGCCTTTTGGGTATGGTCTTGGATTTCAACGAAACCAATTCCATTGGATTCATAATAGTGAATTATTATATGCCACCGAATTTTGTGGCGATTGGACATATGTTTGGTCATGTGAGTTTGAAGCGTGTAGAATTTATTTAAAGGAATTTAAATTAATATAATTCGATTTGAAAATTTAACTTCTGTATATGATGGAATTGGCTTCCGATATATATATATGTATGTATGTATGTATGTATGTATGTATGTATTCCATTGTTTGTGAATTGAGGTATAACATGTACAACGTCAGGAGGCATGCTTCGTTTAGAGTTTGTAATTTTAATGAGTGAATAGTGCCATGACAATTTTCTATAAAATGGAATTAACTTTCTTCGTTTGCCAAACCATAAAAGCTTCAATCGCTATTAAATAAATATATAGGTTGATCCAACGACCATCAATTCACGGTGAGATAGGAGCGAAATTAGCCGAAATGTCCAACTTGAAAGTTGGAAAGTTCGACTCCATGATTGCATCCATACCAACTGATCGTCGATCGATGAACTATGGTGGTGGCTAGGGGGCCGCATTCATTAGCAGAAAGGGGTCATTTTTTGGGTTCGTGCTTGGCACGTGACGCGGCAAGGCAGGTGGAGCGGTGGTGTGAGCAGTTGGGGGCGGCGACAAACTTTGATTGCGTTATCAATTTGAAAAAAATGAAGAAAGTCACGGTTGGAACATGTACGGGCACGAGAGGAGACAAGGTAATTTAGGATTTAAAAGTTTAAATTAATTTAAGTAAATTTTAATTAATTAATTTGTATGTTTTTTAATTCATAACTTTTTCATACGAGGTCAGTTTTGAGTGCGACATGTTGCGATGCGATCATATTAGTGAGTACTATGATATGTAGTTGGATTGGATGGATTCGAAGCTAGAGGAAATTTTTTGTTAAATTGAACGACAATCAATTTTAATCCAAACTGGAGCGCTCTGGCGATTTTTGGAATTTCTATGAGTCAACTCACCTCTCTAGCCCACTTATATTTTTATATAAATGTGGATAATTTTATTTTTGTTGTTTGTTGCTTGTTTGGATGATTTACTATATTTATATTTGGTATGGATATATATCTCCGCCTATTGGGGCAGATGAGACTCTATTACGTTTTTGTGTATGAGCGGATGACTCTTTGTATATGATCCCGCCTCGATGTTGTTGATTAATATTATTTGATTTATATATTGTATGTGAGATAGAAGGACATGTGAGAGGGATCCAACAGGATTCCTCACAGTGTTGATTTTACTTTTTATACATTTTGACATGTGATGTGTTAGATGTCATATTTGATGACTGTAACGACCCAGAATTTTAAGCAATATCAATTTAATAATCTGTATTAATAATTAAATTGGTTTGATAACTTTTCTTTATAATTTTAATTTAATTTGGTAAATTTAATCTTTTAAAGGTTAATAAATATTTTATCTGGTAATTTTGATCAATTCTTTCTAACAATTTAAAATTGATAAGAATTTTTTTTTCAAAGCTAATAAATTTTTATTCTATTTATAATATATATATATATTTGATATATATTGTGAATAGAAGATCTTTTGTTTTAAATAAAAGATGAATTTTTAAATTGTAATATATATGCATGTATATGTTATAATTTGATGTTGTTTAGAAATTTAATTTAATCTATTAATAATTTTTATATGTATGAATTGTAAATTAAAGCTTTATTTTAAAATTAATATTTTTCAAAAGCTAATTTAAAGATTAATTCAATTGTTTTCAAAATATAAGATAATTGTTTATTTTTAATATGATAGTTTAAAAAAAGAATATAATAAAAGTTTTAATTTGTTTACTTTAAAGTGTTTAAATTTAAAATGGTTATAAATGTATAAATATAAATGTTTTAGATTTTTTAAAATACATGTATAAAGATTTATTGTATTATAATTAGTTTTATAAATATTTTATTTAAAAGGGAAATTTATATTTACATATGTAAGTATTTGTAAAGTAAATTAAATATGTAAGTTTATATATATCTTTTAAATTAAATAAAAATTTATTAAAATACTTAAAAACATGTGTTAATACATTAGGACATCTCATGAACACTTGTAAGGCAATTAAAAAAATTGAATGACAAATGTAAATCCTTAATTAACAAGTGGCCTTCATTTCATTTATTTGAAAATTTAAACATATAAGAGAAAATTTGTTTCCTCTTTCATATTCCAAACTTTCTTTCTTCATCTCAAATTTCTTTGTTTTCACTTCTTAACTCAAAACCAGAAATTTACTTTCAAATCTGAAATTGGAAATCAAACCTGAAACTTGAAATTCAAAATCAAGCAATGTACTTCATATCAACTTCAAAACTGCAAATTTAAAATCCTGCAACCTTCAAATCTGCAACTTCAACCTGTAATGCAAATGGATGAGCAACTCAATTGTTTCAACTTTTAAAAAACATCAGTTCAACACTTTTAATCAACAATTTGAAGACATGCATTCAAGTTTTCTTCAGATTATATGTTTCAAGCCTAGAATAAAATCATGCCTGCTTTGTTCTCTGCATATTAAAATGTGAGTAAATATTTTTTTTAAAAACAGTTTGATCTGGTTTTACTGCCATGCATGTGATGATATTTACTTGTATCAAAGTTCTTTTGCTTGAATCTAAATGAATTGGTATGAATATGTTGTGAGCTTGTCTGTTCGTATGCATCCATGTGTGTTCACTGTTGATTTACTATGAATGCTCTACTTACGGAGAAATTTCAATATCTACGAATCAAATCCATATAAGCCTTAAGTATTTAAATGAAAATTGTTTGTAATTGTATGATGAAAATTATAAAATAGTTCTAGGATTTTTAAATGCCACAAATCATGTTTAAAATAAAATTTACAGTGAAACAAAAATTTTTGATAAAAATTAACTATCTTAAATTTTAATTTGAATTACATGCATCTAATCACGATGGAAAATCGTGAATTTTGATATACATTATGTAATTTTTAATTGGATAATTCTTGAGAATTTTGCGTTGGTTCGAAATTGGGATTTGGGTGAATTGCCGATTATCCATTCAATAATTTGATTTGGAATTTTGGTCGAAGCTTGCTTATGAATCAAGGATAATGGGAAAAATAAAATCGAAGTTTTCCTTTAGCCTATTTGTTTGGATTTGATCGTTTTAGGGTTTTAGCCTGTTTCTTTGCTCGGCTTGAATGTCGTGGATTTTGCGACTTGAATGTTGAACCGGAGGTGATCGCGTGTTAATGGAAGGTGGCACGGTGATGCTGCGGTGCTTGGGAGAGGTTACTGGAGCTTCCGGTGGTGGTGCGATCATCTGAGGCGTTGGCTTTTGGGTGTTGTCTTGCCGCAGTTTCGAGCTAAGGGGTCGAATTTTGATTCGATCGAGTATTCTTGGATCTGGATGCGTAATTGTGCTCGCGAGTGTTATTGTGACCGTCGACGATAGTCGCGATGAACATTGGTGGCCGGAAGTGATGGGGCACGTGCATGTGTATATGCCGTGTGCACTGGAATGTTTGTGATTGGGGGAAGACAAGTTGACTCGGGGAGCGCTCGTGTTTTTCGTAGGAATGACTCGAAGAAGAAGGGTGTTGGAGTTTTACTCGGGGCAGATTCGTGAGTTTGCCATGCTTATCTCGGGTAGTTTGAGTGATAGGCTCGAGTTTTGGGTTGTTGTACTCTGGTTTGTACTGTGTTATAGTAAGTTGCATTGTGAACTCGAGTTTGTTTGATTTCGCTCTGTGTAATGTTGAAATGCAGATAAACTTATGGTTGAAATAATTTAAGATCAAGCTTTCAAATTATAAACAAGTTTTATAAAGAAATAAACTTTCAAGTTAAAAATTGTTCTTTGAAAATAAAAAGTTAATCAAACTTTTAAAAATGTGAATTAAATTTATATTTCAAATTTAAGTGTGTTTTAAGATGATTGTTTTTAAAATAATTATCTTATTAAATTTTGAAGTTCAATTTAAAAGAGTGTTTTGAATTTAAATATTGAATCAAAGTTTAAAGTAAATTTTAAAGTAATGTTTTAAAAACTTAAGTTTCAATTTATATTGAAAATTAATAAGTTGAATTAGATGATTAAAGTATTCTAAATTTTGAAATTGATTTCTAAATGCCTTATTCTCAAATAAGGTTATGGTTATAATTTTGAAAACCAATAAGATAATTTATCTTTAAGTTATTTAGATTTGATTAATTCAAATAATAAAGTTGTGATGATTAAGGTTAATTTATCTTTGTTATGAATGTAAGAATACTTAATTAATATGATTTGATAATAAATAAAGAATTAATTTAGATTAATGTTTTCTTAATTAATTAAAGATTTTTAAATATAAGAAGTTAATCAATTAATTATTTAATTAATTTTAAATAATTAGTTAATTGTCTTATTTAATCTTTAAATAATCACTTAATTATGAATTAATTAAGTGTAATTACTTAATGAAGTAATTAATGGTTAATTATTGAATGTATTTAAGAATGGAAATTACTTATGGAAGTAGTTGGTGGGAAATTACTCAGGGAGTAATTAGTTGAAGTGATTAATGGGTAATCACTTGATGATATTAGTTAAGGATTTGATTAGTATAATTGTTTGAAGTTAATTAATTATGGAGTGATTAATTAATTAATGAATTAAGAATTATTTAATAATGGGATTAATTACTTGTTAAGTAATTAATTAAGAGAGTAATCAAGATTTATTAATGGAAGTAATTAGAAGATAATTACTTATGTAAATTAATTAAGAGTTAATTACTTAGTTAATTTAGTTAATTAAGTTACGTGATTAATTAATTAATAAATGTGATTAATTTAAGATTAATTACTAAGGGTAATTAATTAAAACCGTAATTAATTAATAAAGTAATTAATTAAGGATTTATTAATTAATTTAATTGAATAATAATTACTTAATGAAGTAATTAAAGATTAATTAATTAGATTAATTAATCAAAGATTAATATAATTAACTAAGATGTTAATTAAGATAAGTAATTACAAGTTGTTAATTACTATTTATGATTAATTAGATGATTAATTATAAATTAATTATTTAATTAATTAAAAGGAATTATTAATTAATAAGGATCATTAGTTAATATAATTAATGAATAAATTAAGGTTGATTAATAAAAGTAATTAATTTAAGTGTGATTAATTAATTGTAATTAATTGAGGTTTAATGTAATTAATTATAGTTAATTAATTGATGGAAGCAAATAAAGGATCATTATTTATTGTAATTAATGATAGTAATTAAAGGTTAATTACTGAATATGGTTAAGGATAATTACTTGAATGTAATTAAAGAATAATTAATCAAGGAAAATTAATTTTGGAAGATCATTCAAAGATGATTAATTAATTTATTTGGAATAAATAAATGAAGAAGGATTTAGGTAATCCAATTGATTTAGAGTTAATCAATTCTGTTTATGGATGATTGATTTACATTGGATGATTGATATTGGGTGATTGATTGATACTGGATGATTTTGATATCACTGTTATGTGATATGCTACTTTGTGAGATGAATGTTTGATATGAATTATCTATTGTGATAATGTGATTCATCTGTCTGTTTATATCATCCTGAATATAAGTTAATTGTTTAAACCCTTAAAACAACTTGGACATTAAAATGGAGTTTGGTTTCGATGAGACCGGGATCGGGTTTCCATATTTGGATAATTCGAAAGCCACATCGATCTAAGTTAAACGTTAGGTCGTGTATCCAAGTGGAGCTAAGTGAAGACTCGAGGTGTAAGAACTATTTGTCAGTATAACTCTATGGGTGATTTCGTAATGAGTTTGACGGAGATAGTACTTATAGATTCGAGATGTTGATTTAGAGTGCAATGGCTATGGTCATTGACTTATAGGGTGATTCCAAAATGAGTGCAACGAGATAGTGCCTTCGGTTTCATTCGAACCCGAAACGAACTTGTATGGATTGAATGCTTTCAGAACACCGTCAGGTGGACGATGAGCATTCTAAGATAAATGCGTTCTATAAAGGTAATTGTAGCCTCAAGCCTCATCAGCCGAGAATGGCTAAAACAGGGGAGGTGCAGCAAGGCTAGATGGGTAGCACCCATTTCAGGGTGAGGTCATTCCTGTCTAGATGTCCCTTTATTTCGGCTTAGTGGGTGGTTGGTCGTGCCAACCACGTGGTGATCTTACTCGGGACTGTTCTGTAAGGAATGGTCCCGGCTTTGTGATGCAGGGGATTGGGAGTAATCCTCGGTACTGTGATTTAGGCCACGTACTGTGACGGGCGGTACCCCAGTGCCCTGCCATTGATGGAAACCCATTCTTCCTACGAGACCCTACGGTTTTGTTTGTATTATCCACTTTTGTGGCTAGTAGCTGGAATTTAATAATGTAACAATTTCGGCTATTTCTTATTTTACTTGGAAACCCTAGACACTATTACAATATCACCGGATTTCCTATCAAATGTTTTGGTTAGCGTAAGGTAAAAACTTTTCCATGTTTATGTGTGGGAAGTCTTACGTGATACCTTTTCTTTTCAAAGGTTTTTCTGAAGTTAAGCAATTTTAACCCGTTTACTCACACCAGACCCCTGTCTTACTCGAGTGTTCATTTTCTATTTTATTAAACTCTTGGGTACTCATATTATGTATGAATAGTCCAGGGATTCAGGTATGCTTGACGAATTCTGGAGGAGATATGGAGTAGGAGGCTTCCACGTGTAGATATATTATGGTTCCACTGTGTTTGTATGGTATCTATATCTTGTGATATCTGAGTTGTATAGTTAGACAGATGTTTATAACTGTCTAATATGTGTTGTATAAGTTGTGTCTATGATGTAATATGATACTATGTAATATTTTATGTGGTATATTATATTTCGTTCGTTCCGCTGTGAGTTCTCTGATGTTGTTATGTTTCTTTCTTATCTTTCTTTTCTTCTTCTATCCCTTTCTTTCTTAATTAGTGACGCGTCTTCCTGGAGATAGGAAGACGGGTCACTACAGTTGGTATCAGAGCATTAGATTGAGTGAATACCTAGGCTCTGGAGTGGTGTCTTTCTTGAGAGAGCGTACTTGTAATTTTTATATATAACTATATATATCTTCCTAAATTTGTTGGGTTATCTGTTCAGATTTTCCAACATAAGTTTTAGAGGTAGGTGGAGTAGTGATGTGTGTGTAACACGACTACCAACTAATGGATGAGGTCCATATGTTTGAGATTGGAAGTATTTTGTCGAGACTGTAGGCCCAATACCGTCTCGAGTAAGATTTGTAGTTTGAAGTAAGGATTTCTCTAATCTTCAAAGGAAATATTTTTATAGATTCGGAGTCCATCTTTGAAGTGTAAGTTTGGATCTGTCGAAAATGCAGAAGTAAGAGATGATATCTTGATAACTACGTGATGAGATGCAGTATCCATGGATGTTTCAGAAGATGTATTCTCTTGAAGCAGTTTAGAAGAAGTTGAGGAGCAGTCTTTACCTGCCGTAGGGAAGACACGTCTGTGTAGAAGTTGTCTAGATCTTTAGCATGGAGGTTGGATGTTTTGGAATATGAGACTAAGGTCTATGAGTTGTTTCGCTTCGGCATGGTTTCATTTGTCATTTCTTAAGGAGAGCGAGATGTTGATGTTTGGTTTGGAGCCCGAATTTCTCGAGGGGATGTCTGCCATCTCGAAGGTCCGTTGTGTGGTTTGTCGATAGTTTTGGTTTTCGAGGTGCCTTTGGATTAGAAGTCTTTGGTTAGTGTGGTAGCAGTGTGGCTCGAAGTGTTCAGTGTGCTGTCGAGAAGGTCTTTTATCTTTGTAGTATCTTTGAGGTAGAGTTTGGAAACAACAGTGCGCTCATTTCTCCGATGGTTCAGGAACCTTTGTGGTTCTTCTTCAAGAGTCCAGGCAGTTGGTGAAAATTTTTCTTGAAGAGTTAACCTTGTTTGGAAAAGCTTAAAGCTGTTCTAATTGGTAAAGAGAGGACGATTTCTTTGGAATCCGAACTAGGTAGGATCGCAAAAGTGACTTGCCATTAGTTGGGGAATTTTTCTTGGGCAACCTTTTGTTTCAGACTGAGGATTCTCATGTGGAAGTAGGAGCTACTGAAGTAATCAGAAGTTTGTCTGCATCTGGAGTTGAGTTCCATATTGATTTGGTTCCAGAAGCGATATTGGTAGTTAGCCTAGTAGTAGAGTTGGTGTAGCAGCTCGAATTTTTTTGGAATTTGGGTTGGTCAGATCTAGTTTTTGAGTTGGATTCTGATGTAAGGTTGTGACCGAGTCAGATGTGTCACTCAGATTTTATGGAATCGATGAACAAAGTTCCCGGATATATTGGATAAGTTTGTACTCGCGTTCATCAACAGTATTCTCATCTATTCCAGTATTAGAGTTGTGCAGCGGAAGCAAGGTAGCAGCTGTGCGAGGAAGGAAGCAAGTTCAGTTTGCTATTGCTTGAGAAGTAGAGCTTGTGTTCAGGATTTCGACGGATCTTGGAAGACTTTTCTGTTGATTAGGATCTAGAAACTGTTTGTTTTGGTCTAGTTGTTTCTGGAAGCATCAGCATAGGTTGAGCTGATCAGGAAGAAGATGGGTAGCCCAGGATTGTCTATTGAGTTATGCTGATATGAGATAAGGAGTTTGGAATTCGAAGTTGGAGACTTCATTGTTGCTCAGATTTCTCTGGTTAAGAGAGCAGTACTTGGATAAGATTGGATGGCTAGTTCTGAGGCATTTAAGGATTTCTTATCTGTGTTTTTGATTAGATAAGATTGAATTGCCAGTTTGGATAGCTGTAATTCATTGTATCTCTGAGGGAGTACGTGTATGATTCATCATGGTTATTGAATCTGTAGTCTAGTTGGATTTGGGAAGTTGAGCTAGCCTTGGGTATAGTCTGATGTTCTGTTCAGATTTTGGATCTAGAGAAGAGAGGAGCTATGGATTTTGGTAGTGTAGCTAGTTTAGCTTCTGTAGAGCGAGTCTCCCGGTGATTTATACTTGGGAAACTCTAGAGAGTATTAGAGATTTATTTTGATTTGTGTCAGGATAATTAGTTAGGTTTGTTTGTTTGATTGGTTGCTTTGGTTGTTAGTAACTAGATGATAGGAATGCTTTGCTATTTGAAATTAAAATCTTTGCTCGGTAATTAAATTATCTTTGCTTTTAAATTTCGTGGATGAAATTCTTTCAGGGGGGAGGATTGTAATGACCCAGAATTTTAAGTAATATCAATTTAATAATCTGTATTAATAATTAAATTGGTCTGATAATTTTTCTTTATAATTTTAATTAAATTTGGTGACTTTAATCTTTTAAAGGTTAATAAATAATTTATCTGGTAATTTTGATAAATATCTTTCTAACAATTTAAAATTGATAAGAATTATTTTTTTCAAAGCTAATAAAATTTTATTCTATTTATAGTATACATATTTGATATATATAGTGAATAGAAGATCTTTTGTTTTAAATAAATGGCGACTTTTTAAATTGTAATATATATGTACGTATATGTTATAATTTGATGTTGTTTTGAAATTTAATTTAATCTATTAATAATTTATATATGTATGAATTGTAATTTAAAGCTTTGTTTTAAAATTAATATTTTTCAAAAGCTAATTTAAAGATCAATTATTTTCAAAATATAAGATAATTGTTTATTTTTAATATGAGTTTAAAAAAAGAATTTAATAAAAGTTTTAATTTGTTTTTTTTAAAGTGTTTAAATTTAAAATGGTTATAAATGTATAAATATAAATGTTTTAGATTTTTTAAAATACATGCATGCAGATTTATTGTATTATAATTAGTTTTACAAATATTTTCTTTAAAAGGGAAATTTATATTTACATATGTAAGTATTTACAAAGTAAATTAAATATGTAAGTTTATATTTATCTTTTAAATTAAATAAAAAATTATTAAAATACATAAAGACATGTGTTAATAAATTAGGACATCTCATGAACACTTGTAAGGCAATTAAACAAATTGAATGACAAATGTAAATCCTTAATTAACAAGTGGCCTTCATTTCATTTATTTGAAAATTTAAACATATAAGAGAAAATTTGTTTTCTCTTTCATATTCCAAACTTTCTTTCTTCATCTCAAATTTCTTCGTTTTCACTTCTTAACTCAAAACCAGAAATTTACTTTCAAATCTGAAATTGGAAATCAAACCTGAAACTTGAAATTCAAAATCAAGCAAAGTACTTCATATCAACTTCAAAACTGCAAATTTAAAATCCTGCAACCTTCAAATCTGCAACTTCAACCTGTAATGCAAATGGACGAGAAACTCAACTGTTTCAACTTTTAAAAAACATCAGTTCAACACTTTTAATCAACAATTTGAAGGCATCATTCAAGTTTGCTTCAGATTATATGATTCAAGCCTGGAATAAAATCAAGCCTGCTCTGTTCTCTGCATAACAAAATGTGAGTAAATATTTTTTTTTTAAAACAGTTTGATCTGGTTTTACTGCCATGCATGTGATGATACTTACTTGTATCAAAGTTCTTTTGCTTGAACTAAATGAATTGGTATGAACATGTTGTGAGCTTGTCTGTTTATATGCATTCATGTGTGTTCACTATTGATTTACTGTAAATGCTCTACTTACGGAAAAATTTCAATATCTACGAATCAAACCCATATTAGCCTTAAGTATTTAAATGAAAACTGTTTGTAATTATATGATGAAGATTAAATAGTTCCATGATTTTTAAATGCCACAAATCATGTTTACAGTGAAACTAAATTTTTTGATAAAAATTAACTATCTTAAATTTTAATTTGAACTACATGCATGTAATCACGATGGGAAATCGTGAATTTTGATATACATTGTGTAATTTTTAATTGGATAATTCTTGAGAATTTTGGGTTGGTTCGAAATTGGGATTTTGGTGAATTGCCGATTATCCATTCAATAATTTGATTTGGAATTTTGGTCGAAGCTTGCTTATGAATCAAGGATAATGGGAAAAATACAATCGAATTTTTCCTATGGCCTTTTTGTTTGGATTTGATCATTTTAGGGTTTTAGCCTGTTTCTTTGCTCAGCTTGAATGTGGTGGATTTTGAGACTTGAATGTTGAACCGGAGGTGATCGCGTGTTGATGGAAGGTGGCATGGTGATGCTGCGGTGCTTGGGAGAGGTTACTGGAGCTTCCGGTGGTGGTGCGATCATCTGAGGCGTTGGCTTTTCGGTGTTGTGTTGCAGCAGTTTCGAGCTAAGGGGTCGAATTTTGATTCGATCGAGTATTCTTGGATCTGGGTGCGTAATTGTGCTCGCAAGTGTTATTGTGACCGTCGACGATAGTTGCGACGAACGTTGGTGGCCGAAGTGATGGGGCACGTGCACGCGTATATGCCGTGTGCACTGGAATGTTTGTGATTGGGGGAAGACAAGTTGACTCGGGGAGCGCTCGTGTTTATCGTAGGAACGACTCGAAGAAGAAGGGTGTTGGAGTTTTACTCGGGGCATATTCGTGAGTTTGTCGTGCTTATATCGGGTAGTTTGAGTGATAGGCTCGAGTTTTGGGTTGTTGTACTCTGGTTTGTACTGTGTTATAGTAAGTTGCATTGTGAACTCGAGTTTGTTTGGTTTGGCTCTGTTGTATAAGTTGTGTACTCTGATGTAATATGATACTATATAATATTTTATGTGATATATTATATTTCATTCGTTCCGCTGTGAGTTCTCTGATGTTGGTGTGTTTCTTTCTTCTCTTTCTTTTCTTCTTCTATCCCTTTCTTTCTTAATTAGTGACGCATCTTCCTGGAGATAGAAAGACGGGTCGCTACAATGACACTGATATGATTATTATTTAGTGTTGTGGTAGCACTGGGCCATATTTTTTAGTATTTTGAAATACGACAAAATATTGATCTTGAATTGAATTGATTTTCAAAGTGATTTTGGAAGTATATAAGTTTTAATAATTTTTAAACTATTAAAAGGAATGAATTTATTTTTAAATAAAGCAAAACTATGATTTTTGATGTTATGTATGTATAATTTTCAGAAATACTTTAAATAGAGATTTTCAGATAAGTTTTTGTAAAGCATTTATAAAAATGATATTTGTAAATAATGAAATTGATTTATAATCATAAATTGTAAATATTTTGTAAATGGATTTGAAATTTATTAGGTGAATGGATTTATAAATGGATTTTATAAATAAAGTCGATTTATAAAGAAATGGATTTATAAATGAATTTTGATAGTAAAATAGTTTTTATAAAAGAATGATTAATAAATAGAATTTTATAAATAAAGAGATTTTACAAAATAAAAGCTTTATAAAATATAAAGGAGATTTATAAACATAGTTTTATAAATATGAAAACGATTTATGTTGAGATTTAAATATGTATTTTTTATATAAAGGGAATATATTCAAGTTTTGAAGAGTTAAGTAATCTCTTAGAGGAATCTTTGAAAGTAATATTTTGATTAAATTAATGGTTTTTAAAGCGATACTCTTTAAAAGTAAAGTCTTAAAAGTATTATTTTCAAATGGAATTTAATAGTATGAAAAATGATTATAAATGTGATAAGTGTCGAAAACATAGATTTCAACATTTATTGTTGTAATAGACGTTTTCGAGGAAGTATGGAAGGCATGGACTATAACACTTGTTATATTAAATGATTTCCAAAAGGAAATGTTTTATATAGTATATGAGATTATTATTTATAATCAATCAAATCTCTATACTAGTGTTTTTGGGTTGTCGTAACGATGTTTTATGCAACATTCGTTTTGACCTAATAAATGATGTTTTGACCTTCCATTGAGAAATACATCAATTGGTTCTTATGATCGTGCTAAAGGCTTGTTGGTATAGGAAGCATTGCTTCTTATGCTTAACACCCGTCCGGAGGCGTACAGACTCTAGAGTTGTATGGTGATAAAAATCTATTTGGCATGTCTCCAAAATGGTGGTGTTATCAAATATATTTATACCATTGATATAAGTATATGGAAATATTTACCCCTATCAAAAGATTTAAATGGTTTTAAGGATATATCTTTTTTAAAAGATAATTTGAGGTAAATATTTGGAAATTTATTTAATTTAATAAAAGATTAACTAAATAGGCCTCATGACTGCTTGTGTGCTAGATATTATTTATTACTTTGATAGTTAAATAACCAACTGTTAAACTTGGCCATTTTTGGTTCTATGACATGATGTGGAAACTGATTATTCATGCACATAGCAAGAAGCCGACCGAGTAGGCTTGATTATTGTTTGGATTAAAAATGTTGGTTCGAGAAGTGGGGAGTATCTATGGTACCCCAATCAATCGGGCTTCCTTCTTGGCGAAGGATAGCAAGTTGGGAGTTGGAAATGCGATAAGTTTACAAGACTCGGTTTCCATATGCGGTTGAGGGCCTCTTTGTCATGAGAGATCGAGGTCGGATTCATCAAAGAACCACTACGGACCAATCTATGCATTCGAAAGTGCAGGTTTATGATGATGATTTTGAAGACGGAGATCTTCATGATGTAGGGCTACTTGCCACTAGACGTGTGATGCATGTTGTATATATATGGTGGCAATAGTGCTTCGTTATGAAAATCTACCATATGCAAGGACTTATCGCTACTAATCCTGTGGGTAATTCCAATAGGATGTGATAGGAGAGTACCTTTAGTTTGTCCTATTCTTGGAAAACTTGTATGGACGAATGTTTGACATTGAATTTCTAATTACATTAGTTAATCTATACAAACATATCACCTGTTTGGTGGTGGAGAAGGCAATTTCTCTTAGCTTAACGCCCTTTCCTGAGACGTACGAGCTCACGACTTATACGTTTGTAAAAACCAGTTGAGTGATTGTGGGAATGGCAATATGGCATTCAAAGTGAAATGTGCTATGTGAAAGGTAATAGTTATCTTAAGCCTCATCACACAACAATGGCTTAAGCGGGGTACGCCCTAAGGCTATGTGATTTGCAACCATAAGGGTATGATCATCACCTTTCTAAGTAACCCTTTATATGTCGGGAATGTGGTGTTGCTATGAGACATCGCAGATAGGTCAGTAACAACTAGGGTGATGGCATATTCGGTTTCTACCAGGCCATGTATGAGTGCCAAATAGGGATAGACCGGTCTTGCCAGATGCGGAGGATTGTTTGTGTATCCTCGATACATTCCTTTAGACATGTACTATACGGAAGGTACTCCCTTATCTACTATTGTATGGAAATCCATTTTCCAATATGTGCCTGTCATTTTGTTTGTGAACCAATTGTTACCCGGAGGCTTGACCAGGTAACAAGAGGCTTGATGTGGAAGGCTCGTTCGGCATAAAGGGCTGTTAGGCACAGCTAAGTCATTCGGCATTTCAACCTCGTTCGGCATGGAGCCTCGCTCGGCATTTCAGCCTCGTTCGGCAGGGAGCCATGCTCGGCATTTCAGCCTCGTTCGGCATGGAGCCTCGCTCGGCATTTCAGCCTCGTTCGAAATGAAGCTTCGCTCGGGATTCCAGCCTCGTTTGGCATGGAGCCTTGCTTGGCATTCCAGCCTCGTTCAGCATTCCAGCCTCGCTCGGCATTAGTATGTCGCTCGGCATCTCCCCTCGACCGGCATCGGGTCTCGTTCGACCTACAGACTTCACTCAACACAATGGTTCGTTCGGCATAGAGGTACCGTTCGGCTTGGATATATGGCTCGGCATTTGCCGTTCGGAATGTGTGGCTCGGCACACAGAAGTTACTCACCGTGGACCGAGGTATCTTGCTCCTAGGCCCATTAGGGAAGTCCAACCTATCTTCATTTATAAATTGAGGGGCAGGGGCACAGTGAAAGGAACCTTTTTTGAGAACACTGGGGAGACTCTGCCACTTTCAAGACTCGCTCTATTTTACTTAGCATTTGTATTCAAGTCTTTATTGTATGGATTGTATCTATTTTCAGTCACTTGTGAAAGCAATAAAGATCGAAACTTAAAGTGGACGTAGGAAATTAACCACTATAAATCTGGTGTTCTTGTTTCTGAATTTAACATAGTATACAGTTCTCTGTTTTAATTTACTTTCTTCATTAATCTCTCTACACAATCATTCTCGAGGGTGTTAGTGACCAATTCTGGTGCTAATATTTTGGTGCTTTCACTGAGAATCGAATTTTCAGGCCACTAGGATCTACTTTGTAGCTACTGGATTGAATGAATCCCCCAAAAGAGATCCGACTTATTGACAGGACGTTCATTGAATCTACATAGAGTTTCGATCAACAACTGTACTATGGGAAGACCACATACATGATCAGCCTCTCAAAATGCAGAGGTTAATGAGACTGCTAGCATACAACAGATAGGACCTAGCAACCAACAACAAACCTAGGTGCAGGGACTACTACCCAAAATCAAGCGGAAGTCATCACTAGGACAGAATTCAATGACTTGATGAGAGAACTCAGGGAAAGTAGAAGGCAACTTGCTGAGCAAATTCAGGCTAATGCTAATCTCATGACTCAGCTTACTCAGCAGCAGCATTAGAATGCTGGAGGTAGCCCTCCTCCTTATTCTTCATTTGATAGATCGACTTCATCCGATGAACCTCCTAGGCATAAACGTCGTAAGGTTGAAAGTGCACAAGTAGGTGCCACCGATCGATCAACCAGGGATCAATCACACCTTAGAGACCACACCCAAGCCGGAATAGGAAACTTAGAAGCCGAAACACGTGTAGAGACCAGACGCCCGACTCACCAAGAATTTAATGAAGCTGGTCTTTAAGATACACATTTAGAAGTTCGCCGGTAGAGGGGGCACCAACCTGAGCGGTCCCGTAGAACAGAACCCAACCTTCCATCCTCCATCCATACTCTGGACTTATCGGCTATGGTTAGGCAGTTAATGAGGGAAAATCAAGGCCTAACTAACGAAGATTGGGGGTATCCAGGAGTCATACTCATTCAACGATACCATTCTACAGGCCGAGCATCCTAGGAAGCTTAGCATGCTAAATATCTCAGCCTACGAAGGAAAGACCGATCGCAGACAACATGTGATGAGGTATGAATGGATGATGGATTCTGCCAGAGCAAATGATGCGACCAAATGTAGGTGCTTCCCAATCACTTTATCAGGAATCGCCACCATGTGGTTCACTTGACTTCCGTCGCGGTCTATATCTAGCTTTGATGAATTGGCAACGAAATTTGTAGAATAATTCAGTACACATGCAACTCGTCCTAAAGACGTGATGTCCCTATCAAGTGTAATCCAGACCCTGGGAGAGCCATTGAAAGAGTATTTGCAAAGATTTCATATTACGGCAACTGAAGTTAGAAACCCTAACGACCACGCAATTCTGATGCGGTAATGCGAGATGTAGATCTGGATTCAGAATTTGGAGATTGGTTGGCAGGAAAACCTCCAACAATGCTGGAATGTTTCTATCCAAAGGATCATCAACTCATAAGGAGGGAGGAAGCCAGATGGACAAGACGAGATAAGGAACCAGGGCCTGTTCAGGAGACTATGAAAAATAACATCGCCATAAAACAAGCGATAACTCAGGAAAGGTTCAAGTCAACGTTCAGAACAAGCCAGGGCAATCTAAAGGGTCCGGAGGAGGAAATCTCGAAAAGAAAAGAAAAGTAGGGAAATAGAAACCAAGGATTCCAACCTACAATGAATACACCTCCCTGAATGCTTCTCTTCAAAATATTTATCTGTCAACTTATAACACTTTCCAATATAGAAAGCCACTCCCGAAGGAGTCCACAGAGGAACAGAAACGGACGGGGAAGTACTGTCCCTTCCATGAGACTTATGGGCACAATACAGAGGGGTGTAGACACCTCTACAACGCCATAGAAAAGTTAAACAGACAAAAAAGCTGCAGGAATTTGTGAAGAACCCACAGGAGGGTAGGCAAGGAACATCAAACCCCGTACACGGGCCGGCTCCACGCCAATCAGAGGAACCTACCCAAACCGTGGGTAAATTGGTCATAAACAAGATAGTCGGTGGACCCCATCCTACAGACAGGAATTGGTAGGAGATGGAGCGGTATGCTAACTCCTTAAGACATGCGGATTATGAGTGTTGTTCGAATGTAGATGATGGGAACCCTGCAAAGCAGAAACGCATGATGACAGACGATATTGTATTTAGGAGCAAAGATGCGGACAAGATGGAGGCTCCTACCGTCGACCCGATGGTCATATCTACGACGATCGGGCCGGCATATGTGAAAAGAATTTTAATTGATTGTGGAAGTTCTGTTAACATCATCTTCAAAAAGGAATACGACCAAATGAAGATGGAAACAAAGGATTTGAAACCATCTAAAGCCGGAATCTATGGCTTTAATGGTGCAGCGACTGACGCAGTAGGGTATGTTGAGTTACCAGTTGAATTGGGAGAAGGTGAGCATAGGAGACTGTGAATCCCGCTGTTTATAGTGTTGGATGTTGATTCTCCATATAATGTGTTTCTGGGTCGTCCGGCCCTAGCGGAGTTTAGGGCAGCTTTGGCCCTATGGTGCCTGACTTTGAAGTTTTCGACAGACAAAGGAGTCGGTGTGGTGCATGGCGATCAAGCGACCGATCGCGCATGTTATGTGGCTGAGCTGAGAGAGGCTCAGCGGAGAGAGAATGGAAAGGTTGCGGACAACTCCGTCTGCATCCGAAATGTTGACAATTGACAAGTAGTGCCCGAGCCCTGGCTTGGGCGACATTCTCGGACCCATAGAGACATGATCCGAGAGATGATGATGGGGAACCCAGGGAAGCAAATGCAACACCGGATGAGCTGATGATTGACATTCCAGTCAGCCGGGATGACCCTTCACGAGTTCTTAAGATTGGATCACAACTCGACCCCTTAGTACCCGAGGATCTCACTGATTTCCTCCGAGCGAATCTGGATGTCTTTGCTCGGATACATACTGATATATGTGGGATTTCTCCTGCCATTGCGAGTCACATGTTGAACATGGACCTGAAGTACGTTCCTGTAAAACAAAAAAGGAGAGGCATGGACCTGGAGGGGTCCAATGCTCTCAGAGTGAGGTGGACAAACTTAAAGCCAATGGGTTCGTCCATGACGCCCTCTACCTTGAGTGGGTGTCTAACCCTGTGCTAGTGAGGAAAGCAAATGGGAAGTGGAGAACTTGCTTTGATTATTCTGATTTAAACAAAGCATGCCTGAAGGATAGTATTCCTTTACCTAGAATCGATCAACTAGTCGACTTAATGGCCAGACATGAGTTAGTATCATTTATGGATGCATACTCGGGATACAATCAAATCCCGATGCACATTCCGGATCAAGAACACACCAGTTTTGTCATAGATGTTGGGTTATATTGCTATGGAGTGATGCCTTTCGGATTGAAAAACGCATGAGCAACTTATCAGCGTCTGATGAATCGAATGTTTAAAGACCAGATTGGTAGAACGATGGAAGTCTATGTGGATGACATGCTCGTGAAGTCACGACAGTAAAACGACCACATTCGAGACTTTGGCAGAGATGCTTGATATACTTAGATAATATGGGATGAAGATCAATCCTTTGAAATGTTCCTTTGGCGTTGCGTCAAGAAGTTTTTGGGTTTTATCATAAATGCGTGGGGAATAGAAGCTAACCCGGAGAAAATCCAAGCTATTCGAGACATACAGGTGCCTATAACTATAAAGCAGGTACAAAGCTTGAATGGAAAAGTGGCCACGCTGAGTTGATTCATTTCAGAGCCATAGATAAGTGTATCTCCTTCTTCAATGTGGTAAAGAAAGGAAAGAGAAATTTCGAGTGGACATCCGATTGTGAGGAAGCATTCCGAGCTTTGATAAGGCATTTAGAAAGTCCCCCGGTGCTATCAAAACCAATTGACCATGAAATTGTATGTGTACCTGGCTGTATCCCAATATGTTATCACTACGGATTTGGTTCATGAGGAGGACCGAGTTCAAAAGCCAGTGTATTATGTCAGTAAACGTTTGACGAGGGAAGAGAGGAATTATCCGAAGATTGAGAAACTAGCCTATTGCTTGGTGATTTCATCACGCAAGCTTCGGCCATACTTTTAGGCGCATTCAATCAGTGTTTATACTGATCAGCCCTTGAGACAGGTACTCCAACGACCGAAACTTCTGGAAGGATGTTAAAATGGAATATTGAGTTGAGTTAGTTCAATATTACCTACCTTCCACGAAGGGCCTTACAAGGGCAAGCGCTAGCAGACTTCATTGCTAACTTCACCATATCAGACGAATCAAACGACCACAACGCCATACCTCCCATTCGATGGAAGATGTATACTGATGGGGCATCTAACGACCATTGTTCGGGGGCTGGCATAGTTCTTGTGACTCCTGAAACCAATGAGTTTTTTATACTTTAAAGCTCGAATTCCCAGCAAAAAATAATGAGCCGAGTATGAAGCATTGATTGCTGGCATGAGACTCATGAAAGAACTTGGGGTAAGATCGGTTGAAATCTTTTGTGACTCACAGCAGGTAGTGTACCAAGTGCGGGGGGACTATCAAGTAAAGGGACAGAGACTTGCCCTATACCTGGCACGGGTTCAAGAGCTGCTAGTAAATCTGGAATATTATGACATTTCGCATGTCCCGCGTGAACAAAACAAAGAAGCCGATTCATTGGGAAAATTTGCAAGCATTGGCGATGCACAGCAAATGGGATTGGTTCCCGTTGAAACCTTACATGCTTCGAGTATAAATATGATGGACGTAGATTTCGTGTTAGAAACAGAAATCGAGAAGGAATCATGGATGACCTCATTCAAGCAATACTTGCTACACGGGGTCTTTCCCGAAAGAAGGAGTGAAAGGCGACTAGTCATTTGTAAGGCTTCGTGATATGTAATGCAGGATGGAATATTGTATCGGAGGGGATTCTTGACCCTCTTACTCAGGTGCATTGCCTACGATGAGATAACACGAGTCGTGAGGGAAGTCCATGAAGGAGAATGCGGTGACCATACTGAGGGGCAGACATTAGCAAAGAAAATCCTTCGCTATAGATATTTTTAGCCAACTGTAAATTGGGGTGCTGCAGACTATGTAAAAAGATGTGATAAATGCCAGAAATATGCAAAAATCCTGAGAGCTCCGCCCGTGGAACACACACAAATGGTTAGTCCCTGGCCGTTTACAATGTCGGGAATCGACATAGTTGGCTCATTACCCATATCCAAAGGTGGTGCGAAATACGCGATAGTTGCGGTTGATTACTTTACTAAGTGGGTAGAAGCAGAGCCTTTGTCCACGATCACCACCAAAAATTCATTAATTTCGTTGTACGAAATATTATATGCCGTTTTAGCCTTCCATGGACTATCATTACAGACAATGGAACTCAGTTCGAGAGCGAAGAGTTCAAAGAATTTTATAAAAGATATGGCATTGAGAAAAAGTTTGCAGCAGTTGCTTATCCAAAAGCTAATGGCCAAGTGGAAGCCGTAAACAAAATAATCAAGTCCGTATTAAAAAAGCGTTTGGAAAAGGATAGAGGCAAGTGGGTGGATGAACTTCTGACAGCACTCTGGGCTTAAAGAACCACCCACAAGTCCATGACTGGCTACATTCCATTCGCATGGCATATGGCAAGGACGTTGTTATACCCATAGAACTTGAAGGTCCATCACATCAGGTAACTTATTACGACCCTGAGTCGAATCGGGATCTTTTGCTAGAATCACTGGACTTCGTTGATGAAAAACGTGAAGAAGCTGATTTAAGAGCGGCTGCATACAGACACCGGGTCGGTCGATGTTACAATGAAAAAGTCCGGCAGAGAATCTTTGATGTGGGTGACCTCGTTTTGAAACGAGTTTTTTCGGTCCTATCGCATATGAATCCCACATGGGAAGGTCCATACGTCATTGAACGGAAGTTTGGGGAGGGAATTTTCAAGCTAGCGACCGTTGGTGGTGAGACACTCCCCCAAGCATGGAATAGCGAGCATTTACGGCATTATTATACTTAGTCCATTTCTTTCGTATGTTGGTTGCACTTATTTCTAGCATGTTTTTATTCTTAGTTTTCAGCATGCAATGAGACAATTTAGCTTATTTTCAATAATAAAGGCTTGGAGCCATCTTTTCCTTGATTATTGATGTTTCTGTGTATGATAATTCTATGGAAAATCACTGGAGTTATGTTATTCTGTCTGACGTATGAACGCGCATGAACACCTTGAAATCTCCAAGTCCCCTGAGTGTGGACTGAAGTACACTGAGTCCCCTGAGTGCGGACCAGAGTATAAACAATTCAAAATCTCCAAGTCCCCTGAGTGCGGATCGAAGTACTCTAAGTCCCCCGAGTGCGGACCAGAGTATAAACAATTCAAAATCTCCAAGTCCCCTGAGTGCGGACCGAAGTACTCTAAGTCCCCCGAGTGCGGACCAGAGTATAAACGAATTGAGATCTCCAAGTCCCCTGAGTGCGGACTGGAGTACTTTGAGTCCCCTGAGTTTGGACCAGAGTATAAACGATTCAAAATATCCAAGTCCCCTGAGTGCGGACTAGAGTACTCTGAGTCCCCTAAGTGCGGACCGGAGTATAAACGATTTGAAATCTCCAAGTCTCCTGAGTGCGGACTGGAGTACTCTATGCCCCTGAGTGTGGACCAGAGTACAAATGATTTGAACTCCAAGTCCCATGAGTGCGGACTCGAGTACTCTGAGTGCCCTGAGTGCGGACCAGAGTATAAACGACTCGAACTCTCCAAGTCCCCTAAGTGCGGACTAGAGTACTCTGAGTACCTTGAGTGTGGACCAGAGTATAAAAGATTTGAAATCTCCAAGCCCCCTGAGTGCGGACTGGAGTACTCTGAGTTCTGTGAGTGCGGACCAGAGTATAAACGACTCGAACTCTCCAAGTCCCCTGACTGCGGAATGGAGTACTCTGAGTCCCCTGAGTGCGGACCAGAGTATAAATGACTCTAAATCCCCAAGTCCCTTGAGTGCGGACTACAGTACTCTGAATCCCTTGAGTGCAGATTGGAGTATAAAAGGTTTAAAACTCTCCAAATCCCTGGAGTGCGTACTAGGATACAAATGACTTGAAGTCATCGAGTCCGCGGCATATGGACTGAATGTTATTCTAAGTACCCAAAGCGTGGTATAAAGGATGTACAATTCTAAATAATTTTCGACTTATATGAAGATGAATTGAGAAGTTTATGTAACTCACAATAGCTTGGGTTTCAACCACGATCGTACAGAAAGCTGAACGATGGAAGTCTTTTGAAAGACAAAAGAACTAAGCTTTATTTATCCAAAAACAAGTTTCTACTACAACTCCTCCAAAACTCGGAGTCAAAAGTCTATTTACATGGACTACGAAAATAAATAAATATAAACATAATCTAAACTAACTCTCGTTGAACGAGAGTAACAATTACTTCTTTGACTTCTTCGATTTCATTCCCTCCTTCGTCTTCTCAGACGACTCCTCTCCCATGTGTTTTCGCTTGGAAATTTTCTTTGATGGGGAGGTAACAACCGAGGAAGTACGGGGAACCTCTAGTAGCCTGGACCCACCAGGGAGGATGTCCTTTAAAGGCTTGTTCAAAGGATCATCTAGATCCACGACTCGGGGCTCGACTTTGATTTCAGCCGTCTTCTTCTTTTATTCCTCAAGCTTCTCCTTCATGCTCATTTTAGAAGTATGTTCAGAGGCGCTTGTGATCTCGATTTCATAACTTTCATCGACAGGAGATGAATTTTCATACTTACGCTCATCAAGCGCCTCAATCACTTGAGCGTCTAGACCGGGGGTCTCTCCAGCATGAGTGGCTTCGCTTGTTTTCCTCTTCTCCTCCATGGCGTCATCGCACCTTGGAGTGGGTTCGGGATCCGAACGGCCTACACAAAATCACAGGAAATAGCCATTAGAATACAATAATCTTTCACCAAAAATGGCAGCTCTTCAAACTTTAAAAAGGAGAGTTATGTACCTGCTTCTTGTTGGCTCCCAATCATCCAGGGAATCTCACCTTCTGGAATGGGAGACAGAATGTGAATGCTGAGACTGGGGTCCTCTGGGTCATAACAAGCATGCTACTCAAATGGATCGAGTACTGGCCGATCAACCGATGAATAGGAGGAAGGACTAAGGGCTCCATTCCAGATGGACCGGCAGTGACCTCTTTTCCTTTGGATGAGGAGGAACCTTTGCAGTAGAGCGCCTTCGCCACAGACAGTTCTGAAGGCTCATTCCCTATAAGAATTTTTTTTATTAAAGTGTTGAATATGCGCTTATATGATTTTTGTTTGATGATAATAAACATATATACATTCGTTTAAATGTATTTGTTAATTTACTATTTTTTTTCATAGATTAAATAAATATTTGCTGAATAAAATTAAATGACACTGAATTTGAATTCAAACAGAAATTTTATTCAAACAAATATTTATTACAATTTTGAATAGTAAAAATTCAAGCTCTCACTATACATATACAATTTTGATTACAAATACATCACAATTTCATATTTACATTTAACCTCACTACACACCACTCATTCTCTCAATTCGTATTTTATCTTCAACTTCATTCCAGTTAGAATCCAGCATCTGAGCAATCTGCAAAAATATTTACTAACGCAGTAAAATTGAAAAAGAAATATTTTTGCAATATAAAATAAAATGTGAATTTTTTGAAAATAATATTTTCCTCAGTTATTTGGGTTGTTCGTCATCATTTAAATTCATCATACACGAACAGCTTGTCACATACACAGTGTATCACTGTATATGCCACAAGGCCGTGCACATCGAAATATACACTTGATTGATTTACAAGGACAGGTGAGCATAGGTCAAACCCAAATGAAAAGCCGGGTTCAACTCAAATGCAATATAAATAAAATCACAACACACGCACAAGGTCGAACCCGAGCTATTAGCTGGATTCAACACAGGGCAGTTGTACAGGCTACGACTTCAAGCATACAAGCAAGATGATTAGCCACCAGAATTTCGTATGAAGCAAATCCAAGTTTATATGCAAATAAACAGAGCAGTAATAAAAATGAAGTGATATGCAACAGGCCCAGTTACAATAGACTCAAGGCAACAGTGAATGGGAAATGCAATATGAATGAACTTGCGTATGCATAACAACCAGGAATATGAAAAAGGACAGGTGGACAGTACGACTTAGTCAATATGATGAAGGAAAACTAAAAACAATACCCAATACACATGAATGCACAAATGCACCAAGTAAGTGATACAGCGAATATGAAGACATCAACTTGACACAGTGAAGTAGAAGTGTCGACCAGGTAGCAAGCAAGATCAACACGGCAACTACAAACTGCAAATATCCAAGTACTACAAGCCCAACACAGTGACCAATACCACTGACTCCATTGAACAAATCAATAATGAAGCAAACCACTTCAACAAGACACACATGAATATGAAGACCATCAAGTGTCAACCAGACATCACAATGATACAACTTACAAGCCCAAATGACAACACAACAACTACAAACTACTCACAACAGTGCACCACTGACCATGAAGCAAAACCAAGTTCAGATTAATATAACATGAAGTTTGCTGTGATACGAGCTCAAGACAGTACAACTACAAGCAGATGCAACTCGACTAACAATATTCAGGTTGAACAGAGACTACAAGTAGTGAACACTTGTATGCATATACAAGCAACTCAAGTGAAGATACCAAATTCAACATGACTGAAAGTACAGTGGATAGAAGTCGATGCAAACATATATGAATACCTCAAAACAGTGCACATAAACCAGAGAGCAAGCTACATGAAGACTACTTGAAGTATACACAATGAACCAACAGACCAGTAGACCAAAATGACAATACTACAGAGTTCAAACAGCAATTGCTTCGACCAAACACATATATATATATATATATATATATATATATGATTGACCAGAAGAAACAGAGAGCATATGCAAGGGTCAAGCAAGTGGTAAATGAAACAATAAAAGTACAGTGCAACTCAATGATGCAACATTTTTAATATGTACCAACATGCTATGCAGTGAAGCCAAAGCAAACGGTGAAATGAATATACAGGCAATAGCAAATCGATTTTATCAAGGCCAAGGTCGATGCAAAGCAAAACCGAAGTCACAGTAAAACACCACAGTCATCTCAAACGAACAAGTCAAATTCGAAACCATGGTAGCAAAGGCAATTGACCGAGTTAAACATAAAAGCTGTGAGATGCAAGTGTCATAATATACGAATTTGAAAAAGTCAATCAAATCATCAACGTTCAACAAATATCGATCGGCCGAAAGCATAGTATAGAAAAAATCAGACGAACGCAATTCTAGGGTTACAAACCCTATATAAACAAATCATCATCGGCAATTTCATCCATCGAGTTCAAGCAAGCCAAAACCAGCAAAGCAAAATGAATAAAGTATTTACCGAAATTGTAATCGAACTCGATCAATTTTGAAGAAGCCGAAAGAATATCAAGAGGCAAACGATCGACGAAAGCAAGCAACGAGAAACATATATTTGATCGAATAAAAGTCGGCATCTTCAAAATTTCCAAAGCCTTAATTTATTGAAGGAAGAGGAACGAACAAGAAACACAAGCCGCCATTATCAATTACAAGGGAACGGGCCACAATAATATAAAAGAGGAAAAAGGGGCTGGCCCTTTCTTTTGTTTTTAAAAGTTTATAAATTATAAGGCTTTGTTTTAAAATTAGGGTTGTTTGTTTTTAAATTGTTTTTAATTTGTATTTTTCTTTTTTTAAATCGTTGTAATTTCTAGTCGTGTGACTAGGGGACAAACTACGTGGTGTAGTTTGAGAATTCGCAACCCAGTGGCTGAGTTGTGGCAGGGTTTTGAGCGTAGAGTTAGGTTTAGTCGATAGTGGGTGTCGCTGTAAGCGTCTGACTATCTAATTTCTAGTAGAAACCTTGGAGGCAGCACGTAGGCAGGGTTTTGCCGAAGCTGGGTAAATTCTGTGTCGTTTTATTTCTGCATTTTATTATTCTACTATTTTTCTGTGCTGCTATTAATCTGTGATCTGTGTTGAAATAATTTTATAAGCTTCCGCAATTAATTTTTATAACTTATACCATCACCCTATTCACCCCCCTCTAGGGTGAAATTTATCCTACATAAAGCATCCTCATCGACCTCCTTGATGCCAAGTTCGACCTTCTTGATCTTTATTAAAGTCTCCCATGCCTCGGCTAAAGATTCGAGGTAGCCCTCACCAAGGAAAGTTAAGTCCCGATGCATGAGGACACGGGCATTGAATTCTGCAATAAGTGGGTCAAACATGCACTTGACCTCCTCCCTGCCTGCCTCTACAGTCGCCTCAAGGCGAGAGTCCATCTCCGCAGATGCTATTCTCTTGCCGTCTTCACGGGCTTCATCCTTTAGCATCTTGACCCTGGAAAGCTCGTCGTCAAGCTTCGCCTTCAGAAGTCGCGTGGCAACGATCTCATCGCAATATCGTTGCGACTCTTCTTAGGCGGCAGACTTCTCTTTATTTGCGGAGTTGATCCTCCAGCTCTTTGCCTCGGAGGGCAAATGCATCCCTTTCTTTCTGCACTGAATCCTTCTCTAAGGCCAGGCCCTACAGCACTGGATCACCTCGTTGATTTCTTTTTTATGAGTTGACTCTAGAGGATTGACAGCCTCCGCAGTATCTTTAGCACTTTGTTGGGCAACATCAAGTTGATATTTGTACGCAGAGAGCTCTTCATCCTGAGCTTTGATAATGTCTTTATCATGGATAGCCTCGAGCTTCAGGCGATCAATTTCATGCTGACGCTCAATGGAGTCTTCTAAAACTTTTTTTGGCTAAGTACACGAATGCATCATGCTGGATATAGACGTCATTAGTACAAGCAATAGCGCTTTGCTTGACATGTCCTGGAATCTGGTGAATCGTCGGAAGAAATTTTAAGCCATCGAAGCATATCTTCGGAAACGAGGCTTTAAGCTCAACAAGTCGTTCTACTACCGATGGATTGGATACAAGAGTGAGAGGAGTCTGCTTGGAGACTGCAGGTGTTCTATGGGGATCCCGAGATTGCCTGGTACTGGATGAGCCGGAGTGTTGATCCCGATGGGCCTCAAGCTGGGACCCCTTATAGGCAGGTTTCTCTTTCCCATGCTCCGATTGAGGAGGAGGATCGCGAGGGTAGGAGGACTGACTATAAGTTTTTCTTCGGTAGGACGATTCTCACGATGGTAGTCTCGATCGCCGGAGTCATCTCTATCTCGACGCTTGCCGGAACCCGAATCCTAGCCAAACTGGTGAAAAAATGATGAACCGCGAAGGCAGTCAAGTCCATGTGTATGCCCCATGTCACCTACATAGAATATAAATAACGACATGTTAGCAAAGAGTAGAGTGGTGATATAAACTTAAGTTCAAGGTGGAGTGCATGTTTTTGTGTGTGTCCTAGTGTTCCCCCCTCGACGGGCCAGTTTCTTTAAAAATAGGAGTTTTCCTCCCTTGTTTTGGGCTTGAGCGCTTGTATTGCCTCTTGCAGGCGAATGAAGCTTAAGGGCCTCTAGATCGTCGAAACCATAGTCGAGCAGATCATTAGGTATAGTAAGGTTCGACAAGCCCTTCAAAGAACTTTCTAAATGTTGCGAGGAAGCTTCTTTCTCCACTGGAATAAGAGTGACTTTAGAAGTACCGCCCACTTTCTTCTTCCTCAACTTATAGGTCAGTTTCTTCTTTCCCATTGAAGGGGAAGGTGTCATTTCGATGTCATGATCCTCGACTACCGAGTCTCGAGTGGGACTAACATTTTCTTTCGGTATTTCGGGTGTCTTGCCTTCTCTAGTCGCCCCCTCCTTTAGTGTGTTAGGGGCATTACGTGATGAAGACCAAACCTGCTTTTTCCTTTGCCCGAAGCGGGCCTGGTTATAGTAACGCCTGGAGGGAGGCTTATTCGGCGGCCTTCTACCAGCAACCCAAACTTCGTGAGCGATTCATTTGAAATAAGAGTTCTGATGTCTTGGACTTCGGCGGGAATAGCTCGGATAGCTTCGATGGCTTCAGAATAACCAGTGCCCTCGAGACGTGAGTTAATACCTAAAAAAAATAGAGGAAGAGCTAGAGAAGGTACAGCTTCAGCCAAACATGAGTATTGATCCAGAAAAAAGACTTACTCCCTTCCACCCATCTCCTCGAAAAGCCGGGAAGACAGCATACGTAGAACCACTCCTGCTTGTACCGGGCAAACTTGCTCCATGCCTCGGTCAGGATTCGACACTTGCTGTGCGGCTCGAGGAATATGAAAGATGGGTTATCTGACCATCTTTTGATGCGATAGATATAGCGTATATCGTCTAGAGTCGGAAGCCTGAAGAGGACACTTATGAAGAGAATGCAAGTGCCGTATATGAATGCATGGATTTTTGGATGCAATTGCGATGGGACGATCTCGATATACTGCAACACGTCTCAAAGAAAGGAGTTGAATGGAGGCACACTGCCGACCCAGCACATGAATCTGTTACAGGCTGTATATCCGACTAGGGGCAAGTGAGGACGATCATGCCCCGATGAACCAACACATCGTCGAAAGGGATTCCGTGGACTAAGCATATACGACGAAGCGTGCTTTCATTAATCTTCGAGGCTTGGGAATCGATCGGATCGTCTAAGAAGATCGTTGCCTCCAGGGCATCAGGAGCCAAGTCGACAAATGCGGTCGTGGTGCTCGACATGTCTTGTACAGGAGCAGTTGACTGGTTTGAAGTTCCAACTACTTCTTATTGAGTGGATGGCCCAGGCCTGTCCGAGATCGTAGCGGAGCTAGATTTCCTAGACATCTCTGGTGAATGATTGAATGTGGCAAAACATATGTTTGAACTATACTTGAAGAAAAATTGGCATTAGACTTAACAACATAAATATTCCCCCCATGTAGTGTGTGAACTAGTGTGATCATTCAAATGCAAGTGCCAAGAAATGAAAAGTCATTGAGTTGATGAAGTAAGTTTGAGCTTTGAATTATCATTTTCGAAGACCGTCATCACTGACCGTCTATGAGATCTTGTCATAAGATGGTTTATGTTTTGAACTCGACATCGTCGCTATATGTGAAAGGTTATTAACTGTTTTCAACAAGTTAATTTCAAGTTTACAGTTGTCTAAACACGGGAGTTATCAGTCCGGATTGTCCGATATGCTTAGTTATTTGAGTCCATATACTTGGTCTCTGTCATATGTCCGGGCATAAAGGATATGTTGAGTCAACTGTGCACTGAGTTCAACTTAAGTTGGATCTGACTGCCATAAGTACACCGCTCTTACACTTCCACTCTCCACCAGTCGGCCTACGGCAAGTCATGCCAAACCATAATCATGCCGAGTCGTATTGCTCGACATTTTACCCTCAACACCAACTTTCTTCCAACACATCCTCCCTACCACTCGGCACGGATGAGTTATCCATCAAGTTATGCCGAGCCGCCTCATTCGGCGCCCTGCAAACCTCCCATCTTTCACCTGCAGTCCCACTAACATCGTTCGACATAAAAGAATCATGCTAAGCCGTGGTCATGCCGCGTCACATCGCTCGACATGCTGAACCTCACTACAACTTCATTCCAGTGCTTCTTCTCAAATGTCGTTCGGCATGAGGAAGTCATGCCGAGTCACATCAACACGTCGCCCTCTTCCGTCCTCCACTCTACCTAATCCTAAGGCTAACTAAAACCTCAGATGTGTCTCCCTTATCTACGCGTATTCGAGGGTTAGAGAAAGGTCGTAAATTCGAGTCCTGTTCAAAGTCCCTAATTGGAGAAAGTCGAGCAAATGAAGGGTTAATACCTAGTAGAAGGAGGTGAAGTCAAATGGAGTGCTTGAACTAGAGGATGAATCTTCTCAAATTTGTGGTTGAGAGCAATCGTAGAAGTGGCGTATAGGATTCGGGAGTCAAAAAGGAGGTTGAGTTATTGGAAAAATCTAGAAGGAGGAAAGTTTGTAAGTTCTATAATGTGGAGGTAAAAGTAAAAGGGAGAAGAAGAGGAAGTATCGGCTTATATAGAGAGAAGAGAAGTCGAATGGACAGTGACCGGAAGAACCGGTCAAGGCACCTCCCTCACTCGGCATCAATGTTGCTCAGCATTCGTAAGTTGTTCGGCATTGGTATGTCGTTCGACGTTCATATGTCATTCGGTATTGGCATGTCGTTCGGCATTGGTATGTCGCTCGGCTACAACGCCTCGCTCGGCATTCAGGAAGACGTTATCAACAAGACAAAGCCAAGGCTTTAAGAGAAACATGGAGTGCTAATGGTTCAAAGTGCATCATGTTCATCCACATGATGCACTTTGGGGGGCAAGTGTTACCCGAAAGCTTGACCAGGTAAGAAGATGTTTGATGTGGAAGGCTCACTCGGCATAAAGGGCCATTCGGCACAGCTAAGTCGTTCGGCATTTCAGCCTCGTTCTGCATGGAGCCTCACTCGGCATTTCAGCCTCGTTCAACATGAAGCCTCGCTTGGCATTTCAGCCTCGCTCGGCATTCCAGCCTTGTTCGGCATGGAGCCTCGCTCAGCATTCCAGCCTCATTGAGATATGTTTGTGGTCTTACGAGATACCTTTATTTTGATAAAGAAAAGTTTTTGTAACTTTAAAATTCTCTTGAGATATGTTTTCTCACGCTTGTTTACCACACTAATTTTGGCTTCTTTCCTTTCAATGCTCGGGTCGGACCGGTCATATTTACATATTCAGATTTGGATGCTTTGGAGCTTCAGCAGATGAGCTGGAGGTCTTCAGGTCATATTCATGTATATATTTATTTTTCGATGCATTGTTGTTTAAATTATCAGCATTTGTGAGGAAATGTTATTATAACTGTCTAGGCTGATAACTGTGATTCGTTGTTATACTCTCTTTAATGTATGTATATTAAAGATTACAGTTTCTCTTTTGTAAAGTTCATTGATATTATATTATATGTTGTTCCACTACGATTGTGAGACTCTATTTTTCTTTAATTTTCTCTTTCTCCTCTTCTTCTTTTCTCTTCTTCCTTCTTCTTTCTTTCACATAACTATTCACATCTTGTTAAGATTTAGGATGGACATGTGTGGTTAATTGTTAGCTCGAATTCGGGTGGGTTTGCAGGTCATTTCAGAAATAAAGTGGAATAAGTGTTATTTGATGTCTTATAAAGAAATGATATTATAAAAAATTAAACTTAGATAAAAATTTACGAAATAATTCATAAACAATTTGATTATTAAATAAAATATTAAATGCAAACTAAAGCGATTTAGAAATATCGGTATAATCAAGAAACCGATAATTTTAGAAAGTGACTTTCAATTTCGTCTGAAGGAGCACAGGTAATCTTCTAAGCAATAACCAAAGGCTGGTGAGCAAACTGGTACGCTAAGGAAAATATTTATATTCTTAGGAAATCAAGAAAGTTTTAAACCTAAGTTAAGATTTTTTTTTTGTTAGACATTTGACATTTTAAGTAATGTTAAGTGTTAGATTTTTCCTTTAAGGATTATGATTGGTTTGATTGAACTGATTGATTGGTTGATCTTATATACCATAGTTTATAGAGATAAAATTTATAAACCTATGTTTTGGAATTATTGTTTATTAGGACTTAAATCCCAGTGCTTCTGGAAATGTGATTGTGCAAATTTTTAGGAAAGAAATAATAATTATCCACTCTAGTTGTTGTAATTGGAGGAACCGGTATACCACTAGAAGCTCCATGTTCTTTTAATTCTAGAGTTTTTACATGCTTTACTAGGAGGACCCCACCTCGACATTTTTAATTTTGGCTTTTGATTTACTTCTCTTTTTGAGAAATTCAAAAATAAAATTTGATTTTTTTAATATAAAACATGAGAATTTAATTCTAAATTTTGAAAGTATTTTGAAAAATGTTGGATGCATAGCATTTATTATAG
Source organism: Allium cepa (assembly GCA_030765085.1). Classification (NCBI taxonomy): domain Eukaryota; kingdom Viridiplantae; phylum Streptophyta; class Magnoliopsida; order Asparagales; family Amaryllidaceae; genus Allium; species Allium cepa. The sequence continues at coordinate 725,316,161 of CM060943.1, forward strand.
AATATTCTCTTTATTTTGTTGATATATTTGTTACATTACTTTTTGTTGCATCATGTTACCTAATTGCATACGGTTGTTATAGTGTTTATATTACATATGTTTATGACGGAAATAATATAACTAAAGAAAATATGACTAATTAGATTTACTGAAAACTAAGAAAGTAAATTAATTTTTCTTAGGTTGGTTATTACTTCTTCCACTCCGCAATAATTTCACGCATGAAATTGTTTTAAGGGGGGAGCGTAATGATCCGTAAATTAATCACTCTGTATTTGAATATTTAAATCTTTTAAAATATTCAAATAATGGATTTTTGTAACCAAATGAACATCTTTTAAACAATAATTAATGATGTTAAAATCATTTTCAAAGTATGTCTACCAAATAATTAGTTCAAATAAAAATAGAAAATGTGATCGAAAAACATTTTCCAAAATTTCGACTTTTCGGTATCGGAAAGTAGTTGGAAACGTTACGCACCCATGTGCAAAAATGAGCACACATATATATATGATAGTATTATTTGTAATAAACACCCTTCGTTAATTATTAGCATGTTTACACTTATGCATAAAATTGGATATGACATATTATGCTATAAAAGGCATATATATACATGTAAACAAACTTATATGTATACAAATCATCTCCATATCTTGATTACATACATATGGAAGGAGTAGCATGATTTAATGAGGTAGGAGAGAAGGGGTAACGTGTGCTAGGGATGGGAGAGACATGGTGTAGCATGCATGAGATTATATTATTTTATGCTAAGGGTATTTTGGTAAATTCTAGTTTTCTATGCTTATAAATACCACCACCTCTTCATAATTTATACTTACGAATCCTCCTTCTTCATTTCCTACTTCTCTATTCATTTTCATCATTTACATTTCGATGGATTCCATATGGAAGTTCATGGCATAAGATACTTGTTCTTTCACTTCCATCCACTTAAAACTAGCTGACTCCTTCTCTACTTCATTCTCCTTCACTTTACATTCAAAACAGCACCCATGACTCCTCATTTTTCATCATGTCCATGCCCTATAGCCTTTAGGCCAAGCCCTAAAGCACCTCCAAGGCCCACTAAGTGAGGCAATTTGCATAATAGCGCATTGTTCTGGTCGCATTCGTAAATTTAGCACACGTTTCGTTAAGTTAGTAAGCAATTTGGTGAGTAAACTCCACCCTTACAACCAAAAATTGTAAACTATTTTATTGCTTATATGATTGACTTATGAGTGCTTTTTGTATATGTTTGGTGATGTATTGGTTGTTGGTTTGGTTCATGTTGCTAAAAGTTGTTGTCTTGGAATTAGTAAAGAAGTAGTAAGCTTTAGGAAAAAGTGGAAGTTAAAGTTAATTTTAGTGTTAGTAAATGCTGTCTACATGTGATATCATAGTTATTTACCACGATTATATGTTCATACCCTTGCTGTGTAATGTTTTTTTGAATGATAATACCATAAACTTGTTTTCGAACTGTCGGTATTGCGATGGTCGTTATATCAGCACTTTTGAAAAAAAATATCGAAACCGTTTGGTTTCATCGTCGTGCTTGGAATGTTTTTACAAGTTAAGCAAGATTTTGATTTAATGATGTTTTCAAAAGTAATTAACCATTGTAATAATGGTTATTTAATTTAATTAATTATTTAATTTAATTAATTATTTAATTAATAAGGATTAAGGTTAACTAATTAGCTTATTACCGACATGTTTAAATTTAACTAATTACTTGGTTAATGATGGTTTAAATTAATTAATCATTTTATTTAATGATGTTTAAGGATAATTAGTCATTCAATAATGATGGATTAATGTTAATTAATCAAATTTCTAGTGATGTTTTTAAATTAATTAATCTTTTTAGTGAATGATTTTTAAAGTACATCTATTTGTTTTAACTTCAAGTAATCTTTCCTTTAATGATGTTTTAAAGTTGTTAATTATTTTAAATAATGATATTTCTTATTTGTTAATTAATTCAATTAATTATATTTCAATATTACTAATTAATTGAATTAATGATGTTTTAAAGGTGATTTACCCTTGTCAATTAAAGGCATTTGAAGTTAATTTATCAACTTAATTAAAGAAGTTTCAAAGTGAATTTATCAAAATAACAAGGATGTTTTGCATTTTTTATTCATTTTAATTGGTGACAATAAATTATTTATTTATTTAATTTACTTAACTATAATTAGGTTTTAGTTAAATTAGTGGTGTTTAAAAGCGATTAACTTCTTTTGGATTAAAGGTTATTGAAGTGAATTCATCAACTGAATTAATGAACTTTTAAAGTTAATTAATCAATATAATAAGGATGTGCTTAAGTTATTAAATCCTTTTTATAATGAGGTTTAAAGTTATTGAACTACTTTAACAAAGTATTTTAAACCTAATACTTGTATTGTGAAGCCCAATCATGAATTCGGTTTTAAAAGAAAAAATTTGATTCATTTATGGAAATTAATGAATTTCTATAAAGCGATATCACTTATATAGAAATGATTTATTTGTATGCTTAACGTTAAACGTCAAAGATGTAGACTTGTCGCCGTTCCGAAAGTTAAGAAGGGTGAGACATGACATTGAGGTAACACTACCTTGACTTGTCTGACATTATTGTTAACCTAGAATAGTATAGTTTTGAATCCAACGAGTGGTGATGGGTATACAAGACTTAATTTCCATGTACGATCGTTTTACATTTAGTTTTTTGGTTATCGAATACTTGTTCTTTAAATTTCGTCACTCTAAAACGATATGTTTCTCTTTTGAGTTTTGTTATCATTTGTCGAAATGATTAAATCCAAAGAGCTTATGGGCATCTAGTTATGTGGGGTTGCTTCCATTAAAAGGGTACTTCACATCCCATTTAGGTTGGATTCGGTTGCGCATTGAGATGTGAAATATTTATTCGGGAAGGTTTGGCAGGGTCCAGCGGGTACTTTTCCGAGGAGGTCACCGAGTATATGGCCTTCTCAAAAGCATATTACAAGAGGTATAGTTTAAGGGGGGCCGCATCCTCATAGTCATTGTTGGAAAAATGTCCTTTTCTTATTTGATTCAGATCTTCGAATTGTTTTTCTATAATTGCAACGGGAAGCGTTAACCACTCCTCATGATGTTTAATTGTAGATCTGGTCCATTCTATCAAGTTTGGACTTTTATCATGTTTTATCCATTCTGTCCAGTTTGGATATTGTTCAAACTATTTCCATTCTTTCAAGTCTGGATCTTTATACTATTTTTTCCCATCATCAATGTTTGGATTTGTTTCCTATTATTCTTTTCCATTCTTATGTCTAGTTGTTGTTTGTGTGGGGGAAAACTCATTCCGCATTAGTGGCGTGGTCCTACATATTTTCATTGAATACACTCCCTTTTGTTTTAGAGTTTTACTCATGCCAGACAGATTAACTGACCCGAGTTGTTTATTTCCCTAAACTCTCATGTACTCAATTATATTTGAGTAGTTCGAGAGCAGTAGATTTCTCTTTGGAGCTCTTTGAAGACGACGATCGAGCAGGTGGCTCCTTAGTTGTCCAGTTATTCCTTTTCGCTATATGCTTATGAAGATGTAATTTTGTATCTAAAAATGACAAGTCAGAATGTATAGCTGCAAATCTATTAGATGTATTATTTTGTTTAACTGTGATAGCTCTATGTAAGGAGTAACCTTTTGTACTATATCATTTTATATTATATGTAACCATTATGTGGTGAGGCTTTTCCTATCTAGTACTGTTCTATTCTTTATTTTTCCTAAGACAACTTGTCTTTCGAATGCTTGGGAAATAGTGCACGAATACCATGCATGTATCAAATGTTGTTCCCAGGGGTTAGAAAGGTGGGTTGTCACAAACATCGAAGCATCTACACATCCCACATGTCGTAGTGTCAGTATATACCATAATCCAATAACCCAGTGTCTGCCAAACATGTCATTGTATAATAGAGGATCTCCTAGTGTATGCATCTCACTAGTCATCTAAAACCGACACCTTTCTACCAAATACCAAATAGGAAGAAATGTTGGTTTCGCAACGAAATCCTCCATCTGGAAGCATGATATAGAGCAATAAGCGGATAAACATCAAACGTTTGCCTAGTATGTGATAAGTGGATTCAATATCCAGTCCATGGAGTCCATAAAATGCTACTCCCACTCCTCAAGTCAATTTGATATCCATGCTTCATCAAATCATTCCTAACCCTCATAAACGCATGAGGAACTATAGATGCTCCCATATCTCATATGGGGAAGTAAGTTTTTATCACCTGGTTATCTATCCCAACAATGTAGGGATGCATGTTTGCCATGTCCTCATTGTACCATTACGACAAAATATACAAACACCCAAATATCCGCTTAAACTCCTCTAAGGCATAATATCGAGAGCCATGTATAAACATTCAAATATAGATGTCCCCAAGTCTGTAGTATGGAGTTGATATGGATCATATACCACTACAAATAGCCTAATCTAACGGTCCCCATTTGGTTTGAATAGAGTATCAAACCAAATAAATATAGAAGAATAGACCTAGTGACAGCATCCCTCATAGCATCATTGTCCCCATGTTGTGTAATGTAATGTTAAAAGGTATGTCAAGGAAAGTAATAGCCCCATCCTCAAAATGGGGTAGATATACGGTGTATGCATGAGTCACATACTTATCATCAAAAGGATGAGAAATCATATTTGGGCCTCCTACCACAATTCCAGTCATCATATAACAATCGTCTAGAGGAATGCCTAGCTCAAAATCAGAAAAATAGAATGTATGGGCCACCACCCCTAAGTAGGTGGAAATGAGAAAACTATCAAAATAATAGGGTGTACTAATCTGTAGGGAATAGGCAAATGGACTAGTCTGCAACCTATCTACTAAAGCCTAATGGAGTGTATCATAAAAGTGTCTAATACGCTTGGACCAACTACCCTGACTACTGAAATACTGCTTATAAAATAGTTCATAATTAATATATGATTAACTAAACGTTGATGTACTTGAATTATATAATAAACAAGAATGAAATTTGGATTATATAATTAATAATAAAAATATTATTATTAAGTAATGTACAATTAACATAAAATTGATGCCCTAACAACTATTTAGTATTTATAATTACAACTAGACTGTATCTATAATGGTTATGTGATGTGTGTACTTACCTAAAAGCTCCTACAATATCTGTTTGTTAAAAATAATCGTATCAAGACTAGGGGCAATGTCAATTGGACCAGCTTGCTTCTTTGTTTATCTCTGAACGGTACATCTTGCAAATTTTGTACCGCTCGATGGCATTTCAATGCTTTTTTTAAATTTAGAAGCAATTAAAAAGGATGAAAATGAGAATGAGAGGCTAGGCGCCCCTCTTATAGGCACCAAACATCGGGCGCCTATTAATAGGCGCTTCCTATCAATAGGCATCTAATGCTTAAGCACCTATTAAATAAACGCTTGATATTCAAGCTCTTACAAAATAAGCGCTTGAATATTATGTGCCTGTTAAATAAATTCCTATCCTCAGGCGTCTATTAAATAGACACCTGACTGTTGGCCTCATCCCATAATATTAAGGGCTGAATATTCAGCCCTTAATCAGTTAAGGATGCTCTTATGGATAGGGTAATGGTTCTTTACATCAGTTTTCATACTTCCATTTCCAGTACAAAATTATAGCTGAATAGTCTGAAGTATTGCGACATAATTTTCCTTTGCGATTTATTTATCATTTATGTTTCACCAACTATTTCTATATAATGAATTTTTTTCATCTTTAAGTAAACAAAAATGTAGATAAAGTCTGATCAAATACCATAATTGGTAGGATTATTACAGATTCCTCCTTAATAGATTTATGCAATATACAATATAAAGATAAAGAAGACTCGCTTTGTGACATGGTGGATAAATGGTTTTACCATTACCCACTACACAACTATGATATAAAACCCATCAAAATAAAGAAACATTTTGCATCACTTCAAAAAATTTATCTATTTCCACACACATACAAATACACACACACACACACACAGATATATATATATCCTATTTGGCATTGCCTTCCATAACCATACCAATGCATATTATGACACTTGATATTGTTGTAAAATCATTACTTTACAAAAAGAAGATAAAGATATAGGGATAATAACAAAAAAATATCAAGTATGTCATACATATATACCTTAGCCATAACCTTAGTTACCTACAATTATTATTTTATCGTCTCCATCTTATTATGAAATTATAGATAGTTCTATTATACTATCCCATGTTATTTCATATATTCTAGATGAATTTAACATATCAACATCTAACCTAAGCTCCAATACCAACTTTTAACGATTAATGGTTGAACACTTGTTAAAAGGGCCGGAATAAGATTGTTAGATCATGAAATATGCCTGACTACCTTCCAATCACATACTATAACAACAAAATACTGATAGAGTTAGGGGCATGCCCTAGGGAGATTGTGTGATTTGTTACATATATTTAACTCAATAATAATCTTGTTCATAATAAAGGTATTTGATTTCTAATATATACTTTGTTATACAGTGATATAACTAATTAAGTAATTTATTTAAAGTATATTAATTAGAAAATCTTAAATATGTTATGTAATAATTGTTATAAAGAGTTGGAAAATTATTACAATATAGAATAACATATTATTTTAAATATTCGTGGTCAAAATATTTCAAGAAAGAATATCAGTATATCTATTAAAATTAGAGAATATAACGCTCTCCAAATGTTAGACGGTGTATTACTCATGACTTTCTGGGGCACTAAGATGCTATGTACTGATAGCTATTGAATAATTATGGAATGACTCGTCTAAGAGTTCCTATTAGTTAATAACAACTAGGGCAACAAGAAATCTCGAATGATGATATTACCAGTTCACTCGACTTGAGAATACTATTGATCTTTCACGTGGATACTCCACTTTGATTTTAGTTAAACTATGGCATGACGTCCATCGAATGACTATAGTTGGATCTGAAGTGAAGCCTATGTAGTTAACATCAGATAATATCGTTGATATATCGTCGATAAATCTTATATCACTTCTAGGCCGATATTTTTTCAAAATATCTCTTAAAATATCATTATCGATATATCGTCCAACATTTGCCAAAATATTGCTTCGATATTTAGTCTAAAATACCCGATATTTTTCAAGAATATCGTTTACTGTGTTGGAGAAAATATATTTACAAATAAATATCTTCATATTTTAAATACTTGTTTTTTATATATGGTGAATGACGCTTTGTAGACCATAATAGAACTCTCAATGCACTAATTTTGTTAGTTTTAACCATATAGTTTTAGGCTTCTTCATTGGTCTTTCAATAAATAAAAACTCTACTTAGTCCATTATTTTATATGTTTTATTTTCCTTGAAAGACTTTGCCACTAAAGATAGGATCATGAAAAAGCTAATCTCTATTTAGTTAGTTATTGTTCATTGTTTCTTGTTGGTAACCGAGCTTATGAAAACTCATTTTATTCACTATTATCATGCATCTAGAACTAAAAGTTTGGAGAGAGGTAATGTTATATATTTGACATATCGACAAGGAATGAGCTAAATTAGTAATCGGCAACAAATCAACGTTGCTTATTTGATAAGTTAAGTGAAAATGATGAAGCTATTAATATGAAAATTTTAGGAAAGTAATATAGATGATTAGATGATTGAGAAAACAATGAATATAGTATAAAAAAAAGAATATAACAAAGATATACATTATACAAATTTGTTAGTTTTTAGGAGCCTATATTATGATTCGTACTAAGTAGAATATCTCAGCAAATGGATTATAATCTACAAATAATATGTAATCAATCTTTGATAGTAATTTGGAATCATTTATCCAAATATTTGAATACTTAACATAAATATAACATTATAATATAGTACAATATCATTTATAGGTTTTTTATACATGTCCAACATTTTATCAATATTATCCAATATTATCATGATATTTCAAAATATCTCATATCGATACTTGACTGATACATACCTGATACCGATATTAACTACTTCGAGTGAAGCATTTAAAGTGAAACATCGTTCAATAGAGAATTTGTCTCCTCGGTTGTTTGAGGATAGTATAAGGGTCAATTCTAGTCAACTCAAAATCAAAATATCTAGCTATAGTAAAATGGTTAATAATAAATGTTATTACTGAACCAAGGACTATTCTGTGAACTAGCCGGCTTGAATGCGAACATATTGAAATTTTGACCAAAACCAAATTCCGTACATCCTAATTTGATATAACGTTGACTAAGTGAACTGGTTAAATAATTGCTAACAAAACAAAATGTACTTACTTATTACCATTTTTTATACATTATTGCCATAATTAATTTATTGCATATTTTGTTGTTCAATTAATATTGTCTGTATATAATAGATCATGTCATCACATTATTGTAGTTTACTTATGCTTAAATTTATATTTATGTCCTAATAATACAATAAAATATAGGAATAACTTTAATGTATAAAAAATATTGTTTTGAATATTTTACAGTATTATTTGTTAATAAAAAATCAAATTTCAAAAGATATCAATTAATTATAGATTTATAGTTTTCAAAAGATAAATATTAATATGTATATATTTCTATACATTTTAAATTTATTTTGAAAATTAAATTTAAAAAAGGTTTTTTAAGCTAAATATTATATATAATATTTTAATTTTATTAAACATAAAATGATTTTAAATTCATTTTTATATAAAAACAGTCCTATTTATAACTGTTTTCGAAAAATAAATAAATAAATAAAAGTTTTCTATAAGTTGAGTTATCTTTAAATGTGTGTGTATTAATTTTACTAAACATAAAAATATTTTAAATTCAATTTTATATATAAATAATTTTATTCATAATTCCTTTTATAAATTAAATTAAGAAAAAAGATTTTGTTTATTGTCGAATTATATATATATATATATATATATATATATATATATATATTCATTTCTATATTTTACATAAATCTATTTTACATCTTATTTTTTCTCGACTATTAAATCAATTTTTTTGTCTTGGCATTGCTATATATAAATTTTTTATATTTGAACATATCTTTGTAATTTTATTTCCAACTAAAATAAAATATATTTATCTTAAAATAAGTATCTTGCATTTAGTTTTAAATTATATGTGTTTTTACTAATCCAACTAGATTTTAGTCATTTTAAAACTCTAATTTCAATTACTATACTTTGTTGTATTAAGATATTTCAAATCATATTTATAATGACATAGTAATAACTTTATAAGCATGTGTGTGTGTATTAGAAATCAAATTATATATTTCATGGTAATTGATTGTAACGACCCAGAATTTCTGATAATTTGAATTTGAGTATTTAATTAATTTTAAATATTAATAAGTGGAATTTTTAAGTAGAATAATTTATTTTTCGAATATTGGATTTAATGGGATAATTAAATCGATAATTTAATAGTGAAATTCCAAAAATAATTAAATATTGGGTTAAATGTGATTGAAAATGATTTGGAAAATTTTGTTTTATCATATTAAAGTTATAGAAATGTTTTAGGACTTTTAAAATTGAATTTGGAATTTATTTGTAAAAATCGAATATTTTAATATTTAATTATCGACTGAAAAATAGCCAATTTTTGAACAGTCTCAGAATTGAACGAAACGAGTTCCATTGGATCCGTAATAGTTAGTTATTATCGGATCTCAATTTTCATAGCAATCAGAGTTGTCGTTTGACCGTGGCAGCTCGAAACGCATCGATATCGTTTTAATTTTAATTCGGCGAGTTAAAATAGCCATTTTTCAAACGGTCTCGGATTTCGACGAAACCAGTTTCATCGGATCCGTAATATGATATTATTGTAGGATTTTAAATTTTAAGTCGTTCGGATATATCGTTTGTCCGGTACAAGCCAAAACGCCTAGAAATCGTTTAAATCGGTTTTAATTTAAATTGAGCGTTTATTGTCGTATCTCACACATACGATGGAATTAGCTGCCAAAACCTGTCCCATTGCGTCCGGAACGTGGAAAAACTTTAGAATCGCCTGTCGGAACGTAAGGATTGGAGTTCGTTTGCATAAGTTATTGAAAAGGAGAATTTTATTATTAAAATAATATTTATAACATATACATTCATTTATATCTTCACTAAACCCTATATGCTCAAGCTAGCCGCCAGTTTATGGTTAATGGCCGAAAAGCAACGATCTTCTTCCTCATTTATCTTCTAATCCGTGCAACGATTCGCGAAACCTTCAACTAGTAAATTGTAGAGCACTCTGAGATCTCGGAATCCAACGGTTATGATCGTTTAACTCGAAGCGGATTGGCGGCAAATCGAGCTGGAAGCACGAAAGTTGCGCACGCAATTCCATGCGCTGGGGTTGACCGAGTTGACTGCTCTTCTGGCCGTGTGTAGCATATGTGATGAGCTTCGATATGGTGCCGATATGATGGGGTTTCGTCGATGTTTGTGGTGTGCGTGATTTAGGGTTTCTTGATGATATGGGTTACGTGCGTTCGAAAATTGCTACCTGGAGGTGGAATCGCGTTTCAAACGGGAGGAACAAAGGTGGGGGGGCCCGCGCGTGTGGGGGGAGGTGAGATGAATATTTTTTTCTTTTTTTTAGTTTAAGTTTAAATTTCAAATCGTGTAACTTCTAAAAGCCATAACTTGTTCATGCGAGGTCCGATTTAGACGAATCAAATTGCGTTGGAATCATATGGACGAGCACTTCGAAATGCAACTGGTTTAGAGTCAATTGGAGCCCATTTGAATTTCGGGTAAAATTAAACGTTCGTTTAATTTTATTCGAAACGAACGCGAAAACGGAAAATAAAATCAAGGTGAGAACTCCTCACTCAATCGAAAGGTTTTGTTTAAAATTTTAAATAGTTAATATTGATTGATAATTGTTGATTGATTGTGGTAGTAGATATAATAGGATATATATTATATATAGCAATATATATATATTGGCATATGTATATATTGAATTTGATTTCCCGCCTCGTATAGCGGATGAGACCCTATTGCGCCGCCTATTAAGCGGATATTTATAAAATCCCATATACCGCGATATTCCACCTCGAAGTGGAATTGGTATTGTGCTAACGTCTGTGGATGCAGGGTAACAGGTTGGAGGGATCCAACTGGATTCCTCACATATTTATTTGTTTATAAATATTATGTTGATTGTTGATAATCATATTGATATATGACACTTATTCCCGTGATTGACCATCTGATGTTGTTGCATCATCGGATTCAAATTTTTAAAAAAATTAAAATAACGGTTTTGAATTTAAAGGGGTTTTAAATCGATTTTTCAAAGAATATGGTTTATTAAAAATTTTGAATTGATTAAATTTTAAAATAAATAGATGGATAAAATTTTATGTTTTAAAAATTTATATTTTTATAAAATATAACTTAAAAGAAATTTTTAACAATAATAGGTTTTTATAAAATAGTTAAATTTGGTTTTTGGGAAGTTATTATTATTAATGGTTTATATAAAGGATTTTATAAATGGATGTTTTTAAATAAAAATTATTGAAGTTATAGGATAAATTTATAAAGTGTTAAGTTGATGTATAACATGAATTTCACTAGGATTTATAGATTAATAAATGTGAAATTTATAAAACGAACGGTTATTGGAAAAATTTAAGTTTATAAGTTATTAACTTATAGAAATGGATTTGGGCATTAAAAAGGGGAATTTTATAGAAATTGTTAATAAATGAAGATTTCATTAGTTGAAATTATTATAAGCCATAAAGAAATCTTGTAAGTGATAAGATTTTAAATTGGTGAAGTTCAAAAGAACGATTTGGGTAAATAGATAATATTATAAGTATTTAACTTATAATATTGATTTTAGTATATAATCGAGTTATGTAAATCGAATTGGACTAATAAAAGGAGATTTCTAAAACGAAGTTTCATAAATAGAAATGGGATGTATGGACATTGTTATAAATCCGAAAAATCAATTTAATTTGATAAATTGAATATGGAATTTGTTAAAGGGGTTGTATTCACTATTTTTGAACGGTGAATGTATTATTTTATTAAATGAACGTGTTTTTGGAAAAGAACGTTCTAAATGGAATTTAAAACTAATTAAAGACGTTTTAAGATATGTTAAGTATCGAAATCATAGATTTCAACATTGATTGTTGAAATAGACGATTTCGAGAAATAGAAGGGAATATTTTGAATAGTAGTGGATTTATGTATCCATTTTTTTATTTCAAATCCATATACTAGTGTTTTTGGGTTGTCGTAACGATGTTTTACGCAACATTCGTTTTTAACCCAAATAAATGTGAATAAAGGAATGTTTTCTTAAAGAGAATGGAATAAATACTTAACTGTGATTTAAGTATATGGAATATTTTCAAATCGTTGAAAATAAATAAATTTGTGAATTACTTATTTTTAAAATAAGCATGGGAATGGTTTTCTAATATGAAATGGAACGGTTTTTGTGAATTCACCTTTAAGGTAATTGAAAGCAAATAACTTGAAATCGATTTGGGAATCATATGCTAGTAGATGCTTGGAATTTAAATCCACCTTGGAATTTATATATATATGAAGGGAAATTTGTTTAAAAATAAATATTGATTTATTTTGAAGTATGAAAATGAATTTACGGATTTGGGACGTAAATTTAAATTAAATCGGTAAAGATTTATTTGATGATTTGAAATTTGTTTTCAAAGGGTATAAAGGATGAAAAGTAATTTGAAATTAGTTTTCAAATGGTTAAGGTGATTTGAAATTAGTTTTCAAATGGTTAAGGTTATTTGAAATTGGTTTGCAAATGGTTAATGTAATTTGAAATTTGTTTTCAAATGGTTGAGGTGTTTAATTTGAAATGGGTTTTCAAATGGTTAAGTGTGGAAATTATATCGTGAAGGTGTTTTGGTAAAGCAAATAAATTGGGCAATTATTTGGAAATTGTGTATATATATCTTGTAAAGATATTTTGGGACTTAATAATTTTGGAAAAATTATTTGGAATCTGATGATGTGGCGCATCTTTATTGATAGTTAAATAACCGACTATCAATATTTACCCTTGGATGGTATTGATTGTGTTTGTTTGGAATTGAATGCACACTTATTTTTAAAAATAAGCGCTCGCTATTCGGTTTAGCCGGGAGAGGACCTTTGTGTCATATATCCCATTCCGAATATGCGATACGTCGTTTGGATTGCATTTGAAGACCGGTGTTGAAGACCGGGTATTTGTGAAAACGATAGGATGACCTATCGATTGTCTCCGCATCGTTAGCTACGATATGGAGATTTCCTTTGTGATGGGAAATTTTATCGGGATTGTGAATACCCGGATTGCAAGGGCTTCCTTGGAAGTGCCTTCGGTTCTGTTCGAACCCGGAACAGACTTGTATGGTTACGTGTCTGACATTACATTTTGAGAGATAGAGCAGATCTCTTTCAAATACATTTCTGTTGGTGGCGGAGAATTTATTCTCTTAGCTTAACACCCTTCTCTGAGACGTACGAGCTCAGAGGTTATGTAGTTGAAGGTTATCAGCGATATTTCCCAATCTGGTAATGTGGCATGCTGAGTGCTGCTGTGTGATGATCATTGGTTGGTCATTTGTGATATGATCATTTGTTTGATCATTTATCTTTGTGATTATTGCTTTGGTCATCTGTGGACCCGAAGCATGGCTTTGTTACACAAAGCGTAGCTTTGTGGACGAGACTTCGTCAGGACCTCACTCCCCGGAAATGGTCGAAACAGGAATATGCGGCAAGGTTATGAGGGTCGCGCCCTTTAGGGTATGTCATTTCCTTCTGGAAAAGGGTGGTATCATGGTATGGAGCCCAGATATTTACTCATGTGGAAACACTATATCTATTTCTGTGTGGTGTTGTTGGTATCGAGCGCTCGGATAAAGGTCCCAAAGGACCGGGGAATGACATATTCGTGTAGTAGTTACCTAGTTACAGAGGTAACCCGGCCTTGTGTTGGCAGAGATCTAACCGTAACGTTAGTTTCTCGGGACGTCCCGCCAGAGGCGATCCCATGTGGCAGTAGGAAGTTCCTTAGCCTGACCATTTGTTGGAAATCCTTTCATCCAATACGTGCCTTGTACGGTTTTAGTTGTATTACCTGCCATTCACTTATGGTGGTCACCACTGTTTGGATGGTAGCTATAGTAGGCATAGTTCGGAATGTCTATGCTGGCTAGGATTTATATTCTACTTTCGAAAATTGTTTTCTACACTATGCACTAGTAATAATATCAAAAATGATTTGATTTTCGCGTAGTAAGCATCTTTGACTATCATAAGGAGAAATCTCCTCCAATTCTGCGTTTGCATTGTGTGTGTGGCGGGAGGCCTTATGGTAGTTTCATTTTCCAAAAAGCATTGCGGATTTAAAAATTTAAATTTTCTTGTTGCTTGTTTAAAGATAAACTGTTTTGAGTTCTCACACCAGTCCCATGACTGACCTGGAGTTTATTGTTCCTTTCCTAAACTCTGGGTGCCCACTATTTTCCACACGGGCAGTCTAGAGTTAGGTTATCAGGTTATTCTGGATTCGGGAGTTGCTGTGCAGATCTGGAGGCGAGCCAGATAGCGTAGTCTATTATCTATTGTATATAGTATTTTCTTTCCGCTGTTTTATTGTTGTACACTCTGATGATATGATGTATTGTGATGTATGTATAAAATGTATAGTTCTTTGTTTTAATGATATTCATTTATCTATTATATGTTGTTCCGCTGCGATTGTGAGATTCTGATATTGTTTCTCGTTCTGTTACTTGTTTTCTGTTTTCTCCTCTCTTTCTTTTCTTTCTTCTTCTACCTCTTTCTTCTTCTAAAACTCTAACGGTTCGATTTTTCGGCAACGAAAAATCGCGATCGTTACATTGATGCACACACATATATAAATACCAACTATGTACATAGTGGATGTAAATCTCAGCATATATATATATATATGTGTGTGTGTGTGTGTGTGTGTATTTAACCAGTAAACCCTATGCTATGTTGCACGTGCACATTTTATACACATGAGTATATATTGATATGCTCATAAACTATATATTACTGTATTTAGTCAAAAGCATTAATTACTTACACCATAAAATTTAATAAAATATGATTTTATTTAAATTTATTAGATTGGATCTATTTCTACTTTTAAACTTCATATGCCCAGATCCAAAAATAGGAAAAAATCTACCCTATTTTCTCCCTATGATTTGGCTTACTTCCTTTAAATATAACATGACATTTAACAACAACTAGATGATATATAATATGTGTGTGTGTCTCTCTGTGTGTGTGCATGTATATATATATGTATGTGTTATCAAGCTTTTGAAAGGAGCCATATTTGGATGAGTCGGAACCATTGAATGGTTGTAAATGAACCATAAATCCTAAATCATACTGTGAAATAAAAATTCAATTAAAGTTCAATAATTGTGTAGAACTTTACTTGCCACTTAAAGACCCCTTGTCACTTTCCAAATGAACTAAATAGTGAAGGGTAGGAACTAAGTTCAATCAGTCCATGTCATCAAGAAGCCAATGGAAAATTTTAAAGAAAAGCTGGAAAAATATGGATGTCACAAGTCGATACCAACTTATGATCCTCAATTTGGTACTGAGTTGAGAAGCGAGTTGCTGATTGGCTGCAATCTCTTCATGTAACCTCCTTCTAGACACGGAGAACATGCTGAGAAGAATTCAGAGCCATATTTGCTGATCTCTACCAATAAATATAGGGAGAGGGGTGCAAAATTGGGATTGTATTTTGCATTTTGAATTATTTGATTTCGCATGGTTACTTTGTTGGATTCTCACCGACTTGTAAGCATCGATTCGTAAAATAAAAATTTGTAAATTTTCTAAAAAATCATCAACAAAGTTTTAAGTGGACACTCGCCCAAGTATCTGTCAAACCACTATAAATTCCCGTGTGTTATTTACCTCGTTTTCCATTTATTTTTTTGTTTAATCTTTTCTTATAATCTGATTGGGTATTTATCTAACTTTCGGCGCACACATTTTGGTGCTTTCACTAAGAGAACTCAAAACACTTACTCTTTACATCTATCCTGAACATTTGGATTATTATAATCTGCATGTTTGATTTCTTGGATTTCCTTAAAGTATGTCGTTGGATTCAAGAAAGCCTACCCAAAAATGCAAAATAGTAGTCAACAACTTCTAGGCCCACTAATGAAGCTAAACGTGACGACTGTCCCATACCACTAGCACTTGTAAAGTATAAATAGTGTGATGCATTTGTGCCCGGCCGATATAGGATGATTATCAAGGTTTAGAATGAACACATGCATCATATTACCTATCGTACCACATAGTGCACAGGCAAAATATAATAACACATATACAACAGAAGAGATAATATTAACAATATGAATAAATTGTTATCAAAGAATAATATCCACAAAGTTATACATTAATAGTAAATTTTACACAATGGAAACAAACTCAACAATTGTATCAAATACAAATAGTAAGCAGTTATTGCTAAGGCTCCCCAGTGTTGCATAGCGGAATAAGCGTAGACTCCATATATGTATGTAATACGAGATAGTTTCATCCAACCCGTCCTCCAAATAGCTGCCACGTCATCTAGACCTGTTATCTACTCTACTTATTTAAGAGTAGTTGAGATAATAAGAAAAAAACATAAAACCTCAAGTTGGACAATAATCTGCTATGAGCGATAAATAAATCTCAAATACTATACAGATAAATATGGTAAGGAACAAGAGTACGCAAACCATACCTGACCTGCTCCTACAACTAAAGAATTAGTATATAAGAGTATAATACGCTACTCTATGATATCATATAGGTGCAATACAAAATTCTAGTAGATGTCCAAATATCGCCAACTCCAATACCTACTCCCAATGATACCCCTGAGTGAAAGCCCACTAAAGGAATACAACCAAAGCAACCATAGCGTCCATTAAACAAGAATCACTATCACTCATCTTTGTACTTTAAACATATGATAACGTATATAGCCTCCTTACTATGAGGGACTAATGGAAATCTCGATTCTCTATGTACTCTGGTATCATGCAGCCCAAAGCTCGACGCGTTTCTCGTATCCCCAAAGTTAGACAGTAGACCCAAATCCACTAGACTAGGCATTCGGATCCTCGCTACCAATCTATGGGAATCCCCACTTACAATACCCCCGCTTCGAGTATACAAGAAAACACTTTAAGTATCAATGTTCCTATACTTTGAGTAGCAATAATCTTTAGCACATGCATCAATTTGAGCCTCACTTTATTCCATTCGTATTTTGAGCCCTTTTTTCTCAATCCAATTTTCATTATTCACGAGGAACCCTTCCACATTTGTCGATCCTACGGCTCCATCCATTATCATGCCGCCATCTTTGAAACCTGCTCCTAACATGAGACAACATCCGAAGATTCTAGCTTTTCGTCATGCTGTTACATCGCCATCTAACCCTAATGCTAACTAGCCAACACCTACAGCACAATCTATACCTCCTAGTACTCCCCCAGAAGTTCCACTCCTATTGGAATCACCATGAAAGGTCGGTACCGACCTCTTCATGTTGGTGCCAATCTCTCTACTTAGCCAGCTAATGGCTGAGTTTTCTTCCACTCCTTCCTTGCATCTAGTACCCCATGTCTAGATGCTTTTACCCCGACATATCCATCCTAAACATCTTGGTATAGAAATAAGTCTTCTCTTCAAAGTATTCCACTTTATTGTACAAACAAGTCGGCATAGCATCCAACACTTCATCAATCACCATTACACCACCTTATGCAACCTATTCTCTTCCCATACTCCTGAGCTTCCCATCCAAGTTTCATCCAATTCCGACCATCTTTGCTTCCATATACTCGATTCTCCTACCTATCTTTCTAAACATCCAGAACACTGAAAAACATCATCAAATCACATCATAAAAACATAGAAAAATAAGAAATTTTATCCATTCAAACATGCAATCCATGGAAATAAGACAAACAAGTCAATCTGTAACATAAATCTACATATATCATGAATATATGGACATAAACAAAGGTGATTTCTAATCAATTTATATCATATGCATGGATTAATATGTAATTAGAGTTAAAAAAAGGTTTTAGGGTAAAAAATTAGTTTAAAACATGTTAAATCTTGTAATTTTCCTATATAAACAAGCATAGTATAGTGAGAAGGCATAAACTACCCAACAATTATCAAATTCTACCAATTTTTGTGTAGATCTGATCCGAAGAGCGAAGAAAACACTCCAAATCAAGCAAATCGATGATCTCTATCTTCAAATTGAGGATCATATCTATAGTCCACAATCTAGTTTTATTTAGAGAGAAATTCTGTTGAATTAGTATGAATCTAGGGCTAGGTAGGGTTTAGACCTGATTTGCGAATGGGAGGGAAAATCTTAATTTGACTCCCTATCCCTCTATTTATAGTGGTTCTCAAATTAGACTAATGGGCTTAATTAATTACATACTAATTCTGACTAGCGATTTTTAGAACTTAGAATAGGCACAACTTCTTAACCATACATTCACTTTTCTATTATGACCATTCTACAAAAAGGGAAACCATCATCCTAAAAGAATCAAGCTGGTTTGAGACCTTAATTCTACTCCTATCAAAAGTAATAGCCCAACAATGTTTTCGGGTTCAAAATAGTCAGACAGAAATTCAGGAAAAATCTCAAGTTTGTAAAATGTCTCTAAAATCATATTCCAAAATTTTAGAATCATATGACCTCATATGAATAAAACAGAAATATTTTACGATCCTTCGATATGTAAGATACGGGTCATTACATTCCACCCTTCAGAAATTTTGCTGCCGAAATCCCCAACAAGCCAAAGTATAAGCAGCTATAGTTATCCCGCATGTCTATCAATCATAAATAGCCATCATACATATCAAATGAAAAACCATGCAATCAATAGTATAGTGATCTATCCTAGCATGCGAAATACTAACACGTCTAAAATAATATATAACTGTGAAAGTAGATACGATAAATGTTGTCTTACCATTCTAAAAGCTCCAGACACCTAGTCCTCATGCTCTCTTTCGTCTCCCACGTATAGTCCTCATCACTCTCGCTCCAATGTACCTTAACTAATTTCATCGTCTTTCTCTTAAGCTATTTCGTATCTTTCCCAACAATACGAATTGACCTACAAGATATAGTAACTTTTGGTTCTACCCAATACTTTCTAGCTAACCCGATGTAATCGCCACAACCGGGTCATGCACAAACTTACAAAGGTAAGTGACATGAAAACCATTGTGTATGCCCATTATCTTATGAGGTAAGTCGAAGATATATGTTAGCTTCCTAATCCTCTCGATTACCGAAAAAAACCTACGAACTTCGGCTCCAACTTCCCCTTTCTACCGAATTGAACTACATTCTTTAGAGGAGAAACCATCACAAACACCATATCTTCGATAGAAAATTCCAAATCATCTTTTTTCCATATAGCTTACTGTCGATATTGAACAACTTTCATTCATTGCCAAATGATCTCAATCTTCTTCGATGTCTCTCTAATCATATCTAGTCCAATTATCGATTTCTCGCCCACTTCCCACCAACATAAAGGACCATTGCACCGTCTTCCATACAATGCTTCATATGGATCCATTTCAATACTCGATGGATAACTGTTCTTGTATGCAAACCCACCAAATGCAAATGATTATCCCATGATCCATCAAAATCTATAATGCATGCTCGCAAGAGATCTTCCAGCATACGGTTTACTCTTTCAGTTTGCCCATCTAGGGTGATACGCCATCCTAAGATGTAGCTTAGTCCCTAAGGCCTCTTGTAAGCTCTTCGAAAACATACTAGTGAACAACGGATCTCGGTCACTTACAATTCTCTTTAGCACACCATGAAATCGTACTATCCATTTTACATACAACTCCCCCAGCTTGGATGCCATTCTACTTGGCTTGACGGGTATAAACCATGCACTCTTGGTCAATTGATCTACTATGACCCAAATGTCATCATCCCCTGCTTGAGTCCTCGGCGGTCCATTTGTAAATCGATCGATACTTGTTCCTATTTCCACTCAAGAATTTCTAGCGGTGGCAACAGTCCACTAGTTTCTTATGCTCTGCCTTTACTAACCGGTAATTCGTGCACTTCAATGCCTTAACATCCCTCTTCATGCCTTCATAATAATAAGTTCGCTTCACATCTCGGTATATTTTATTACCATCCGATGAATGGTCAACCTAGAATAGTGATACTCTTGTAACACTTCATCTCTTAACCCATCAACATTGGAAACAAATAGTCTTCCATCCTTACGAAGCTAAGCCTCTCGGTCGAGTTTGTATAGCTTTATGTCTTTAGATTCTACTTCTTCTACTATCTTCGTTATTATCTCTGCTAGCCTAGCATCTCACTTCTGACTAGCATCGATCCTTTCTATAAGAGTAGGTTTGATCGACAAACATGTTAATATTTCAGGTTCTAGCTCACAATGAAGCCTGAAATCAAATCCGACAATATACATTATCTGCTTCCGTTCTAAGAACATTGCTTCCAAATTAGCATGTCTTCTACTTGATGCATCGACGACCGCATCCCTTTACTCGGTGTATAGGAAATATCAAAATCATAAGAGGCTAAGAACTCTGCAACGACCCATAAATTTTAACAGTTTTAGTAACATTATTAACTGAATTTTTTTGGAATTTTAAATAATTTAATTTAGAAATTAAAATTTGATATTTGGAATACGTCTATTTAAACATAGCAAATGGTAAATTTTCATCTAATAATATGGAAGTTTATTTTCTAGTGTAATTATATTTAAATTTAAATCAGTTAATATTTGATGATAATAAAATGTTTTTCAAACCGGAATATTTTATATACTAAATTCGTAAATCATCTTCTAAATGAGACGTCATATTTTGTTTCGTCAAATTTGGACTGCTATTGCTCCATTTATCTTAATTCCGACATTTTAGCAGCATTTTCAATACCGATTATTGACTTTTGATAGGATAGTCGTATCGCTGATATCCGTGTACCATTCTGTTCGTCTCGTTGTGTTGATCTCCGCTATGTATTCATCTGTGCATTTTGTGCGGTAAACGACGAATTCAGCAAAAAGATTTGATATACCGGTTCCGTATTTTGAGCCATTTGATTTTCCTTTGCCCTTTCGTTTGTACGTCAGGTAGTGTAATAGCCACTAGCTATAATAAATTCTAAAAATTTAACTTCTGACTTTTTATATTCCCCATGGTTTCAATTTATAGGCCGAGCTGTCTTTCCACTTTTCATTTTTCTCTCATCCTTTCTTTTCTAACTTGTCCCTTCAAAATAAAATTTATATAACATACAATATATATCTTATATTGGACCGCATATTCGTGATGTAGCTCATCTTCTTCCCCTTTTGGCTATTCGCTTTCATCTTCCTTATTAGTTCTAAAAAAAGTCGATCAAAGTGTGTGTGTGTGTGCGGTTATATATATTGTTTTTCCTGGATTCTTGCTTGACCTCTTTGCTGATTTTCTTCTTTTACATGTGTGTGTACCCGACCTTACCCACTCCATCGAGCACGCAATTCCACCCATAACCTTCTACCGTGATACAGTCACGTTCATCACCACGCACAGCCGATCCAAACCCCTCACCGACCACCGAAGCATGCCCCTTCGATCACCCGCATCTCCGCCCTCTTCCCCTACAGCTCATCCCCTCCATCATAACCACGTCTTCCATTCCCTCGTGAACCACACTCCTCCACGTGAAGAGCATAATAGCTGATCAAGCTTTCCTTGCCACCTCCACCTAAACACTCGACCCGACCTCGCCTTACTGCCACAACCACCCAATAGAACCACCAGCCCGCAACCTGTTCCCGGTGACACAAACATCCATCCTCGACTTTTCACTTCCCTTCCCTCGGCCAGTGCTCCTCACCTGCCGATAGAAGCTACACCGAATCACCCGAGCCTAGTCACCTACTCGAGCAGTCATTCCTTGCCACCTCTCCACCTTGAAAAAAAAGAAAATTTTAAAACAGGTATTGTATAAATATTATTTATTATGTGAGTATATATATATATATATGTGTGTATATTTGTAGTTAAGTATATGTTTGTTTTAAAAAAAATTCATGGGCGTCTTTGATTCCAAAATGTCTATATATTGATATATACATACAAATCTAATGTATGGGTTGGTTTATATATGTTGTTTATGTATGTTGTTTATGTATGTTGTGTATATATATATTAGCTATATAAGATATATAAAGCATTGCATTTGCGTTTTTTTTTCCAATCTGAAAACTACTTTGTTTCTTTTGTTTATATTTTACAGTTTTATATATGTAATATACATTTATTTTGGAAAAAAAAGTAGACTTTGTAACCACCGTATATATGTATATATATATATATATATATATATATATATATGTTAGTTATATATTTATACATATCAGTATGGATAAGCTTATATTGCTATTATATTTTATCTATATGTATAAATTTTATATATATACATATGATATAAAATGTTTGTATATATATTAGTTCATATATATGTTCTATTTAGTTTTAAATTTATAAGTTTATATATATATATTAGCTGCTGTTATCTATGTATGTTGTGTAGCACCTATATTATTATATATGTAAGCTTAGGTAAGTTTATATTGGTTTTATAATAGTTATTGATTTAAATTTATATACATATATATAAGTGTTTAAGTTAGTATATATGTTTATATAAACGTCTGTAGTGTAAGTATGTTAGAGTAGTATTGTTTTAAAAGTATGTTCAACAATATTGATTTTAAATTATAGTTTGTATATAAGTCTGCATATAAGTCTGTATATATGTGTATATACATTAGTTTATATGTAAGTATATGTGAATTTGGTTTTGAATTATATACACATATTGTATGTGTAGGGATAAAATACTGATTTGGAATTATATTTATATATATATAATTTTAAATATATGTTTTAAAATTTGTTATAGAAAAAAATTATAATGTATATTTTGTTCATCTTATATCAAGCTAATTTGATTTGTTCTCATCGATTCCTATTATCATCTCTGTTCGTCGAATTCGTGCAAATCTTGCTTTGCTTTGGAATCCGTGCTTGGATTCGTAATCTATTTCAATATTGAATCTCTCTCTTGCCTCGAAAGGTGAGCAATCACTCACGATTAACATGCTTATATTTATTAAGTTCGATTTCACTTGGAATGACAATTGAAAGATGCTGCTGAGTTGAACTGTTAATTATTTAATTATTATAAATGATATGCTATTATCTGTAATTATTCACTTACGGGATATGACACCATATCCTATTTTTTATATTATATTTTATTGTTATTAATGATATATGCCTGTTGTTGATATGTTATATTATTATCATAATTGTTCTCACTTTGCAAGTTTCCTATTAGTTTAGAATTCTCTATGGGTTGAAATGATATATACCTAAACGATCTTATAGAATAGGAGAAAATCATTATGGGTTGAAATGATAAACCCAAGCAATTTTCATTTGATTTTGAATTTTGAGATTGCGGGTTGAAATGATATACACCTGTAGATATTTAAATTGTGGATTGAAATGATAAATATCCGTAGCACTTGACCATAGGATAGAAAATTATATACGGACACCGTTGGTCTATATTTTAAAATTGATTTCCTAAGTTTTGAAAGGAAATATTTGTTTTAATAAATATTGATTTTAAAATATATATAGACTATTTTTATATTTTTATAAAAAATGAGATTTTAAAATAATATGTTATGGAAATTTTAATTTATAAGTTAGTCCTGAAAATATAATTTTTAAGATTTTTCTTATAATTTTATTATTTTAAAAATATCTACAATAAGATTTAATACGAAATACAATTAATAATAAGTTTTAATTTAATAAAATTTAATTTAATTAGTATATAATATGTTTTAAAATATTTATTTAAAATTTTATATTAATATTTTAAAATAGATTTATAACTTTAATAATAAAGGTTGGAAAGATAAATTGAGGCTGGCTTGAAATTAAATTGGTTAATGATTGAATTTAAACAAGAATTTATTTGAACTTATTGATTCTTAGAGGTTGTAAATATGATTTATAACTTGATTTGATAAAAAGTGATTAAACGAATATTCTCAATTTTGAATAGAATTGGTATTGAATATTCAATATTGGTTTAAATATATAAATTGGGATTTAAATAAATTGTTATAAAAATGATTAAGGGAAAGATTTCCAACTTGGATAAATTTAAAGTTAAATGTTGAAATATAAATGAAATTTATATTGCAAATTGATGTGCACGCAATTGTGCATATATTTACATCCATATTTATCTCTTTTTTTTAAAATAATCATCATATTTGGGCATTTTAACATGTTTAAAACCAAAATTCAATTATTTCCAAACCATCATATTTTCATCATAATTCAGGGGCAAAACGGTCATTTTTGTGCATGTGTCAATGTAAGAATTTTTACTTGGACATTTTTTGATTATTTTTATAGGAATTTGGATGCATATGGAAGAGGCTTATATGAAGATACATGCATGCATAAGGAAATACAAAGGAATGAAGAGGAAATAATTCAAGTTCAAGATCATGGAGGACCCCACCCACTTACCTAACTTCCAATTAGAAGCTAAGCACATGCTAAAAGGACTTAAAGCTTCATGTACATATTAAGTGGGGAATTAGTGAATGTTAATGATTACTTGGAGGCTACACCACCTCAAGGGTATTTTGGGAAGCTCCCTAAAAAGAGAATTAGGGTTTTATGCATGTATAAATAGCCCTCTTATGTACATGAAGAGGATCATCTACTCTTTCATTTTACTTAGGAAATTAAGAAATCAAAGTGTAAGCTCAATGTTCTATGAAATAAAAATGGCTTCCAAGCCTCTTTCTTCTCTCTTTTCTACATATTTTTCTTTGTTTTATTGTTAATGTTTATTTATATGCTCTCTTTCTCCTTATGTTCATAGCTTAGATTTACATTTATGCAAGTAGTGGGTAGCTAATCTCTTTTGCTTTCTTTGCTTATTTTCTATTTTCTTTTCTTTAATGTTGAAACTTACTTGTGATGCTTCAATGCCACAAATGAGTAGCTAAACCCCTTCAATTTAGGGGTGATGAAGCTCTCTAACTTTATGTAATTTCAACATTTTTTATGATTTATGATCTCTTTGTTTATGCTTCATGAATGTGAATTTTGATGTAAGTTTATACAAGTGGGTTTGATAGCTTATATTGCTTATGCAAATGAGCTATTCTTACTCAACATAAACACAATTTACATCAACTTTTGCTAATTAATTTTTGATTATGAAATGTAAGTAAAAATGAAATTTGATGATCTATGTTACTAGTTACAATAGTAAATAGATCATATTTAAAATAGTTTTTGCTTTGGCTTCTTTTTCATGAGAATTGTAAGTGGTATAATTGTTATATTATAGTTTGATGGTTTGAGTTATGTTAACTAATAACTTAAACAAACCATACTTATGATAAATGCAATGATTATTTCACTTAATATCAAAGTTAGAGATCATAAATTATGTGTTTGTTGATTTACAAAAATATGAGAGTGGATTTGCCTCTAAATTGTTCTCTAGTTCAATAGTTTACTAATCACATTTCAATTCTAGTTTAGCTTCATTTTAGTCCTATCCAACAATTTCACTCGACTTTGGTATAATTTGATTGAATAGAAATTTTTAAAATCATCAATTCCCTGCGGATCGACCCGTATTCGCCACGTGCTACATTCGTACACCGTGCGCTTGCGGTTATTTTTAATTCAAATTCGTTCGACGGTTTTCAAAACCGATAGAATTTCCGTCGACGAATACAAATGTTTAAATATGTAAATTTGAATAAATGAACTTCAAATTGAAATGGTTAAACTGAAATTGATTTAAATTGAATTTTTGAATTTAAGATGATTTAAATCGATTTGCGAAATTGGAAGGGACAAATTTTATTATATAAAGTATTTTAAAATATACAAACTATTTTAATATATATAAATTATTTTATACATAAACTATTTAATTTATAAAGTACTTAATATATATATAATATATGTATATATTATTTTCAACATTTAAATATTTAGTGGAAAGTGTTATGATTTCAAAGTGTTATGGTTTCAAATTGTTATGGTTTCAAAGTGTTATGATTTCAAAGTGTTAGGATTTCAAAAGTGTTATAAATTTTGAAAGTGTTACATTCTGAAATGAATATTATTTAAAGTGAATAAGGATATTGAATTGACATGGCTTTGAAATGAATATGATATTTTGATATGAAGTATAAACTATTTGAAATGAAAGGACCACAGTGTGAAATAAGCGTTTGGTTGTTAAAGAGACCAGGATCGGATATTTTCACACTCTCTGCTAATACGAAAACCACTTTAACAACTGTATATGTGGTGGAGATTCCAGAATGAAGTAGGATAGTTTGGTGACGATTCTATATGGTATTTACGTAGCCCTGACTCCCATGAGTCAGTATGCGGCTAAAACAGGAGCCACGCCAGGCCAAGTGAGGTCATTCCTTCAATCGGACACATTTCTTCGATACCATTCTATTTCTTTTGTGATTTGATTGGGTGCACCTTTGATTTGGGAGTGTGTCGGAGGTGGACGGTAGCAGCTGTTATGCGTTACCGCCAGTCCGGATATACAAACGGTATGTCTACCCTGGCATTGCCTCGAGTGCTTTGTCGCATGCCCTATCGCGCCTTCTACGATTTTTTTTGTCGTACCTATGGAGCGCTCCCTGATAGCCCACTTGCGAGTGGAGTTTACAGTATCTATATAGACTACGGCATTATATAAAAATGTGTTAAGGGAGATATGGGTAACGCCTTAACGCTATTTTAATAGTTTACTTTACTATAGACATATTATAATAGCATATATTACTATATAATAGATAGTTCCACGGATCCTTAGAGGATGTAAATCCCAAAAATCCTTTAAGTTACTTGATTTCGGTTGACATTTAACTTGAGTTGAATTTATTAATGTAAGAATGTTAATCCTGACTCGAGTGCTTTGTGTTTTGCTTTACGCTCGGGTCAGACTGAGTGTCATAACATTTGAGACTCGCCTTTGAGGTTGGAGCTTCACTTGGAGATCCATCTGTATCTATTCAGCTTTCAGCTATCTAGTAGTTTTGTTCGGATTTTTCACCTATTTGTATTCGAGACTACATTGTATTTGATATATTCTGTTGTATTTTATTTCAAATTCTATTGTTTATATAGTAGCTTCATGAACTATTATTTATATATTCCGCTGCTTATTGTTATATTACTCTATGTTTGTGATTCTATGATTTATATATTTACTGTATATGTTGAGTTTTGCCAAATATAAAGTCTACAATCTGTTGTTTTGAGCAATTCATGTTCGATATGTGCGGATGCGAATGGTCGAAATACCGGGTCGTTACAAACTCTAACCGCCGTTGCTGGCGAAGGTTGAAATCGTTCTGAGAGAAAATGTATTTCAAGGATTTATGGTCCATAAATAGCTCAGACCTCTTTTTCAATAGATAATGCCTCTACATCTTCAAAGCAAAGACAGTCACCCTAACTCCAAATCATGCGTCAGATAATTCCTTTCGTGGTGCTTTAGCTATCGACTAACGTTGGCAACAACCTTTTCTTTTTGCATCAAAACCGCCCCTAGTCTAGTACCGGAGGCATCTATGTATACTATTAACTCTTCGTCCCACTTGGAATGGTCAACACTGATGAACTCGTCAACTTCTTCATTATAATCACAAATGCATGCTTACACTTCGCATCCTAAACAAAAGGTTGATTCTTCTTCTTTAATTGGTCAACGGTGCCACTATCTTTAGAAAGTCCTTTATGAATCATCTGTAATATCCTACCAGTCCTAGAAAACTCCTCACATCCATAACATCTTGGGCTGATTCCAATCTTGGACCGCTGCCAACTTCGTAGGACCCATTGTCGTGCCCTATCCTGACACGACATAACCTAAGGATCTCACTTCTTCTCTTTAAAAGTGACTCCTTGAGTACTTCGTTCTCAACTTGTGTTTCCATTATATTTATAGCACAATCCGTATGTACGTTTTGTGCTCTTCTTCAGTTTTGGAGTAGATCAGAATATCATCCATGAATACAAGCACGAACTTAATCGACTGGTCTTTGAAAACCAAGTTCATGAGATCAATAAAGTACGCCAAAGCGTTGGTCAACTTGAATGGCATCACCAACCACTTATGAAAACGTGACGGTGTACGAAACTCGGTAATAGGCATACTCTCCTATGCTACTCTAAGCTGGTGAAATCTCATGGCCAAATCCATTTGAGAGAACACCTTTGCACCATGCAACTGTTCGAACAAGTCATCAATACACGGAAGTGGGTACTTGTTATTCTTCATCACTTTATTCAGCCCAAGATAATTTACACATAACCTCAAAGAGCCATCTTCTTTAGCTAGAAATACAACGGGAGCTCCCCACTTAGGTATGCTTGTTCGAATGAACTCCTTCCCCAAAGATCATTAACTTTCACTTCTAATTCTTTCTGCTCAATGGCTATCAACACCTTGAAGGCATAGCTTTAGGTATAGTTTCCTTCACCAAGTCAATCTGAAACTCGATCTCTCTATGCAGCGGCAATCCAGTCACTTTCACAAAGGCATCTGGATACTCCCTAGTGATCAACACAGATGGCAGCCTCTCCTATGGAACTTGAAGAAAATATAGAAAACTAAATTTCATCCCATCTTTTGGTAGGCGGCTAATCACTACCTTTTGTCCATAAACATCTCTGATTGTCACCAATAGCTTCTCGCAATCCACTATAGTTGCATACTTCTTTAACTAGTCCATTCCCAAGATAACCTCGAACACAATAAAATTCGAAGCAAATCAACCATAAACAAAAGAGCGTCCATAACTTGATAAAACTAAATTGCTACAAACATGCACATGCCAGTCGAACCTTCATAGGGTTTGTCACGATCAAGGGCTGGTCTACTATCTTGGATCTCGATCCCAATCTGTCTACTAGGTCACTACATATGAATGAATGTGAAGCACTAGTATCAAACAAAAATTGAACAGGAACATCACCAATAGAAAGCATACCTTGAATGACGATTCTTTTCCTCTTCTCCTTTGTCGAGGTAGCACTCGATGAAGTCGAGACTGTGTCCAAAGCACTTGCCTTCGTTATCTCCTTATCCTTCATTGATTCTGGACGGTCTTCCTTCAAATGCCCTGGTTTATCACAGTTATAGCACTTCTTATTATCGCTCACTTTGCAATCCTTGATTAAATGACCCTTCTTTACACCCATTACAAATGGGTTCCCATTTACTCTTCTTCTTGCCACTCTTGCCCTGGAGCTGCTTCCTCTTTCCATTCTACTTCTTCTTTCCTTCACCGCCTTACTACAGTTTTGGCTCTATCCACTCAGCAGAAACAACAATAGCAGTCCTAGCTTTGGTGTATAGGTTTTCATAGCAAAACGCCTTCTCTACCATCTTCTCAAACGGCTCATCAATGTGGTCCACTAGCTTCTCCCAAGATAGACATCCAATCCTATGATGTACTTTTCATTTTTCCTCAAGGGGATATCAGTGAATGACATTCCATACTTAGACAAAGTATCAAATTCTACCACGTATTTAGTCATATCTCTCTGCTTGAGATCAACGAATTTCTTGAACAATATAGACTCTTAAGCAGCCGGAATGAACTTCTCTTTAAACCTCATCTTAAACTGATCTTCTAGAGTAACAATAGTGATAGCATTTCACCAATTCACAGCTCGGCCTTGAAGCTGCCTTGAAGACAACTTTCTTTTCATAGCATCTTCCACCTCCATGTCATTGAAGATGTGCTCATAAGTATCTAACTAGTCTTGTACTTCTTAGGCTAATTCCCTTGATCGAATGGCTTCCATCCTAAAATGGAGTAATCCTTGATTAACTTAGTGAAATTGGCCCTAGGAAATTACAATGGAACCTCATCCCATAACAACTCCAGCGGTACTCTCATCATATTAGCCATCATAGCATTGAACATGGCTTGAAAATCAGGCATAGTATCTCTTGATCTTGCACCTTCCCCCACTCTTGAAGTTGATCTCATAGTATTTTTCACATGCCGACTCATCCTTATCCGTAACAAGAATAATCGACCTCTGATAAAGAAAATTGTGTCTATAGTACTCATGTGCATGCGACTTATACTATATTACTATATAGTTTTGAAAATCAAACCTATAACAACTACGCACTCTCTCGTATATACACATTTTAGATCCAGTCTAAGGCAATTACTCCTTCCTTATCTCTATTAGATTGTGATATTGAATCAGGTTAATCACGTAACCAAAGCTCTGATACCAAATTGGGATGACTTCCATATTCTATCGGCACTAATAGAGTATAAATAGTGTACAACATTCATGGCCAACCGATAGAGGATGATTATCAGGGTTTATAATGAACAAATGCAGCATATAACCTACCGCATATCTCACAGCGCATTGACAAAATATAATATCACATATACAACAAAAGAGACGGTAAGAACAATGTGAACAAATCATCATCAAAGTATAATATCCATAAAGTTATACATCAATAGCAAAGTCTATACAATGGAAACAAACTCAACAACTGTCTCAAATACAAATAGTAAGAAGTCACTGCCAAGACCCCCTAGCGTTGTACGGCGGAATAAGTATAGACTCCACATGGTATATAATACGAGATAGGTTCATCCAGCTCATCCTCTAAACAGCTACCACGTCACCTAGACCTGTTATCTACTCTGCTCATTTAAAGTACCCAAGATAATTAAAAGCAAAGCATACAACCTCAAGTTAGACAGCAGTCTGGTGTGAGTTGTAAATAAATCTTAAAATACTATATGGGTAAATATGGTAAGGAAAAGAGTACACAAACCATACCTGACCTGTTCCTACAAACAAAGAGTTAGCACATAATAGTATAATATGCTACTCTACGATGTCATAAAGGTACAACACAAAATATTACAGTGGTGTACAAATATGCCTTACTCCAGTATCTACTCCTAATGGCACCCTCGAGTGATTGCCCCCTAAAGGAAAACAACTAAAGCAACCATAACGTCCATCAAACAAGACTCGCCGTCACTTATCTCTATGCCCTGAAGATATGATAACTCGTTGGCCTCCTTATTGCCACGACTAATGGAAATCTCAGATCTTTGTGTGTTTTCATATCACACAGCCCAAAGCTCGATACATATCTTATAGTCTCAAAACTAGACACTAGATCCAATGTCACTGGTCTAGGATATTCGGGTCCTCACTACCAATCCGTAGGCGTCCCCACTTATAATATACCTGCTTCGAGTACATAAGAAAACACTTCGAGTATCAATGATTCCTTAGCACATTCATCAATTTGAGCCCCACTTCGCTCTATTTGGATTAATAGCCCTTCTTAATCAATTCAATTTCCATTATGCATAGGGAACCCTTCCACATTCCTCGATCCTACGACACCCTCCATTACCAAGCCTCCATCTTCGAAACCTACTGCCAACACGAGCCAACATCCAAAGATTCTAGCTTTTAGTCATGTTATTACATTGCCGTCTAATCCTAAATACGAATGAGCCGACACCTCCAGAACGGTCTGCAAGACCTCCAGTAGTTCCCCAAAAATTCCATTACCATTGGTTATCATGAAAAGTCAATACCGACTTCTTCATGTCATGTCGATCTCTCTACTTAGCCAACTAATGGCTGAGCTTTCTTCTACTCCTTCCTTGCTTCTAGTACCCCATTGCTAGATGCTTTGACACTGACCTAACCATCTTATATATCTTAGCATAGAAATAAGTCTCCTCTTTAAAGCACTCCACTTCACATTCTAGAAACAAGTCGGCATAGTCTCCATCACTTATCCAATCACCAACCCACCACCTTGGGCAACCTCCACTGGCCTTACTCCTGCTCTTCCAAAATTTCTGACACATAGGACCAATCCAAACATGTTGGTGTTGAGCTTTTCATGTCGATGCCAACATGTGTACTTCATGAATTGGAGCTCATGATTTGAATCCTATGCTCTTCCCATACTCCAGATCCCCCCTTCATATTTCTTCCAATTTCAACCACCTTTGCCTCCAATTTTCTCAATTCTCCTACCTATCTTTCTAAACATTCAAAATACCGACAAACATCATCAAATCAAATCATACAAATATAGAACAACAAGCACCTTCATCCCTTCAAGCATGTAATCCATATAAATAAGATAAACAAGTCAATCTCTAAGCCACATATAACATGAATATATGAACATAAACAAAGGATTTCTAATCAATCTATATCATATGCATGGATTAACATGTAGTTAGAGTTAGAAAAAAGTTTTATTGCCAAAAATCAATTTAAAACACATTAAATCCTATGATTCTACCACATATACATGCATAGTATATTGAGAAGGCATAAACCACTCACCAATTATCAAATTCAACCAATTTGATTATACGTCTAATCTAGACAGTAAAGAAAAGTACTTTAAATCAAAAAAATCGATGATCTCCATTTTTTAATTGAGGATCTAATCCCTAATCCACAATCCCGTTTGATTTAGAGAGAAATTTGGATAAATTTGGATGAATCTAAGACTAATTTGGGTTTAACCCTGATATGGGAATGAGAAGGAATTTTTTATTTGATTCCCTGGACCTTTATTTAAACTGGTCCTCAAATTAGACTAATAGGCCTACTAATGGACTTAATTAATTACACACTAATTTTGACCAGTAGTTTTTAAGACTTAAAATAAGCATAATTCTATGGAAAAGGAAACTATCATCCTGAAGTAATGGAACTAATTTGAGACCCTAACTCGAATCCTATCAAAATTTATATCCCAAACAAATTTTTCAGGGTCAAATTGTCACATAGAAATTCGAAAATAATCATAAGCATGTAAAATGTCCCAAAGAATCATATTCCAAAATTATAGTATGATATGACCTCAGACGAATAAAATAGAAATATTTTACGATCCTTCGGTATGTAAAATACGGGTCATTACAATGAAAATCGAGGCTCTCAACATGGAGAATAGACCAATCAATCTATTGCGGTATAAATTCAGAGTGCATCAGAAATGGTAATAATGTTTATTTGGATAGGATGGTGATGGAAATGACTAAAAAGTAGATAGAGAGTCAGAATGTTATGATGAAGCGGATAAAGGAGAACATAGATTTATTGGTCCAACTATCCTAGGGACATAGGAGCGGTAGAAAGGAGCGGTTTTCTTCTTATTCAAAAGAAGAGAGTTCTTCATCATTGGATAGAAACCGTTGAGATGGATAACAGAAGATGAAGAGGAAAGAAGTTGGGACATCGAAAGTTGGAATTGGAAAAGCTCAGGTCAATACGGGTCTACTTAGTACCGATGCAACTATAAAAGTCGGTACCAATCCAAGATCTCGAGTCTTACTTAGTGATGTATATTTTGACTTGCAAGATATTGTTGAAGTTGGTTTTTCTATCAGTGGTTAGAGTGATGGAGTTCGAACAACCTCTGTTAAGCCATCATAAGAAGAATGTAGAAGTCGAAAGACAGGAAGAACGATCCTCTTTAAGATAGAGAATCCAGACATAATTGAACTAATCGATACAGTTTGCAAAGCAAAACACTCAGGGTAGGGCTTGATGACAATCGTTCGATCAATTCAACGGATCTAGAAATATTACAGATATGGTGAGAAAGCTAGTGAATGAAATAGCATAGAAGTAATAATGGTTGCGGTTCATCAACTAGCAGAACCTGTTCGCCAAGGAGATTTTGCGGGATGAGTATCATAGTAGATTCATGATTCCATCATACAATGGAATGACTGATCTAAGACAACATCTTCTAAAGTCTGAGTAGTGCGTAGATAGTTCTAGGAAATCGACTATGTGCGATGTAGATGTTTCTCGATATTT
This sequence comes from Allium cepa, assembly GCA_030765085.1. Classification (NCBI taxonomy): domain Eukaryota; kingdom Viridiplantae; phylum Streptophyta; class Magnoliopsida; order Asparagales; family Amaryllidaceae; genus Allium; species Allium cepa. The sequence continues at coordinate 725,350,390 of CM060943.1, forward strand.
CTCGAAGGAGTGGCTATGATGTGGTTCACTAGACTCTCGTCTAGGTCCATATCTTTATTTGACTAGTTAGCTAGGAAGTTTGTGGAGCAGTTCAGGCTACATGCTACTCATCTCAAGGATGTATTTTCTTTATCCATCATTTTTTAGAATCTTGGAGCATCCTTGAAAAATTTCTTGAATAGATTCAATATAGTCATGATTAAGGTGATTGATGTGAAAGAGGACATTATGTTTATGGTATTTATTAAAGGAATCCATCCAGAAACTGATTTCGGTAAGTGGTTGAAAATAAAGCCACCTCCAACCATAGAGGACTTATTAGAAGGCGACTCAATATTTATTCTTGGAAGAAGCAGTTATGGTGGTTAGAAAAGTTGGTGGAAGACCATCTACTAAGGTTGTGAATAATAATGTCACTGTGAAACAAACTAGTAAGAGTGCCGAAAATGTTGCTGTTAATGCTTGGAATAAAAAAAATTAGAAAAAAATGAAGTCAAGGTGTTGTAGGTAGGAAAAAGGACTTTAAGAAACATCCAAGGTACCCAAAACATGAAGATTATACCCTGCTAACGACATAGTGGAAAACATATACCTTGCCATGAAGGGCACAGAGAGCCATAAAATGCCAGCATAGAGGGAACCGACTAAAAGAGAGGAGATGTCAGGGAAGTATTTCCTCTTCTATTAAACCCACGAGCATAACACAAACGAGTGTCGACACTAGTGAGATGTAGATCTGATTAGAAGAAAAGTACCAATAGTATGTGAAACATCTACAGGATGGCGGGTAAGTGCACAGCAGACCCTAGGGGCAGATAGCCCAATAGGTACAGGTTGGGCATAACAAAGAGGAGCCTAAGCAACGTGTACAAAGACTTGTGATTAATACCACAACTGGCAGACCACATCTAGCCGAAAAAAGATGGAATGAGATGAAACGATATTGGAGTTCACTAAAAAATGTTGTGTAGGAAAGCTTCCTTGTTGTAGAAGATGAAGCTCCAACAAAGCAGCTGAGATTGGTGGCAGAAGAATAGAGCTTAGAAACAAAGATGCGGATGGGTTAGAGGCGCCGACGCTAGAACACTTGGCAATTACGACCAAGATTGGGCTAGTGACTGTTGTTACTGAGATTTTTTTTGTCTCACAATAACAAGTTATTTACGAAGTAATTACAGTTACGTGTTATTTCCACTGGCCAAATCTTATATCCGTTGGCCAAACCTTTGCTTGGAATTTGAAGTAATAAGTAAAGTGCAAAAATTTACCCAATAAGTAAAGTGTAGAAAAATGTAAAGGATGCAGAAATTTACATGGTTTGGATTTTTAAGAATCTTATATCCATTGGCAAAATCTTTGCTTGTATATTTCTTTCTGGTACATACATTTCATGGCAAAGAGTACAAGTATATTTTATATAGAATTCATATAATGTTCCCCAAAAGTCTAACCTTCTATTTATAGTATGATATCGCATGAATCACTAATGCCCTAATTCAAAATTGCTCCCCTACCATTCGATATTTCATGTGTAATTAATAATATTGCTTAATGATTTATACATGGATTGCTAACGTGGATGAAGGCAGGGGAAAACTCTTTAGGTGGGAAGATTTATTTGAAGGCAGGAATTTTGGATTTGAAACTAGGCAGGAAATTTGAATTTTGGGGCCTCAAGGGATTAAACTCTAGAGTCCTCCTAAAGATCGCAATTTTTTTTCTTATGGCATTGTAGCTTCTATATTGTTCCTAATTAGTGTAGTTCATCTTGAACATAGCGATGTTGTCCTCATTTAGTGTTTGTATTGTTCTTTAATTGATGATGTATATATTTCAGGAAGGCAACTATAACGACCCGTATCTACACATCGAAGGATTGTAGGATATTTATATTATTTTCATATAAGGTCATATGATTCTAAAATTATAGGAAATAACTATTAGGGACATTTCCCACATCTATGATTTTTGTCGGATTTCAATATGACAATTTTGATCCTAAGAATCTTGTATGGACTATAACTTTTGATAGGAGCCAAATTAGGGTCTAAAACCACTTCCATTAGATTAGAATGATGGTTTCCCTTTTCGTAGAGTGGTTATAATGGGAAAACAGACTTACTATTAGGGTGATATTGATATTTGAAGTTCCACTCAATTTCAGACAGCTTAGTGGGTAATTAGCAAATTGATGAGTAGACCCAAAGCCTATTTCGAGATAAGCATGGGTTAAGGCTGATGGGACTCTCTTCCATCATCTTACTCTTTCTAAAAATAAAGAGAAGTTCACCATTAACAACCTATTATCCAAAAAGGCACCCAAATCCTTATTTTAATTGGCTTAAACGCATTATCAGCCCAAGATTAGCATCCTAGAGTAGAGACTAACTATTGGAGATCACCTTGTGACTGCTATTCATCATTGGATTCGTGGGTCATAGAACTTGGAGAAGATTACTTATTAGATAGCTAAGTGGTTTTAAGCCTCTGCCCACTAATTAGCCCTTATTAGACATTTTTTGATGATTTTAAATGATTTCTCAAACTCTAAAACATGTTTAAACCTTTTTATACAACATATATAAGTGCTAAGTAATTTGGGTAAGATTACAAAATTCATGTTCTTAGGGATACTATGTGTTCTTATGGGCACTGCCCATAAATTTAGGACTCATATTGATGTATCTGATTGCATGGTTGTTAGTATAGATTATTTGTGATGATTGCTTGATTTTGTTATGCTTGAATAGTTGAAAACGCCAATCGAATTGTGACTTAGTTCAGGAAGAAGTTAGGGAACGGTGACGATCTTGTCCCAATCTTGGTGATCGATATGGGGTGATGAAGAAGGCCGCGTAAAAGTACATTTGAAATTTCAAGTCATTTGGATTTCATGTTCTCAAGTTATGCCTGATTGAAGATGGATTGGTATTGATGGACCAGTGTTGATGGATCAGTGATGGCCCATAAAGATCACGTTGTCCAAAGGACATGCAATCCATAAGGCAGGTCAAGAAGGACCCCCTAAAGCTACTTTCAAAATTTCAAGTCATTGGAGTTCATATGGTTGGGTTATGGCATTGGGAAGTTCAGATAGGTGTAGGGTGTGCTTCCGGTCAACAAGGAAAAAACTCAGGCTTAATCTAGGGCACTTTTCGAACGGTGATGGTGAGACTAATAAAATGAGTTAAGTCAAGGATCAATACCGATCCCTCGACATGCTTTGGGCTAGGAAGGGAAAAACTCATGCTTGACTTAGGGCATTCTCAGATTGGTGAAGGTAAGAGAAAAAATGAGCTAATTCAGGGATGATACTAATCCCTAGGCATGCTTTGGGCATTTTCTAAAATTACCCAAGCAGGACTTTGGGCCAAGGTTTGCTTTGGGCCAAATCTAGGAACTCTCGGGCTCTACTTTGTGTTAGAACCTAGGAAAATTATGAGTTGAGTTTTTTGATGATGACGACTCATGGCACAATGATGATGATTCCGTGATTTGAAGCGATGGCTTCGACGATGGATAGTTATACTCGAGATGCAAATTAGATAAGGATGAGTCGAATTGAAGGGATAGCTGGAGGAAGGTGATGGGAAGCATGACGGTACTCTATGACTATTGATGATTGTCTAAAGTAGTTCCTGAACGCAGTGGCTTTATAATGGGGGACGTAGGGACAGTTCACTACTATTAAAGAGGTGTGAATGGTGAAACGACCCAAAATTTTCGACCCCGAAAATTACAGATAATTAGGAAAAGAAGAAAGAGATAGAAGAAAAGGAAGAACAGAATCACCAACATCTCACAATTCGCAGCGGATAAAATATAATAACAAATAATAACAGTTATACGAAGGAAAAACTGTACTTGTCAAATTTAACTTTTGTACATCAGAGTTACAACCTATAAACAAACAATGGACATATACAATCAACATGTTTAAGATATATACAATAATATAATACAGTGGAAACATCCCATACGTTCCTGCCATCCAGCTCATCTCCTGAGCTCCAGAACGTCCTTACCTGAAAATCTGTAATACTCGGTCTGACCCGAGCATTACATCAAAGTAACACACGGATCAGGCTGGAAACCATCCTGAGTAAACCCATCTAACATGGAATACAGCAGCATAAAACTTACATAAAACCTGGGGTAACTCATATCGATTTACAAATTCACAATTTGTAATATACATCACTTATTTCACACATCAATTTCTAAGTACCTAAACTTAGATTAAATGGTCCAATTCACTTAAATCATTCCATTCCAGCCTATTGATTTCATATATCAATCTACAAAGAATCGAAGTGGTTTCGGCTATTAACTAATACCCGACTCTGGTCTCTTCGAATCCAATGCCATCTTAACCCAAATTATTCAAGTAAATACAATTAAAATTTAAATATTGGATGTCACTTTTACACCGTAATTCATCATAGATAACCACATTATCCCTGTTGAATCCAACATATCATATTTCAAAAACATTTCATATCACAATGCATCACAATCATATACCAGGGATAATAAATAATCCAAGGCATTCAAATATCATTCAATCGTTCATAAGCAAGATAAATTAGTCATACCATTTCTGATTAATTTAATTAACTTCCAATAAATTAAATTAATTACTTTATTACTTATAAATCTTGCTTATTTAACATTAATTAATTATATTCAATTAATTAATCATCCCTTAATTATTCATCTTGATTAGTCATCCTTGATTAATCATTCTCTAATTACATTATGTAATTATCCTTAATTAATTACACAAATTAATCAAACCCAAAACTACTACCATTCCTTAATTAATTACATCCAGTAATTACCCACTAATTACTTCACTAAGTAATTATACTTTATAAAATACACTAAGTAATTTTACTTAACCTATCAATCCAATTATTATTTAAATTAATTAAACTAATTAATTAACTTAACTAATCACATAAATTTAATTAATTAACTTGAGTAATTAATTCCTTTAATTACTTCCATCAAGTAATTATACTTAATCAATTTCCATAAATGATTATCTTTAATTAATTAATATAATTAATTATTTCAAATTAATCACATTAATTAATTATCTAATAATTCCAAGTTAATGGTCTCCATTAGCTATTAACAATTCTTTAATTACTTCTCTTAAGTAATTAAACTTAGATTAATCATTATTAAATACAAATTAATAAATCTTTAATAACCCATTAATTAATCTCTAATTATTTAATTAATTAAGTGCTTAACTGTAACTTAATTAATTTTTAATTACTTGATTAATTAATTTCTAATCATTAATTAATAGTCTATAATTATCTAATTAATGATCCTTAATTTTTCCTTAATTAATTAATTTAAACCTTTAATTACTTAATCAATCAATCCTAACTTATTAATTAATTTAAATTAATTAATTACCCTTATATTTCGTTATTAATTAAATGAATCACCAATTATTAAAACTTATTTATCTTTAAGATAATAACATCTTTCTTATTAATGGCTTAATTGTCATTTTCAAATACATTTGAAAACATTTTACTTTAAATTCCCTTTAAAATTTCATTTCAATATTAAGATTCAAAATGATTGGCAATTTAATCTTTTACCAAATTTAAATCAATTCATAAACCTTTTAAACAAATGTAAAGAAACATTCATCTTATATAAAGAGACTTATATAAAAAAAAGTTTTAAACTAACTTACTTGATTATATTTAAAACCAAGCTTCAAAATAAATTAATCTTTTAACTTAAAAATTCAAGTCAAACTAATTTATATATCTTTCTATTCAAATATTAAAGATTTTTTTAATAAAGGAATACAAATAAAGTTTTAACATTTTCTTGGAAAACAATTTACTCAAAACATACTTTTATATATTTAAATTTGTTAAAACATTTTGATTTTTATAAAACAGGAATTTATGTTTTTGAACTTGAGAGATGATTACAGTTTTCCTCAATTTTGATCTTGGAAAGTGAATTAGAGGGAGTTTTCTTTGTTTAGAAAATGAGATGAGAAAGAAAATAGAAATGAAAGATGTTTGTTTAAAAAAAATCAAAGAAAATGAAAATAAATCATGACACTTGTCCCATACCACATTTAATATCTTAACACTTGTTATCAAGTAAATTTATATGCTAACACATGTATATGTGTATTTTCATTTATTTTTAAATTGATTTAAAAAAACTTTTATGCAAATATCCTAACTAGTTAATACATTCCTAATTTAATAAATTCTTCTGTAATTAATTTTCTAATTTATAAATACATATTCTACTTTATATAACTAAATTCCTTTAAAAAGAAAATAATACAAACAATTTATGTTCTCAATAAAATCAAATAAATTACATTTTAAAACCAAAGTATAATTTAAGATATATATATATATATATATCTTTTAAATTTCAATTTAAATATTCAAATTCAAATTAAATTTCAAATCAATTTTACATATACATAAAATTTCAACTTGTATATAATAATTATATTTAAAATCTATGTATGTATATACAACACAATTACAAATATAAATATTTATTTGATCTGATTCATTTGTTCAATCTATCAATTAAGTATTTCTATTAATTAACCCAATTATATTATCGATTACAGATGCCCAGAAATCCGGGTTATCACATTCCTCCCCCTTTATAATCTTTTCATCACCGAAAAGGATGAAGCCAGAATTTTTAAAATGTTTATTATCAGTAAAACTACTCTTTTATTAAGAATTTTTTTTAAAACACTTTTAAAATCCATATAATATTATAAAATAGTTTTATAAAAATAATTTTTATAACTCGATGTTTCAACAAGTCCGTCCTCGTTCACACAGAAATTCGATCATACGTTGATCAGGCGTAAGACTGAAAATCTATAAGTACTTGGTAAATCCATTTTCAACACCCAGTGAAAATATTTGGAAAATAATTTTATTAGAAATATCGAAAACATTTTTGAAAATAGAGGAAATATCTTTGGTGAGAATGCTTTGGAAATCATCACCCCCATCAATGGTCGCAGTTGCATCTGGGTTACGTTGCCATCGCAGCAAAAGTCCATGTAACTTTAGGCACTCCACGCCCCTCGATTACGTCATGGAACCCACAATAGATCGCAGTTACATTCCAGGGTTACGTAGCCATCGCAGCAAAAGTCCATGTAATTGCAGGCATCAGCGCCCTCGATTTTCGCTGTCAAAAATGAAACTTATCCATTCCCACATAGGTCGAAGTCTACCGATGTAAAATCAAACGCAGATTGTTGGCTCTCAACAGAACACACGACTTTTGCTATGTTACCATAGGTCGCAGCCTACCGATATAAAATCAAACCTAGACTGTTGGCTCTCAGCAGCACGCATGACTTTCGCTATGATCTACAGTAGGTCGCAGTGACATCGAGTTATGCTGTCGTCGCAGCATAACCCAAATGCCTTTGTAGGCATTACCTCCCTCGACTTTCGCTACACAATACACATAATCCTCAGGAACTAGTTTTATCCGGACTCTTCACAGGATCAACTTTAGAACCTCCCCCTTTGAGGCTCAAGGCAGTACCAACCTATGGTACTCCTGAGAAGTTCATTTCAAGGGAGCGCCTTTTTCTCCAGAGCCATTTTCAAAAAACTGTATACTATACACATATAGTATCTTCCAAATCATACACCTAGTATGAATACCATATAAATCTCTTTTTCTTAAAATCGATTATTCCAAAATCGATCATTCTCAAACTAGGCTTCCCAAATTCCTATATTGATTTTACCCAAAAATCAAAAGCCTTTCCAAAGTCCATAGATTCCAAAAACCTTTTTCCAAAACCCTCATAAGATCCTTTATATATACTAGTATGGGTCCATGCTTTGCACACGGATTGTTATATTACAATAAACGGAAGCAAGGGCATTTCTGTAATTTCAAAAAGACACCGAGTAAATTGGTTCAATGAATTTTCTTTATTAATAGTATAGATAGATAGATATATATAATTTTAAAAACTTTGGATCTCTTGAACTTGTATAAATTCCCTTTTTATACTTCAAATACTTTCAAAAACCCTTTTATTTCTGGCTAGATTCATCAAGGGGAGTTTATCATATATATAACAAAGATACATAACTTTGTTTATTCAAATCAAATATTCAAATTTGATTACTTTATACAGCCACTTGCCATATTACTTACTTTCATAAAGTAAATTTCTATCATAGAAATACCCAATTTCCATTTTATTTCATCATATATTTCACAAAATATATCATTCATTTCAAAAACCTTCTTATCCACAAATTCCCAGTATCAATTTCATTCAAACCCGTACGATGTACACATATCATCTGTACGCTATATCAATCTGATCGCTCACTCGATCACACAATTTCACTTCCGAACTAGTATCGTCCACCCGACTTCCTAGTGCGGACTCAGATCTAGTTTCTTGACCAGAAACCGTCATTCTCCTTGCATAGCCATAACTATGATAGAGAATATCCAGAACCAATCAACAATCCATATCCAGGTTCGCCGTCAAAAATCGAGTGAAAAATTCCAACTCGGATCGATATAACTATCTCGAAATTCTGTGCTCGAATCTGGATCAAATCACTATGCGAATAGAATAATATACGTACATCCTACGTATCTATCTTTATTGATTATTAGCCAAATCAATCTCCATTTCTATTCACATCCACTTTAATTTCTATCCACTAATTCACAATTGCTTCAGTTCCATTTGGATTATCACTTTAATCCTTATCTCAATTGGTAATTAATCACAAATAGTTTGCACTCTGACCATTTTAAAATTAGAAAATAGCTTGAAAGGTTAAAAATAGATAAGTAGTTGAAAAATAATTATTAATTTGTAAAATAACTGTAAAATAGTTAAGTAATTATAAAATAGTTGGAAAATAGTCAAATAGTTATATAAATTTTAAATAATTGCAAAATAGTTGTAAAATAGTAATTAGTTATAAAGTAGTTGAAAAACAGTAATTAGTTTATAAACAGTTGAAAAATTGTTAAATAGTTTCAAAAGTAATTGTAAAACAAGTATAAGATAAATTGGCTTTAAAAAGAAAGGTTGTATATAGTAAATAGCTTGGAAAATAGATTTAAAACAGTTATATTAAAATAATTTATTTTGAAAATAGTCCAGATCCAAACTGTTCAATTTCCAATTTCCATTCCCAACAAAATCAATTTAAATTTCCACTTCCATTTAAATTGACTCAATTCTAATTTAAATAACTTCAATTTCCATTGAAATTGATTTAATCCCAATTCAAATCGAATTGATCCTCAATTTCTTTCCTAAATTCAAATCAAATTCCATTTGAATTTACTTATTCAATTTTAATCACAATTTCAATTAATTCAAATAAATTTCAAGTTGAACCAATTTCAATTCTATCAATTCCAATTTGAATTAGTTCCAATTCTCATTTGAATTTGAACTCATTCAACTTCAATTTCATTTCAATTAATCTAATTCAAATTTTCCCTTTGAATTTTTAAACTTATTCGTCTTCAATCCCAGTTCCAATTAATTCAATTCAAATTTCAAATTTAAACCATCCCGAATTATATAAATTCGAGTTAAATTTTTAAAGGTTGATTTAATCCTTAAAATCAAATCAAGTTATGTCTTTAAACCAATTAATTCTGAATCCAAATTCCATTTTTAACCCATTTCAAAGTTCAAATAATAATTCAAATCCTTTTTAAACAACTAAATCTGTGAAATTCAATTTATCTCTAAATTTCAATTTTAAAACCAAACCTTTGAAGTTTCATTTTAAACATTCAAATCTTAAGTCCAAAGTGAATCCACATCCTTAATTTCAAATTAAAGTTTAATTTCTCTTTTATTTCAATAATGGATATATTACCACAATCGATTTTTTATTCATTTAAACAAATCCAATTCATAATTTAAAGATTATTAATAGGATAATATTATCCAAATTATTTTAAAAAAACATCCATCCATTTCCAATTTCAGATGTCAAACCCATTTTGAGATCGCTTAAATTCCCAATCCAAATTAACCATTTAACTTTCCAAGTTAAATATCAATTTCATTTTGAAATTTTCAAGTCAGGTTGTTCCTTCTATACTTATTTAGCTTCTCCTAAGTTAAATTTAATTCAATTTAAAAATCCTGTTAAATTTACCCAATTTGAACTTCCATTTTCAAATTTTAAACTTCACATTAATAATCTTCCCACTTATAGATTCAAAAACTTATATCACTTTGGGTTTTACATCACATTCCAAATTTAAAACTCAACATTTAGAGTTTTGTTTCTTTATCACTTTGAAACAATTTTCAAATTCTAGACTCCGATTTAAAACTTCACAATTTATATCATCTTCAGTTCCAATTTATAAGTCATATTTACCTAAATGTTTTACTTCCTTAAAACATTTCATTATTAAACACAACAATCATTAATGATAATAACCAAGATTATCATATCTGAATACCAATTCATTTTTATCTTATTCTTACTTCTATAAATTCAGGATTTTAGTTCCAGCTTGGATCTATTTCAAACTTATCTTTATTTTATTATAATTTGGTTGTATTACCACTTAATTCTCATTATAAAATTTTCAAATAATACAACAACCAATTACCTTAATATATAAGTGTTAGAAGAATCATTGCTTTATATATAAACTTGTATAAAAGTCATTTACTTTTAAAACCATTATATAAGAAAATAACAAGTATGCTTTCTCATACACACACACACACACACACACACACACACACACACATTACACTCAACTCATTTTAAGGTATCATTTACCCTAACCTTAATGAGTACTCCCACCAGAGCCAAGGTTCTCGCTTAACCTTCGGCTCTGATACCAAATGAAACGACCTGAAATTTTCGATCCCGAAAATTCCAAATAGTTAGGAAAAGAAGAAAGAGATAGATCAAAAAGAAGAGCAGAATCACCAACATCTCACAATTCGTAGCGGATAAAATATAATAACAAATAATAACAGTTATACAAAGGAAAAACTGTACTTGTCAAAATTCATTTTTGTACATCAAAGTTACAACCTATAAACAAACTCAGGACTGATACAATCAACATGTCCCAGATATATACAATAATATAATACAACGGAAACACCACATACGTTCCTGCCATCCAGCTCGTCTCCTAAGCTCTAGAATGTCCTTACTTGAAAATCTGTAACACTCGGTCTGATCCGAGCATTACATCAAAGTAACACTCGGGTCAGGCTGGAAACCAGCGTGAGTAAACCCATCTAACATGGAATACAACAGCATAAACTTACATAAAACCCATGGTAACTCATATCAATTTACAAATTCACAATTTGTAATAGACATCACTTATTTCACACATCAAATTCTAAGTACCTAAACTTAGATTAAATGGTCCAATTCACTTAAATCATTCCATTCCAGCCTATTGATTTCACATATCAATCTATAAAGAATCTAAGTGGTTTCGGGTATTAGCTAATACCCAACTCCGGTCTCTTCAAATCCAGTGTCATCTTAACCCAAATTATTCAAGTAAATACAATTAAATTTTAAGTACTGGATGTCACTTTTACACCACAATTCATCATAGATAACCACATTATCCCTGTTCAACCCAACATATCATATTACAAAAACATTTCATATCACAATGCATCACAATCATATAACAGCGATAACAAATAATGCAAGGCATTCAAATATCATTCAATCATTCATAAGCAAGATAAATTAGTCATAACATTTCTGATTAATTTAATCAACTACCAATAAATTAAATTAATTCCTTTATTACTTATAAATCTTGCTTATTTAACGTTAATTAATTATATTCAGTTAATTAATAATCCCTTAATTATTTATCTTGATTAATCATCCTTGATTAATCATTCTCTAATTACATTATGTAATTATCCTTAATTAATTACACAAATTAATTAAACCCAAAACTACTACCATTCCTCAATTAATTACATCCAGTAATTACCTTCTAATTACTTCACTAAGTAATTATACTTTATAAAATACACTAAGTAATTTTACTTAACCCATCAATCCAACGATTATTTAAAATAATTAAACTAATTAATTAACTTAACTAATCACATAAATTTAATTAATTACCTTGAGTAATTAATTCCTCTTAGTACTTCCATTAAGTAATTATACTTAATCAATTTCAATAAATGATTATCTTTAATTAATTAATATAATTAATTATTTAAAATTAATCACATTATTTAATTATCTAATAATTCCAAGTTAATGATCTCCATTAACTATTAACAATTCTTTAATTACTTCTCTTAAGTAATTAAACTTAGATTAATCATTATTAATTACAAATTAATAAATCTTTAATAACCCTTTAATTAATCTCTAATTATTTAATTAATTAAGTTCTTAACTCTAACTTAATTAATCTTTAATTACTTTATTAATTAATTTCTAATCATTAATTAATAGTCTATAATTATCTAATTAATGATCCTTAATTTTTCCTTAATTAATTAATTTAAACCATTAATTACTTAATCAATCAATCCTAATTTATTAATTAATTTAAATTAATTAATTACCCTTATATTTCCTTATTAATTAAATGAATCACCAATTATTAAAACTTAATTATCTTTAAGATAATAACATCTTTCTTATTGATGGCTTAATTATCAGTTTCAAATACATTTGAAAACATTTTACTTTAAATTCTCTTTAAAATTTCATTTCAATATTAAGATTCAAAATGATTAGCAATTTAAACTTTTACCAAATTTAAATCAATTCATAAACCTTGTAAACAAATGTAAATAAACATTTATCTTATATAAAGAAACTTATATAAAGAAAAGTTTTAAACTAACTTACTTGATTATATTTAAAACTAAGCTTCAAAACAAATTAATCTTTTAACTTAAAAATTTAAGTCAAACTAATTTATATATCTTTCTATTCAAATAATAAAGGATTTTTTAATAAAGGAATACAAATAAATTTTTAACATTTTGTTGGAAAATAATTTATTCAGAACATACTTTTAAATATTTAAAGTGGTTAAAACATTTTGATTTTTATAAAACTTATTTATTTCAAAATTTGGGTACAATTCAATTTGAATCCACATTTTAAAACATGATTTAAAACTCTATTTTAAATCTTATTTTCAAAATTTTACTTTAGTTTTAAAATCTGGAAACCTGAAAGGTATAAAACCTGTAACAAGTAAATGACTCGAGCCATCATTCAAAAACTTCGAGTCAAAACCCACACAGCTTCGAGTAACACCCGCAATTGACACGAGTAAACTCGAGTACCCTTCTTCCCAAATTAGCTTACAGATACACCATCACCTCCGTGCACATGTACGATAGCTGCGTTCATCTCCAGTCATCCACGATGACTTCTCCACATCGTCAACCCTCCTCGTATTCTATTCTGATCATCAGAAAGTTGATCTCCCCTCGAAATCGAATTCGAGCCTCCTAGCACAAAACTGGGAAAATCATCGAACCTGGAAACTTCCATCATTCTCAAGTCTCCGGTCATCAGAGTGGCAATGCATCCGGCCACATCTTATATGATAACCCCTCTTCCATTTCCCAAAACCCCATGCAACTCGATTCACCATAGAAGCCGTGACGATCAAACATACCCAAGCTATCCAAACTAGGTTTACAAACTTCAATAATCAACCACCATCGCCACCATGCCTGGATAACCTTCTTGGCATTTTTCCTCTTATCTCCGATCATCCTACCATCACCAGAAGAAAACCCGAACTTCCAGATCTCATAGATGACCAGAAACACCCCATTTTCCCTTCTCTAATCAAACAAGAACCGCACCTAAATCCTATTATTAATTTTTTTGATATTACTTCTAAAAATCATAATTTTGGTTAAGTATTCAGATTTGATTACCGAATCAATGAATTAAAAAGTTCGAATTTTGAAATAAACCACAAGCTTGCCTGTTCTTGGTTTCCTAGAGCAATGTCCAATTTATTTTTACTTATATAAATTTTTAAACTTTAATTTATAATTAAACAAGCGATTTTTTTTATAACTTAAATCCTAGTAGTGACTAGATCAAAAGATAAAGAGTTTTAAATCAAAACATAGCTCAAAATTGGAAACAGAGATATTTACAGGCATTAGTAGACATGCACACATCATATATTCACATATACATGCAAAAACTTACTCATCTAAATTCACACAAATCATAATTATCATAGAGATAAACATGCAACCATATTTACTTAAGTTATTTTTAATAAAAATGTTACTCACCTGTTACAGAAGAATAGAGCACTTCTTGTTTTGAAAAAAAACTTTTGAATTTGAGTTGTCGGAATGCTGAAAATTGCTTGCTTCAGACAATTTTCCAGGTTGAAGGAAAATGCTTGTTACTGGAATATGCTAAGATGACTGAAGACTTGATTAACTTGCTTGCTGAGATGTTTTGCTTTGGATCAGGTTTTATTAGTAGTGGAGATGATCTTGCTTTTGAATTACATATTGAAGAAAAACTTGCAGGCTTTTGATCTTTTGATTTGGAAAATGGATTACAGGAATTTGTGTTTTTGAACTTAAGAGATGATTACAGTTTTCCTCAGTTTTGAACTTGGAAAGTGAATTACAGGGAGTTTTCTATGTTTGGAAGAAAGAAAATAGAAACGAAAGATGTTTGTTTAAAAAAACCCAAGAAAATGAAAATAAATCATGACACTTGTCCCATACCACATTTATTTCTTAACACTTGTTATCAAGTAAATTTTTATGCTAACACATGTATATGTGTATTTTCATTTATTTTTAAATTAATTTAAAAAACTTTTATATAGATATCCTAATTAGTTAATACATTTCTAATTTAATAAATGCTTTTGTAATTAATTTTCTAATTTATAAATACATAATCTAAATTATATAAATAAATTCCTTTAAAAAGAAAATAATACAAAAAATTTATATTCTCAATAAAATCAAATAAAATACATTTTAAAACCAAAGTATAATTTAAGATATATATATATATATCTATCTTTTAAATTTCAATTTAAATATCCAAATTCAAATTAAGTTTCAAATCAATTTTACATATACATAAAATTTCAACTTGTATATAATAATTCTACTTAAAATGTATGCATATATATACAACACAATTAGAAATATAAATATTTATTTGATCGGATTCATTTGTTCAATCTATAAATTCAATATTTCAATTAATTAACCCAATTATATTATCAATTACAGATGCCCAGAAATCTGGGTTATCACAAATGGGGTCGATGATATTTGAAGATTTAGTGAGTATTTGTCACGACCCTGACTCGACCTTCAAAAATCGGCACCGAATACGATTCTCGTATTCAAATGCCGTAGATCCAAACGTCGAACCTGGTTCGCCGGAGCTTATAACACATTAAGTACAACACAGCGGAAGAAACAGAATAGCATATATCAATATACAACATTGATATAATATCTAATACAATATGATATAATATCTAATACAATATGATACAACAGATGATACAATGAATATACAACAGAGATATGATACAAGATAATAGCAGCGGAAAAGAAAAGATAACACCAACAGCGGAACAATATCTCCAATATAATCTTCAAGAAAGAACTCCAGTATCGGTAATCCCCATCTCCAAAACACCAATCCAGCAATAGCTCGAACTCCCAATCACGATGCACGAAGATAAGCAAGGTCAGTTCAGATCCGAAGACCGAACTAGCTCTAGATAATCTACTAAACCTGACTATCTGAAAAACCCAACTCTAGACTGCCCGTGTGGGAAAATAGGGGCACCCAGAGTTTAGGAAAGGAACAATAAACTCCAGGTCAGTCGTGGGACTGGTATGAGCAAACAAAAACATTTGGTCTTTTAAAACAAACAAAAGAATTTAGGTTTGAAATCCGCAATGCTTTTTAGAAAATGAAACTACCATAAGGCCTCCCGCCACACACACAATGCAAACGCAGACTTGGAGGAGATTTCTCCTTATGATAGTCAAATATGCTTAATACGAGAAAATTTCTTTTATATTATTACTATAAGTGCAAAGTGTGGAAAACCATTTCGAAAGTATAATATAAATCCTAGCCAGCATAGGCATTCCGAACTATGCCTACTATAGCTACCATCTAAACAGTGGTGACCACCATAAGTAAATGGCAGGTTTTACAACTAAAACCGTACAAGGTACGTATTGGATGAATGGATTTCCAACAAATGGTCAGGCTAAGGAACTTCCTACTGTCTATGGGATCGCCTCGGGCGGGACGTCCCGAGAACCTAATCGGATCTCTTCCAACACAAGGCCGGGTTACCTCTGTAACTAGGTAACTACTACTCGAGCATGCCATCCCCCGGTCCTTTGGGACCTTTATCTGAGGCGCCTCAAAACCACAAAGCAATCACAAAGTAATAGATCTGCAGTATCCACATGAGTAAGCATCTGGGCTCCATACCATGATACCATCCTTTACCAGAAGGGAATGACACACCCTAAAGGGCGCGACCCTCATAACCTTGCCGCATCTTTCCTGTTTCGACCATTTCCGGGGTGTGAGGTCCTGATGCAGTCTCGTCCACAAATCTACGCTTTATAAAAAGGCCATGCTTTGATCACAAATGATCAACAAATGATCATCAACACACAGCAGCACTTAGCATGCCACACTACCAAATTGGGAATATATCACTGATAAATATCAACTACATAACCTCTGAGCTCGTACGTCTCAGAGAAGGGTGTTAAGCTAAGAGAATAAATTCTCCGCCACCAAGCAGAAATGTATTTGATAGAGATCAGTTCAATATCTCAAAGTGTAATGTCGGACATACAACCATACAAGTCTGTTCCGGGTTCGAACAGAACTGAAGGCACTTCCGAAGAAGCCCTTGCAATCCGGGTATCCATAATCCCGATCGGACTTCCCATCACTTCAGGAATCTCTATACCGTAGCTACTCGGTGCAGAGACAATCGATAGGTTATCCTAACGTTCTCGAAGACACCCGGTCTTCAACGCCGGTCTTTAAATGCAATCCATAACGTCGTATCATTATTCGGAATGGGTTATATGACACAAGGTCCTCTCCCGGCTAAACCGAATAATGAGCGCAATATTTTAAAACATATGGATATGGGATTTCAGTTAAGTCACAACTTAAAAATCCAAAGCTTTTCTTTAAATGGTTTAAACAAATTACCATTTTAAATTTTTAACAAAAGGATTTGTTTCCACAAAGTTCACCCAGTTTCACAAAGATCTATTTATAGATTTCCAAAACAATTTCCATTTTAATTGGATTAACTCATTTAAATCTTTAAATCAAAATTTAACTTATAACTTTCGAAACACGTTTCCAAAGATTTATCTATAACTTGGAAGACCGTCTTTATTTTAGACTTGAAATCCTTCTTACACAAATTAGAAATTCATTTCTTATGTGAAAGCTTCTATTATTTGAAAACGAATAGTTTTCGTTTCAGAAAGATTCAATTATATTTATACAAGTTAAAATCTTTGGGTTTAATTTTTTTTATAAGTCCCAAAACATCACCTTTTTAAAATGGTTTAAAAACCCATATAAGCCCATTTATAGGTTGAATAACCTTTTTAACCCTAGTTCCCAAATCATAGAATTCAATTCAAATATTGAATTCAAATTTAAATCAAATTATTCAAATTTCAAAACTCAATCAAGTTATTTAAAATAACTTTTATTTTTGAAATTCATTTTCAAAAGCTTCAATTCTAATTCCGAAACTATTTTGGATTCAAAAATTCAATTTTAAAAACAATTTCCAAAATCTATGACTTAACCCATTTCCGCGTGCAATCCATATTTGTGTGTGTATAGTGTGGTCCAGGGTTCAACTCAATGGTGCACAACATCATCACAGATTCAATCATATCGATAAGCGGTATATCCCATAACGTTTATCTTTATTCACAGATTCATAGATAAAATAAATTTATCAATCACAAAGATTCATCATTATGATTCGATGTGGGTTTCGGATAACCAACTACAATCCGACTCCCTGTCGCATCGAAATTCAAATATCGTTCTACGGGTCAAGGGGTTTTTATATTCATGTAACGGTATATTCATCACAAATATATCAGCTCAGCACAAAGCATCACATAGCATCATATCACATATCAAATACATCAATCCATCACAAAGCATTCAATTGGCAATCAAACATCTACAATTAAGATGAATAAATCTGTGTGGTTTTAAATCTATTCCTCACATAATCACTTTCATTAGTAATTTTTAATCAATGATTAATTATCATTAATTTCAATTGATTAAGCCTTAATCCCCTTCATTAATTAATCATTTCTTTAATTAATTATCCTAATTAATTAAACCTTAATTGTAATTAATTGAATCTTAATTACTTATATTAATTAATTATTCCTTAATTAATTACTTTAAATTTATGAACCCTTAATTTTTGATTAAATATCAATTATAATTAATTATCCTTAATTGATTAATTTATGGATTTATAATTCCTTAATTAATTACAACAATTAATTACTCCTTCATTAATAATGATTTCTTAATCTCTTTATGTTAATTAACCTTTAATTAATTATTCTTAATTTAATTACCTTAATTAATTAACCACATTAATTAATTATGCTTTAAAGTAATTAACCCTTAATACTTGATAAATCAATCTTTAACCTTTGATTATCTATTCTTAATTACTTTCACTAAGTAATCATTAATTATTTGATCAATTAACTTAAATTACTAATTAATATACTTTAATTAATAAATGCTCAATTATTAATAAATTTAGTCTTAATTATAACTAATTATCCTTTAATTGATTTTCTTAACTATTAATGAATTAATCATAATTACAATTTATTACTTACTTGATTATCATTAACGATATAAGTCAACTTATTTTTAAGTAAAAAAAAAATTTGAAACGTTTGACCTTTATTTCTAATTCACTTATAAAGTTTCATTTAAAATAACCTGTTACAAATGTAAATTTAAAACTTAATTGTTTTTAAAATCCTTTATTTCAAAACTTTTAATTTATACTTTCTATTTAATAAATAAATCATCATTCATAAGGAGGAATAGTTTCAGGAATTCATTTAACAAATTCATTAAAGTTTTAAAAACTGGAATATAAAAATTTCCAGGCAAACCCGAGTATCCCCCAGGGCTAAACCCCAATATACTCAAGTTTTACTTCGAGTTTTCCCCAATTTGACCCGAGAGCCCCCAAAAGTCCAACTTAAAAAAAATTCTAAGTTATTTCGCTCTGCAGCCAATTCCTACTTCGGGTCAGCGTTATGTTTTTCTCGAGTTCAACCCAAGTATCCTCCCTCATCTCCCCCAAACAACTCAACAAAAACCAAATGCGAGAAAACGTGCGCGTGTAAGGTGCACATCATTCCGTCCATCACCGACCCACCGTGCCACCTTCAACGTACCAAAGACGACCACCTCAGCTCAGCCAACCCTCGAGATCGACGAATTTAAGCAAGAACTAAAATCGAGATGATGGGTTCAACCTGGAAACCCAACCCAGAAACACACCATCACCTAAATTGACCTCGCACCGCCGCCTGACGCCACCAGAACCCAACCAACTTCGTCCATAGTTGCCTCAATGACCCCTGAACCCTTCCCCCCGGGACCGATCATCTCAGACCCCTCGACGATGACGCGGTTTGCTTAAGAACGCGAGCACCTAAAACATGCCCACAAAGCCTAAATCCTCATCATACAGCTTCTCCGATGATCAAAAAATGTTGTGTCCATTTTTCTGATGATCATCAGCGCTCATGCTAACCCTGACGCCAAGCTCGAGATCATACGTCTCGAGGTCACCGGAATTTTTCACAAATTGAATTTCCATTCAACTCGAAATGCCACTCGATCAATCAAGTTAAAAATCTTGATTTTTACTTTAAAAATCATGGTTTTCGAAGACAAATTATATTGTGCAATTGAATCAAGATTTTAAAACATTCGAATTTTATGAAATTTCAATTTCTCCTGTATATATTTCTTTCCAGTAAGATATAAAAATTTTTCTCCAATTTCCACTAAAAATATATTTAAAGCTTGGATCTCACTTTGATAAATACATCTTATTCATGCCTAAAATATACCAATGATTCGAGGAAAAGTTTGAGTTTTTAAAACAAATTCTGAAACCTGTTAACACATAGCAGAGCACTGTGTATATACCATACATACAATCAATTTCATACTCATATATTCATACATAAAACAACATGCAGGCATATTAACCATCATTTCAGAGCATCATCAATACGATATCAAAGTGTATAGGTAAATGGAAGTTGGTTTGCTCACAGGCATGAAAATAGAGAAGCAATTAACAGCAAGACTTATATATATATATATATATATATATATATATCAGGTGAAAGAGGATGAAGGATTGCTCATAGTTTTTGAAGTCTGGACAGAGACAGGCTTGATATTTTGTAACTTGAATATGACCCACTCGCATTTGCCTTGACACTTCAGATCTGAATCTGATGATTTTCCTGTTTTGATTTACCTTTTGTTCTCTGGTTTCTATTGTTTGTTGGTTTGATGTTTAAAATCTTTGTTTTTATTACTGATTACTAACATCAAATTCATATTTAAAAATAAAGAAATTTTCTTACCTTTGAATTATCTTAGAAATCACTGCATTGCCAACAACCTGAAACACATAAATCTGATTGCTTAATTTTGAATTGCTTCCAGGTTTGAATGCATTGGTTTTGATTTCAGGTTGCTCTCAGGCTCCATGAAAATCTGGTCATAGTTTCCAAACTGAACTTTTGTTCTTTTTTTTCTTTGAAACATTACTTTGATTGCTGTTTGTACCAGAGTTTTGAAATGAACTCAGGCATCATTTGTCTGGGTTTGAGAAATGTAAACATGAGTATAGCCTGGTTTTCAAACTTGTGAAGCCAAATCTTTTTGTTTAATGTTTGTTTAGATTTTGCTGAAATGTTATATGATGGCATATGGGAAGATGTAAAGACTTCTTGTAATTTTGAATCTCATATTTTAAAAAAAAAGTAATGATGCCATTTTGTATATATGTAGATGTGTGAGATCTTTTAAAGTATGTTTACATTTGTTTGGATATATACATATATACAATAAATTTTGTTTTTTTTTGTTTTTTTTTTGTTTTACCCTTTTGTATTATTAATTTGTTAATATGGAAGTAATTTGTATTATTTATATCTTCATATTTCTAACATTTGTAAACATTTTTACATTTTAAATTTTGTGAATATACAACTATATTTATTTTCAAAAGAAGATGTATTTTAAATCTTTTTATCAAAACAAATAAATAAGTATATAATATGTGTATATTGGAATTTAATCCTTTAAATAGATTTTGTAAATTTTATTTATATCTATTTTGTAATATTACTTTTAAACCAATATCTTTAGTTCATTATATTTTTCTTTTGAATTAAAACCATTATATCTTTTAAATAAATAATCATCTATATATATATATATTATTTTAAACTTTTATTTCTTATTTTTCAATACATTTGTATTTGAAATTCAAAATTCAAATTCCATCTTTATAATATATTTATAAGATATTTACCTTTGAATTCCAAATAGGAATCTTATTAACATCAATTTATTGAATTTCTTAAATCAATTCCTTTATTTACTATCTTTTAAAATATATATTTATTCAAATCAAATTCAAATGATCTTATAAAAATCCATTTATATAAATAGATATACATACATCTAATTGAATTTGAAAATTCAAACACAATGCGGATTTTTACTCACAATTTAATTTCAAAAATTAAACTAATTAACAAATTATCTTAACCAAAATTTCAGGGATGTTACAGATTTCCCCCCTTAAATAAATTTCGTCCTCGAAATTTGCAAGGAAGACGAGAAAGAATAGACGATAGAGAAATATCTTTCCAAATCAAACTGGATATCAATTCTGTATTTGGCTTACCAAATCAGAATATCGACAATATGAGAACAAACTCATACAATATTGCACAAGATATTTAGGTCCATCGGTCTACGAACATATAAGGGTATTGATTAGTTCGAAGGGATAACTAATCGTTCGTAGAACATATCGGATACCAAAGAATAGATAGATGGATTCAATCTTCTATAATTTCTCAAACACTGGATACGGATTCTAAACTCAAGTCGGAATACCCCAAAATATACATGACTCGTCCCACTTCGGACTTTGATACTCCCAAGAAATTATAATAAAATTTCAAATTTGGTTTTAACCTATATCGTTTTATTGATACAATTCAAATTTAGCTTCATATTAGTTAACCAATTTACTTAATTTAAAATTTCCAATTTATTTAATATAAAATTTCAAATTCAAATTCATTAGAGTTTAGATCGAATAGCTGATAAGAAACTGATGAAGATACGAAGTAAGAATTTTCTACAACGATTCATAGGGCCACCATCACACCGAAACTTCTTTCTGGAGCTATCACGAAGCAATGAAAAGAATTTAGAATCGAATCAAAGAAGATTGAGAAGAAAGGTTGTTTCCACTGTTGCAGGGTATTGACCATTTGTAGTGGTACTTCCCTGTCCCCTATCTCAACCTCTTCTCGCACTCATACATACTATCGGTGAATAGTAAGAGAATTTACAGAGGCGTTCGAACGGATATCTTAAGGATATACTCATTCTAGGGTATACTTCACCCTATCTCTAATGAGTTACTTAATGTGTCATACTCCTGAGCTAAAGTTTTAATCCTCAGCTCTGATACCAAATGTAACGACCCTGACTCGACCTTCGAAAATCGGCACCGAATATGATTCTCGTATTCAAATGCCGCAGATCCAAACGTCGACCTGGTTCGCCGGAGCTTATAACACATTAAGTACAACACAGCAGAAGAAACAGAATAGCATATATCAATATACAACATTGATATAATATCAGATACAATATGATACAACAGATGATACAATGAATATACAACAGAGATATGATACAAGATAATAGCAGCGGAAAAGAAAAGATAACACCAACAGCGGAACAATATCTCCAATATAGTCTTCAAGAAAGAACTCCAGTATCGGTAATCCCCATCTCCAAAACACCAATCCAGCAATAGCTCGAACTCCCAATCACGATGCACGAAGATAAGAAAAGTCAGTTCAGATCCGAAGACCGAACTAGCTCCAGATAATCTACTAAACCTGACTATCTGAAAAACCCAACTCTAGACTGCCCGTGTGGGAAAATAGGGGCACCCAGAGTTTAGGAAAGGAACAATAAACTCCAGGTCAGTCGTGGGACTGGTATGAGCAAACAAAAACATTTGGTCTTTTAAAACAAACAAAAGAATTTAGGTTTGAAATCCGCAATGCTTTTTAGAAAATGAAACTACCATAAGGCCTCCAGCCACACACACAATGCAAATGCAGACTTGGAGGAGATTTCTCCTTATGATAGTCAAATATGCTTAATACGAGAAAATTTCTTTGATATTATTACTATAAGTGCAATGTGTGGAAAACCATTTCGAAAGTATAATATAAACCCTAGCCAGCATAGGCATTCCGAACTATGCCTACTATAGCTACCATCTAAACAGTGGTGACCACCATAAGTAAATGGCAGATTCTACAACTAAAACCGCACAAGGCACGTAATGGATGAATGGACACCCGGTGCAGAGACAATCGATAAGTTATCCTAACGTTCTCGAAGACACCCGGTCTTCAACGCCGGTCTTTAAATGCAATCCATAACGTCGTATCATTATTCGGAATGGGTTATATGACACAAGGTCCTCTCCCGGCTAAACCGAATAATGAGCGCAATATTTTAAAACATATGGATATGGGATTTCAGTTAAGTCACAACTTAAAAATCCAAAGATTTTCTTTAAATGGTTTAAACAAATTACCATTTTAAATTTTTAACAAAAGGATTTGTTTCCACAAAGTTCACCCAGTTTCACAAAGATCTATTTATAGATTTCCAAAACAATTTCCATTTTAATTGGATTAACTCATTTAAATCTTTAAATCAAAATTTAACTTATAACTTTCGAAACACGTTTCCAAAGATTTATCTATAACTTGGAAGACCGTCTTTATTTTAGACTTGAAATCCTTCTTACACAAATTAGAAATTCATTTCTTATGTGAAAGCTTCTATTATTTGAAAACGAATAGTTTTCGTTTCAGAAAGATTCAATTATATTTATACAAGTTAAAATCTTTGGGTTTAATTTTTTTATAAGTCCCAAAACATCACCTTTTTAAAATGGTTTAAAAACCCATATAAGCCCATTTATAGGTTGAATAACCTTTTTAACCCTAGTTCCCAAATCATAGAATTCAATTCAATTATTGAATTCACATTTAAATCAAATTATTCAAATTTCAAAACTCAATCAAATTATTTAAAATAACTTTTATTTTTGAAATTCATTTTCGAAAGCTTCAATTCTAATTCCGAAACTATTTTGGATTCAAAAATTCAATTTTAAAAACAATTTCAAAAATCTGTGACTTAACCCGAAATGCCGTTCAACTCGAAATGCCACTCGATCAATCAAGTTAAAAATCTTGATTTTTACTTTAAAAATCATGGTTTTCAAAGACAAATTATATTGTGCAATTGAATCAAGATTTTAAAACATTTGAATTTTATGAAATTTCAATTTCTCCTGTATATATATTTCTTTCCCAGTAAGATATAATTTTTTTTCCAATTTCCACTAAAAATATATTTAAAGCTTGGATCTCACTTTGACAAATACGTCTTATTCATGCCTAAGATATACCAAAGATTCGAGGAAAAGTTTGAGTTTTTAAAACAAATTCTGAAACCTGTTAACACATAGCAGAGCACTGTGTATATACCATACATACAATCAATTTCATACTCATATATACATACATAAAACAACATGCGGGCATATTAACCATCATTTCAGAGCATCATCAATACGATATCAAAGAGTATAAGTAAATGGAAGCGGGTTTGCTCACAGGCATGAAAACAGAGAAGTAATTAACAGGCAGACTTATATATACATACATATATATATATATATATATATATATATATATATATATATCAGGTGAAAGAGGATGAAGGATTGCTCATAGTTTTTGAAGTCTGGACAGAGACAGGCTTGATATTTTGTAACTTGAATATGACCCACTCGCATTTGCCTTGACACTTCAGATCTGAATCTGATGGTTTTCCTGTTTTGATTTACCTTTTGTTCTCTGGTTTCTGTTGTTTGTTGGTTTGATGTTTAAAATCTTTGTTTTTATTACTGCTTACTAACATCAAATTCATATTTAAAAATAAAGAAATTTTCTTACCTTTGAATTATCTTAGAAATCACTGCATTGCCAACAACCTGAAACACATAAATCTGATTGCTTAATTTTGAATTGCTTCCAGGTTTGAATGCATTGGTTTTGATTTCAGGTTGCTCTCAGGCTCCATGAAAATCTGGTCATAGTTTCCGAACTGAACTTTTGTTCTTTTTTTTTTCTTTGAAACTCTACTTTGATTGTTGTTTGTACCAGAGTTTTGAAATGAACTCAGGCATCATTTGTCTAGGTTTGAGAAATGTAAACATCAGTATAGCCTGGTTTTGAAACTTGTGAAGCCAAATCTTTTTGTTTACTGTTTGTTTAGATTTTGCTGAAATGTTATATGATGGCATATGGGAAGATGTAAAGACTTCTTGTAATTTTGAATCTCATATTTTTAAAAAAAAAAGTAATGATGCCATTTGTTATATATGTAGATGTGTGAGATCTTTTAAAGTATGTTTACATTTGTTTGGATATATACATATATACAATAAATTTTGTTTTTTTTTGTTTTGTTTTACCCTTTTGTATTATTAATTTTTTAATATGGAAGTAATTTGTATTATTTATATCTTCATATTTCTAACATTTGTAAACATTTTTACATTTTAAATTTTGTGAATATACAACTATATTTATTTTCAAAAGAAGATGTATTTTAAATCTTTTTATCCAAACAAATAAATAAGTATATAATATGTGTATATTGGAATTTAATCCTTTAAATAGCTTTTGTAAATTTTATTTATATCTATTTTGTAATATTACTTTTAAACCAATATCTTTCTAAGCTAAGTTCATTATATTTTTCTTTTGAATTAAAACCATTATATCTTTTAAATAAATAATCATCTATATATATGTATATTATTTTAAACTTTTATTTCTTATTTTTCAATACATTTGTATTTGAAATTCAAAATTCAAATTCCAAATTTATAATATATTTATAAAATATTTACCTTTGAATTCCAAATAGGAATCTTATTAACATCAATTTATTGAATTTCTTAAATAAATTCCTTTATTTACTATCTTTTGATATATATATTTATTCAAATCAAATTGAAATGATCTTATAAAAATCCATTTATATAAATAGATAAACATACATTTAATTGAATTTGAAAATTCAAACACAATGCAGATTTTTACTCACAATTTAATTTCAAAAATTAAATTAATTAACAAATTATCTTAACCAAAATTTCAGGGATGTTACAGTATTGATAAAGCAGGGGTTATATATGGTATTTATTTGAGCCATGATGGGATTTGATCTCCATGACTGACGATCTAATATCCATGATGGGCGATTTGATCTGCATGACGGGTGATCTTTAACCCTGATCAGCGTAATGGGCATTCTAGCTTCCTGGCCTATCGAGTGACATGGATTTGAGCAATTAGGAACCAGGACTTTGATTAGTCCTTGACCATGATGGATCTTTCAAGTTATCTTGTATCCAACACATTGAGTGAGTTAATGTGAGGATGGTGAAAGTGTGTTATGGATCGTGTAATATGGATATATGATAACACAGAGTGTAGTGATGATAGCTATACAGTAAATAGTGCAGAATATAAAAGCAGTATAATAAAGATGACACTAGAGACTTTTATACTGGTTCGGAGCTCCGTCCTACGTCCAGTCCCAGACTCCTTCTGGAATTTCACTATAAAAAAACCCTCACTTAACCCGGAGGAACATGTCTATAAACCCCTAAGCAGCCGAACAGGGACCTGAGCAGCAGGACGGGATTTCGCCTCAGCGGCCAAAGAGGACTTCACACGCCTAAGCAGCAGAACATGAATACAAAAGATTGTTTTGACCTTTTGTGTTGTAATAACACGGATTTGTCACTCGTAGTACACCCTTCCTATAATCTTTTCCTCAAGTATTATGTGTGTAGTTGTGTGTATACGAAGATTAGGAAATTTCAAATTGCTTGAAGAATATGGAAATGAATATGTAAGCAATGAACGTATGAATTCAAGAGAGTAGTTAATTCAGAAAATATGATTCAAGTATAAGTAAGTAAGTAAAGTAATTTAATCTTGAAATTCATGCATATATACAGTAGTTAAGAAGTTGCAACTACTGGTGAAGAGTTCTCAATGAATAGCAATGGCTGTAACTCTTCGTGAGGACGAAGGCTATTCAAAAAGGAAATGTCTTTTTAAAAAAATAGCAGTTAGAACCAGGTCAGTCGACTGGTCTATGAACTTCAGTCGACTGAACTTGAAAATATAAACGTGTATACATATGTGCACAAGTTCAGTAGGCTGTTTATAGATATTCAGTCGACTGAATGACTTTGTTCAGTCGACTGAATTCAATTGATAATCAAAAATCACCATAGCGTTTGGTTAGTGAACTTGCCTTCTAAATTAGTGACTTGCGTTCGAGCCCCGCTCCATGCATTTTTTGAAAACTTGATTTTGATTAAAATAAGCATGCAAGTTTATTTGAATGTGAATGATGATTCTTGAGGAAAGAACTAAACTGGACTCTATATCCAAACTTGATGAAACTTGTTAAAAAATGCATAACTATATGAACCATACTTTGAGTCGTTGAGTCCGGATGTTGTTGTAGTGGTAGATTCATGAATTGTTGTTTCATTTCAGTAATCAAAACCTATGATCCAACATTCTCCCCCTTTTTGATGATTACAACTCTGTTTGCTATGGAAGAATCTTCGACAAGCTTTGTTGACTTATTTCTCCCTCAGAATATATTCCTGTAATTGTGCTATAGATTTCTCCCCTTGAATCTACGCAATATATTCGTGTAAATAATTAATATTTTCTCCCCCTTAATCTGAGCTTGCATCGTTTATTCCTGCAAATAGCGTTAGAGCAATATCTTCCTCCCCCTTTGTCATTGACAAAAAGGAGAGTTTATATGATGACATAAATTATATTCCACATAAGTGTTTAATATAGAACACTATAAAACAAAATAACTACTACTTACAATGTAAGGTATTAAAAAAAATTAACATTTAATGCACGAGATACCCAAGGTTCTTATAATTTCCTAATTTTTAGGAAACCATACACATTTGGGTGCGGTTGAACCTTTATAAATATAATATTCATTATTAACTACCATATCAAAATAATTATCAATGTATTTTTCTTTATTTTTCGAATTAACAGGAATCCAAATACTTAGATAATTTTTATTCATATTTCCCGTCAATGATTTTGTACTTCTAAAGAAATTATAAACATTATTGGTCAGAGCGGTATTTAAATTTCTATAAAAATTGGATTTAGACTTTACTCGTAATCTAGTACTAGCACTAACATATTTACTACACATGAAAGCGTGTCTAATGCTATTTCTATGATCAGTTTTATTATATCATAAACCACTTTTATCATGTAAAGGTCTAGAACTGGATAAAATCATGTTTGAATCATTTTGACCTTTACCAAATTTTGTAACTTCAGCGCTAAGTTTGTCAAATTTAGGTTTAAAGTCACAATTATTATTTTCGAAAGAAATATTATTATTATTCAAAATATCAATTTTCTCATTTAATTTAGAGTTCTCGTTTTTTAATCTATAGTTTTCATTTTTGAGAAGGAAATTTTGAGATTCTGAATTATGTAAAGAGGATTGTAATAAATCATTTTGTCTTTTTAAATCAAAAATTTCTTTTGAAATTTTTTCCCTCTTTCAAATATGGTGTTTTGTTCATTTAGAAAATCTTTAACAGTTAAAATTTAACTTCTCGTTTTCAAGTTCAACAGATTTCATCTTTTCTAAAATAATAAAATTAAGATTTGAAATCTTAATGCTTATACTGATTAATTCATTTTATTATCTTTTACTGAAATTTGTAAATTAGAAAGTACCTTTTTATAGTCCTCACTGGTGGCTTTGACAGGGATTTTGCCTATTGTATTTCGACTGGATCGTTTTCTGACCATTATTCTATAATGTTGTGACGATCCCTAGAATTCTAGCCTCTCATACCAAATGAAAGTAAATGTTATCACTTAGGATCGTGTAATATTGAATGTATTATAATCTAAAAGTGGAAACATATAATAATAGTAAAGTAAATAAGAATAAGCACACTAGGAAGATGGATGTTTTGTTTGTCTGATTGTTTTCCACCTTATCACCCTAGGGATACCATATGAGACCATTATTATTGACGTCTAGACAACCTTTAGTACTTTTATGCATATTACACCTGTGATGATTACGATGTGGAGTAGCATCTATTTTGTATATGTGCTAACTCTATGGATGCAGGGACTGGTAAGGTAAGATTATTCATACCTTTTGTCCTATTATAGTGGCATATTAGTATTTGGAGATTTATCACCTCTCACGCCAGACTATTGTCAACCAGGGTTTTATGCTTTGCTTCCTATTACTCCGGATACTCTTAATGAGTAGATTAGGGATATCAAGTCTGGTGGCGCGTGGAGCTGGAAAGGTGGCAAGTAGGAGTCTGTTCTCTTGTATTATTATATTTACTCATTTTCTATTCTGCTGCACAGCATTATGGGGCTTACTAGTGCCTTTATTCCTAATAACAATTATTATGAGTTATTATTTGATGTATAATTCTATTTCTTATGTTGCACACTGTATGGATCCATTACTCTGATTTTGTCACTTATTTAAGGTTTCGCTTATTTTATATCTGAGATGTTTACTATTATATTTTCTTTTATATGCTGTGAGATATACGATAGGTTCCAAAATGTGATATTTAAGTTACTTTATGAACCCCTAACGGTCGCTCCGCATTGACTCAGCACCACTGCAGTGCACCGTACAGGCATATTGGGTGTCGATGGTGTAGGACGGTCGTCACAACTGTGGCATAAATATGAGGATGGTGTCGATACATGTCCCAGGAAGGTGTTAATGAAGATAATTGCGGGATGAGGATGTTGGTTTTAAGGAGATGGCAAAGCCGACTTTAAAGTGAAAGGCAACCTTGTTTTCAAAGTGGTGATGAATTAGACTTCAATAGGATAGTGATGCATCTTCTAGCAAAATCAATGCAGTCTTGGAGGAGATGACGATATTGTCCCTAAAGAGAGGTTGGTGTAGTTTTCAATGGGACATAACGCAGTATCTCAAGAGACATGGCATAGTATTTATCTTTTGCAGGTAGGTGGACTCTTCGCTTTTGCTTGTAAGCAGTACTTTTTCATCATTTTTTGAAGGAGTAACTTCCTTTTTTCCTCCTACTATAAGTCATTACATTACCATTGTAATTCGTATAGGGAGATTGCATGATCTTTCTTTGATTCATTTTAATTGATATGATATTTTCCATCTTTGATCCCTTTTTTATGCTATTGATTGTATGTAGACCGAATATTCATCATTTTGTCTTTG
The DNA here is from genome assembly GCA_030765085.1 of Allium cepa. NCBI lineage: Eukaryota > Viridiplantae > Streptophyta > Magnoliopsida > Asparagales > Amaryllidaceae > Allium > Allium cepa. The sequence goes on from CM060943.1 coordinate 725,381,274, forward strand.
ATCATAGTTTCTTGGGTTTGAAGGTGTTCAACTTTGTGCAATTTCCTTCTTTTGGTAATACGTAGCTCTATCTGTGCTCATTTTGTTGACCTGCGTTACACATGTTTACAAAAGTAGACTGTGTGTAACATGTTGTCCCCTAAGTCTACGCTAGTATGTTAGTGAGGACTTATCGTCTTCAGATCTAGTTTTGTCTAATGTCTAACCAGTCACATCGTATTTAATAGTTTTTTGTTACAGATGGCTATTTTTCAGGCAGTTATATACAAGTCGTTTCAAATTTCAAAAAATTCTCCTCGTTCTTTGTGTATTTTTGAGTTGCTATTATTACGATCTGATGGTCACTGTTTATCGTGCATTTAAAGTATTTAGAGTTGTGGTTCTCTTACAAAAAACTATATAAATTCCTCCTCCCTATTTCATTTCTCTTTTTCCTACTCAAGAAATTCTTCTACTTGAAGTGGCCTTTCTTCTTGCTTCTCCACAATGCTCTTTGCTTTGATTCTCGGATCATTCAAATCACAAGTTAGACCCCCTCCTCTCTATTTTTTATATTTTCATTCCATAAATTTTTTTTAATCTTTCTCTTCCCTTTGATTCATTCTTATACATATCTACACCTTATATGTGTTCTGGGAAATGTCTATGTTGGTTGTTCGATTGATTTGGTATTTTAGATAAGCTTGTTTCTTTTATGCGTCCTCCATGTGGATTGATTTGATTGATTGATTAACCGGTTCCATTTTTATAATCACATATTTCCCTTTTTATTACAGACCCCAACAATATCCTTCCATTTCATTCATTTTATTTTTAGTTTACTCGTAGCTTAAGCAAATCCTTCAACACTTCGGCTCATGGTTCAACTTCTTTAACTGAAATAACTTGGCCATTTGTGATGAAGGTCAAGTGCAAGGGATTTTGGACCATTTTGGGTTTGCATATTATTGCTTAGGGTTCTTTCCCCCTCTGGCCCCACAATAATTCCCCAAGAAGGATTTCTTTCGATAACATCAGAACACATCCAAAATGGGTTTTATCTTCCACCCCAATGCATCATTAGGGAATGGTTAGCAGCCGTTAATTTATCGACAGCCCATCTGCCTTCATTTCTTATTACTTGCCCATGTCCACCTTTATCTTGTACTCTGAGCACTTAAATGTTCCTCTTACACGTCATGTACTACTGTTCTTGAACTCGATTCATGGGAACATGGATGTTGGCTACAATGGATTCTTTTATGTTCAAGCTTTAATATCCCTCTTCATAGTCTCTCCTCGTAAAACTCAAAGATGGGCGGACCATTTTTTTTATATCTCTAGTCAGTTCGGTTTTATTCCCTCTTTTAGATCTTCTAGTATTGTTATCACCATTTTATCATTTTGTTTTTCATTATTCCTATTACTTTTAAGCTGCACTGATCTATATGCTCTTGCTCTTCTTCTTTCCTTCCTTCTCTATCTTTTTTTCCAGTTAAACAACCTAACTTTCTCTATAAGGAACGAGACTCATTTTTAGTGCACAGAACCAACATACTCGATCTCGAAAGGGATATCCGTAGAGGTTCTAATGTTTTTACTGGAGCATTACTATGAAAATATGGCTTTCTAGACTGATGCCATCACTTTTCCCGTTCATTGTTTGCTTATGATTTCGTTCTCTATGCCACATGGTATATTTTTTATTTGCATGAACATGGTAGTGTACATGAGTTAAGATACATGTATGTTCTTATGTATGCTGAATAATGGCCACTTTTACTTATGTTATCTTTTATTTAACATTATATATGTCTTTAAGGACTTAATTGATTGAATTATGCAAGAAACATATCTGAACTCTTAGATGCATTCAGACCCAAGAAATCAATCAAGAGGAAAAGGGTTAAAGTTGGAGACGGGCGATACATGGTGGTTCTGCCATTCCTCCTCCTCCTTTTGCTGACGTTCCTATAATGGTAGTGCCTCTCCATAATATGCTTCCTACGTCTCAATGCTTCTTGCCTCTGCCAAAGGGCAATGTCGTATCAAATTTAGATGAGTAGACGCGACTGCAAGTGATTGATGATGTCTCAATTCTCGGCTTTGCACCCTTTTCTTCATTGCTTCTTCCGGTTATAGAGCCTCCTTCTACCAAAGTTTTCCAAAGTCTTCATAGGAGTATATCTTAAGTAATATTTCGATTCCACTTTTGAAGATAATTTTTTTATATCAGTTGAAAATTACTTATGCGCTTATTCTTTCTTCACAGGGCTATGCTTTGGCCGTGGAATTGCATTGTTGAGTTGAGTCTACCGAACTAGCACTGATAACTTCATTAATCGTAGTTTGAAAACCTAAGGAGGAAATAAAACTCGAGAGAAAAAGGGAGGAGAGGTACAAGAAGGAGCATATAACATCCCCATTTTAAAGCTCAAAACTAGCCGCTACAAATGCTGCAATCATCCATAGTATTAATTCTCGATGACAAAATGCAGTAATTTCAATGGTATCCACAATACTAGAAGCACGAGAGTATGAAATATTTCAAAAACACAATTTCAAGCAACCTTTCTCATTACACTTCAAATCAGCATTTCATATTCAGTACATAATCCCATAACGCTGCCCAGCTCAAAATAAATATATTATTATAAAATATGCCAAGAGCAACATATGACGATCCCTATGGATGAACAGAATTACTAAATAGACAGTTATAACATATTCCATTACATACGATAATCAATCATATGGGAATAGATAATAGAAATCTCCTATATAGCTAGTCGTTGCCTCTTGCACGTCTTTAGAAGCTTTATTCGCCAAAACCTACTAAACTTGAAAACCTTAACTCTTAGCCTACTTAAATTTAATTTTGAGCACCCAAGAGTTTAAGGAGAAAACATAAACTTCAAGTTAGATGTAGTCTGGTGTGAATAATAATATGACGTCTCAATTTATCAATCTTAAGTGAGACAATGTCGCCTAGCAGAATGGGTTTCCCCTCAATAATATCTTTTAAAAGCATATCCTTTCAATCAAAATCCTACAAACTAACAGGTTATAATAAACAATATACAATAACATGTTTGCATTCAAACTAGGCAATCAGTGGACTACCCATCCCAACATCATAGTTTTATCAGGCCGACTTTAAACCTATGGCTGACTCAAGCCAACCAAACATAATAAATGTTCTAACTTCTATTAGAGAAAAAATGAATGGTTTGTGCATAACTTATTACTTATATGGTCAACTGATCCTAAGGGTATTGCAGGCTCACCAATAACCTAACTCTACACTGTGTATTTCTTTCTGTATGCAATCTTCTTTTAGTCTTACCCATGATACAGTCCTATATGCTCGAATTTTGGACTTATATTAGCTAGGGGCAATCTTCCCCTTATTGATGATGACAATCACACAACCTTATAATATAAAATAATAGCTCCTCCTAAATATTTTTCATGTATAATAAATTTATTTTCCTCAATTTTATATAGATGTTAATATAAAATATTTAAAGCACGTGTTCTTCTCCCTCTTTGTCATCAACAAGAAGGGATAAAAGCATTGACACGCTATATGGATAAAAAACTCCCCTTAAATATAATGTTTCGCTTTAATTTTATTTATGTACTCCCCCTATCAATATGCTCATTATTTCTGAGAAAATTAAACAATAAATGGAGAATATCATGCAGAAGTCATAAATAACAAAAATTTTAACATTATTATGAAGTGACGAATATCTAATAGATATGTCAAATGTAAGAAAAATGATACTCATTTTATTATAGATATGAGGTTTACGACCTAGGAAACCATATCCAGTTGGATTTGGTTGATGTCTTAAAAATATAATTTTCACTATTAATCATAGTGTCATAATAATTGCTAATATATGATTATCTATTATAATTAGTTAGATTAATCGGAACCCATACATCAACATTAATTGTCATTGATTTAGTATTCGAAGGATTTTTCTATTTTTAAGTATACACTATCACGACATGGATTAATTTTAGAACTATTTCTACTTTTATACTAGCATTAAAATGTGTACACGTGAATGGATATCTAGTACTTTTTCTACAATTATCTTATTTATAGTATGAATGAGTTCTGCTATTATGAGCTTTGTTATTAGTAGTTAAAGAGGACAAACCATCTTTTTCTCTATTGAAATTTATGATTTTCTCATTTAATTTACCAAAAGCAGCTTTAGAATCACAAAATTCTTTTTGCAAAACTATATTATCTTTTAAAAATTCAAATTCTTTAATTAATTCTGAATTCTTATCATTTAAGTCCTATTCTCCTTTTTAAGAGATAAAAGTTTAGAATTAGAATCATTTAAAGAATTTTCCAAAAATATATTTTTATTTAGCAAAACTTCAATTTCCTTTAAAAGATCGGTATTTTTATCTTTTAAGCGCTCATTTTATTGGAAGAGAAAATCTTTTTGTAAAACAAGTTTTTCTAATGTATTTTCAAAAAATTCAGTTTGTTTTACGAAAAACTTATTTTCTTCTATTAAAATACTAATTTTGTGCTTACAATCATCCAATTTAGCTAAAGCAATTGAATTGACCTTTTGTGACGTTTTAAAAACTTTTAATAACATCTCATGCATTGTAAAAGATCAGTATATATAGAACCTTAGCGCACCGATTTCGATCTGAGATTGGCCATACAACACATGTACCATGATTCTATAGGTTGTTGCTTGATTCTAGAAATTTTCTTTTTCTCGATTGTCTTTGAGCTCTGACTGGATCTTCTCTTTCTGGCCATTATTTTATGATGTTATGACAATCAATAGAATTCTTGGCTCCAATACCACATTTTAGTCGCTATGCACAAGATCAAAGATGGCCAATAGTTGTAAATAATGTAAATGCAGCGGAAATAAAATAGTTGATAACACGGTCGATCTTATACTGGTTAGGATCTCCCATCTTATGTCCCGTCCTTAACACCTCTTAGGAATTTCACTATCAAAACCCTCACTTCACCTAGAGAAACAGGTTTACATACTCCGCCTAAACAACCAAATAAGACTTCAACGGTAGTACAAGTAGTGTAAAAAATATTACTTTCTGACATGGTGTATCTTGATATACAGAATGTCACTTTGATGTACAATAACTCCTATAACCAGATCAAACTATATTGACTGGAGGTGTAGAGGCTAAGGAGTTTATTCCACTAGAAAATGGGATATGGAGAAGTACACTAGTCAATATCTCCGAATCACATGAATTTTAAGGAATTCGGAGTATTGCTTAGGAATTGAGAGTTTGAGGCCTAGAATTCAAAGCATGGAGTTGTGTTTCAATGTATGTTGTTTCAAGAATGGTTAGGGGATTATATAGTTGTTGTAGGAAAGCCAATGTAGGGATGCAACCTTCTGAATTTCCCATTGACGAAGAGAAGTGGCTGCAGGAGCAAAGAGATGCAACTTCTGGAGCGAAGAGACATGAAGGCACCAATTCAAAAAAATAGCTGTTTTTGTACTAGCTCAGTCGATTGAGGATCAAATTCAGTTGATTGAAAATGGCTAAATTTTTGTCCGGAGCTTTGGGCATGATTCAGTCGGCTATTTTTTTATAAGTTAGTCGAGTTAGTCAAGTTAGGCTAGTTCAAACGACCGAGCAAGGGTTTCAGTCATCGAATAAGCATAATTTACAAAAGCTTGCTTAGTTCAGTGGTAAAAGTATGTGCTCATCTCTCAGCCCTCCTGGATTCGAGTCCCAGCTTCGCATATTTTAGCCAATTTATTTTTCATGTTTTTCATCATCATTTTGACTTGAAATAACTTAATAAACATACTAGTAGCATTCTATTTGGTTGTTACCAGCAAAAACCATATATATTCCAACACGGGACACTAGCTAAAGTATAGTGCGCAACCCGACACCAGTCCCATCTGATCTTCTAATCTCTAAGTCATTCTTTTAGTAAAATTATGGGTTAACTACCCTATCTATATTTCCTTGAAAACAAATTTTTTATAAATGATTTAACCTTTGAAGTCATTCTTAAATCAAGGAAAACATAAGTTCTTCACTTTACTTAAAATATTATTCCATGATGTATGCTTTACAAAATGTTGTTGATGAAACTCGAAATCATTAGGGCCTTCGGCCCTCTCAAAAATTAGGCTATAAGGTCAAAACTATGTAAAAAAATTACAATTATAAAACACAATGATGTTATCGTCATTAAAAATCTTTGCCCACTCAAAAACATGTTAAAGTCTTTTATTTGAAAAATACATGGGGATGATGTGGAAGTTATTACTTCATAAATCTCGGTGATAAGCTGTAAAAATTGAACTTCGATAACACATAAAACATTAACCCTAAGGTCTCATCGAGGGTATAATATTTAAATTATGGGTCAAGCTCGATGATTGTAAAACATGGGTTAGGCTCGAAGACTAGTTAAAAGCATTGACTAAGCTAAGTAACCATATTAAAAGTGACATTATATTAACTAGATGATAAGTTAAAAGCGAAAAGGGTTAGGCTCGACAATTTAAAGCACAACGCTCGATGACAATTTAAAGCATTAGGGTTGACGACAATTTAAAACATTAGGCTCGATGAAAAATTTAAATAGCAGCATAGAGCATGCTCGATGACCATCTGGGTCGGTGAAGCAAAAACATTAAGAAGTGTATGTGGCTTCATGCTTCTTAGTAAAAATGCGGCATCATGCACCTTGTCATGCCCATATCGAGTCCTATCTCTTTGTGTTTATTATTTCAGCCTCGACGAGGTTCAAACTCAATCCATTTAATGCCAAACTCATTGACATCATGCTTATTCGGTTGTTCCACATTGATGACTCGAAGATGTAATGAGATAAGGCTCGACATGGACACCATAGACATAGCAGAATAGTAATTTACTTGAAAACTGCAATATTACTATAAAAGGTTGTTTCTTTTCAACAAACCTCTATAATTTGTCAAGATCTCATTGGCAAATAAAAACTTATCAATGTCCTTACTGAATATTTACCGCATTTATTAATTATCATTACTAAACATTTTTACGAATTAACCCATATCTTAGTTTCTCAATAAAACAGTTAAGCACTTCTTGTTTAAATAATTTATTTATCATATCAAGACAATTATGTAAAGTCTTCACAAATCAAAATAAATCAACTTAATCACACTCTTTGACATATAAAAATTTCAGGGAACAAAAACTTTATTTAATAATTTTAAATAATTAAACCCAAAATCCACTGATTTCTCCACTTAGAATATTCATATAAAATCTATCCTTGGAAAATTATGAAATTAAAAATCCATTTCTAAAATGATATTTCTAATATCGTATCAAAATCTCAAGTCATTTAAGTATCAGATGATAGGTTTTTCAACTAAAACATATCACTAAATTTCATATTTAAATTCTAGAAAATCATCAACAAACATATAATCATTTAAAGTACTAAAACGTGGCATAATATTTGAAAAAGAAATGGGTTTACACTTAAAACCGAAACATAATAAAAAACATGAGTATATTCGCTATTCACATTGATTTGGATCAAGAAGATTGAGATTTGTTTTGATTTGATTACTCCTAGCTTCCTACTTGCTTTCCTTAGCTTTTCCTCTTGATTTCTTCTAGCTATGGTCGTCCTTTTTGTATATTTTGTATATGTGTAAATAAATGAAGCAAACGACAATAAAAGGGTTTAAGGTGTAGGAATGAAGGTTATTCCCATTTTACCCTAATAATTTTCCTCCTTCTTATCCTAACAATTTATTTCTCTAATTGGTTTATTAACTAAGGCATGACATGCTTAATTGCCAAATCTCAATTTTCTTATCTATTTACATTATTTGTTTATTTTATTTTATTAGTTGTTCTAAATAATGTTAGTCAAAATTAGGGTCATTACAGACTCTTTCCTAAAAGAGTTTCGTTCTCGAAATTACGATAAGGTACGTACATTAGTCAAACATAAAGGTAAAACATACCATCAAACAAGTCAGGATAAGTGTCTCTAATCCTTCTCTCTATTTTCGAAGATCGGTCTCTCTCATCCTCACTCCATTGGACATTTACTAATCTGAGTGTCTTGTCTCTTAGTGTGTTCTCATCCCAAGCCACTATGCAAACTGGCTGTTTAACTACAGTCATTTCTAATTACACTTTTGAGTCTTCTAATGTTATCTGGGTAATTGTTGTCTCTAGATCTCGAACCCACTTCCTTAGATGAAAAATATGGAAAACATTATGGAATCCTGCCAAAATACGCAGTAATTCTATCCTATAAGTGAGTTTCTTGATCCTTTCTATAATAGGAAATGGTCCAACAAACCTTGGTGCCAATTTTCCTCACTTCCTGAACCTTATTACACCCTTTCTCGATGATACCTCGATGAAAATATGATCTCTGATTGAGGGCTCTAAGTCTTTTCATCTCTTATCTACATAACTTTTCTGCCTAGATTGAGCTTCCTTCATTCTAGCCCGAATTAACTCAATCATTTCTATGGTTTCTCTTACTAAATAAGGACCAAGAGCTAGTCTATCTTTGGTCTCTAACCAATATACAAGAGATTTGCATGGCCTTTCATACAAAACTTCAAAAGGTGTCATCCCTATGCTAATCGGATAACTATTGTTATATGAAAACTTGACTAGGTGCTGATGTTCATCCCATTCTCCAAAATATAGTACATAAGCTCTTAACAAATCCTCTAAGACTTTTCCATTTTTCCATCGGTCCACCGATGGTACTTGAGCTTAGTACCTAAAATTTACTATAGACTCTTCTAGAACTCACTAGTGAACAAGAAATCACTGTCACTTACTATACTACTAGGAACTCCATGCACTCTAACTATATTCTTCATGAACAACTTAGCTAAAACCGGTGCTGTCCTAGTCAACTTAATGGTATAAAGTATGCACTCTTAGTCAATCTATCCATCATAACCCAGATACTTTCATTTTCTCTATTTGACCTTCGCAAACCATTTATAAAATCCATAGATACAGAACCCCACTTCCAAACTAGAATATCTAAATGCTAAATCAATCCACTTGGCTTTTGGTGTTCGACTTTCACTTGCTGATAGTTCAAACATTGCTTTAACAATAAGCCCACATCCCTCTTCATACCTTCCTAGAAGAAACTTTTTTCGTATCTCGATACATCTTAGTTCCTCCCGGATGAATGGTGAACTTTGATCGATGACATTCTCTAAGAACTTCCTTCCTTGTGCCTCTGATTTTCAAAAATCATAACCTTTCCTTCTTTCTCAACCACCCATTCTGGTCAACATTGAAATCTTTTAAATTATCAATCTCGGTTCCACTCTTTAACCTTTTGATCTATTCAGCTAGTAATGGATCATCTCCTTGCTTAGACTCAATCCTTTTAATCATTACTAGTCGAACTTCCAAACATAACTATAAAGTGGTTTCTTGGCTCGAACTTGCCGTAGATCTTAACTACACACCATATGTAGTCAATGCTTCTAAATCTTTCCACTCGGTTATCATTGCTAACACTGCATTCTGATGCCTTCTATTGAGCACATTTACTACTCTATTTCCATTCTTTGTGGTATTCCAAAATCATAAGCGGTTGAAAACTAGCCATCTGTGTTGTGTCATATTCAACTCCTTCTAAGAGAATAAGTATCTAATGACTTATGGTGCGTAAACAAATCGAATCTCTCTCCCAAAAGGTAACTTATCCACACCTTTAGTGCAAAAATTACAGTGGCTAATTCTAAGTCATGCGTTGGATATCTAACCTCATGCAGCCTGAGCTTTCAAGAAGCGTAGGCAATTACTTTATCCATGTACATTAACACAACTCCTAGTCCAATTCCACGTGCATCCGTATACAATACTAAGTCTTGATTCCCATCGAACAACTAACACCGGCGCATTGGCAAATAAATGTTTCAACTTCTGAAATGCATCCTCACATTTATCGATACAAACATACTTCACATCTTTCCTTGTCAACTTAGTCATCAGTGCTGCTATCCATGAGAAATCCTTAATAAACCTCCAGTAATAGCTAGCTAGTCCAAGAAAACTCTTTATCTTGGTCACTATCTAGGGTCTCTTTCAATTATTAACTGCGTTGATCTTAGGTGGATCTAATGACAACCCTTTCTCTGGGATTATATGACCAAGGAACTTCACATCCTTCTTCCAAAAATAACACTTCGAAAACTTTTCTTTTAACTGATGCTACCATAGTGTCTCAAGCAATATCCCTAGATGAACTACATGAACCTTTTCATCCTTGGAATATATCAAACTGTCGTTTATAAACACTAATACGAATATATCCAAATGCTCTCGGATGATCTGATTCAATAAGCCTATGAAGAAGGCTGGCGCATTAGTCATCCGATTGGATTACCAACTACTACTAGATCCATATCTAGTTCCAAATTTTATGAAATGAATACTATCCTCAACAACTCTTAGTTGATGGAACCCTTTCGCCAAATCTAATTGAGAAAACACTTTGACTCCACTCAGCTGGTCGAAAAAATCCTCAATCCTTGGTAGTGGATATCAAATTTTCATCGTCTTCTCATTTAATTTATGATAACTGATGTGCAACCTTGATGATCCATTCGATTTCTGAAAAAACACTATGGCTACTCCTCAGGGCGAACTGCTTGGTCTAAAAAAAGTCTACCCTTCTAATTCCACCAATTGCCCCTTTAACTCCTTCATCTTGGTAGGTGTCATCCTACTTAGCGGTCTACTAACAAGTTCAGCTCCTAGTACAAGATCTACCTGAAACTTAATAGCTTGTTTCGACAGTAGTCTTGTCACTGCTTCAAAGATGTCTATGAAATCTCTAACAAACAAAAACTCGATTCAAATTGTCTTCCTCCTCCATTACACCCAATAAAGCACAAACATCAAATTTTGCGTTTTCTACAAAATATATAATTCGATCACTAATATTAAGGTGTCTTAGTGATATTTTCATATCATGGAAAAATATCCTAGCATCATACTTACTTAGCCAGTCCATACCTAAAATAATTCCATAGCCTACGAAATAGTACACATGCAAACTTCAAGAAAATATATAACCTAAAAATTCAAAATCTATTTGGTCACATCTCATCCCAAGAGTTGCATACCCTCCTATTATATTTGCAACCCTTAAGTAAGTAACTACGTATAAGAGTTTGAGGTTAAGCTTATCTACCAGACAATGAGATATGAAAGAATGTAATGCGCTGATATCAAATAGAACTCTAACATGTATATCATGTATGAAAAGTGTACCTCCCATCACAGTCTTTCCCTTCTCCTCGACTGTTGGTCTTGAGGTTGCCGGTTCTAATGCAAACACCTTTCCCTTTTCAGCTTTAGCCGATTATTTGCAATGATTGTTATAATGACCAAATTGATTGCATTGAAGCCATTGATGTTCTTCCTCCCAATCACCTTCTTTCCATCTCTATAATGACATTAATTTACGAAATGCCCTTTCTTAACACGATTATAACTGGTAATCTTAGATTTTCCTTTGTTGGCAGCCCCACTCTTCTGAGCTCCCTTCTTGGAGAAAAACTCCCTCTTTTGATTCCGCCCACCTTAAGCCTCAACTGCTTTGTTATTACCAAAGAAAGCAAGCATCTCTTCATTCCTTAAAGCATCTAAACAACTATATCACATGGATCTATGCGATGTGGTAAAGTTACCTTAGCAAGTTCAGGTCTCAATCCATGGATGAATTTCTTATTCCACGTAATTATTGTATCCATGGTAGCATAACCATACTTCGATAACTCTTTGAATCTCGTACCATATACCTATACAGCCATATCTCTCTATACCAACTCAACAAACTTTATCAATAGGTTAGACTTGGCAATTTCTGACATAAATCTTTCTTTAAACTTTCTCTTAAATTCTGCCCAGGTCAACGTTTCCTCTACTACTCCAACAGTAACACTGTTCCACTAGTACAGCGTAGCTCCTTGAAGTTGCCTAGATGCTAACCTCCTCTTCTGTTCATTATTCAGTCCAAGATCAGCAAAATCCTCTCACAATGAAGCAATCAGTTCTCTACTTCGATAACATCTTTCGTTCCAATAAATTGCTTTCCTCCAAGCTTTGAACAATCCCAACTCAGCATAGCATAGTTGTTGACAACCAAAGCTTCTTGATTCACTCCTCCAGCATTTCCAACTACAAGTCCAACAGCAGCTCCTGCTTGCACCATGTTGATGAAGAATTAATGCATAGCTCCTATATCAGCCCGTGGTGTTCGATCACTTAAACTAGCAGCCTAAGCCCGACCGTATTCCTTCTAGTATTATGTTTGGTATTTCCATTTGTCGTGGCGCTCCCTCCACTGAAATTCACTCTTTTGCTTCCTGTATCCATACATTACTTTCCTTTAAATTTGCAACCGAACCTTAGTAAGACACGGAAGAACAATCTAAGAGATATGGGAAAATAGAGATAAAGTGTACACTTGTATGTTACAAATTCAAGTACAATACTATAACATTATGCCGTGCCTCAATCTTATTCGCTGATTCATTTGGATTATGTTTAAAAACCTCTTTTTAAGTTTAAAACTTGTTGAAGTTTTACATAAACCTATGCTCTTATACCAAGTTGTAACAACCCCCATTTTGAGGCTCGAAACTAACCGATATAGATGTTGCAATCCTTTATATTATTAATGTCATGTGATAAAGTACGGTAATGTTAATGTATCCAAAATTTCAGAAGCACAAGAATTGAAATATTTCAAAGAAAATTTCAAGCAAATTTTCTTATTACGTTTCAAATCAGAATTTCATATTCAGTGCATAATCCCGTAATGTTGTCCAAGTTCAAATAAATATAATTATTATAAAATACGCCAAGAGCGGATGATCAGGGTTACTAAATAGACATTTATAACATCTGCCCTTACATACAACGTTCAGTCACAACGAAATAGATAAATATGTAATCTCCTCTACAGCTAATCTTTGCCTCTTGCATTTCTTCAGAAGGTTTATTCGCCAAAACCTAATACACCTGAAAACCCAAACTCTCAACCAACTCAAATTAAATTTTAAGCACCCAAGGGTTTTAGGGGGAAACTTAAATTTTGAGTCAGCATAAAGCTTAGTATCAATAATAATATGATACCTTGATTTATCGATATTAACTGTGACCATGCTGCCTAGCGGAACGAGTTTACCCTCATCTATATCCTTTAAAAGCATATCTTTTGCAATCAAAATCCTATAACTAAACTAGTTATAATAAACAATATAAAATAATATGTTTGCACACAAATTAGGTAATCTATGGACTACATGTCCGAATATCATAGTTTTATCAATCTGACTATAAATTTATGGCTGACTCAGGCCAACCTGACATAATAAATGTTCTATAGTTTGTTAAAGAAAAACTAGATGGTTTGTCTATAACTTACTACTTCAAGGGTCAATTAATCCTAATGTTTTGCAAGATCACCAATAACCAAACTCCACTCTGTGTATTCCTTTTCGTGTGCAATTTTCTTTTAGTCATACCCATGACACTGCCTTGCACACTGGAATTTTGAACTTATATTGGCTAGGTGCTACTAGCTAAAGTATCGGCGTGATCCTAGAGTGGTCTCATCTGGTTTTCTAATATCTAAGCCATTATTTAGTAAAATTATGGGTTAACTACCATATCCATTTTCCTTGAAAACAAAATGTTTGTAAATGATTTAACCCTTGAAATCATTCTCAAATCAAGGAAAAATTAGTCTTTCGCTTTACTCAAAATACTTATACATGATATATGCTTTACAAAATATTGTTGATGAAACTCAAAATCATTAGAATCTTCGACCCTCTCAAAATTTAGGATATAAGGTCAAAATTATGTAAAAAAAGTTACAATTATAAAACTCAACGATGTCATCAACATTTAAAAATCTTTGCTTACTCAAAAGCATGTCAAATTTTTTTATTTGAAAAATACATGGGGATGACGTTGAAGTTATTACTTTATAAATCTTAGTGATAAGCTATAAAAATTGAACTTCGCTAACATAAAATATTGGACCCAAGGCCTCATCGAGGGTACGTAATTTAAATTATGGGTTAAGCTCGAAGACTATAAAATATGGGTTTGGCTTGAAGACCAGTTAAATGCATTAAGTAAGCTTGATAACCATATTAAAAGCAGCATAGTACTAACTAGATGACAAGTTAAAAGCCGCAAGTGTTAGACTCGATAATAATTTAATGCATTAGGTTCAATGACTATTTAAGGCATTAGGGTCCGTAACAATTTAAAACATTAGGCTCGATAAAAAATTTGAATGTAGCAAAAAGTAGGCTCGATGACATCTTGGTTGGCAAGGCAAAAACATTAACAAGTATAAGTGGCATCATGCTTCTTAGTGAAAATATGGCATCATGCACCTCGTCATGCCCATATTGAGACCCATCTCTTTATCTTTATTATTTCCTCCTCGATGAAGTTCAAACCCAATCTATTTCATGCCAAGCTCATTGATATTATACATATTGGTTGGTTCCAAGTCGATAACTCTGAGATTTAGTGAGATGAGGCTTGACATGGACAATGTCGACATGGCAGAATAGTGACTAACTTGAAAACTGCAATATTACTATAAAACGTTATTTCTTTTCAATAAAACTCTATAATTTATCTAGATCTCATTGAATAATAAAAACTTTCCAATTTCTTTACTGAAAATTTTCTGCACTTACTAAATATCATTACTAAATATTTTTGCAAATTAACCCTCTATCTTAGTTTCTCAATAAAACAACTAAGCACTTCTTGCTTAAATAATTTATTTATCATATCAATATACTTATGAAAAATACCCAAAAATAAAAATAAATCCAGATAATCATACTCTTCGACATATAAAAAAATTTTGGCAAGATATTTTGTTTAATTATTATAAATAATTAAACTCGAAATCCATAAATTTCTCTATTTAGAAAATTCATATAAAATCCATCCTTGCTTGGAAATTTATAAAATTTAAAATTCACTTCTAAAATGACATTTCTAACATCATATCAAAATCTCGAGTCATTTGGGTATCATATGATAGGTTTTCCAACTCAAACATATCAATAAATTTCATATTTAAATTCGGGAAAATCATCAACAAGCATATAATCAATCAAACTACTAAAACATGGTATAATACTTGCAAAATAAATGGGTTTACACTTAAAACCGAAACATAATAAAAAAATTTGAGATGTATATTTATTATTGTTTTGGACAAAGAGGATTGAGATTTGTTTTGATTTGATTACTCCTAGCTTCCTATTTGCTTTCCTTAGTTTTTCCTCTTGATTTCTTCTTGCTATGGCTTGCCACTTTGTATATGTAATTTGCATGTGGGTAAATGAATGAACGAAATGGCGATAGAAGGATTTAGGGGTAGGAATGAAGGTAATTCTCATTTTGCCCTTATCATTTTCTTCCTTCTTATCTTAGCCTTTTATTTCTCTATCTGGTTTATTAATTAAGGCACGACCTACTTAATTACCGAATCTTAATTTTCTTATCCCTTTACATTATTTTTTATAGTCTATCTAATTAATTATTTTAAATAATGTGAGTCAAAATTAGGGTCATTGCAAAGCATGATGAGGTTAAGGTGGAATATTAGGAGACCGAGGCTCATGTAATAAGAGATGAGGGTGATCTTGCGATTGTAAAGGAGGAGGAGAAGCAATTGAAGAAGAAACTGGCCTAAATATCAAAGATGGTGAGATTTCTACTTACAATGTTCTCGATATATTTGCAAGTTAAGAGAGAGTTCTTTGTGGAGCACCTTAACAATCTGGAGGCAGAGGCAAGCTTGGATTTCTACCAATCACGTGGTTGCAAAGGCTGCTTAAGAGTGCCGTCATAGGTTATGGGTCGAGGAGTGCAGTATGATAGGTTCCTCAACTGCTTTTCAAGTTGATTTGTACAATTCAGGGAATAAAGAAGCATCCAGGGATACGCATGATGGTGAAGTTGATATGGCTCATGACCTCTCTCACTCCCCTAAGGTAAATATTTGAACTTTAGTTCTTTTGTGTATTTTTTAGTTGTTCTTTCGAGCTCTGGGGAACTTTGTAATAATACTTTCGATGCATCAATACTTCTATTTGTTACTGTGATGGTTTATTATTAGGTCTTTGTAACTGATTAAAAATTCAAGTATTTTGGTATTCCTTTTTTTTATTTTGTCTTCTTATATTATAGTAATTGTGGATTGGGTGTTTCATGTTGGATAAAGTTGTGCACTAGAATTGATGCCCCTGTATTTTTAGGTAAGGATGTTAATGTTGATAAATCTCTTTTAGCGAAGTCACCTAACAAAGTCATCTACTTCGATGCCCAAAAGTGTACGTTAAGGGTCTAGAAAAGCAAGCTGCAAAATGCTCATCAAGAAAGATAGCCTTGGTTTATGGGAAAGAAATTAAGATGGAAAGTTCCATTATCCAACTAAGGAAGGAACCTCAGGAACTTTTATTTAGGATTAAAAGTTATTTATGAAAGAGATGCACTTTTTGACCTAGTAATGCGCAAGTGGGGCTCCTCGTTAAAAGCGAACTACTTCCTTTAGGTTATCCCTACTTATAATGGTTTAGGAATAGATTCAGGCATTGGCAGCCATGATGTTGTGTTTGGCGTATATTGTATAATGTTGTTTATTTTAATAAAACTTCCTTTGTTCTCTTGTGTGCATTTAATTATTTAGTTGACTATTTTATCCTTTATGTGGTGGTTAGTCAGTTGTTCCATTAACGTCTGAACCAATCCTCGCTAATGTCTTTGTGGCATGCAATGATTTTTGTGAAGGGTTGGAAGCTCCCGATGATGACCTCCTCAATTTGGAGTTAGAGAGGGAGAAGGTGGAAAAACAACTCTGAGATTTAACCTATGAATTAAATAAGGCCAAATAAGTTTCACTTAGGCAATATGATTGTATGACTAAGCAATGAACAGATTTAGATACTTCAAATGAGAAGATAAAGGACCTAGAAGAGCTATTAGGGATTGTGTAGGGTTACTCATGAAGATAAAATTAAGAAACTTAAGAAAACTGTTGTAGAGTTATCTGAGCACGTATGTCATTGGTTAGCTGAAGCAGGCAAATTGTCTTGTGAGATTGTCCTTCCTGGCGCATCCTCTATGGGTATGGTTTCAAAAGATTCCCTTGGCATGTATAATGAGGTGGCACGCTAGTAGAATAAAGAAATCATGGCCTATTATTGAAAGAATATTGAAGATTGCTTATGAAAAGAGATAGGGAGGTTCTAAGAAAAAAGTGAAGGTTGAGGTCGCTCGACCACCTACAATGTGTTTGGTGCACTTGCAAAGAAGACAGAAGTGACCATAGTAGAAATTTTGGATGATTTGGAACTAGTGCGGCATGTATCTATTGAATGAATTATCAAGTTAGAGGACCAGACACTTGAATCTAATTCCTATGTGCAACCTATAGCTATGACATCCTCATGTTCATGCTCTTTAGCGATTGGGACTCTTATATGTACCGGTCAGAGTTAGTAGAAAAACTTAAGCAGGAGAAGGTTAAAAGCATTATAGCATACATAGTTGTGAAGCGTGTAGTTGATGTGTATAACCACTTTATGCTAAAATTAGACTCAAGCTTACATTATAATCAATCTGGCCATGGTTTTAGGGAATCGAACATTGGAAATCCTAGGGCCAGCGCAAACCGTAATCCTAGGCTTCTTGTCTAGGAGTGCCTCGTCGTTCTTTAATCATCAAGCTAAGATTTCCTAATCTTAAACTATTCCTACTTCCCGCAGGAGAAGAAAGCTTATAATGTACAAGAGGTCAGAGTCTGACTAATGTTTTTTCTCGATGCGTGTATTTCTTCATTATGTATTAATTTGTAACAGTGATTTGTAATGATATTATAAAGTTATACGCGTAACCTTTTGTGTTTTGTGCAAACTTTCTTCAAGTTTTCCATTTTCTCCCTATGGTTTGGACTTTTGTTTTCCTTTTTATTGCAATTCTCAGTTCTGAATGCGGTTTTTCCTTTCATTCTACGCTTAGCATTATCTGTTGGTGTAAACCAAAATTAAGAGTCGTGTCTGCTGATGTGAAAAGTCATGTCTATTCGAATGAAGAGTCATGTCTATCCAAATGAAAAGTCATATCTATTCAGTGAAGAGTCGTGTCCGTTCACTGAAAAGTCGTGTCTATTGAAATGAAGAGTCGTGTCTATTAAGTAAAAGTCATGTCTATTGAAGTGAAAGGGTGTCTGTTCAAAAAGGTTATGTCCGTTTGTAAGGGTTGTAAACCACTATATATATGTGGTCATTTTGTTGTGTTGAAAGCAAGTTGTAGAAAAGACAAAAAGCAAGTTATAAAAAAAAAAATTGTCTATTCTCCTCTAAAATTATAATTCTCTCTTTTTTTTTCTACTTTAACAAATTGGTATCAGAGCTTGGTTGAAAAATGTCAAACAACCTTGTCTCCCTTGTTCCTCGATTCAATGGTGAAAAGTTTGATTATTGGAGCAATCTAATGAGGCTCTGTCTTGAATCTCAAGACTTGTGGACAGTTGTTGAAGAAGGTGTTGGTGCGCCGGAAGATGAAACGCAACTCACAGTTGCCCAAAGAGATCTTCTGAAAAGCAAAAAACAGAAAGATCGGAAGGCTCTCTTCCAAATCTACCAGACACTTGAAATTCAAGTTTATGAGAGAATTTCAAAAGTTGCAAATGCTCAGGAGGCTTGGAAAATATTGAATACAACGTATTCTGGCCAAGATCAAGTAAAAAAGGTTCGCCTGCAGTCACTACGAGCTGAATTCGAAAAGCTCGAAATGAAGGATAGTGAGAAAATCTCAGAGTATTTTACTCGTCTCACTTCCATCATAAATCAGATGGCTTCAAACGGAGAAGTCGTGGAGACTCAAAGAGCCATTGAAAAAATTCTACGGAGCCTACCAATCAAGTTCGATCATATTGTGGTTGCAATTGAGGAATCAAATGATATTGCTTCACTTTCTCTTGAAGGCTTGCAAGGAAGGCTGGAAGCTCATGAGGCTAGAATCTTGATGAGAAGTAAACAAACAAATTCTTCTCAAGATCAAGCCTTAAAATCTCAATTCACATCCATAAAAGTTCAAGGCCCATCCCATGGCAAAAGTAACAGCAGGAATAGTGGAAAATTTGAAGAATCAAAGGAGGAGAAACGATCATTCCAAAGTAACAAGGCGCGAGGCAAATACAAAGGCAAAAAACCATATTTTGAATGCAATTTCTGTCACAAGCCGGGTCATAAAGCAAATGATTGTTGGGAGAAACATCCTGAAAAGAAGCCAGTTGCTGGTTTTATGCATAATGAAGCAGAAAAATCTGAATCTTTGTTGATCGCTTCGGATGGAAATGTTGAAAACGTATGGTACTTGGATAGTGGTGCAAGTAGGCATATGACTGGAAATAAAAATCTATTTTTAAGTCTTGTGGAAGCTGATGATGGTCAGGTTACTATTGGAGATGCAAAATCATACAAAATTCAAGGTGTTGGCGAAATTTCTTTCAAAACCAAGGCTGGAAAAGTTGAAAAAATGTCGGAGGTTCTTTATGTACCAGGCATACGTAGCAATCTTCTTAGCGTCGGTCACTTGCTGAAGAAAGGATTTGATTTTCGATTCGTTGGAGATCAATGTAGCATGAAGAAGAACGACCAACAAGTGGCAAATATTGTGATGGGATCCAACAAATTATTTCCGATTAAACTTGACATCGTAAGCAGTACGTGCATGATTGCTACTTCTAACGATGAAGTTTCCAAGTTATGGCATGAGAGGTTTGGCCATTTAAACTTCCGGAGTTTGAAGGAGATGTCCACCAAAGAAATAGTCCGAGGGCTGCCTAAACTTGAAGTGATAAACGAAGCATGTGAGGAATGCCAATTAGGAAAACAACATCGTGAATCTTTCCCATCCAAATCGAAGTGGATTTCTCAATCACCTCTGGAGCCTGTTCACACCGACCTCTGTGGACCAATGCAAGTACCATCGCTTGGAGGCAGCAGATATTTCTTGTTATTTGTTGACGATTACACAAGAAAAATTTGGGTTTATTGTGTCAAAGAAAAATCAGATGCCTTCTCTTGCTTCAAAGAGTTCAAATTTCAAGTTGAAAAACATTCCGGTCATCAAATAAAAAATCTAAGGAGTGACCGTGGAGGAGAATACATGTCCTCTCAGTTTGAAGAATTCTGCCAAAATCATGGAATCCGCCATGAGTTAACTGCTAGGTACTCACCTCAACAAAACGGAGTCGCAGAGCGCAAAAATCGAACAATAATGAATATGGTCAGATGCATGTTGAAGAATAAGAACTTGCCTGCATGTTTTTGGGCTGAAGCGGTCTCTTGTGCCGTTTACTTAATCAACCAATCACCAACGAAGAGCTTAAAGGATTCCACTCCAAATGAAGTCTGGTATGGCAAGAAACCAAATGTTGCTCATTTAAAAACTTTTGGCTGTCTTGCATACTCTCATATTCCTGATGCTTTAAGATCGAAGCTCGACGACAAATCTGAAAAAGGCATTTTCATTGGTTATAGTCAAAGGACTAAAGCTTACAAGCTTTACAATCCGAAGACGAAGAAGATGATTATCAGCAGAGATGTTCGCTTTGATGAAAATGGTTGTTATAATTTTTCAGATTTTGCAGAATTACCTGGATGGCAAACTCTAAATCTTGAAGAGGAAACTTCTTTGGAACAAGGTGTTGATGCTGATCTTGGTATTGAAGAACAACAGCCTAAAAATAATGGGGTTGAGCAGGAGCAAAATTCACCACCAACGGTGGAAAGAAGGACGCGATCCTTGAGAGAAATCTATGATACAACCGAAGAAGTTGACACTATGGATCATGTATATTTTGCATTTTTTGCGGGAGAAGATCCAATCACTTATGAAGAAGCATCAAAGGAAGAAAAATGGGTGAATGCAATGAAGGATGAAATCAAGTCTATTGAGAAAAATGGTACGTGGGAGCTTACCACATTGCCTTCATACAAATCAGCCATTGGTGTAAAATGGGTGTTCAAAACCAAAACAAATCTTGATGGCTCCATCAACAAGTACAAAGCACGTTTGGTTGCGAAGGGGTATAAGCAAAAGGAAGGGGAAGATTTCAATGAGGTATTCGCTCCAGTCTCTCGACTTGATACAATTCGATTATTGATTTCTCTTGCTGCCCAAAATGGCTGGAAGCTGCTGCATATGGATGTGAAATCAGCTTTCTTGAATGGTTTTCTTCAAGATGAAATTTATCTTCAACAACCTCCTGGTTTTGTGAAGAGGGGCGAAGAGGAAAAGATGTATAAGCTGCGGAAAGCTTTATACGGGCTGAAGCAAACCCCCCGTGCATGGTATGATCGTATCAACAATTTCTTCTTAAAGAATGGTTTTGAAAGATGTCCTTTTGAACACACTCTTTACATGAAGAAGCATTCAAAAGGAGGTTTCATGATCGTGAGTTTATACGTGGATGATCTTATTTTTACTGGAGATAATATGAAGATGTTATCTGAATTCAAAAATTCAATGATGAAGGAGTTCGAGATGACGGATTTGGGAGAATTACATCATTTTCTAGGGATAGGTGTTCAGCAATCAAAATGTGGGATTTTTATCTCGCAAGAAAAATATGCTGCTCAAGTATTGGAGAAGTTCAATATGATGAATGCAAATCCAGTTTCAACTCCTTGTGTTGCAGGTTCGAAATTGTGCAAAAATGGTGAAGGAAAGTTTGTGGATCCAACTATTTTTCGAAGCCTAGTTGGAAATTTGATGTATCTCACTGCTACAAGACCCGACATCATGTACGCAGTAAGCTTGATTAGCAGATTCATGGAGAAGCCTTTCTCAAACCATTGGGAAGCTGCAAAAAGAATTTTACGATACGTTAAAGGAACTATTGACTATGGCATTTTCTATGAAGCTCATGTGCCTGTGAAGCTTGTTGGATATACGGACAGCGATCTAGGTGGAAGTATCGATGATTCAAGGAGTACTTCAGGTTATGCATTTAACCTTGGAAGTGGAATTATTTCTTGGTGTTCAAAAAAACAACCAGTTGTGGCACTTTCTACCACTGAAGCGGAGTACATCGCAGCATTTCTAGCAGGATGTCAAACTTTGTGGCTAAGAGGAATTCTTGAAAATCTAAACTTCAAGCAAAAAGATCCTACGATCATTTATTGCGACAATAGTTCTACTATCTCTGTCTCAAAGGATCATATTTTGCATGGAAGAACAAAACATATTCGTCTACGTTTCCATTTCCTACGAGAACTCGTTCGTGAAGAAGAAGTGAGTCTTGAGTATTGTCGAAGTGAAGAACAAATTGCTGATATCTTCACAAAGCCGCTTGGAGGGACTGCTTTCTCAAGAATTGTTGCTGCATTAGGTGTTCGAAGGAATTTTGGTTTAGGGGAGGCATTGTTGGTGTAAACCAAAATTAAGAGTCGTGTCTGCTGATGTGAAAAGTCATGTCTATTCGAATGAAGAGTCATGTCTATCCAAATGAAAAGTCATATCTATTCAGTGAAGAGTCGTGTCCGTTCACTGAAAAGTCGTGTCTATTGAAATAAAGAGTCGTGTCTATTAAGTAAAAGTCATGTCTATTGAAGTGAAAGGGTGTCTGTTCAAAAAGGTTATGTCCGTTTGTAAGGGTTGTAAACCACTATATATATGTGGTCATTTTGTTGTGTTGAAAGCAAGTTGTAGACAAGACAAAAAGCAAGTTATAAAAAAAAATTGTCTATTCTCCTCTAAAATTATAATTCTCTCTCTTTTTTTTCTACTTTAACATTATCTTCCCCACTTGGAGTATATGTGTTGTATGTTTGGATTGTGAAGTTAAATCATGTGTTTACAACCTTTTTGTTCATGTGCTTGATTTTTATACTAGTTCAGATAGTCTAAAATCCTTACATCTAGTGAAGTTTTGACAAAGAAGCTAAGCTATGGAGTCATAACTCTTGGTATAATTTGTAAGAAAATGCTATTTACAAGTAGATTTTTATACTAGTTTTGGCCATCCAATATCCCACATCCAGCTTAGTATTTTATAAACTTTTTTCAATCATATCTTGATACATTATTGCAAGGAAAGAAATTTCAAAAAATATATTTTCGGAGATGCTTTGATTTTCATGCCCTTAGATTTAGATTCCCATAAGGTCTAAAGAAGCGGTATGCACCGTTCGAGAGTTGTTTATGTGATTACCAAAGGTCCCTCTCAATATGTCTAAGTACTCCTTTTTTTGGGTCCTATATCTTAGCCATTATTATTCTTAGGACAAGATTTCCATTGTGAAATTTCCTTCCTTTGAATCTAGAGTTATATGTTCTAGCCATTCTTTGTCTATAAACTACAGATCTGATTGCATATTCATCTCTTCTTTCATGTACGAAGTCCAATGTGGTTTCTTTTATGTGTGATTTCTGATTTTCCACATGTGTTAAGTGTCGGTGTAAAGATACATCTACTTCAACTAGTAGCATGGCCTCATAGCCACATGTTAAATAAAACAAGTGTGTCCAGTGGGGGATCTAGTGGATGTTCTATACGCCCATAACACCATAGGAAACTCCTCCACCCATTTTCCCTTAGCCTTCATGAGCCTTTTCTTTACTAACTTATTTATTGTTAAATTTGCCACTTTGACCTATCCATTAGCTTGTGGGAAGCTACCAATGTAAAACTTTTAATGATGCCATTTTTCTTACATGGGTCCGAGAATTCCTTGCTTTTGAAGTACATTCCATTGTCGAAGATTATATTATGAAAATCCCAAACCTAGTGATGATATTTATAAAAGCAAACATGACTATCTTCTTAAAAGTTATTGCGAGGGGCTCAGCATCTACTCATTTGGTAAAGTAATCCACATCCATATTGTGAACTTTGTGCCCCCTTTAGGCATCAATGTGGTCCTATCAGATTGATTCCCCATATGTCAACTAGCCATAAGCTCAAGGAGGTGAGCTAATATAATGGCCGCTTTGGAATACTAGCAAACCTCTAGCATCTGCCACATCATCAAACAAACTCCTACTTATAAGCTTATGTAGTTGGCTAGAAATATCCTTGTCTTAATATTATTTTGGCTAATTTCGCCTCTCCCTCGGAATGATGTTCGTAGTATCCCTTATGAACTTCTCTTATGACTCTTGCTCCTCCCTCTTTTGTTACGCATCTTAAATAGGGAGTCGTATAGTCTTTCTTGTAAAACATTCCATTAAAAATGTGAAATAAGGAGTTTGGTATCTAATTTTCCTTGCCTTGTTTCTATCTACTGGTAAGGTTCCTTCCAGCAGAAAGCGTATAATGGGAGTCACTCATGATTTTTTTTCTTCTTAATTTATTATTGGTAAGGCATGTTTACTTTATGTCCCACCTTCTTCTCCCTGATCTACATCCCCCGGCCCCTTGCTAGTTGGGCTCATGTTAGCACAAGAATCTATTGCATTTTAGTAATGCTTGGTTCAAACAATGTACCATATGAACTGCTTTCATTTCTTATGCAAAGATAGTGCTTACCAACATAGCAAGGAGTCTGCAGAAGAATTCTCCTTTCTGGGGATTTTTTCTATATCATAGTCTTCAAACCGACCTAGCAATTTTTTTAGATAACTTTACATATTTGATAAGAGTTAGTTCCTTGGCTTGGTAACTTCCCTTCGCTTTGATTCACAATAAGCTGCGAATCACAATAAACTTTAATATAAGTTACTTTCATTACCTATGCCATTTTTAGCCCAGCAATGAGTGTTTCATACTCCGCAATTTTCTTGTTGGTTTTATTTCTAGCTGAACTACCACATATAGCTTTTGCCTGGTAGGAATAATAAGCACATAACCTATTCTTTCTCCTACTCATTTGACAACTCATCTACATAAAGTTTCAAAATCTATAGAGGGTCATCTATTTCATTGCTAAACTGCGTTGTTAGGGCAGTGCATTCCATAATGAAATTAGCTAAAGCTTAACTTTTGATGGCATTGCATGGGCAGTAGGATATATCATGTTCACTTGGTTCAATGGCCCATTTCAGAAGGCGACCTAATGTTTTAGGCTTATGCAGTATCTGTTTTAATAGTTTGTCTATTAGTACTTTAATGAGGTGCACTTGGACATATGGCCTCAGCTTTTGGGTGTAAGTAGTAAATTGTAAGGTAGCTTTTCTATCGTTGAATAGCTTAGTTTGGCTCTACTTAAGTGCTTGCTAATGAAGTATATTAGTCTTTATATTCCTACCTCTACTCATACTACTACTGCACTAATAGCCTGACTAGTCATAGAAAAATACATAAATAGATCCTCACTCGAGACCAGTTTTTAAAGTATGGGTAGGATGGCCAGGTAATTTTTCAGTACTTCAAAAGCTGCTTTGCACTCTTTTGCCCACTCAAAATTCCTACCCTTTTGGCTTGATCGAAGAAAGGAATGCATTTGTCTGTGGTGGCCGTAGAAATAAATCTTCTCAGAGACGCCACTTTCCTATTCACACTAATTATGTCTTCGAGCATTTTTGGGATCTCTATTTTCCTAATAGCCTTGATATTTTTCGAATTGACTTCTATTCCTCTGGCACTTACAATATACCCAAAAATTTGCTGTATTGAATTGCAAAAATACACTTTAAGGGATTCAATTTTATCATATATTTCCTTAAGGTTGCGAAGATTCCCACTAAATCCGGTACATGGATCGAAGCAGTTTTAAACTAGACTACAATGTCAACGACTTAAACTTTGACATTCTTGTCAATTTGGTCTTCGAACATCATGTTAACTAACCTCTAATATGTTGCCCCAAAGTTCTTTACCAAAATGGTATCACCTTATAACAATATTGCCCTTTATCGACAACGAATCTTGGGTGTTCTTGATCTGAGTCGACTTGACTATTTTATTATATTCAGAGTATGCATCCATGAATGTCAGCAGTTCATGCCCGCTTATTGCATAAACTAACTAATCTATTCATGGTAATGGAAAGATGCCTTTAGGGCAGGCTTTGTTGATATTCATGAAGTCTATGCTAGTCCTTAATTTTCCGTTAGATTTTTTTACTGGAAGGGGATTTGCTATCCACTTAGGGTAATACACTTCTGGAATAAATCCATTTTCATGTAGCATCTTAATTTCCTCATGAAGAGCATTGTATCCCTCTTGGTTTAAGATACTCCCTTTCTATCGAATTGGGTGTGAATTGGGGTCTATTTTTAGGGAATCACATATTATTGCGGGGTCAATTACATTCATATCTGAATGGGTCCAAGCAAACACATCATAGAATTTGTTTAGAAAACTAATTAACTCGGCATGCAGTTCACCGCTTAGATTTTTTCCAATCTTCATGATTTTGGTTGCATCTGGAGGATCTACTTGGATGTCCTCCAAATCTTCAATGAGCGCTAGGTCTTTTCTTTTCATTCTTTTACGAGGGTCCGCTTCATCTTTTATTTCTTGTGGTTCTGACGAGACTTTACCCATTTGGACAAATGCAGTGCCCAAATAGATACTTTGCAAATACAGAGCTAACTCACCCATTTCAACCATATACAAATAATCTTTTTTGGCTTTTCTTGCAAAAACTATGGTCTTGATATGACCTATTTTAGTATTTCCCTTGGATCTTAGTTATGATGCGGTTCTTTAAAATGGCTTATTAATTTCGTTTTTGTATAAAGAAGAAGACATAACACTATAATATCTAACAATTTTATTATTATGATTCAAGTCTATATTGTATAATGCTCTAGCTAACTACTACTCTCCTATCACACTTCCACTTCCTATGGAGATGTAAACTTCATAAGCAAGTCTTTCTAAGAGATAACTACTTTTATCTGTATCAATGTAGGTCTCCTTAGGAACGCATTGTATGGTGACAAGAAGTCAAGCCATCACTGTTGGATAAATGTTGTATTATTGAAGCCGAATATTGGCTCCGGACTTGGTTATGGAATCTCATTTTGAAGTCCCATTTTTTCGTATGTTGTTTTGAAGATAACATTCATGGAGCTCCCTGAATCCACAAAGGCTTTCTTTATTATGTAGTTGGAGATCTGCATGGTTATCACCAAGGGGTCTTGGTGCGGGAACATGGCCTCAGCTAAGTCCACGAAAGTAAAACTGATGTCTAACATTGGCTTCAAATTGATGTGGAACAAAGTTCTTTGTTTAGTATGATCTTCTTACGCAAATTTCTTTTATTCCTTTCTGATTCACCCTACAAGGTGGGGTCCCCTATGAATGGAAGCGATGAGGGTATTGGGATTTCCTACCAAATCTTCATGAGGGTCGGAAGATGGATTTTTTGTAGAAGTGATTGGAATGTCTTTTTGGTAAGCTCCCAGATTGCCTTTATGATTAAGCTTTTCAATTTGATTCTTCAATTGGTGGTAGTTATATGTATGGTGTTCATGAATTCGGTGGAATCTACAATATGAGAAATCTTTATTTTACTTGGCTTTCTTCCCTTTATTTGAAACGTTTTATGCTAATTCTATCATGTTCAGTTCGTATATATGGCCCAGAGTGTGAGTGAGTGAGTGGGGTCTTTGTTGCAAAGTTCAATTTTCTAGGTCTTATGCAAGTGGCTAGTATGTTTCTGCACCCCTCCTCCCCCGTGCTTTCGATCATTGTTTGTTAGGGAAGTTCTTTCATTATACTTACCTCTACGTACTTTTTCCTCTTTGGTGTGTATGTACCCACTAGTTTTTGCATAAACGGATTTCATGCTTCTTTATGGTTTTCTACTGTTTTTATTCCATATGTCCATTTTTCTTCTTATTCTATAAGGGGCTACCATTAATAATGCTTCTTTAGTGGTGACCCTAATCCTCATTACTTCTTCCTTGAAGCCTTTAATGGATCTACACAAGCTTTCATTGACCCTTTGCTTAACTAACCATAAGGTATATATATTTAGAGAGTTTTCTCTTCTCACATGGAACTATCTATAGAAGTCTATAACAACTATGCCCAGAAGTGCGTTTCTCCTAGCAAATATCTTTGAAACCATTTGGAGGCTACTTTGTAAGACATATAGGAAACAACTTACAGCAAGATGGCCTCACTACCTTCAAGATGCCTATATAATATTCAAACATACAGAGATTGTTATCCAGGTTTGACAATCCATCGTACTTTTCGATGGTTGGTGCTCCGAAGCTATTAGGGGAAATCTGCCTCAATGATTGCTTCACTAAATGAAGATGAACACCTTCCATCTTTTCCTCCTTATTCCTTTGGTCATATATCTTATCTAACTGCTCTATTTGGACTTTAAGCTCCCTTATCTCCTTGTTTTTCTCATTTACACATGATAAGCTGCCTTTGTAAGGTGAGCTGGCCTTATCATGTCTTATGTAGTTTGGTTCTCATTCTTTTCTAGAAACAAAGGATTGATATTTGCTGATTTGCTTTAGATGTTTGGATTTATTAAAGCCTTATCCTTTGCTTTTAGTCCCAAGCTCAATAGTCCAGCATCACCGTTCTCCTTTAAGAGAGTGTCATGTTTGTCCCCTACTTGCATTTGTTGTGCAGCAGGGAGACATTGGCAGTGAGCTGTGGAACTATGACAGTTGGATGATCTAGTAGGATTTTGAGTGACTAGCTTCTTAATGTCGGCCATTCTTTCATTTCTCTAGGCAACGATGACATTAAGGGTGTCAAGGATAGGGTTTACGACTATTTATGTGGTGGATATAAATGTTTGGATGAGGAAGTAAAGGGTTTACTTACTAATTCCATTGCTAAGTGTTTGGGTTCTTGTTGAGGAATGGTTTGTGCATGGATCTCTAACACAGATGAAGGCAAGAAAAAATTCTTTGGGTGGGAAGATTTGGTTGAAGGTGGGAATTTTTTTATTTGAAGCTGGGCAGCAAATTTGAATTTTGGGACCTTAGAAGGTTAACCTCTGTAGTTGTCCTGAAGGCTGCACTTTGTTTGCTTACGATGTTATGGCTTTTGTGTTGTTCTTAATCAATGTAGTTCCTCTAGAACATAGTGATGCAATCCTCATTTAGTGTCTGTGTTGTTCTTTAATTGATAATGCACGGTTTTTAGAAAAAGAACAACGTGGATATAAGGACGGTGTTGATGCTAGTCCTATAAAGGTGTTGACATAGATATTTAAGGGATGGAGAAGTTGATGTTAAGGAGATGATGAAGCTAATTTTTAAGTGAAAGGTAAGACAGTTTTCAAAGTGTTGAAAAGTGGACTTCAATGGGACGACGACAGAGTCTTCTAGCAAATTGACGTAGTCTTGGAGGAGATGATTACATGGTCCCTAAAGTGAGGTTGGCACAGTCTTTTAGGAGATGATAAAGCAGTCTCTCCGAAGAGTCAGTGCAGTCTTTATCTTTTGTTGGAAGATGGACTCAGTTTTCTTTTTCTTGTAGGCATCACTTATTTGGTTTTTTTTAAGGAGTGACTTACTTGTTTGTCTCCCACTATATGTCGCTATAATATCAGTGCAATTCATCTATGAAGATTGCGTGATCTTCCATGATTTGGATTTAACTACTATGATGTTTTTCTATCTTTGATTCCCTTACTACGTTGCTGATAGTTTGTGGACTGCATATTCATTTGGTTATCTCTAAACGTAGTTTGTTGGGTATAAGGGTGTCCAGCTTTGTTTAGTTTCCTTCTTTTAGTGATATTATGGCCGAATTTCCTTTTTTCTTCTTTTGGATGCCCAGTTCTATCTGTGCTAATTTTGTTAACCAACATTACATGTGTTTTACAAGAGTAAACTAGGTGTGATAATGTGTAACGAGTTCCCATAAATTATAGAAGCTTAGTCAATATTTTGTCCAAGAAAATCCATGACCAGATAGGGATGGATAGGTAGGATCTAAAGCCGTGTAAATTCTGCATTCAGGGATTTACCTAAGAGGCTATAGAGCCTATTGGATGTGTTGATTTATCGGTGGTACTTGGTAAAAGTGATCGGAAGAGAATGCGGGTTCAGAGCTTTATTGTGATAGAAATGTACTTTTCTTAGAGTGCTATCTTGGGTCGACTGACCCTTTCCATTTCAGAGTGGCCCTAGCTTCCTGGTGCTTAATGATGAAATTCCTAACTAAGAACGAGGTAGGAACCATTTAAGGAGATTAGTTTGCGAGACATGAATGTTAAATCATGGAGTTGAGAGGGGAAAAATGTCGCGAGAGAAGAAAAGATGCAGAGTGGACTCTCTACATCAAGTCAATTAATGCATAGCTACCACCACCTAAACCCTGCCTTAGATGGCATAGTAAGTTTTATAAACATATGGATCTGAGGAAAGGCATTGTAACAACCCACACCTTAATGGGCCTGATTTTTCAACTAAATCGAAAATCCCAGGTCCATTAAGGTATGAATCGTTGGTGTTGCTAATATGTAATAAATATAAGTATATCAGAGAGCTATCTATACAAACTCACAACGAAATAATAAAATATAATAAAAAATATACATCGACTAAGGCTACTAACTTCGATATCTAATTGCCTTGTCAGTGCAGAGCATGAATGAGAAGATCTATCCACCTACTATTCCCACCTTGTACTAAAAACACGTCCCTCTAAATCTATCATGTGGCTTGTAATGAGAGGAGGTTCAGAACATCATGATTGGTAAATTATATAGTTTTTTGTATCACTAGTTTATGCTGACTGATTTGCATTTAAGGGTTATGTCTATTTATTCATGGATTATTCATTTGTTCCATACCTGTGTATAATATATCCAACGTATTCTTAGGTATATGTATATGTGTGTGTGTGTGTCTATATACGCACATATACATATATAGAAATGTTAAAGCCCTGGTTTGGTCCGGCTATCATAAAACTTGGACTCGAGTTCAATTACGATAATTAAAATCTAAGCCTGGCCCTAACCCATAGGGTATTTCAACCAAATATCCAACCCCAGCCCGTCCAGCTTTTTAAGCCCATTGGGTAATACTTGTATGCCTAACTTAGAATATCTATTTTAAAACTATTTGAAAAGTGCAACTTTGGTAAAATTTGTATACAAACAATGTTAACATATAAATTAGGCGGTGATGTAGTCAAGTTCACAACAAAAGTATGCAAAAAATCTGCATGTAAACAAACAAAATGGAAAATTAATAACATACACACTTATGTTTCGATACGATGCAAAACTAATAGTCGAATCGGACCCTAACCTGGCCGGGGTTTGATAAACCGTACCCGATCCTAATTGTAACTGGGTCGAACCTGGGTCGAGCTTGGGTAGTAAAAGGAAAAACCCTTACACGCATTAATAGGGTGGGTACGGTCCGAGCTCGGGCCAAAAACTCATATCATTGACAGGCTTATCGTATACATATATGTATACATATACATACGTATATACATACATACATACATACATATATATGCATATACATACATATATAAGCATCAATGTTCTCCCTAAAAAGAAACCCCAACCACTTAATTTTTTAAGTAGGGAGGTAGCCGACCCATCGACCATTTAATACCTCAATCTCGAAGTGGGCCCTCCATAACGACCATTTAATAATTCTTAGATAGGAAGAAGACAGACCCAACGGCCATTCAATACCTCGACCCCGAAGCAGGCCCCTTTGTGAAATAATCGATGGTCAGCAGTCCTAACTATGTAGGTTGATGACTCTTAGATATGACTTTACAGTTTAACGAGCCATATTACTAACGCATCTCAAAGACTTATCCAAGGGTTAACTAGCCCACCTTCAACCAAACAAACAAGCAACCAAAATTTGAGGTCTATCCTATATGGACTCTACACTAATAGAAAGTGTAATCCGTCTTTGCCAAGCCTTTGCCCACGACCACTCGGGACCATTGGTGGTCAAACTTATGTCCAAACCTATTCCATAAATATCGATTCACCAACAGAGCTGATATAGCATCGACCTTTGAATTAAATCCCATTTGGACTTGTTTAATACAAGTCAAGGAAAATGCTCACTCTCTCGGTTACTTAATACCACTGGTTTAAAATTGAAGTAGACCCACTTTCCCAATTAGGCACCATCATAGGTTATTTAAGACTTCTTAAATAGAAAAGAGGTAGACCTAATGACCATTTTATACCTCAATCCTAAAGAAAACCCCTTGACCACCCTAATGATACTTAGCCATTTAATAGTTCAACTCTGAGGCGAATCCTTGTATGTTTCCCTGCAAATTAACATGTAACGACCCATGTTTTACATATCAAAGGATCGTAAAATTTTTGTTTTAAACTTATATTAGATTGTATGACTCTATAACTTTAGGCACAATCGAGCATTGACAATTTTGATCATACTAATTTTATCGAATGGTTTTGATACTGATTTATCATCTGGCATTTTTGATAGTTACACGTATTAGGTAGATATACGCATAATATGCATTGGGGATTTTGGATGAATAGAAAATGTCCCGGGATCAAAGAGAAAGTATATGAGCTGCGCAGTTAAAATTTTTCAAGATCGAACGTTTCGGCAGCCCATACGACTTAAAAATGTTCAAAAACAATGTCTAGGAACACAGTGTCAGATTTCAATGAAACTTGTGTCGTTGGAACGGGAAAACATGACTACTCACACGCTTGAAGAATCGTTGTAACCAGACATTCCTAAAAGTTGTATGAAGACAAAACATGCATTGAAATTTTCAAAATTGGAGGAAACTAGGTGAATTCAAACCCAAACCTACCCCTATCCTTTAAATACTCTACCCATTACCATAACCGCATTATTTGCATCTCCTTTGTTCTACATCTCTTTCTTCCATGCTAACCCACTCCATACTCCTCTTTCTCCTCATCTTTGTCATCCATCAGCCACCATTTCAAATGAAATAAAATCCAGGCCTCCTTATGTTTTCGAGGGCAATGCAGCCATAGCCTCGGATCGCCTCAGATCTGATCGGCATGGCCGAAAATATCAAATCCGACAAAAGAGTGATTTTGGAGGAGATCGAAAAAGAGTCTATATGTTTGTCAGGCAGCGAGGGGAGTCCAAAAATGTACACGACGTGGGCTGGAGATGTCCATGGTAGTCGGTGGAAGTATGGAAAGTTTGGAATAGAAAATGGGTTTGGCCATGTTTTTAAACATTTAGGTGGGACGGTCGTTGGTGGATGTGCATGTGGGTAGTGAATAAAATTAAAAAATGAAAGAAAATTAAGCTACTCTAGTTTTTGGCGATGCAGGTCTAACGCAAGCGAGGTCTGGTCGTTTCAGGCGTGGATAGGGGAGGAAGCTCAGTGGAAGAAAGTGAAGTGGGGCTTGCAAGGATTGAGCGAGCGTTGGTAGTGGAGGAGGAAATGCCTAGCATCATTTCATTTTTGTGAGACATGAATTATATGAATTGTTAAAGGATATGACGTTGCAAGCAAGTTTGAAATAAGGAAAAGAATTGGGAAAGAAAATGTACGGGTTGAAAATGTGCGCTACTATTGGTTGGAAGAGAGAGAATGCTTGCTCAAAGAAGGAATATGTACAAGAGAGAATAGGAGGGAAACATGAGCAAAGCAGAAGCAAATTGAACTGATAAAAGGTAATTATGAAAAATAATTAATTAGTAAATTAATGATTAGTTAGTTTGATTAATATATATATATATATATATATATATTGGATTCTTATAATGTTCATATATTTTGCATACGAGATCTATTTTGAACACCATTTCTTGCGTTGCGCTCATGATGGAGAGCTCTGTGATTTGGCATTCATTTGGTATGCTTTTGTTAGGGTGAGTGATATTATCTTTCACCATATTATGATTGTTAGTATGGTATTATAGCGATGTTTTGAGATGATTTCTAACTTTAAAATGCGATTTCCAAAATAGTTAAACCTAATCTTATTTTATAAAAGAATTTAAAGTGTTTTAAAATGGTTTTAAATTAAATGTCATATTTTTCCATTTATCACACACTATTTTGATGATGTTGCTAGATTTAAGCTATTTTTGACATTATTATCACAGTGGTTGCTTGGATGTATTATTTGTGTGTTACTATAGATGAAAGTAGGTTATTATAGATGTTAGTATGCTTGTTAATTACATGTATGCTTTTTTGCTAGTTTGGTTGGAAATGCCAATCGAATACGATATATTATTAGAAAATATCTCATAGGATATGATTTCGTGGATAGAGTTTCATGCATGTCGATTGATTTAAAGACAAAGAATGCACTTAGGGACGTGCTTTGGATTTCGGGATAGATGTCAGACGTTTTCATTTGGTTGTACTTAGCCATTTTTGGTTAAGTGCATGACCAAAGTGGTCGTCATCAACTATTTTGGAGTGGTTAATATCTACCACTACTCATGATGGCCGATTTGGTCAATTTTGACATGGATAATAGAGAGGCTTCGAATGGCATGACGTGATAGTTCGTTAAACATTCGATTTGATGCTATGGCTCTTAGACGAGTAGTTTTGGCACTGAAGCAATGATGATGATTCGATGCAATAACTTTGTGATTCGATGATGATTATTCCATGATGGGAAGTGATGGCTTCGATGATGGACAGCTATACTTCAGATGCAGAATAGCTGGATTGAAGGTACTATTTGATGAAGGCTATGGGACAAACGATGACATTCTACGATTAACAATGGTTGTCTAAAATAGTTTCCAAATGCAACGACTTCAGACGAGAGTCCTAGAGACATTTTTGGGATAAACTCTGCTATGAATAACTTTCGCAAAGGAATCAATGATATTCATAGATTTCAATGTGCACTCATGAAGCAAGGGTATCTGTGATGATATCCGTTGGGTTGTAGAGTGTGCCCGGATCACACGATATTTTGATCCATACCTTGGACTGTTATAGGGAGCATAGTCTAGTCCCTAGCCTACTAAGTGGTATGGATTCAAGTACCGAGAAACCGAGACGTTAAGTAGTCCTTGACCATATAATAGGGTCATAAGAGTATCATATATCCAATGCATTGAGTGAGTAAATACGAAGATGGATGTTGGATGATATGTTTACTTGATTGTCTATCATCTAGGGATTACACGATGTATATATTATCGATGTATATATATATATATATATATATATATAGACACCCTTAGTACTTTGATGTATAGTACACCCATAATGATTATGATATACAGTATAATGTATCCTATGTTATTAGCTAACTCTTCGGATGTAGGAATAGTCAGGTATTATTCTCCATACCCTTTATTTCATATACTATACTGACTTTTATAGTATTTTGAGATTATTTATCACTTACACCAGAGTGTTGTCTGACTCAAGGTTTTATGCTTTGCTTCTTATTACCTCGGGTACTCTTAAATGAGCAGATTGGAAAGAAAGTATAAATGGTACATTGAAATCTAAGGTGGACTAGTAGAAGGCGACGCTTTCTCATACTTAATTTAGGCTTATTATTGTTATTCATTATGTGACACTATGGAGCCTCAACAATGTTGACTTACTATTGTTAGAGACAGTTTAACAGTGAGTTTATTTATCAGTTGCATTAACTCTATTATTGTTATGTATAACTATATGATCCTGTGTACTCTGATTATGTGGTTCATATAGTTACTACTGTCTAGTCTGTTTTATATTTGTGATGACTATTATATTTTAGCCGATGCGCTTTGAGATATATGAAAGGTTATGTGATTATATGATGTTTTCATTTTATTCTCTTCTATTTCTCTTCTTTTCATAATTTCTTTCCCTTGACCATCCTCCTACATTGGTCAGATGCTCTAGTAGCGCACTATTCGATTATATGAGCATAGTGCTGTAGGGTGGTCGTCACACTATACATGAACATATATCCCCCACGGGTCGTATAATTGGAGATGTCACGCATCAGTATTACACATACAAAAATGCTGGTAGCAACTTATGGAAGAGAAACTTCCGATATGTTAGTCTACTAACCTTGCATTCCAACACATACTAGACCAATTCATTTATAGTTAACCTAATACTGGGCTATACCCACTAATTCACACCCGTTACAAACATATTATTGAGGCCATATAATTTCAGCTGTGGAAATTATTATGTCTCCCAAGTTCATTTAATAATATTCATTTAATTACTTGCTATGAAATTCTTATTATTTTATATGTTTACTATTTTTAACTTCTACCCTCATGAATGCTATTAAATGTCATTTACTACTTCCTTTACACCCAATGAATTCCCTAATAAATGATCTTTTATATTCAAATTGGATAATTATTAATGATATTTATTTATCCATTCCAAAATTAATTTACCATGCCTAAATGTCATATTTAACTTTGTAGTTAAATCCATTAAACAAATTTACACCTATATTTTCTTATTGTAACTTCCAATTAACTATGTAATTAATGCTTATTAACATTATAACCCTATAACTCCTTGATTATCACGTTACTCATATTTTAACGTTTTATATGTAATTAATATGATAACCGAAGATTATTTATTTATTTTTTAAACTAATACTTTATTATATATACATACACACACACACATATATACATTTAATGTTACTATAAAGGGTTATTTAAATATATTTTTATTGTAACCTTTTAGTTTCTACATTTTGGGATTTCTTGATATACATTTATGTGTAAATTCCACAATAATATTTATTTCTATAGTGTAATGCATTGTAGATGTATTTTTTCCAAAAAGGAAGTGTTACCGTTGCATCATTCCATAAACTACCAGAAAGCATAAACTACCAAAAAGCAGGATTTCGATACGTTTGTAATTAGAAGAAATTATCTCCTATTTTTATTGAAATTGATAGTGCAGACTACGAAAAAGCATCCCCACTTTGCATATCTCTTTCATTCGAATATATGAATTCCTTATTATTTCAAACAACACACTTTTCATATGTAACTGTGAAGTTATATAGTTTATGGGAATTTACATGGAGGTTAGTACAATTGATTTTGCATTTTATGATTCCAGTTAGTTAAAATATAGGAATTTAAATCCCAAATCAATCAAAACATTCCAATTGATTTTTAACAAGTTTAACAGTTTACAACCCAATTAACAAAAATCTAGAAATAACTACACAATTCTATAAATATCATATTTCATAAATTTTACAAACTATTCTCCACAAATTCTAAATGTAGGGTGTATATGCCATTTCATTAAAGTTACATAAATTTTTTCTGAATTTGTAGGCATGGGTTTAAATTCAGATTTATTCAATTAATCCTATAATTCAATCATTTTCACATAGGCATAATAATAAAAGTAGAGTTCCAATGATATAAACTTAGTATTATGAAAAATACATAATTTTCCACTCACCTTAAGGCTTTAAATCTCCAGATCCGAACCCATTCTTCTTACTTGACTCCTTTTCACTTTCATGGATTGGTTTACTCCTTCTCTTCTTCTTTTTTAATTTCTACCCTTCTCCCTTATATATATAAACACATACATATATAGACACTATTTTTAAAATTTCTGTAAGTAGTGAAAAAGGTGAAATGGCGGAGCAACACTGCTTAGTTTAGAAATTATGAGAAGAAATGTGAGGGGCTAGCCTATATTTATAGGCGCTCGAACCAATTTTCTCATCCAATTAAAATTTACTAAATTTGGGTCGTTCGGCAAAGTTTTAGGGCATGCTAACCTTAAACTGATCGGTAGACTTATGGTATAGAGTGGTTGAACGCTAGAGGTCAACCGGCTCCACCAAAATGTCGACTGGTAAGGATGAAATTAATTGTTTTATTTAATTTCTATTATTAACTTTATGTTATTTTTTTAACCCAGTTGAATAATTTTCAATCCAAAAACTTCAAACATATATAACTTCTTCGTTTGAACTCCAATCGCAAAGCTTTATATAGAAAGTTAATCGAAAGAGCATGGCGAATGCAATGATGCAAATTTCATGGCCAAATTCCCTTTTTGATCCATATGAATTATTTATGAATTCTTTTTAATTAATTACTATTTATCTTTGGTGGTGTTACAAGCACCCTAGTCGATCGGGATGACCTTAGTTGTGTTAAAGGATCTGATCCCAGATTTGCATGACGATGAAGAAGGGGTTGGTAAGGTTTCTCAAGGCAAACCTAGATGTGTTTTCTTGGACACATTATGATATGAGTGGAATATTTAAGTGATAGCATGCCATGCATTAAATGT
Source organism: Allium cepa (assembly GCA_030765085.1). Lineage (NCBI taxonomy): Eukaryota > Viridiplantae > Streptophyta > Magnoliopsida > Asparagales > Amaryllidaceae > Allium > Allium cepa. The sequence continues at coordinate 725,419,531 of CM060943.1, forward strand.
AGACCTTAGATGCCCTCCTATAAAGCAATAAAGGCACAACCTAGGTCTGTAGTGAACTGCTATATCGAAATAGGATATAGATAAGATGAAGGTCAACTGCTTCATCTGCGATTCTTTACATGCGAATGGTTATCAAATCCAATGCTAGTCAAGGATCTTAATGGAAAATGGTGGACAAGCATAGATTATTCAGACTTGAATATGGCATGCCCAAAGGACATCTTCCTACAATCGGATATTGACTAACTAGTGGACTCAACTGCCAAACATAAGTTGCTATCCTTTATGGATGCTTATTTTGGTCAATCAAATGCTAATGCATGTTACATAATAAGAACCCACCAATTTCACCATTGATTCATGGATGTATAATTAATGTTTCATGCCATTAGGTTTGGAGAATGCAGGAGCTGCCCAACAGAGATTGGTAAATTTAATGTTTACATATCATATCAGACATACAATAGAGGTTTATGTAGACAATATGCTGATGAAGTCATAATGACTAGTGACCATATTTGAGACCTCTCGACGATGTTTGATGTACTTCGAAAATATTAAATGAAGCTCAGTTCATTGAAATGTTACTTTGGAGCCATGTCAGATAAGTTTTGGGTTTTATAGTAAACTCTAAGGGTACAGAAGCTAACCTGAAGCAGATTAAGGCATTGAGAAATGTCAAAGCCCCAAAAACATGGAGGGAAATATAGGGCATAAACGGAAAGGTCACTGCACTAAGTTAGTTTATCTTAAAAGTGGTAAACAAGTGTGTGTTGTTCTTTAATGCACTCAAAATGGCGAAGGCGAAGTTTTTCTTGACGGAGGAATGTAAAAAAGATTTTTAGGCCATACTCTATCACATGGAAAGACCATCAGTCTTATCAAAGCCTTTGGAAGGAAAGGACTTATTTTTTTATTTAGCAATATTGTTCATGCGCTGAATGGTTCCTTCGTATATAAAGAGTTCCAAATCCAGAGGCCTATGTATTGCATGCATAAGTGATTCACTAGAGTAGAGATAAAAATATTCTACATTAAAGAAGCTGGCTTATTTCTTATTGATAGCTTTGAGGAACGTACGACCCTACTTCTAGGCTTATCCAATTAAAGTTTGACTGATTAACCTTTGAGAAAAGTGTTGCACCAACCAAAGACTTTGGGAATGTTATTGAAATGGAATATTGAGGTAAGCTAATATGATATTACCTACCATCCTACATGAGTGATACGTGGAAAATCATTGGCCGATTCCATTACTAAATTCACTATTCAAGACGGAGAAATGGAAGCGGATGTGGTCTAGGTTGCTCAATCGAGACTTCACACAAATGGAGCATTCAATGAATGTTACTTTAGTGAAGGAGTGATCTTGGTAACCCCAGAGGAACGAACAATCTGTTATGCCTTAAAGATTGTGTTTCTTACAATGAACAACGAAGCTAAGTATGAAGCATTAATAGTGGGCTCATGATAGTAAAATAATTAGGAGTCAAGGCATTGCATATATTTAATGACTCTCAATTGTGGTTTATTATGTGGAAAATGAGTTTTAGGCTAACGGAATAAGACTTGCCCTTACCTAACAAAAGTACTAGAACTATTGAATGACATCGAGTATTACATGATAACTCACATTCCACAAGCAAATGGATAGGTGGAGGTGGTGAATAAGATCATCAAATCCACTATGAAGAAACGAATAATAAAGTCTAAGGGAAAATAGGTCGATGAATTACCCTTAGCATTATGGGCTTAGTGGATGACTCGCAAGTCTAAGGTCAGCCATATTCCATTTGCTCTGGCCTAAGGATTAGAGGTCATGATTCCAATTAAATTGGAAAGGCATTCTTATTAGAGATTCACTATGATCCTAAGACAAATGAGGAACTCTTGCTTGAGTCCCTTGATACGATCAGTGAGAGGAGTGAAGAACCTGACATAAAGGTTGCTGCTCACTAGAAAAGAGTAGCATGGCAATTCAATACAAAGGTATGGAATCGGACCTTCAAGATCAGTGATCTCATTCTAAAATGAATATTCCTTGATCCAGTGGCTCTGGACCTACATTGGAAAGGTTCGTGGGCGATTGAACAAAATCTTGGAGATGGATCGCTCAAGCTAGCAATTGTCGATGTACTATCATTCCTATGGGAGTGGAATAGTGAACATTATTGATGCTATTTCACGTAATTTTATCTTTGTCAATTTGTAACTTGGATATAGAGATCGATGGAACTGCATCCTCAATAGAAATTTACACTATGGATAATAGTGAAGCTAAATATTCTATGTTTTAAAAATGCATATGTTTAGGTACTAAGTTAGGTGCTGATAAACTCCTTCAGTCCAAGATCGGATCATAGGAGTATACTCATTTTAGATATCTAGAGATAGGTACCAACGAACTCCTTCAGTTAGGATCAGAACTCAGAGTATTTTCACACTGGGGTCGATCATGACAATTCACCCTATACCACTAACATTTGACCTTTGCACATATATAGGCAATATCAGATGGCAATGTCAAGAGATGGGCATCTTAAACATTGGGTCTTTAAGATAGTACCCAACAAGTGATTGAATCTCCTTTTCTAAATATGATTAATGCCTAAAGATAAGCTGGACCGAGTATAGACGTCCAAGGAAAGGCATCTAGAACACCACTTCTAATGAACACTAATGATCAGTGCCAAGAGATAGGTGAGATTAAACATGGATATCTAGAGAAAGATGACCAAAAAATCGCTTCTCAGAGATAAGAAGTGATGTAGAAATCCAACCGTATCTTTGGTCAAATGAACCTGACTAAAGACGGACCAAGTAGGCTACAGAGTTGGCTAAACGATTATAATTCAGCTAGCTAATAAAGAAACGTTTTGGCAGTCATGAATGGAATGAAATAGTAAAATACACTAAGTAATGGTGGGAAGCTATTCATATATATATATATGTATGTATGTATGTATGTATGTATGTATAGTTATGGTGAATAATAACATTTCTCCGATTCAAATATAATCAGGATAGCTATAATTGAACTAAGTATATAGGCAAGAACAAGATAGAAGTATGAAAGGGAAAACTATTTTATTACCAACTAAAAACTTTATAAGCAAAAGAGGGTGTTGTGCCCTCATAACAACAGCCTTTATACACCGACAAAACTAAAACAGACTAATGACAATGTATGAAAACGATGATTAAGTGTACTTCTTCTTCCTTTCCTTCTCTTTCTTTCCCTAAGAAGAAAATACGACATTGCTTTAATCAGATCTACCACTTCTTCTTCCCTCCGTTAGGTAGACCTTAGGGTCCGTGTTCTAGTCATAGCCGCTACCTAGAGACTCAAGAGCATCAGCTTGAATGCTACACGTTACAAGAGCAAAATTTAGGTTGAGAACTAGTGGCATAGGTTGTGGGTGAGCAAACTTTTGTTAAACCAAATAAACCAACCAAACCGATTCATTTTGGTAAGTTTGGTTTGTTTTTGAAACTAGGTCGGTTTATATTTAGCTTAAAAAAAATTAATTTGGTTATCAGTTTAATCAAATTAATAGAACTTTTACTGTATTTCAAAATTACTAATATTAAAATAATTTTTTAACATTATTTTAGTGATCTAAATAAAATTTATTTATCATATATGTGTCAAAATTACTATTAGAAAGCATAAGAATACTAAATAAGAATACTTTAATCATATATTTAGGTTTTGTTTCAAATTACAGAAAATATTCAAAATATAAAATGTGAATCATTTTTGGTTCGATTAAATTGGATAACTAATCGAACTAACTAAATTTAATTTTGTCGGTTTGGTTTGGTTTAGTTTTCATTTTTATTAGTTTTAGTTCAGTTTAACAAATTTCATCATCGGATAAACCAAACCAACCAAGCGCTCAACCCTAGTATAAGCAACAAAACTGAAAGAGGAGGAACATCGTCAATCTTTTCTTTCATAATTATTCTAAATTCTTAACTTGTAAGGACTTCTCTTCCTTCATAGATAGCCTAAATGTATGCTTAGTGTCCCTTATAATGACTATGTTATTGTAATGACCCACCTTTTTGGACAGTTTAAACCGACGATCAAATACACACGTCGATTCCAAACCATTCAAAAGGGCTGGTGGTTATTGGGGTAAATAAGAAAAAAGAGGAAAGAGAAATAAAAGAAAGGAAACAACACAGAATCTTGCAACGGAACGATAAAATATAATAATCAAATAAACAGTTCATGAAGTTGTTTACTATACTTTGATCATTATTTATACAACATTTATCAGAGTTATACATATAGTACAGAATAAATAAAATAATGCAGCAGGCAACATGATGCAAAGATAATAATAGTAATAGTATATCAAATCTTCGTCTTCATCCTCCAGAATAGATCTTCAATAAGCTGAAAACTCAGGTCTGACCTGAGCGTAATGAAAAGACAAATACTCGAGTCAGGACTAAATATCCTTATGTAAGTTAAATCAATCGTAAATAAATATGAGTGTAACGGCGTCAGAGATGTTTACAGGGTTTGACATCTCATATCCAGTGTCAACGTGCGTGCAACAACTTAAAAGATGTTACGGGATTTTCCATCTCTCAAGGATCCGTTAAACTATCTACTATGTAGTACAATACGCTATTATAATATGTCTACAGTAAAGTAAAAGTACTAAAATAGCGTTAAGGCGTTACCATAATCCCCCTTAACACATTTTTATAATGCCATAGTCTATACAGCACCGTAAGCCCCACCGTAAACTAGTGGTTATCAAAGGGTACCCCATAGGTATAACACAAAAAAAAACGTAGTGGTCGCGAATAGGATAATCAGTATGATAAGGTACATGAGGCGATACCAACTAGGATACTAGTAGTTGCGTGATCCGGACTGATGTTGGGCATAGCCAGCAGCTACCCCCAACACCGCGAAACAACACTCCCAAATCAAGGGTGCACCCAAATCGAATCACAAATGTAATAGATATGGTATCGAAGAAGTGTGTCTGCTAGAGATGGCGAACCTCAATGGCCTGGCGCGGCTCCTGTTTTAGTCATGTCAGGGGTCATCCAATATCGTTCTCTTTCTTCAGTCAACGTGTTCACCAAACGGTCCACTTCCTTCTGGATCAACACTCCGCGTATAATAGTTATTAAAGTGGTGTTCGGTATCGACAGAGAGTATGTCCATATCCGATCCCAGTCTCTTTAATAACTACGTATTATTACACCATTGGCTCTTTTACATTTCAAATCGATTCATAATTGATATCAAAATATCATATTCGCTTCAAAAATCAAATCCATTTCAAATATCATCGTATCTATTCAAATGTAAGATTCTGTTTCAAAAATCATTTTTCGCATCAATATCTCATTTCGATTTCAAAATCATTTGGAATTTCAATTTAGGTTGCAACTTCATTTAACCCAATTCGTATTTAAATTCAAGATTTAAATATAAACATTTCACCTTATTGACCAGCTTAAAATTTTAGAAAATAGTTTTAAGTAGTTTAAAAGCAGTTTAAATAATTAAAGTAGTTAAAAATACTTAAAGTCTTAAAATGGATTTAAAATAGATAAATTAGTTTAAAATAATTTAAATTGGGTTAAGTAGATTTAAAATAGATTAAAATAGTTTTAGTATTCAAAAATGGTTTATATAACTGAGTAATTTGGAAAACAAAATAAAACAGCTTCAAAACCAAACCATTTCTGTAACAACCCGCAAATCCGTACCCCTTGAATCAACACTATTCTACCTAAATCAATCCAAGTTGTACAGAAATACGAACCGTTTGGGTTAAAGAAGAAGAGGTAGGAGAAGAGAATAGAAAACAACAACAGAATCTAACCATCGCAGCGGAGTAAAATATAATAGATAATAAATAATCTTTACTCAAAATCAAATATATCTGTTTACATATATTACATCATCAGAGTACATCAATCACAGCTCACATCAATAACATACAACTGGATACACAGCTACACAACACAGCGGAAAATATATATATAAACAAGTACGAGAGTACGTATCGTCCTCCTGCTCGTCTCCTGAGCTCCACAACATCCTATCCTGTATTCTATAATACTCGGTCTGACCCGAGCATTACAGTTAAATAACACCCGAGTCAGTCTGGAATACCAACGTGAGAAAACCACACCCAATTGATTATTAAAGTTTCAAAAATCCTTTGAAAACAAAAGCATCTCGTAAGACCACGCCACAAATAAACATGTCGGGTTTTTACCTTACGATAGCTAAAACATTTTTATTAAAATCCTCTGATATTATAATAGTGTCTATAGAAAGTTAAATAGAAACTAGCTAAAATGCTTGCATCTCACGTTTCAGCAATAGTTGGGCACAATCAAAACCGTACGGGCGCGTAGGGAAAATGCATTCCAACTAATGGCTAGGCACTGGGGTACCACCTGTCACAGTACCTGGTCTAGATCAGCGTACCGAGGAGCCACCCTAACTCCCCTGCAACATAAGACCGGAACCATCCCTTACTGGACAGTTCCGAGCAAGATCACCCCGCGGTTGGGATCAGCAACCGCCCACTAAGCCGAAATAAAGGGACATCTAGACAGGGATGACCTCACCCACCAGTGGGGGCTACCCACGAAGCCTTGCTGCATATCCTCTGATTTTCAGCCATTCCCATTTGATAAGGCTTGAGGCTAAGCGTTACCTTATTAGAATATATTCCTTAAAGTGCCCACCGTCCACTTGACGATGTTTCGCAAGCATTCATCCATACAAGTCTGTCCCGAGTTCGAACGGAACCGAAGGCACTATTCCTACTACATCCATTTTGGAAATATCCTCGGGATTAGTAGCGACTAGCCCTTGCACTTCACCGCTCCATCTTCGAATCCAAAATCGTTTTTCGCGAAACGTACAAAGCTGATCGAAGTGGTTTTCGAGAAATAAATCTCGATCCCGGTCTCTCCGAAACGATCAACGTATTTGTCCAATATTGATAGTCGGTTATTTAACTATCAATTAATATTCACAAACATCCATCAAACAATAAATAAATTTTCAAATTATTTATTAATCCCAAAAATATCTTTACCAGATATATTTCTATTTCAATCCTTTGAAAACAGTTTCAAAACCATCTTTCTTTTCAGAATAAACTTTCCCAAATATTTTCTATCGTCTCTGAAATTACCAAGCACAAACTAGATTTTTAAAATAATTTAAAACACTTTACTTTAAAATATACTTTTAAAACAATTAAGTTAAACTACTTCAATAAATTGTTCAAAAGACGTACTATATAAATATTTGAAAATAAGGTTACTTTATAAAATATAACTAATTTTTTTTTAATCTTAAAACAAACTATCAAGTCGCTCTTTATATAATTACTACTATAATAGATTAAAAAGGAAAGACTTACTTAATAATTTAGATATTGAGAAAAATACATTTTCCAAACTTGCTTTTGAAATCAACTTAAAAACTTTTAACTTATATTTAAAACTTACTTTGAAAACGTACTTGGTTATCCAGGGAGAAGATCCAACTTCAATCGCTTAAATCAATTTTTTCCCCAAATGGATTTCAAACTTATCCCATTTGAAATAAATTTCTTTACTTACTTAATTCATTTCAAATTTCATTGAGTATGGACTTAATTGGTGTTATTATTATTATTTTTCATTTGATTCTAAAACTTTTATCCGATATATACAAATTCCAGATTTTCCCAGTTCTTCTTTATTCTTTCAACAATTTAAATCTTAACCTTTAAATAAATGTTTTGTTCTTTTAAATAATAACACTGAATTTTAAATTCATTAACTTCCTGTTTATTCAAATTTCCTTTCTGTACCCAAGATTTATTTATTAGAATTTTAAGGTCTCTTAATTCCTTTTCCAATTCATATTATTTTATTATTTTTTTATTATTATTTCTATAATTATTTTATTCCCAAATTCACTTCTTTTAATTTCTTTCCAAATTCCAATTTATATATTTTTGGCAATTCAATATACCCAATCATAACCAACCGAACCATAGCATTCAATATTTCAACATAATTCATCATAAAATATCAAATCATCATAACAGGAAAATTAAATAATTTAAATAATTTAAATAAATGTTGAGGGATCCAGTTGGATCCCTCCAACCTGTTTTCCCTGCATCCACAGATGTTAGCACAATAATACACCAATTTCAAAATACACCATACTATAGTACATCAATCAATATCAATCATTCAAACAGTTATTTAAATTTAATCATTTAAATTTAAATTTAAATTAACTGAGTGAGATTAACTCACCTTTGCTTTTTGTTTCGCAAACCATTCCAAACCAGCTTGCTCGTAACAATCTTCACAATTTACCTTGTATAAACATTTTACATTTTATTAATATTTTGATCTTATTGACAATTATTTCCCTTTTGATAATTTTACCTAGCTAATTATTTATTTAAATTACTTTTTCCTTTAATAAAATATCCTTTGGTAACTAAAACAAATGAGTTTTATTAACAAATTAATTATCATTAAATAAATAACTCAATTAATAGTTTAGTTAAACCAATATTTTCTTTTACAATTTTCTTAGTAACTACATAATTTAAATAAGTTTATTAATCGTTTAAACTGCATATAAATATATATATTTTTCCGTTATAGATTTTATCCTAAAATAAAATTATTTAATTACCCAATTTCAAATAGATAATTAAAATACCTCACCGATCTCGCCCAGGCCATAGAATACAAAGGCAAGCTCCCCTTCCTCCGGCATCGACTTCGTTTGCCTTTGATTCCCACGCTCGCGGCCATCTCCCTCGATCGCACTACACCTCCTTGTGGCTCTGAACCATTCAGACCCTCGGCCGAACCTTCCATTGTTGATCGACATACAGATTGTCGCCTACAGGAAAGGGAAAAACGCGACACTTATTGACGTCGATCCATACGAAAAATCCACCACTCGAAGCTCTCTTCTCAACGATCACAAAGTCGAGCTCGAAATTTCGAATCAACGACCAAATCTGAAGAAAACTCGAAACCTAGTTGTCACCCTAAATATCGATTACCAGAAAACGATGACGCACTCTACAAGCTTGCTCGAGCTTCCCCAAGAATGCATCGCCACCATACCTTAATCGATCGGAACGAAGATGGTACTCGATTTTCTTGAGTTATTATATATATATATATACATATATATATTTTTATCACGGTGAGGATTTGGGGGAAAGAAGAAACAGGGGTTCGGCCTTATCGTGTTGTCTGTGTTATTATATTTTGTTCTATCACACAGCTTCCCTAAGAAGCTTCTTTCTTGATTTTTAGTATTACTATTATTAATATTATTATTAATATCATTTGTTTTATCTTATTATTATTTGTTTTAGTTCGAGCATTTTGATAGTTGATTGAACGGCTTAGAATTGGGAAAGTATGTGATTAAATGACAAGAAGAAGGCGTATAGAAGAAGCTTGGTTAATTAAATTAAATTAGATTATTATCAACTAAATTTTCAACGCGTTTATATATCGTTCACTCACATACTAACTCCGATTAATACGAATTTCGAAATCCGATAATAATTCAATATTACGGACCCATTGGAACTAGTTACGTCAAATTCTGAGACGGTGCCTCGGAAGGCTATTTTAAATTCAATTTAAACGATATAAATTTTAAAACTTAACAAACCATTTTTAAATTTGATTTCATCACTTCTAATCTCTTCAGTATTATCAATATAAATTCTACAAGCCTTCAAATTATTTTTAATAGGCTTATAATTCCAGATTCAGTAACTTACTCAACTTCAAATTATTTAATTCAACAATTTAATTGTCAAATAAATTATGATATTCATAATTTAAGTTAATAATTAACCATCAATATTTAAAATCAATTAAATATTCCGACTTTAATTGCTTGAAAATTTTGGGTCATCACATTCCTTCCCCCTTAAAAGAATTTCATCCCCGAAATTACTAGTTAGGAAGAACGATCTATATCCCGTTAACTTTTTCCCCAAAACCAAACAATCCAACATCTTACTAACTATCTTTTTATAAAAGACCCGTTATTATTCTTATTAACCTTCCAAACTTCTCCATAGTTCAAACTATACTATTCGTTTAACCATTCAAGTTTCCATTTAAAACTAAATTTTGAATTATCAAAAAATTTCTCAAATTTTTTCGAACTCCCTAAATTCCCGAAAAATTTCGCAAGCGTCTCCTTTGCGCAGCTAGCTCGGTACAACTACAAAATGGCTCTACAGCCTCCCAAATCCAAAAAGAAAACAAAATGCCAAGTGGCTCAATCCAAATCCCAATCAAATTCATACCAAATTCAAATACATACCTTTTTGTCGAGCATTTCAAATTTATCTTTCTGAAATCAAACTCAATTCTCTTTTTCCTTTAGATTACCTGCATATCCTACTTAGCACTAATATCCAATCATAACATTCCAAAACATTTTATCGACATTTTCACAAAATGTCAATATTTATTCCTCCTAAATATTAACTTGGAATATATTTATATTAACAATTTCCAATTAAGAAATTCACCGTTCCTTACTCAAGTTAACATAAGTATTTGATATGTTTCTTACATTTATTCTCACTTTACCACTTTCATTTATATCCATTTCTATTCAAATCGATTCTTTCATCTCCATATGAATTCAATTTATATTTAACTCTGAATATTTAAATTTTATTTTTCATTTATAACCAATTTATGTCATTGTTTATGTTAGTTTCATTTACTAATTATATTTCAATTTCCAGTTTGAAATCGTCTTGTCGTTAACAAAAATTCTCCAAAACTTTTCAAAAATTTTCTAACTCACAAAATTTTCAAAATTTTTTGGCAGAGTCCCCTTTGTACGGAAGAGCTTTTGCAATTTGACAAAAGAGATAAATATATATACATCGACCCACCCGGTCGGAAAAACCAAAAACAGTTCATATTTCCTATTTTTATTGCGTAGGTGTACCTTATTTAGCATTTTAAGCAAGCGGCTTATTAATTTTAGCAAATAGCACAACCAAATCCAGCTACACTGTTTCCAGGTACCTGTACTTACTCAATTTAAACATGTAAGTACGATATAAATGAAGTTTAACTACATTTTACTTATTTACAATAGCTAAACATGTAAGAAATTCACATCAAATATTTTTCCATACGCAATTTATATAGTTCCCATGCCAATTCAACTGCTTTAATTCATTTATAACCATTTTCATTCAATCGAATGGTTTTCAATCCATTCGTATACATCTTCATCAAATTTGAATGGTTTAAAACACAATAGCTTACTTTTAATTTATTCTTAAGCAAACTGAACTCACATTTAATTCAATTGCTTTCAAAATCAATTTATTTTACTCCTATCCATCCAAGGCATTTTAATAACTTCCATTTACATTCAATAACAATTTATTCTTTGCAATTTGACGAGATCTATGTGAATAAATAAGTATTATGTTTTATAACCAATTTAAATGGATTTCAACTCAAATTATACTTAATTCTATCCCATTTTAAAATTTATTCACAATTCATATATTCTCATTCTCATTGCATTTTAAATTTGAATCCATTCACTCGCATTCCATTTTATTAACCAATTAGTTCATCCAAACCATATACAACCTAGGTTCATCTTAATTGTCAATTAAATTTCCCTTTTTATTTAATCCATTTACAACCATTTACTTAGCTCGACACACTCCCTTTTAAATTTCACTTACAACTCATTTATTTACATTTCATTCCATATTTGTTTATTCCAAACTGTTTTATTTAGCTCGAGGATAATCCAAGCTATTTCATCCAATAACTATTTCAATGTTAGATATATTCAATAGGGTTTCATTCCTTATCCGCCTCCATTTAAAACCCAGTCTATTAACTTAAAACATTCCATTTCCTTATTGTCCCTAATTATTTCAATTCTGTAACAATTTAAATGGTTTACTATTATTTATTTAAGAATTTCATTTCGTTAAATATTATTGGCAACTCACCGAATTTTATTTCGATTTGAATTTATTTTCACTTGATTTAAATCCAACCCAATATCATTAAACTTAATTCAAGTTGATTTGAATTCAACTCTCTTCCATCTATTCAGCTTAAGTCGATTTACTTCAATTTATTCAAATTTTATACTTAAGCTCATTTTCATTTCACCAGCCAATTTTACTCTATTATACTCAACTTAACTCAATTGATTCCAAGGACATATCCAATTTATTTCCCTTATTGGATTTCATTTACATATTCAAACCATTACTATTTTAATCCATTTACATTTTTATTCGATACATTTCAATTATACTTAATTTGTTAACACTTCACAATAAATTTTAATTAATAACTCAAGTTCTGAATTCATTATCCATTTTCAATTTACCCCCAAAGTTCATGAACTCACAATTCATTTACATTTACTTCATTGACAATTTAAGTCGAATTTAATTTATAACTCGAGTTTTATTTTCAACCTCCATTATTAACGCACAATTCAGCTTTATTCTCTATTTATTTAATTAATTGCAAGACCACTTTCAATTATATTCTCTTCACTAATGATTCAAGTAGAATTTGATTTATAACTTGAGTTTTATTTCCAAACTTCATCATAAACTCACCATTCAATTACATTAACTAATTTATTATCTAATTAATTCTTCCCTTGGACAAAATTCAACACTTGATTTTTAATCTCAAAATCTCTTCATTTAATTTCTTAAGTATAAATTTATTTTATAATTCAAGTTTGGATTTTCTTCTCATTTTTTCAATTCATCAAAATATTGATTTTGGGCTTTGTATTCCATTTTCAATTTAATAAGTCACAACTTATCATTTTATACAATTCTATTTCATCATAAGCTTGAATATATTCGTCTTTTATTTTTAACTCAAGCTTTCTATTTATTTATAGCCCAAGCATATTTTATTTCCATGGATTTTTAATTCTTTTATAAGTTATTCTGATTTATTTATTTCAATCCAATCCTTATCCAACTTATTTTCCATTTATTCAGGTAAGAATTTACTTCCATTTAATAACTCAATTGAATTTTTATTCCAATTCAATTTTATTTTAACTCAGTTTTATTTAACTCAGTTCGATTTTAACTTAATTCGAATACAACTGGATATTATTTTCTGCTTATTCAATTTATTTTAATCCAGTTAAATTTTATTCTCCAATATAAGTTAATTTCATTATTAACTTTTCTCTTTAAATTTACATTCCAACATTCAAAGCTTATATTTCCTTCCCGATTTAAAAATCGTCTCAATTTATAAGCTTACAACCTATCTCCTCAGAATTTTTAAACACCCGGCTTTAGTTTCAAATTATTTTGAAATCTCCAACATTTCAAAATCACACTTCTCAAAAATTAAACCAACCTTGGCTTTTAATTTCAACAAATTCCCTTTGAAAATTTTCAAACACAAACTAGTTCTTCTGATCAAATCAATTTGGCAGCAATCCATCACATAGAAATTCGAAAATGAATACTGATGATGCGGCCGTCATCATCAGGATTATTTTCCAATAATCCAAGTGATTTCAATGCTATATCACTTTCAAAACCCTTTTAAAACAATTTCCTTTCAGAAATATCTCCAAAACAATTGTGCTATTATTTATCTCCAAAACACTTCGATAAACACTTCCAAATTTCCGGGATTTAAATTTCCAAATCCTGCTTCAAATAAATTTTAACTATAATTCTTTTTTTTACAGTTTATGCTTATACAATTTCTCATTTGATTACATTTCAATTTATAATTTTCATTCATAATACATATTTATACATTTCATTTTATTATGAATTTATTCCCTTAAATTTTAGTTATATTTCAATTTCTAGTTAAATTTCCACTTGACAATGATAATGCTTTAATATTATTATTTCTAACATTCAAGCAACCATATATTAGCTAAATAGTTTCAAAAAACTATTCTTTATATCAAAATATGTATTTGGGTAAAATTATTTCATTTACCCATATTTAAAACAATACCGTGTCAATTGTTCTATTCAAGTGTTTAGAAACCCTTTCAATACATTTGCGCAGACTGTGTGGACGAAGGTTCCTATGCCACCCAATAAACTAATCAACATAATATTAAAACAATTTAGATTCACTAACAAATACACGCTCATATCTATTAATACACTCAAACTCATTCTAGAGTACTACGGATTCTAATTTATGAGTAACTCCCACCAGAGCCAAGGTTATCACCAACCTAAGCTCTGATACCAAGTGTAACAACCCGCAAATCCGTACCCCTTGAATCAACACTATTCTACCTAAATCAATCCAAGTTGTACAGAAATACGAACCGTTTGGGTTAAAGAAGAAGAGGCAGGAGAAGAGAATAGAAAACAACAACAGAATCTAACCATCGCAGCGGAGTAAAATATAATAGATAATAAATAATCTTTACTCAAAATCAAATATATCTGTTTACATATATTACATCATCAGAATACATCAATCACAGCTCACATCAATAACATACAACCGGATACACAGCTACACAACACAGCGGAATATATATATATATATATATATATATATATATGTATATATATATATATATATATAAACAAGTACGAGAGTACGTATCGTCCTCCTACTCGTCTCCTGACCTCCACAGCATCCAATCCTGTATTCTATAATACTCGGTCTGACCCGTGCATTACAGTTAAATAACACCCGAGTCAGTCTGGAATACTAGCGTGAGAAAACCACACCCAGTTGATTATTAAAGTTTCAAAAATCCTTTGAAAACAAAAGCATCTCGTAAGACCACGCCACAAATAAACATGTCGGGTTTTTACCTTACAATAGCTAAAACATTTTTATTAAAATCCTCTGATATTATAATAGTGTCTATAGAAAGTAAAATAGAATCTAGCTGAAATGCTTGCATCTCACGTTTCAGCAATAGTTGGGCACAATCAAAACCGTACGGGCGCGTAGGGAAAATGGATTCCAACTAATGGCTAGGCACTGGGGTACCACCTGTCACAGTACCTGGTCTAGATCAGCGTATTGAGGAGCCACCCTAACTCCCCTGCAACACAAGACCGGAACCATCCCTTACTGGACAGTTCCAAGCAAGATCATCCCGCGGTTGGGATCAGCAACCGTCCACTAAGCTGAAATAAAGGGACATCTAGACATGGATGACCTCACCCTCCAGTGGGGGCTACCCACGAAGCCTTGCTGCATATCCCCTGATTTTCAGCCATTCCCACTTGATGAGGCTTGAGGCTAAGCGTTACCTTATTAGAATATATTCCTTAGAATGCCCATCGTCCACCTGACGATGTTTCGCAAGCATTCATCCATACAAGTCTGTCCCGGGTTCGAATGGAACCGAAGGCACTATTCCTACTACATCCGTTTTGGAAATATCCTTAGGATTAGTAGCGACTAGCCCTTGCACTTCACCGCTCCATCTTCGGATCCAACATCGTTTTTCGCGAAACGTACAAACCGGATCGAAGTGGTTTTCGAGAAATAAATCTCGATCCCGGTCACTCCGAAACGATCAACGTATTTGTCCAATATTGATAGTGGGTTATTTAACTATCAATTAATATTCACAAACATCCATCGAACAATAAATAAATTTCCAAATTATTTATTAATCCCAAAAATATCTTTACCAGATATATTTCTATTTCAATCCTTTGAAAACAGTTTCAAAACCATCTTTCTTTTCAGAATAAACTTTCCCAAACATTTTCTATCGTCTCTGAAATCACCAAGCACAAACTAGATTTTTAAAATAATTTAAAACACTTCACTTTAAAATATACTTTTAAAACAATTAAGTTAAACTACTTCAATAAATTGTTCAAAAGACGTACTATATAAATATTTGAAAATAAGGTTACTTTATAAAATATAACTAATTTTTTTTAATCTTAAACAAACTACCAAGTCACTCTTTATATAATTACTACTATAATAGATTAAAAAGGAAAGACTTACTTAATAATATAGATATTGAGAAAAATACATTTTCCAAACTTGCTTTTGAAATCAACTTAAAAACTTTTAACTTATATTCAAAACTTACTTTGAAAACGTACTTGGTTATCCAGGGAGAAGGTCCAACTTCAATCGCTTAAATCAATTTTTTCCCCAAATGTATTTCAAACTTAACCCATTTGAAATAAATTTCTTTACTTACTTAATTCATTTCAAATTTCATTGAGTATGGACTTAATTGGTGTTATTATTATTATTTTTCATTTGATTCTAAAACTTTTATCCGATATATACAAATTCCAGATTTTCCCAGTTCTTCTTTATTCTTTCAACAATTTAAATCTTAACCTTTAAATAAATGTTTTGTTCTTTTAAATAATAACACTGAATTTTAAATTCATTAACTTCCTGTTTATTCAAATTTCCTTTCTGTACCCAAGATTTATTTATTGGAATTTTAAGGTCTATTAATTCCTTTTCCAATTCATATTATTTTTTTATTTTTTTATTATTATTTCTATAATTATTTTATTCCCAAATTCACTTCTTTTAATTTCTTTCCAAATTCCAATTTATATATTTTTGGCAATTCAATATACCCAATCATAACCAACCGAACCATAGCATTCAATATTTCAACATAATTCATCATAAAATATCAAATCGTCATAACAGGAAAATTAAATAATTTAAATAATTTAAATAAATGTTGAGGGATCCAGTTGGATCCCTCCAACCTGTTTTCCCTGCATCCATAGATGTTAGCACAATAATACACCAATTTCAAAATACACCATACTATAGTACATCAATCAATATCAATCATTCAAACAATTATTTAAATTTAATCATTTAAATTTAAATTAACTGAGTGAGATTAACTCACCTTTGCTTTTTGTTTCGCAAACCATTCCAAACCAGCTTGCTCGTAACAATCTTCACAATTTACCTTGTATAAACATTTTACATTTTATTAATATTTTGATCTTATTGACAATTATTTCCCTTTTGATAATTTTACCTAGCTAATTATTTATTTAAATTACTTTTTCCTTTAATAAAATATCCTTTGGTAACTAAAACAAATGAGTTTTATTAACAAATTAATTATCATTAAATAAATAACTCAATTAATAGTTTAGTTAAACCAATATTTTCTTTTACAATTTTCTTAGTAACTACATAATTTAAATAATTTTATTAATCGTTTAAACTGCATATAAATATATATTGTTTTCGGTTATAGATTTTATCCTAAAATAAAATTATTTAATTACCAATTTCAAATAGATAATTAAAATACCTCACCGATCTCGCCCAGGCCATAGAATACAAAGGCAAGCTCCCCTTCCTCCGGCATCGACTTCGGTTGCCTTTGATTCCCACGCTCGCGGCCATCTCCCTCGGTCGCACTACACCTCCTTATGGATCTGAACCATTCAGACCCTCGGCCGAACCTTCCATTGTTGATCGACATACAGATTGTCGCCTACAGGAAAGGGAAAAACGCGACACTTATTGACGTCGATCCATACGAAAAATCCACCACTCGAAGCTCTCTTCTCAACGATCAAAAAGTCGAGCTCGAAATTTCGAATCAACGACCAAATCTGAAGAAAACTCGAACCCTAGTTGCCGCCCTAAATATCGATTACCAGAAAACGATGACGCACTCTACAAGCTTGTTCGAGCTTCCCCAAGAATGCATCGCCACCATCCCTTAATCGATCGGAACGAAGATGATACTCGATTTGCTTGAGTTATTATATATATATATATATATATATATATATATATATATATCACGGTGAGGATTTGGGGGAAAGAAGAAACAGGGGTTCGGCCTTATCGTGTTGTCTGTGTTATTATATTTTGTTCTATTACACGGCTTCCCTAAGAAGCTTCTTTCTTGATTTTTATTTTTATTATCATTATTATTAATATCATTTGTTTTATCTTATTATTATTTGTTTTAGTTCGAGCATTTTGATAGTTGATTGAACGGCTTAGAATTGGGAAAGTATGTGATTAAATGATAGGAAGAAGGCGTATAGAAGAAGCATGATTAATTAAATTAAATTAGATTATTATCAACTAAATTTTCAACGCGTTTATATATCGTTCACTCACATAATAACTTCGATTAATACGAATTTTGAAATTCGATAATAATTTAATATTACGGACCCAATGGAACTGGTTACGTCAAATTCTGAGACGGTACCTCGGAAGGCTATTTTAAATTCAATTTAAACGATATAAATTTTAAAACTTAACAAACCATTTTTAAATTTGATTTCATCACTTCTAATCTCTTCAGTATTATCAATATAAATTCTACAAGCCTTTAAATTATTTTTAATAGGCTTATAATTCCAGATTCGGTAACTTACCCAACTTCAAATTATTTAATTCAACAATTTAATTGTCAAATAAATTATGATATTCATAATTTAAGTTAATAATTAACCTTCAATATTTAAAATCAATTAAATATTCCGACTTTAATTGCTTGAAAATTTCGGGTCATCACAATTTCAATTATAACTTCCCAATTCAAAACAATTTCAATTTCCCTTCTACCGATTCAATTCCGATTTCGGTTCAATCAACGTCAACTTTTTTTCAAATTTATTCAATTTTATATTCACTCTCAATTTTTTTCAATTTCAATTTATATCGATTTGGAGCTTGATTTTTCAAAAATATCCATTTATAACACTTAACAGAATTATCCATCAATATTCAAGTTTAAATCCAAATTTCAAATATGATTCAATTCCAAGCTCGATTTCAAAATATCATTTTTATATCACTTTTACTTAGTAATATTCAAAGCTCGAATTAAGATTAAATCTTTAAACAAATCAATTTTCGAAATTCAATCATATCCCCATTTTTTAAATTTCAAAGTCTCCACTTTAATTATTTAACAATTTCTTTTAACCAAAATTTATTTCAACATTCCAAACTCAATTTTTGATAAATTCGATTTTTATAAATTGATTTCTATTTATAACTTTTAAATCAAAAAATTTAAATAAATTTCAAATCGACGATTTTAAAATTATTAATTTAGCCAATTTTGTGTCCGTATATAATTTTCTATCCTATGGCCAAGTGATTAGTTATTTCAATTAAATGTCAGGGATGAATATATATCACTTAAACCAAATCACAGTGTCATATGTATGCATAACAGTATATATAAGCAAATAAACATCCAAATATTTAAATATCAACCAATAACATCCATCGAAATACATCATCCAATAGACAATACAATTCATAGCAATTTCATAGTTATCAATGTCGGGCAATTTAATCGCAATTCAATTTTAATTTCAATTTAACTGTCAATTTAAATTTCAACGGTTAATTCAAATGACAATCTATATGACAATTAAATTTATCAAACAACGACAAATAAAATCATAACACTTCATAATGTCAAATTTAACTAGCATAAAGATATTTAGTACGTTGTGAGCGTTTAAAACACTCACCTTGATTTCAATGTAGTTCCAGCGTTTTATTTTGAATAAAATTAAAGGCACGTTTAATTTTACCCAAAATTCAAACTAGCTCCAAACGACTCCAATCTAGTTCCATAGCGTAGTGCTCGACAAAACGAAGCTAATGCAATTCGTTTCGTCCAAAACGGACCTCGTATGAAAAAGTTATACACGTTTGAAGTTTGTACAATTTTAATATAATAAAATTTCAACAATTACTTTTATTTTTAAACCTAATTCATATCCGGGCCGTTGATTTCGCCATCCTTAGATCAGAGCCGCACCTTCCACTATCTTCCCTCCCTCTGATTCACGTTCATTCCAAGGTCATGAACGTAAGAAACCAACCCAAACCGCCTCTCTTCCTTGAATTAACGAGCCACCACCGACGAACTTCAACCCGATCAACTACCGCCAAACGAAAGCCCTTGCTTCATTCCACCTTCACCATCAATAGCCTGAAGCTCGACCACCTATAGTCCCCTATAATTACATGCGAATGGCAGCGCTACCAAGGGTGATTGCCGCTGATCCGCTCCACTTCAAACGATCTCCACCGTTGGATGTGGAGATCTCAACGTGCTCTACCAACTTCTAGTTGAACGTTTCTTGTAATCATCAACGGATTTGAAGAAAATGAGGGAGGAAGGAAGTTGATTTCTAGCCATTGGAGTAAAAACGGCGGCTAGGGTTTCTCTGGTTAGGGTTTGAGTGTAAATGAGAATGTAGGGGGCCTTTTATAGAAAAATATGCGACACTACTCATCCCGGATTTTCTGAACCCCAAACGAAGCACGCCGGTTGGCGTTCCTAAGGTTTACCCCGCATTCCGAACACAATGGAACATGTTTTGGGAGCTAATTTGATCATCTGTGCGAGTTACGGCTATAAACGATCCAATTTAAATTAAACCGATTTAACGAATTTTCTATGCGTTTTGACTTGCCCCGGATAAACGGTAAATCCGATTGACACAAAATTTGAAACCTTACAATAATATCATATTACGAATCCGATGAAACTTGTTTCTTCGAAATCCTAGACTGTTTGAAAAATGACTGTTTTAAATAGTCAAATTAATATTAAAACAATTTCGATGCGTTTCGAGCTGCCACGGTCAAACAAAAACTCCGATTGCTACGAAAATTGAAATCCGATAATAACAAACTATTACGAATCCAATGGAACTAGTTCCGTCCAATTCTGAGACTGTTCGAAAATTGGCTATTTTTCAGTCGATAATTAAATATTAAAATATTCAATTTTCACAAATATACTCTTAATTCGATTTTAAGAGTTCTACAACATCATTCTAACTTTAATATGATAAAATAAAATTTTACAAATCATTTTTAATCATATTAAACCCGTTATTCAATTATCCAATAAATTCCAATTTTAAAATCTTATTAACTCTATTATAATCCCAATATAACTTAAACTCACTTTGGAAACCAATTTGAATCATATTAAATCAAATTCCAATTATTCACTCTATTTTCATATATTAAATTTCAATATCAAATTAATCATATCAAATTCGGAATTTAATTATTCAAACATTTGTAATATTAAATTTAAACAAATTTGATTATTCTTAAATCACTGTATTTTGAAATGTTCAAAACGAACTTATAGAATTTAACCTTTAAAACCAATTCACATCTTAGAATCCTATTTTCATTTTATAGTTATTCAATTATTCAATAAGTTTTAAATATTTAATTTAAACAATTTACCTATTCAATATTCAATATTTGATTTTAAATAGATTTTACTTATCAATCAATTACTCTATTATACCCAATGAATTCAACATTTATTATCCTATCCAACTATTGATTGCAAAGGCATTCACTAAGTAGCATTTATTTTTCAATACTTATTACTATTCAAATCTTCGAAACCAATCTATTAAAATTTGTATTACTACCTAAATAATTCACAATTCTTATTCACTTATTTGCATTGGTTTTTCCATATATTCCCTTAACCAAGTTATAACATTTGAGTCAATTCAATTAGATTAGAACTCCATTCAATCTATAAATAATTACTTGGATAATTATTGTTGCAATTCATTCCAGTTATTATTATTCCAAACGACTTACTATTTTTTTCTAACACTAAATCACGAAATCTTATTAAATTAGTTCTTTTAATTATCGAAAATTTACGGGTCGTTACACTCTCCCCCACTCAAAACTTTTCGCCCCCGAAAAGGAAAAAGAAGGGAAAAGGAACTAAGTATAGAATTCAACACTAGATATATTTTATTCAAAGTTACCAACTTATGAAACAACGAAATTCCATTTATAAAGTCATAATTACGCTTCCACTAAGTTACCCTGAACGGCTTTCTAACTTTAAAAGTTAGTTATCAAAACAAGTTATAAAAAAAAATTTAAAACTTAAAAAAATTTCTAACACCCGGATTTACGAAAAATTTCGGCAGAGTCTCCTTTGCGCGACTCGATCGGAAAAAAAAATGACAGTATATATATCACAAATATACATCTCATCAAGTGATGAGGCATCCCGAAGGGAAAAAAGTGCAAAAGTACAGTATGTAATCCGAGATATGTACCTTTTATATTATTAGCGAGCATATACGGCTAATGTAGCACGAAAGCGAGCTCCAAATGCGAAGCAAGCGCAATCTGCACCTACTAAACACTCAACAAACCATGAGAAACATGCATATATGAAAATAATATCATTATACACAATATAGCAACATAACAACTACATGTGCCAACATAGCAAATGCAACAAAACAACAAATGCATCCACCAAATCAATTATCATCCAACTATCATCCAACCAATCCATGACCAATCAGTATAAATTCACTTCTCATTAATATTTATTGACTTGGGTTTCAATTTTAATCACAGTTGATTCATTAACGTTGGATTTTACTAACATTCATTCTCAATTCAATTAGTTAACATTCACTAATTTATATTTACATTAGTTCACTTCCAATTTGAATCAAATTAAATTCTATTTAAATTCGTTTAACTTTCAATTTGATTTCAATGATTTATAGTTTCCAATTTCATTAACACTTAATGAATTATATACAATCAACTAACAATCATATAACGACCAAATCATATAATTTTAAAAGAATCATTTTATATTTGACATCATAAATTTTCAATATTAACTTTAATTAAGTCCGTAAGCCGTACATATATCATCCATGAGCAATATCAATCTAATCGCTTATTCGATCACACAATTTCACTTCCAAACTAGTATCGTTCACACGACTCTCTAGTGCGGACTCAGATTTGGTTCCTTGATTGGAAACTGTTACTCTCCTTGCATAGCCACACACTATGATAGAGAATTCCAGAATCAAATTAAAAATCCATACCCAGGGTTCGCTGTCGAAAATCGAGTGAAAAATCCTAACTTGGATTGATATAAATCATCTCGAAATTTTGTGCTCGAATTTGGATCAAATCATTATGCGAATAAAATAATATACATACAATCTCACGTATTGCCTTCCAATGGATTTCTATCCAATTTATCTATACTAAATTATTTTATTGACTTCTATATTTTTTTTCACTTAATTACTCAAAAACCATTATTCAGTTAGTATATTCATTTCTTTACATAGCACATTCTTTAACATTATCTTTTCTTAAACATCATATCAAAGAATTTGCTTACTCAAGTTTATTTTAAACATTCTATATAATTTTATTAAACTCAACTCCTTTCCCAATTGATTCTTAGCTATACCAAATTCTTTTGTTTACATTTACTTCAATTTCATAATTTTAGTTAATAACAAATTTATTTATGGAACATTTTATGAACCAGCACTTTAGTTTATTAATCATCCTATAAAAGTCTAACCCCTCATAAATGACTTTTCTTAGTTTACAGTTATCTTAAAGGTTAGAAATTCAATTTTTTTTCGATCCCTTTGCAATTTATATTTATTTTCTATAACCAATTTACAAAGATATAATACGATTCATTTATCTTCTTTCTTAAGTTCACTTACTTGTTCCATTTATCCATTCATCATTTCATGCTATATTTAAGTATATAACATTTTTATCACAACCAAATTTTCATTTATATACATTTTAATTCCTTTTGAGTTTTCCTTACTTGTATGCTTCAATTATTTTCAGGTTCTGTTTATTTGTACAATATCTCATTACATATCCAAAACATCATTTTAACATTTAACATTTGGTAAGTCTTGTTATTGTTATCAGAATGTAATTTTGGTATTATACAAATTTATAGAATTTCATTTCACTTAATTAGAATGTTCACAAATTTAATTTGTTTAAATCCTCTTTACCTTTCAACTTTAAAGTTTTCCCAAAACATTAAGCTTAGATATTTTAATCTTCTTATTTTATAAATTCTGATTATTCACATTTCATTCAGATAATTTGAAAATTACTAATTAACATAACTTAGAAATTTAAATGCCCGGTTCTTTTCAAATCATTTGAAATAAATATATTCACTTATATCTTTAATATATCAAATCATACCTTTGGAGTTTAAACCAAAACCCATTTACCCAATATAATTTCAAAGAAAAGAAAAGCTTCTTAGAAGTCTCCCCCACTTTGAGACTCGAAAATAAACATCGATGATGCTGCGCAATCATCACCGAAATTATTTTCCAGCGACATAAGAGAGGAGTACTAAATTCATTCCTTCTTCTTAAAAATCCTTTCAAAATATTTCCATAAACAATTTCCAACTAATATTACTATATATTTCTTCAAAACTTTGAGAACCATTTTTCAAAATCTCCAGGTCTTAAATTCAATATTTCCAATTTAAATCTATTTTAATTTATAAGTCTCCTTTATAAAATATTCTTATAGGATTTTCTTTCTTAAAACATTTCACAAGAGTTTTATCATTGTTCATTTTGTAATTCACCTTATTTATTAAATTACAATATCAAATTAATGATAATAACCAATATTTTCATTCCTAACAACCAGGTAAGCTAGATAAGTCACAAATTTTTTTTTTCTCTATATTCAAAATATAATTAGAGCAAAATTATTTCATCTACCCAATTTCAAAACAATACTATGTCGAATTGTTCTGTTTAAGTGTTTGGAGATCCCTATCAATGACGTTAATTACTCGTATTGATCAGAATCCATAAGTCACTCAACAAATCAACCGACACAATATAAAACATTTTATATTACTAACAAATACGCTATCTCATATGTATACACTCAACGACTCATCATAGGGTATTACTACCCTATTTATAAAGAGTCAGACCCAACAAAGATAAGGTTATCGCTAAACCAAAGCTCTGATACCAACTGTAACGACCCACCTTTTTGGACAGTTTAAACCGACGATCAAATACACACGTCGATTCCAAACCATTCAAAAGGGAAGATGGTTATTGGGGTAAATAAGAAAAGAAGAGGAAAGAGAAATAAAAGAAAGGAAACAACACAGAATCTTGCAGCGGAACGATAAAATATAATAATCGAATAAACAGTTCATGAAGTTGTTTACTATACTTTGATCATTATTTATACAACATTTATCAGAGTTATACATATACAACAGAACAAATAAAATAATGCAGCAGACAACATGATGCAAAGATAATAATAGTAATAGTATACCAAATCTTCGTCTTCGTCCTCCAGAATAGATCTTCAATAAGCTGAAAACTCTGGTCTGACCCGAGCGTAATGAAAAGACAAAACACTCGAGTCAGGACTAAATATCCTTATGTAAGTTAAATCAATCGTAAATAAATATGAGTGTAACGGCGTCAGAGATGTTTACGGGGTTTGACATCTCATATCCAGTGTCAACGTGCGTGCAATAACTTAAGAGATGTTACGGGATTTTCCATCTCTCAAGGATCCGTTAAACTATCAACTATGTAGTACAATACGCTATTATAATATGTCTACAGTAAAGTAAAAGTACTAAAATAGCATTAAGGCATTACCATAATCCCCCTTAACACATTTTTATAATGCCATAGTCTATACAGCACCGTAAGCCCCACCGTAAACTAGTGGTTATCAGAGGGTACCCCATAAGTATAACACAAAACAAAACGTAGTGGTCGCGAATAGGATAATCAGTATGAAAAGGTACATGAGGTGATACCAACTAGGATACTAGTAGTTGCGTGATCCGGACTGATGTTGAGCATAGCCAGCAGCTACCCCAACACCGCGAAACAACACTCCCAAATCAAGGGGTGCATCCAAATCGAATCACAAATGTAATAGATATGGTATCGAAGAAGTGTGTCCGCTAGAGATGGCGAACCTCAATGGCCCGGCGCGGCTCCTGTTTTAGTCATGTCAGGGGTCATCCAATATCGTTCTCTTTCTTCAGTCAACGCGTTCACCAAACCGTCCACTTCATTCTGGATCAACACTCTGCGTATAATAGTTATTAAAGTGGTGTTCGGTATCGACAGAGAGTATGTCCATATCCGATCCCGGTCTCTTTAATAAATACGTATTACTACACTGTTGGCTCTTTTACGTTTCAAATCGATTCATAATTGATATCAAAATATCATATTCGCCTCAAAAATCAAATCCATTTCAAAAATCATCGTATCTATTCAAATGTAAGATTCCGTTTCAAAAATCATTTTTCGCATCAATATCTCATTTCTATTCCAAAATCATTTCGAATTTCAATTTAGGTTGCAACTTCATTTAACCTAATTCGTATTTAAATTCAAGATTTAAATATAAACATTTCACCTTATTGACAAGCTTAGAATTTTAGAAAATAGTTTTAAGTAGTTTAAAAGCAGTTTAAATAATTAAAGTAGTTAAAAATACTTAAAGTCTTAAAATGGATTTAAAATAGATAAATTAGTTTAAAATAATTTAAATTGGGTTAAGTAGATTTAAAATGGATTAAAATAGTTTAAGTATTCAAAAATGGTTTATATAACTGAGTAATTTGGAAAACAAAATAAAAAAGCTTCAAAACCAAACCATTTCAATTATAACTTCCCAATTCAAAACAATTTCAATTTCCCTTCTACCGATTCAATTCCGATTTCGGTTCAATCAACGTCAACTTTTTTTCAAATTTATTCAATTTTATATTCACTCTCAATTTTTTTCAATTTCAATTTATATCGATTTGGAGCTTGATTTTTCAAAAATATCCATTTATAACACTTAACAGAATTATCCATCAATATTCAAGTTTAAATCCAAATTTCAAATATGATTCAATTCCAAGCTCGATTTCAAAATATCATTTTTATATCACTTTTACTTAGTAATATTCAAAGCTCGAATTAAGATTAAATCTTTAAACAAATCAATTTTCGAAATTCAATCATATCCCCATTTTTTAAATTTCAAAGTCTCCACTTTAATTATTTAACAATTTCTTTTAACCAAAATTTATTTCAACATTCCAAACTCAATTTTCGATAAATTCAATTTTTATAAATTGATTTCTATTTATAACTTTTAAATCAAAACATTTAAATAAATTTCAAATCGATGATTTTAAAATTATTAATTTAACCAATTCGGTGTCCGTATATAATTTTCTATCCTATGGCCAAGTGATTAGTTATTTCAATTAAATGTCAGGGATGAATATATATCACTTAAACCAAATCACAGTGTCATATGTATGCATAACAGCATATATATAAGCAAATAAACATCCAAATATTTAAATATCAACCAATAACATCCATTGTAATACATCATTCAATAGACAATACAATTCATAGCAATTTCATAGTTATCAGTGTCAGGTAATTTAATCGCAATTCAATTTTAATTTCAATTTAACTGTCAATTTAAATTTCAACGGTTAATTCAAATGACAATCTATATGACAATTAAATTTATCAAACAACGACAAATTAAATCATAACACTTCATAATGTCAAATTTAACTAGCATAAAGATATTTATTACGTTGTGAGCGTTTAAAACACTCACCTTGATTTCAATGTAGTTCCAGCGTTTTATTTCGAATAAAATTAAACGCACGTTTAATTTTACGCTAAATTCAAACTAGCCCCAAATGACTCCAATCCAGTTCCATAGCGTAGTGCTCGACAAAACGAAGCCAACTCACTTCGTTTCGTCCAAAACGGACCTCGTATGAAAAAGTTACACACGTTTGAAGTTTGTACAATTTTAATATAATAAAATTTCAACAATTATTTTTATTTTTAAACCTAATTCATATCCGGGCCGTTGAGTTCACCATCCTTAGATCAGAGCCACACCTTCCACTATATTCCCTCCCTCCAATTCACGTGCATTCCCAGGTCATGAACATAAGAAACCAACCCAAACCGCCTCTCTTCCTTGAATTAACGAGCCACCACCGACGAACTTCAACCCGATCAACTACCGCCAAACGAAAGCCCTGGCTTCACTCCGCCTTCACCATCAATAGCCTGAAGCTCGGCCACCTACAGTTCCCTAGAATTACGTGCGAACGGCAGCGCTTCCAAGGGTGATTGCCGCTGATCCACTCCACTTCAAACGTCTCCACCGTTGGATGTGGAGGTCTCAACGTGCTCTACCAACTTCTAGTTGAACGTTTCTTGTAATCATCAACGGATTTGAAGAAAATGAGGGAGGAAGGAAGTTTATTTCTGGCCATTGGAGTAAAAACGGCGGCTAGGGTTTCTCTGGTTAGGGTTTGAGTGTAAATGAGAATGTAGGGGGCCTTTTATAGAAAAATACGCGACACTATTCATCCCGGATTTTCCAAACCCCAAAAGAAGCATGCCGGCTGGCGTTCCTAAGGTTTACCCCGCGTTTCGAACACAATGGAACGTGTTTCGGAAGCTAATTCGATCATCTGTGCGAGTTACGGCTATAAACGATCCAATTTAAATTAAACCGATTTAACGAATTTTCTATGCGTTTTGGCTTGCCCCGGACAAACGGTAAATCCGATTGACACGAAATTTGAAACCTTACAATATATCATATTACGGATCTGATGAAACTGGTTTCGTCGAAATCCGAGACTGTTTGAAAAATGACTATTTTAACTCGTCAAATTAATATTAAAACAATTTCGATGCGTTTCGAGCTGCCACGGTAAAACGAAAATTCCGATTGCTACGAAAATTGAAATCCGATAATAACAAACTATTACGGATCCAATGGAACTAGTTTCGTCCAATTCTGAGACTGTTCGAAAATTGGCTATTTTTCAGTCGATAATTAAGTATTAAAATATTCAATTTTCACAAATTTACTTTTAGTTCGATTTTAAAAGTTCTACAACATCATTCTAACTTTAATATGATAAAATAAAATTTTACAAATCATTTTTAATCATATTAAACCTGTTATTCAATTATCCAATAAATTCCAATTTTAAAATCCTATTAACTCTATTATAATACCAATATAACTTACATTCACTTTGGAAACCAATTTGAATCATATTAAATCAAATTCCAATTATTCACTCTATTTTCATATATTAAATTCAATATCAAATTAATCATATCAAATTCGGAATTTAATTATTCAAACATTTGTAACATTAAATTTAAACAAATTTGATTATTCTTAAATCACTATCTTTTGAAATGTTCAAAACGAACTTATAGAATTTAACCTTTAAAATCAATTCACATCTTAGAATCCTATTTTCATTTTACAGTTATTCAATTATTCAATAAGTTTTAAATATTTAATTTAAACAATTTACCTGTTCAATATTCAATATTTGATTTTAAATAGATTTTACTTATCAATCAATTACTCTATTATACCCAATGAATTCAACATTTATTATCCTATCCAACTATTGATTGCAAAGGCATTCACTAAGTAGCGTTTATTTTTCAATACTTATTACTATTCAAATCTTCGAAACCAATCTATTAAAATTTGTATTACTACCTAAATAATTCACAATTCTTATTCACTTATTTGCATTGGTTTTTCCATATATTCCCTTAACCAAGTTATAACATTTGAGTCAATTCAATTAGATTAGAACTCCATTCAATCTATAAATAATTACTTGGATAATTATTGTTGCAATTCATTCCAGTTATTATTATTCCAAACGACTTACTATTTTTTTCTAACACTAAATCACGAAATCTTATTAAAATAGCTTATTTAATAGAAACCCCAATAGTCAAATTAGTGGAGCTAAGAGAAACCCCATTTCGTATGCTCAACATTACCGTGATTAGTGGAGCTCCACTAATCACAGTGTCATATTTTAATAAGCTGACTATTGGGATTCCGTTACAGTTACTAGTGATTAAAATAGCTTTAATCAGCAAATGCTCAACAGCATTTCGTATGCCACATTACCAATTTGGGAATGTATCACTAGTAACCATCAACTACATAACCTCTAAGGGTGTTAAGCTAAGAGAATAAATTCTCCGCCACCAACGGAAATATATTTGATAGAAACCAGCTTTTCATCTCAAATTGTAATGTCAGACACACATCCATACAAGTCCGTTCCGGGATCGAACGGAACCGAAGGCACTTACAAAGAAGTCCTTGCAATCTGGATATTCACTAATCACGACCGGACTTCCCATCACAAAGGGTAATAAATTTCTATATCGGAGATCAGCCGGTGCAGAAACATTCGACGGTAATCCTTCCGTTTTCACAAATATCCGGTCTTCAACACCGGTCATCAAATGCAATTCATAACGACGTATCACATATTCGAAATGGGTTATACGACCCCAAGGTCATTTCCCGGCTAACCCGAATAGTGAGCGCTTATTCAAAAATAAGTGTGGCATTCAAATTCAAGCAATCACAACAAATACCTATTTAAAGGTAAATATTGATAGTCGGATTATTTAACTATCAATAGGCGTGTGCAACATCACCAATTTCCAAATAATTTCCTAAATTATTTATTTTCCAAAAATATATTTACAAGATATATACATTTTCCACACTTCAACCATTTGAAAACAAATTTTCAAATCACTTTTCACCATTTACCACTTTTGAAAACAAATTTCAAACATTTTCCTTACGCGGAAATACTTTCATTTCAACATGGTTCATTTAAACCAATTAAATAAATCCTTACCGATTTACTTTATATTTACGTTCCAAATCCGTAAATTAATTCCCACACTTCAAAAATAAATCAACGTTTATTTTTAAACAAATTCCCTTTATTTTGTAAATTCCATACTGAATTTACAATTCCAAAATATCTATGAATATACGATTTTCAAATCGATTTCTATATTCATTTTCAATTTATCTTTACAAGATAAAATCTCAAAATATTCATTTCATATTATAAAACATTTCCATACTTATTTAATGATAAGTAATTCACAAATCCATTTATTTTCAACACTTGAAAAATATTCAATATACTTAAATCGAAATTAAGTATATATTTCATTCTTTAAGGAAAACATTCACTTAAACACATTTATTTGGGCCAAAACGAATATTGTGTAAAACATCGTTACGACGACCCAAAATCACTAGTATAGGGATTCGAAATTAAAATAGATATATAAATCCCAATATTATACAAAACTTTTCCTTTCAGAAATCATTTACTATAACAACAGTGTTATAGTCCACCATTTCCTTATTTCTCGAAAACGTCTATTTCAACAATGAATGTTGAAATCTATGTATTCGATTCATATTACATTTTAAAACATCCTTTTAAAATAATTAACTTCTTTTTATAATATGGCTTTCCCAAAACATAACCATTTTATTAAATAATATATTCACTATCCAAAATCGTGAATATACTTCATTAACCCATTTCAACATTTTTACGCATTTTACATAAAGAATAATTCGCTATCCAAAGTCGCGAATATACTTCCTTTAATAAATTTCTATATTCAATTTATCAAATTCCATTGATTTCGAATTTATAAACAATGTTTATAGATTCTATTTCTATTTATAAACTTCGATTTATAAATCTCCCTTATTAATCCAATTCATTTATATATCTCAAATATATACCAACAGTCCATATTATAAGTTAAATACTTATAATTCATTTATTTACAAACTCGTTCTTTTTAAAACTTCTATTGCTTATAAGATTCCTTTATATTTTATAACAACTTCAACTTATAAAATCTCCTTATTAACAATTTCTATTAATATCCCATTTAAATGCCCAAAATCCAGTTTATAAGATAATTACTTATAAATCTTTTATTTTACAACATCTATTCATTTTATAATCTTCATAATTTATAAATCTATAATTTTCAATGAAATCCATTTTATACTTCATTTTAACACTTAATAAACTCGTTTTATAATTCCAATAATTTTAATTTATAAATATCAATTTTATAAATCTTTTATATAAATCGTTCATAATAATTTAAAAATCCTAATTTAAACCATTTTATAAATTACTTAACTATTTATTCCAAAAATCACACTTTGGTTATATTTCACCAAAAATCATAATTTTTATAACTTTAAAATTTTAACGTTTATTTAGTTAAAATGAATCAATTCAAAATTTTAATAAAACATATACTTTCAAAATAACTTTAAAATTCTTTTTAAAATCAAAATCATTATTTTAAAACTTCAAAAAGGGGTCCGATGATGCAACAACACCAAATAGTCAATCACGACAAATCAAACATCATATATCAATATGATAATCAACAAATATCACAATATCTGCAAATAAATCAATATAGTTGAGGAATCCAGTTGGATCCCTCCAACCTGCTTCCCTGCATCCAAAGATGTTAGCACAATATCAATTCCGTTCCAGTACGGAATTATCGCGGTATATGGGATTTATAAAAATATTATCCGCTGAATAGACGGTGCAATAGGGTCTCATCCGCTATATAATGCGGGAAATCAACTCCAAGTACATAAATAATACCAATTTCACTTTTCAGTGAAATATTCGCGGTATATGTTTTTAATAAATAACATCCGCTTACTAACGGCGCATAATGTCTATTTCAATCAATAACAGATAATAATTTATCATTCAGGCATACAATCTAGAAATTTTAAATATAACTATTTAAAATTTAAATCGAAACAATTTCGATTGAGTGAGAAGTTCTCACCTTTGTTTCAATTTCGTTTTCATCTTTTTATTTCGAATAAAATTAAACGAACGCTTAATTTTACCCGAAATTCTCACTAGCTCCAAACGACTCCAATCCAATTCCATAGCGTAGTGTTCGTCCATACGATTCCAACGCAACTTGTTTCGTAATTTTTCGACCTCGTATGAATAAGATACAACATTTTAAAGTTTGTACACTTTTTAATATAATAAATTAACAAATTTCTTTTATATTTTTAACCCAACTCATCCTAGCCGTCCATTTCTGCTTAAGGAATTCCAGGCCATGAGTTTTCTTTTCTTCTCCTATGCGTTCTTTTCCAGTGCCGTGAGTTTTTGAACCCATGCCATAGCTAGGGTTTCGAACGCACCCCCCCCCTCCCCAAACGATGACCGGCCTCCGATCAAGCAACACCGTTA
The DNA here is from genome assembly GCA_030765085.1 of Allium cepa. Taxonomy (NCBI): domain Eukaryota; kingdom Viridiplantae; phylum Streptophyta; class Magnoliopsida; order Asparagales; family Amaryllidaceae; genus Allium; species Allium cepa. The sequence continues at coordinate 725,452,640 of CM060943.1, forward strand.
CGTCGCCTGCCTCGTGCTCCACCTTCGCCGTGAATATCACTGAGCTCGGCCCAAGCATGGTCGTGAAAACCGAACCCAAACGCAACTCCTTCAGTCTTAATTTGTCGTTGATTCGCTTCGCCTACAACGATCTCCACCGTTGATCTTGTAGATCTCATTGGCCTCTTCAACTTTGCAGTTGGAACTTTTTGCTAATTGTTGATAGATTGAAGGAAAAATAAGGAGGAAGGAAATGTTATTTCGGCCATTGATATTCCTAGGGCCGGCGGCCTGAAGGTTTTTAACCTAGGGTTGTTTATTTTTGCAAAAAATGAGTATTTGGGGACTTTTATAGAAAAAACGACGAACGCTATTCATCTCGGATTTTCTGAACTCCAAACGAAGCGTGCCGGTTGGCGTATCTAAGGTTTACCCCGCGTTCTGAACACAATGGAACATGTTTCAAGAGCTAATTCGGTCATCTGTGCGAGTTACGACAATAAACGTTCGAATTTAAATTAAATCGATAAATCAAATTTCTAGGCGTTTTAGCTTGCCCCGGACAAACGGTAAATCCGATTGACACAAAATTTGAAACCATATAATAATATCACATTACGGATCCGATGAAATGGGTTTCGTCGAAATACGAGACTGTTTGAAAAATGGCTATTTTAACTCTCCAAATTAATATTAAAACAATTTCGATGCGTTTCAAGCTTCCACGGTCAAACGAAAACTCCAATTGCTACGAAAATTGAAATCCGATAATAACAAACTATTACGGATCCAATGGAACTATTTTCGTCCAATTCTGAGACTGTTCGAAAAATGGCTAATTTCACTAGTCGATTAAATATTAAAATATTCAATTTTTCATAATTTAACTTTTAATTCGATTTTAAAAGTTCCATATTATTGTTATAACTCCAATATGGTATAATAAAATTTTACAAATCAATTTCAATCATATTTAACCCAATGTTCAATTATTTCTGTAATTTCAACTATTAAATTATCGATCGAATTATCCAATTAAATCTAATTATTCGAAATAAAATTATTCGACTTATAAATTTCACTTATTAATATTTAAATTCAATTAAATATTCGAATTTTAAATTGACAGAAATTTTGGGTCATTACAAAAATAGATACACTCAAATTCGATTTTTAAAAACAGTGAAAAGAATAAACGGGAATAGAATTGAGTAAAATTGTCTATTTATTGAAATATAATTTATAGAAGGTAGTGTTAATTAGTTTAGTCTAGATTGAAATATATTTCTAAATAAATATCAAGGATAGAAAAAATTATATTTGGATAGTAAAAAAATAGATTGAATTAGAATTCAAATTGAATCGGAATCATGCCAAAAGTAATCACCCCTAAAGCCCATTTTGACTTCTTTCTACATTTTTCTAGAATACTCCTCTTTTTTGCCTTTACAAAATCAAGTTATGCCTTGTTTCACAATTTCTAACCTAGCCTTAATCGTTATTAAATAAACTGCAAAAAAATATCATGAACGAAGGTGTAAGACTTAGCATCGTCGGCAGTACGAGTGGAGAAAATGTAGTGATTAGGTCTACTGGTAAAGGACGTTGTGACCTAAAACGACGTGGTTAGAGCAACATCGTAAGCTTGAGATGCATGTGATCATATGTGGCAATTGGATGGGACTGGTGTGGTGAAGGTGGTTGAAAGCATGGCAACTGATGTTGGAGGAAGGTGACGAGGCTGGTTTATGATTGATGTGCATGAAGTTATCATCAATGATGATGTGGAGGCAGGCAATCGAAGGCAGTTGACAACTCAAGAGTAGCGATGGATAGCACAGGCATTGCGATGATGGAAATTTAGCAGCCACGAAGTTGGAGCCATGGTATTCTTAGGTGATGTCGATGGTAGTGTTGTCCTTGGGATGATAATAGTTGTCAATTTAGAATTCAAGCATCGTTTCGATGAATTTCATACTCATGTCTATATCCTTTTCCTTTGCATGTTATATATGTATTGTATGTAATTCCCTATTAGATTGCATTTCTTGGTTGAATTAATTGTAAATATGGATTAAGTTGTTTGGTTGAAATGTTTGTTCGAGATATTGGATTGATTGTCTGATATTGGATATGATTTTTGGAATAGATTGTTAGATTATTGTGTATGTTCAATTGTCTAAAATGCAAAAGAGATGTTATCCGATTGCATTTTAATATGTATTTTATTTTATATATGTGTGTAAATTGTACGGATGACCAGAATCCAATGTAATTCGACACGAACAAAACGATAAAATTTAGAGTGATAATTTTAGAGAATTTCGTTGTATGGGTTAAATTTTTGGATTTATTAATATTCTTCTTTCAAACGATTTTAAATAACTTTGGAAAATAATTTATTACATTTTAAAATTGGACTGAAGTATATTTCCAAATAACTAAGAGTGATTGGAAAATAAAGTGATTATTGGAAATTGTTTTGGAACTAAAAGTTATTTAAAAATGAAAATAGAGAAATATCAATTGTATTGGAATATATGGAATTTTATGAGTTAAACGAAGGGATTTAATGATATTTCTGAAAAGTAAATTCTCTTGCATAGTGTATATTTAATAAAAGGATTTAAGAAATATTTCAAAAAAGGAATTTTTAGTGTGTGCAATCTATTTTGAAGATAAATTAAATTGTGAAATATTTGAATGAATTTTGAGAGTTTTGAATTCTAATCCCCTTTCATATATTGTTTAATTTGAAATGACTTATACAAAATATTTAATGATTTTGTGAAATTATATATAATAAGGATGTTGAATAAATGGATTAATAATACTGGGTGGTATGGTAGCTTGGGTAATACTTTTTCGGTTATTCTATTGACTTATTTTAAAGAATATTTGTTGTTTGATGTGTGTAGTTTACTACCTTCCAGTAAACGTTTGAGTAATACTGAGTGTAATGGGATGCTCATATAATACTTCTTCGATTATTATTAGTGAGTGGACATAATTTATATTCTAGAGATAGGTTAGGAATTTGTGATATCGTCTAGAGGTGACTCTTTAGCGCTTAGTAGTAGAGAGTTTTATTACTCTCCAAGGGCTACAAGTTGGAGATATGCTGGGATTTATAGATTTATTCTCTTAGGACTAACTAGCCTAGTTATATTATTATTTACACTTAGGGTTAGTAGTCGACGAATTATTACGCTGTACGCTCTCATTTGGACATATGGAGTTGAGAGTACTTGTTATTTTTCTCATTGGGATTCATTTTGTCAAGAGTGTTTCATTGCATCATCTAAGGACTAACTAGTCGAGTATCGTTATCTACTCTTAGGGCTAATAGTCGAGGATTTGTCATATTAAGATGCTTTCATCAGGACCCGTATAGTTGAGACTATAATTCTCATCAGGACTCCTAGAGTCGAGAGTATTTGACATGGCTCTCATTAGGACTCATCGAGTTGAGAGTATCAATTACCACTATCAATAGAACTTATCGAATTGAGAGCAGTTGTTGCCAATGTCATTAGGACTTCTAGATTCGAGAGTACTAGTTATTACTCTCATTGGGACATATATAATCAAGAGTGTCTATAAGTAATCTACGTCATATGGTTTATGCCACTATGGAGAGCGCATGAATTATGCCCAGCGGATAGGCTAGTTATCCATCCTAGTGGTCCTGATTACTGGGTCGCTTCCTGAATCCATGATGTCACCTTGTGATTTTATAGGCTAAGAGTTATTTCTATCATTAAAGTCATTGCTCGGACATCACTTAAGGACCAATAGTCCATTACCAAGGGCCAGTAGGTTTCCTGCCCAATACACAGTATTGCCTTGCAGCGTTTTTGTGAAATGCAATGGATAAGAGTGTCATGATTTTAGGAGTAACTAAGAGACTATAGGAAATGGACAGTAAGTAGTGCTCCAGTATGCCAGTCTCCTATTTTTATGACTTAGGTAGATCCATTAAATATGAGATATTTGATATTATGACTTCATTAGAGAGGAAGATCATACGACATTAGAGACTAGCTTCATGTTACTCTGTCATTTGAGATACCCTAACCCGAGACAACTATGTGTTGTCTATCGATGATATTAAAGACTTGCTATGTGCTTGTCTATTATTCTCTTGAAAGAGCCTATGGATTAGATATCTTCTTTGCGTATGATTCATTGTTTCTATGTCCTATGATCATTCAGTTGAGAGTTTTTCCTCTCTAAGGAACAGAGGTCGAGATATATGATTTTGTTCGTTAAGTTTTTGATTGACTTTGATATTGATATGACTTTATATTTCTTAGTACCTATGAGGGCCTAACAGTTTGAAGTTGTCTCTTCCATTAGGACCGTAGGTCGAGATAATTATTTTTATATTTCTTTCAACGCTTTGTATAAATTATGATTTATTTGGGATTTGTATTTCATGTCGTCTCCTAGGACGAGTAGTTGGAAGTATTTAATTCCACCAGGGTGGAAAATTGAGATAGTACTTCTGGATATTGATCTTTATGTTTTATGTGAACCTAGTTCTATTTGGGGATCCATATTTCTCAATTTATTTTCGACGACTTAATAGTTGGAAGATATTACTTCCATTACGGGTATAAGTTGAGATTTGATACTTTAATTTTTTATTTGGTATAATGCCATTCTTGATTTCTATTTCAGCACTTGATAACCGAAAGTCGACACTTCCATTAGGGCTGAAAGTCCATATGGATATTTAGGTTGTTGACCCTTGGATTTGGTTTGATTCAGGATTCATTCTTTATTGTGAATTATATGGATACACTATGTGCTTATCCATAATATTTTGAAATTTCGATGTGTTTCTACGTTATCATCCAATTTCTAGTTGTCGTGATTCTTACTTGCTTATACTTATTTCACGGGTAATGTTGAGATTAGAGGCATGGTATATTCTTATGATGTTATGAAGAATGTTACGTTGTGTCATATTTGTGCTTTTCCTATTATTACCATGCCTATTATTATGTACTCACCTTGGATTTAGATATAATCTAACCAATTTATTATTTACGAGATTTTATGGTACGTGCACGTCACATGCATATCGACGTTTTCGCACATGCACATTGATGTTTTTACAAAATTTAAAATTTCAACATGTTTGGCAACAATATATTGAAAAATATAAAAGAAAAGGTTATAATTTTTTTATTGGAACGGTGTTTCGAACTTGTAATCTTATTTACATTCCAAAATTTACAATTGAAAATAATTGTTAATTTTTTTCTTTGCAAGATTCGAACTTCCAACTTCTTGTTTGCATCCAAACTATTAATAAAGATTTGCATATAAAGGCATTTTAGGAACTTCGTGGTCAGACCAAAAATTATGTTTCTATTCCAACTATTAATGAAGATATAATACTTGGGCCAATTCAAGACTTTTCAGCCATAGGGACATTAGCTATTTTGGATGATTGGGCTTTAGAGGAGACAATATATATGTTTATTATATCGCATTTTGAGATGATAAATTTGGGTGTCTCCTTGTATTTATTTTGATGAGATGGCCAAGAGTTGAGTATTGTGAACTTGACTTAGTATATATTATCCTAGCGAGACACTGTTACAATTTGGTCCCAGTTTGTTATGCATTATATTATTCTACTGTAATATGTGACTCTATGTTCATTTGTATATATTGCATATTCTTTTAACCTTTTAAGCCAACCTATTTATAAGTTTGTGTCGTTATCGAGTACATATTTTCTTAATATACTTGAGGTAAGATACACATCGGTGTTAGCCCAAGGAAATATTCATGTTTGGTCACTACTAACCAACCTCATTTTTTGTATTACCGGATAGGATTACCTAGTAATTCTCTTCGGTAGTATGAGTACAAAGGTGGAACGTTATATTTGGGTATCAGAGAAGGTTTAGGACAACATAGAGTATATGTGGCACGAGTCTTAGCCTTTGAGGGACTTTAGGGTCCCTATTCCCCATGGACGTGTGGTAGTTACCCTATAATAAATGGATTATAGGAGTATATGATGATTACTAGTGTAATCAACCGTGGATGTACTTGTTATTTTTCTATTATATATTGCCCTGATTTCTACCTCTTCTGTATGTTATTTTTGAGTGAAGTGGAAGTTATTGATGGAGGAAATGAAAAGGGGAGTTGTTAGCTTGAAGATGGCATTGGACATGATGAATAAACTTTGTGCGGCCTGAATTTGAATGAAGCAGCTCGGTTAGGGAAGCTGTAAAAGTCCCTAATTCGAATCTCGCATTATAAATACTTCACAATTCTATATTGTGATGTGGCTGATTTGAGTAAAGGATCCAACAGTGATCAGAGTTGCATGGCGAAAGCTGACATATAGCTTTCTACCGAATACGTTTATTTCCTTGTTTGAAAATGGATGTATTACTTTATAATGCTTGTTTGATTTTATAGATGTATATGTATAATGATTTTCATTATTGTTGATGATGGATGAATTGGATGTATATATGAGTTTTGTAAATAAGTACATTTTATTCAAACAAGCATATGATTTAATAAGATATGAATTTGATTTTGCAAAGTGATTTAATATGTTCTGATGGTTTATTTTAGTGTTAACTTGTCCGTTGAGTACTTTAAGAATTTTGGTCGATGCGTTTGACCAACGTGTTCGATAGAATTCCCAGACAATAGGACGAGGCATTTCGACACAATAGTTTAAAAAGAATAATGTGCCTTGAAAAAGAAAACTAAGGTTTAGAAAATTGTAATTTGGGTGATTTTGAGATTTTGAAAAGAAGAATGTTTTTAAAGAATATTTGAAACATAAATAATGTTTTTGAAAGGAGCTATTACTTTAGAAAGTAAGTAACTGTTTAAAATAAGCTGAATATTAACTTGAAAGATGTAGAAATTTTGAAAAATAAATATTAGTAATGATTTTGGAAAAGTTGTTTTGAAGATAGAACAATATTTTAAAGGAATATATTAAGCTATATTTTTGGAAGAAATACCGTTTGGTATTTGATAAAGAATAATATTTTGAAAATGATAATAAAGAATTTTCGACATATCTTTGGAATGTATATACTATGGAAGTACTTTGAGGCAAATATAATTGTTGAAGAATAGTTTAGATTTGGAAGTGCCTCTTTATAACAAGATAATGGATTTTAAGACTTTGGAATTATGGAATCTTTTTGTAGTCATGAATCAAAGGCTATATAAAAATATTTTTAAAGGAAAATTTTCTTTTTAAGGTGTATATTTAATATAAAAGACTAAGAATGACTTCTAATAAGGGATTTCAAGTTTATAAACCTATTTTAGGAAAACACAAAAGGTGAAATGTTTGGAATGGTTTGAAGATCATTGGAATATAAATCCCATGATTAAGAATATTTTTGCGATAGGTTAAATATCATTTTGGAAAAAGTATATATTTATTGAAAAGTGTAGTAGTAAAATAATTAGAGTTGAAAAATCAATTTTCTACAGAAAAGAAACGTAACATCCCTCGTGTTTGCACGATTTATATCGACGATAAAGCACACACGTCAGACTTAAACCATACAGAAGGGCGGACTGTTATGGGGTAAATAAGAAAAGCAGAGAAAGAAAAAGAACAAAATAGAATCTTGTAGCGGAATGATAAAATATAATAATCAACTATACAGTTCATGAAGCTGTTTTACAAAATATTCGATTATACTTATACAATACATATCAGAGTACACATACCAGAGAACAATAAATAATGCAGCGGAACAGTATGAATGTAGTGGAATACTATAATAAATAATAATAAATCTTCGTCTTCGTCCTTCAAAATACGGTCTTCCAAATCCTGAAATGCTCATGCTGGCCCAAGCGAATTAAAAAGACAAAACACTCGAGTCAGAACTAAAAGATCTAATGTAAGTTAAATCAACGGTAAATAATATGCGTGGAACGGCATCGGAGATGTTTACGGGATTTGACATCTCATATCCAGTGTCTAACATGAGTGCAGTAACTTAAGAGATGCTCGGGATTCACATCTCCTAAGGATCCGTTAAACTATTTACTATGTAGTAGTATTTCGCTATTATAATAGTGTTTAATAGTAAAGTAAACTTACTTTTAAATGGAGTTAAGGGGTTATCCATATAGCCCTTAACACTTAATAGTGCCAATAGTCTATACAGTACCATAATACCTCCTGATCGGGAAGCTACCAGAGGATACTCCATAGGTACGACACAAATCAAACTCGTACAAGGCATGCTGTGGTAGGTGACATGGCACAACTAGGCAATGCCAGGGATGATATACCAATTATGCTTCCGGACCGGTGGTAGCGCGTAGCAGCTACTACCGCCCACCTCGAGCCACACCCCCAACTCAAAAATCAAAAGTGGCCACCGAATCAATCCAAAAGTCAGAGCATAATATCGAAAGGATGTGTCCGATAAAAGGTGCTACATTCTTAGCCCGTCAATCGCTCATGTTTTAGCCATCTTATGCCAACTCACGGGAGTCGGGTAAACGTATTTACCTCAAAGGAAACGCCGCCGCCATCCTACTTCATTCTGGAATTTCCACCGCGTACACGGTTGTTAAAGTGGTTTCCGGAGTTAGCAGAGAGTATGACAACTTCTGATCCCGGTCTCTTTAACAACCAAATGTTATTATAACACCGCGGTCATTTTAAAATAATAATACTTCAAAACCAGAATATAATGTCAATTTCAAAACCATATAAAAACGATATCATTTCTGTTTTTAAAAAAACCCAAATCGATATGATATCATTTTTATAAAAACCCAAATCAATATAATATCATTTTTATTTCAAATATATTCTCTTTCCAAAATCATTGCACTTTCAAATTTATATACTTCGAAACCAAAACCACTTGAAATATAACACTTCCAAATTATAATACTTTGAAACTCAAAACTTTGAAACATAACTACACCACTTAAACGGCTTAAATATTTAATTATTTTATATAATAAAATAACTTCTTCAATTTCACAAATCAAATTCCAAATACAGATTCGAACCCCCAAATAACCGTTTTAATTTCCATATATTTCAAAGCTTTAAATATTCCACCATTTCAAAACTAATTCTTTGATAATTCCATTTCTATAAAATTCAATTACTATTATTTAGATTTGAAATGTTTACTTAATAAATCAAATATCACTTAAGTAAAACCTTTAAACTTTTAATAATTGGATATTCTTTCAATTTTATTAACTTGATATATTCATTTAAATCAACTCGATATTTATTTAAATCACTCTAAACCAAAATCAAGTTATAAAAATCATACCCTTTAAAATCGAAATTTTTATTTAAATTTCACATCAATTTTATTCGAGTATAATTCTTAAACACTTTAATTCAAATCAAATTCATATTTATACTCCAACCTTAAATTTTTTTTATTTAAATCATTATAGACTCTGTATATAATAAAATTTGAACAGATACTTAACCATATTATATAAAAGCAATCAACTTTTTTGTTAAACCTGTTTTTATTAAACAAATTAATACATAGCTCAAATTCAAGCATTTAACTATATATAAAATATACACATCAATATCTTGTAAAATCATATATTTCTTTACAAAACCATAGAAAATCATTTCAAAATATTTTTATATATATTGACCACGGTGTCTGTATATAATTTTCTACCCTATGGTCAAGTGATACAGATATTTATCATTTCAATCCATAATTTAAAATAAAAATACGGTTATATATCATTTCAAACCGCAATCCTGGATGAAATAAAATGCATAACAATTTGCAGTTTATAACAGTATAAAATACAACATAAATTCATCCAATATCAATCATCAACCATTTATCGCAATCATCATCCAATTCAAACAATAACATCAATATATAACAGATAATAAACAACAGGTATTTACCGGCAGTTATATTAATAATAAATTAAATAACGATTCAACTGGCAGTTATATTCAATAATAAGTTAAATAAAGATTTAATTTAAATAAATCAATCAACTGAGATGATGAAAAAATATACTAAACAGTCATAAATAAATTCATAATCACAACACCAATTAAATTTAATGAACATAAGAAATTTTAAAAGTTGTGAGTGGGTTAAAACGCTCACCTTTTGAATTTAAATTGAATTTAAATTCAATTTAAACCCAAAATTTGAACAGTCTTAGAATCCTTCCACGCCAGCGCCAAAATATCCAGAATTCCAATACGAACCTAGCGGAGAAAATGGCATGTGAAATGGACCTCATATGTGAAAGTTATTGCGATTAGATTGTTTGAAAACAAAATTTAATTAAAACAAAAAAAACTCACCCATTCTAAACCATTGCCACATCACTAACAACATCCCTCCTCACGCAACAGAATTCTAGGCTACAGTACACGTTCGAAGACTACAGGGCATGAATGCTACCACCTATCAACGACGAACTCACGCCGCCTCCTAGGGCCACCCAGCCGCGCACGCCTCTTGACGAACCCCAGCACCACGAGACGCGTCCCTATGCGACTACGGCCTCCCGCGACCCCCTAGAGTGACAGCCACCGCCGCCTCTTGAAAACCCTAGGCGAATTAAAGTTGCCGATCCAGCCATCGAAATACTAAGCAATCACCTTAGATCGACTCCCCACGGTCCCCTCTACACAATGACATCATTGATTTGATGATCCATCGTAGTTGATCACGATGCAACGGACGACTGAGAATAGACGAGCCAATTCCAACTACATAGAAACCCGGATCGAAAAACGAATCACAGAATTGAGATGCGCTCTTCGAGAGCTTTCCGACGATATAAAATATGATAATGTTTGGAGGGTTTGAATTTTTAGGTTTGGATTTGATTTGAAATTGTATTTGGGAATTAGGGTTTGCAGCCATTGGAAAGAGGAGTTAATAGAACGAATGTAACGACTGCGATATTCGACTCACGAAAGTCGACATTAATACGTCCACTGTATCAACTGCCGAGCAATCGAAGGCCGGAAAACCGTACTGTTAGGGTTAAAGAAGAGGTAGAAGATAGAAGAAGAAAGAAAGAAAAAAGCAACATAAACAATATCAGAATCTCACAATCGCAGCGGAACAACATATAATAGATAAATGAATATCTTTAAAACAAAGAACTATATCAGTTATTACATTACATTATCAGAGTTTGCAACAACAAACAGCGGAAAAGAAATACTATAAACTAGTTGATAGGCCAAGCCATCCAGCTTGCCTCCAAATCTCTACAGCAACTCCTGAATTCCAGAATATCCTGATAACCTGACTCTTGACTGCCCGTGTGGAAATTGGTGGGCATCCAGAGTTTAGAAAGAGAACAATAAACTCCAAGTCAGTCATGGGACTGGCGTAAGAACTTAAAAAAGTTTATCTTTAAAAACCAACAAAGAAATATTTTTAAAGTCAATTCACAATGCTTTTAGAAAATGTAACTACCATAAGGCCTCCCGCCACACACAATGCAAACGCAGAACTTGGAGGAGATTTCTCCTTATGATAGTCAAAGATGCTTGATACGAAAATTTCTTTTCAATATTATTATTATTATAAGTGCAAAATGTGGAAAACCATTTCGAAAGTAGAATATAAATCTTAACCAGCATAGGTACCATTATATTATGCCTGTTATAGCTACCTCCTGGGGAGGAAGGTTATACAATTTGCAATCGTAAAGGGTTCGTATTGTTTCTTTGGATTTCCAACAAATGGTCCGGCCAGGGAACTTCCCATTGCCACATGAAACGCCTCTGAAAGGACCTCCCGAGAACCTAACCTGATCTCTGCCAACACCAGGCCGGGTTACCCCTAGCTTAACAACCTACACGAATATGCCATCCCCCGGTCGCAACCGACCTAAATCTCGGGACTCACCAACAATCACAAAATAATAAGTTTGCAGCAACAACATAGGTTAAGTATCAGGGCTCCATACCATAATATCACCTCTATGCAGAAGGAATGACATACAATGCGCTATCCCCTAATAACGTTGCCGCATCTTTCCTGTTTTGACCATTTTCGGGGTGTGAGGTCTGACGAAGTCACGTCCACAAAGCTATGCTTTATACAAAAGCCACGCTTTGATCAACAAATTCCTAACAGCACTTCGTATGCCACATTACCAATTTGGGAATATATCACTAGTAACCATCAACTACATAACCTTTGAGCTCGTACGTCTCAGAGAAGGGTGTTAAGCTAAGAGAATAAATTCTCCGCCACCAACAGAAATATATTTGATAGAAACCAGCTTTACATCTCAAATTGTAATGTCAGACACACATCCATACAAGTCCATTCTGGGTTCGAACAGAACCGAAGGCACTTCCAAAGAAGCCCTTGCAATCCGGATATTCACTAATCACGACTGGACTTCCCATCACAAAAGGTGATAAAATCTCAGAGATCAGCCGATGCAGAGACATTCAACGGTAATCCTTCCTTTTCAAAAATATCATGTCTTCAACACCGGTCTTCAAATGCTATCCATTATGACATATCATTATTCGGAATGGGATTTATGACACAAAGGTCCTCTTCCAGCTAAACGAATAACGAGCGCTTATTTTCAAAATAAGTGTAGAATTCAAATTCAAGCAATCATAACAAATACCCATTTAAAGGTAAATATTGATAGTCGGTTATTTAACTATCAAGGCCAACAAACAAATATCCAGCACCATAACAACCACTAGGCCCTTTTTATTAATCTTCCATAAATTAAATAACTTGCTAGATATTCACTTCAATTTATCTTTAAAAAGTCATATTGTCTAAACCATTTCACTTCATATTGGAAAAACATTTCCAAATACTTATTCATTTTCAATTTATCTTTAAAAGATAAAAACCAAAAACATTTCACTTCATATTGGAAAACATTTCCATACTTATTTAACAATAAGTAATTCACAAATCTATTTATTTTCAATACTTAGAAAATATCCAATATACTTAAAACACGATTAAGTATATATCTTATTCTTTTAAGGAAAACATTCTCTTAAACACATTCATTTTGAGTCAAAACGAATGTTGCGTAAAACGTCGTTACGACAACCCAGAATCACTAGTATAGGGATTCTACATTTTGATAGATATATAAATCTCAATACTATAAAAAACAATTCCTTTCGAAATTCATTTACTATAACAATAGTGTTATAGTCCATCATTTCCTTATACTTTCTCGAAAACGTCTATTTCAACAATGAATGTTGAAATCTATGGTTTCGATCTTTAACACATTTTAAAACAACTTCAAATCATTTTAATTCCATTTAAAAGATCACTTCCTAAATCATTTCTTTAATATATTATTCATTGTCCAAAATCGTGAATATAAATCGTTAACCAAATTCAACCTCTCTACATATTCAATTTAAAGGATTATCCACTGTCCAACATCGTGGATATCTCTCCTTTAATAAGCTATAATAATTAACTTATAAAAATAAGTCATTTTCGGATTTATAAAACAATGTTTATAAATTCCATATATATATATATATATATATATATATATATTATAAAACTTCAACTTATAAAATCCCTCAATTAACAAATTCTATTTAAATCTCATTTAAATGCCAAAATCCAATTTATAAGTTAATTACTTATAAATCTTTTATTTTACAAAATCTATTCATTCTATAACTTCAAAATTTATAAATCTGTAAATTTCATTCACTTATGAAATCCATTTATATTTCATTTTAACACTTATAAAAACTCGTTTTATAATTCCCATATTTTAATTTATAAATATCAATTTTATAAATCTTTTATATAAACCGTTTATAATAATTCAAAAATCCCAATTTAAACCGTTTTACAAATTAATCAACTACTTAATTCAAAAATCACATTTCGGTTATATTTCACAAAAATATTAATTTTTATAACGTAAAAATTATAATTTTTATTTATTTAAATTGAATTAATTCCAAAATCTAATAAAACGTATACTTTCAAAAATCACTTTAAAATCCTTTTAAATTTGAAAATCATCACTTAAACATTTTTAATTTTCCAAAATAGGCCCAATGCTGCAATACCACTAAATATAACAATGACGACATCCAAAACATCATATATCATATGATAACAGAATATATCACAAATATCTGTAAATAAATCAATACGGTTGAGGAATCCAGTTAGATCCCTCCAACCTGTTTTCCTACATCCACACATGTTAGCACAATACCAATTCTGTATCAATACGGAATATCGCAGTATATGGGATTTATAAAATATTATCCGCTATTATGCGGCACAATAGGGTCTCATCCGCTATATAATGCGAGAAAATCAACCCCAAGTACGTATATAATACCAATTCCACTTCAAGATGGAATATCACGGTATATGCGTTTAATAAATAACCTCCGCTTAATATATGATGTATATGGTCTATTTCAATACAATGGATAAAAATTTATCATCCAAACACACAGTCAAGCAATTTTAAATCTAACTAATTAAAATTTAAATGGAAACAAATTTGATTGAGTGAGAAGTGCTCACCTTGTTTCCAATAATAGTTTCAGCATTTTATTTCGAATAAAATTAAACGTGCGTTTAATTTTACCCAAAATTTTCACTAGCTCCAATCCAGCTCCATCGCGTAGTATTCATCAATATGAACCTGACGCAATTCGTTTCGTGCGAAACGGACCTCGTGTGAAAAAGTTATAGCATTTTAAAGTTTGAACGATTTAATATATAATAATTTTACTAATTTCTTTTTATTTTTATAACCTCTGCAATCTGGGCCGTTTGTTTTACCAAGGGAAATCACCGCCGCTACTTGTTTTCTTCTCCATCGCGTATAACCCAGGTGATAACCGAACCCATAGCCGCCCTAAACCCTAATTTTCGAGCCCACTCTGTTCAACTTTGCGCCGATCGAGTACCACCACTCCAAACGCCAACGTGAGCTCCACCTTCAACTCGAGTATCTAGGAGCTCGGTCATCGTTTTGAGAGGAAAAACGTGGGTTAACGTACGACCCTCTTGAGGAAATTGCCGGCGATCGGTTGCTTTGATTTCGATCATCACCATATGGAATCGAAGCTCTCACTTAGATCTACAACTCTTGTGTTGAAGATTTCTCAAATTAGTTGATGGATTAGAGAGATTAAGGGAGGAAAATCATATATTATCGGCCATTAAAATGTTAGGTGGCGGCTGAAGCTTTAGGGTTAGGGTTTGATGCAAAAACAAAGATATGAGGTTCTTTTATAAAAAATATTCGCGCACTATTCACCCAAAAATTTTCCGAACTCCAAACGAAGCGTGCCGCCTGGCGTTTATAATGTTTTACCCCCGTTCCGAACGCAATGGAATATATTTCGAGAGCCAATTCGATCAAATTTGAAAGATAAGGTTTTGAATTGACCATTTAAAATTCAAAATTCACTCGAATCGATTTCTACGCGTTTTAGCTTGCCCCTGACAAACCGTAAATCCGATTGACATGAAATTTGAAACCATACAATAATTTAACATTACGGATCCGATGAAACTAGTTTCGTCGAAATCCGAGACTGTTTGAAAAATGTCTATTTTAACTCGTCAATTTAAATATTAAAATATTCAATTTTCACAAATTAACTTTTAATTCAATTTTAAAAGTTCTATAACATCATTCTAACTCCAACATGATTTAATACAACTTTAGAAATCAATTTTAATTACATTCAACCCAATTTTCAATTATTTCTGTAATTTCAAATATTAAATTATCGATTTAATTATCCAATTAATCTAGATATTCAAAATAAAATTTATTCGACTTACAATTTTACTTGTTAATATTTAAAATCAATTAAATATACGAATTTCAAATGACAGAAATTCTGGGTCGTCACAAACTTCCCCCCTTAAAAGAATTTCGTCCTCGAAATTACCAAGTAAGAAAAAGTTACAGAATCCATTAACTTTTCAAAACCATACAAATTAGATTTCAAATTCACTTAAGTGTTTAACTTTCCCAAAATCCATAGTTAAACTTCTTACAATAACTTTACTAAGTTTTTGAATCATACTTAGTTATCTTTTCAAAACCAACTATATCATTTAATTTTTCACCCCAAAATCAAAGTTATAGTTTTCAAAAAATTTCCAATTTCATAAAAAATATTCTAACGCCTTAAATTTTCAGAAAAAATCGCCATAGTCTCCTTTGCGCGGCTCGATCTGAAAAAAATGGCAATATATATCAAAAATATACATCTCATCAAGTAATGAGGCATCTCGCAGGGAAAAAAGTGTAAAAGTACGATATGTAATCCGAGATATGTACCTTATATATTATTAGCGAGCATATACGACTAATATAGCGCAAAAGCGAGCTTCAAATGTGAAGAAAACGCAATCCACACCTACTAAACATTCAACAATAATGAGAAACATGTATATATGAAAGTAATATCAATATACAACATATACAAAAACAACAACTACATATGCCAATATAGCAAATGCAACAAACGGCAACATATCCAACCACCAACCAACTAGCATTCACTTCTCATTAATATTCAATGAATTGGTTTTTTCCATTTAATCACATTTGATTCAATAACATTGGATTTTACTAACTTTCATTTATTCAATTTTCAATTAGTTTTTTTTATTCACTAATTTACATTCATGTTAGTTCACTTCCATATTCAAATCAAATTTCATAGCTTCCAATTTTTTTTCAATTCAACTTCATTAACACTTAATGAATTATATACAATCAACTAACAATCATATAACAACTAAATAATAACCAAATTATTAAATTCACATTCAATTTTGTTTAACACTTTTAGTTCCAATTGGTTGATATTAAATTGACTTCTCTTCAATTATTCAAAAAAAATTCCAACTTTATTAGCTTCTAATGAATTAACACTTACATTCATTATTCTATATCAATTCTTTTACATTTGATTTATTAATATTCAATCCATTTGTTCAATTCAATTCTAATTCATTTAGCCACAAAAGTTGAATTTCATTACATAACTCAAGTTCATATCCATCACCCCACTTTATTAATTTACTTTAATACCAAAATCAACTTCATTCCACATTACTTAAGTTATATTCCATTTCAAACATCATTTGTTTAACTTAACTTAAATTTTCACTTATAAATCCAATTCAGATTCCAATTCTAAAATAAATTCTATTTAACTTTACCAAAGTCAAATTTATTATCTCATATTATAAGTTCAAAACTTGATTACTTATATTCAACAATTATAGCTTGGATTTAATTTCAAATTTGTTTATCACAACTAAACTTTAATTTTTCAATTTACTATGGTAGCAAATCCATCACACAGAAACTCGAAAATGATACTGATGATGCTGCAGTCATCACCCTTATTATTTCCCAGTAATAGTAGTGAATTCTGTGCTTAAAATTCATTCAAAAAAAATTTCTTTTACTTATAACTCACATTCATAAGTCTTTTTCTTATAGAATTTCACTATTTAACTTTTAATTTTGGGAAAATAATTTCTAAAATAAACATGATTCAACATTTTCAATTCATAGTTCAAATTCATTTTTATTTACAACTCATATTTATAAATACATTCATATAGTTCCACTTTTATATTTATATATATAGGATTATTTCACAATTGTAAATCACTTTAAATAAAATTCCATACTTAATAATTCATTTGTTTATACAATTATTCTTTTAATTAATTTATATATATTCTTACATTTTCAACAACCAAACAATCAGTTTATATACACTTTAATAATTCTGAAAAATTATTCCTTTATGTATAAAATATAATCGAGGTAAAAATATTTCATTTACCCAATTTGAAATGATACTATGTCGGTCTATCTCGTTTAAGAGTTTAGATACCCCTATCGATTACAGTTGTACTTCCCGCACCGACCAGAATTCATAAACAGCTCAACGGATAAGCAAACACAATATATAACATTTTTATATTCACTAACAAATACGCGCTCATATCTATTATTACACTCACACTCATTCTAGAGTACTACTGACTTTATCTCTGATGAGTAATTCCCAACAGAGCCAAGGTTGTCACTTAACCATATGCTCTGATACCAGATGTAATGACCGCAATTTTCGACTCACGAAAGTCGACATTAATACGTCCACTGTATCAACTGCCGAGAATGGAAGGCCGAAAAACCGTACCGTTAGGGTTAAAGAAGCGGTAGAAGATAGAAGAAGAAAGAAAGAAAAAGCAACAGAAACAATATCAGAATCTCACAATCGCAGCGGAACAACATATAATAGGTAAATGAATATCTTTAAAACAGAGAACTATATCAGTTATTACATTACATTATCAGAGCTTATAACAACAAACAGCGGAAAAGAAATACTATATACTAATAGGCCAAGCCATCCAGCTTGCCTCCAAATCTCTATAGCAACTCCTAAATTCCGAAATATCCTGATAACCTGACTCTTGACTGCCCGTGTGGAAATTGGTGGGCACCCAGAGTTTAGAAAGGGAACAATAAACTCCAAGTCAGTCATGGAACAAGTGTGAGAACTTAAAACAGTTTATCTTTAAAAACCAACAAAGAAATAATTTTAACGTAAATTCGTAATGCTTTTAGAAAATGTAACTACCATAAGGCCTCCCGCCACACACACACAATGCAAACACAGAACTTGGAGGAGATTTCTCCTTATGATAGTCAAAGATGCTTGATACGAAAATTTCTTTTCAATGTTATTATTATAAGTGCAAAATGTGGAAAACCATTTCGAAAGTAGAATATAAATCTTAGCCAGCATAGGTACCATTATATTATGCCTGTTATAGCTACCTCCTGAGGAGGCAGGTTATACAATTTGTAATCGTAAAGGGTTTGTATTGTTTCTTTGGATTTCCAACAAATGGTCAGGCTAAGGAACTTCCTATTGCCACATGGAAACGCCTTTGGAAGGACGCCCCGAGAACCTAACCGGATCTCTGCCAACACAAGGCCGGGTTACCCCTAGCTAGGTAACAACTGACACGAATATGCCATCCCCTGGTCGTAACCGACCTAAATCCCGGGATTCACCAACAACCACAAAATAATAAGTTTGCAGCAACAACAAAGGTTAAGTATCAGGGCTCCATACCATAATACCACCTCTATCCACAAGGAATGACATACACTGCGCTATCCACTAATAACCTTGCCGCATCTTTCCTGTTTTGACCATTTTCGGGGTGTGAGGTCCAACGAAGTCTCGCCCACAAAGCTATACTTTATACAAAAGCCACGCTTTGATCAACAAATGCTCAACAGCACTTCGTATGCCACATTACCAATTTGGGAATATATTACTAGTAACCATCAACTACATAACCTTTGAGCTCGTACGTCTCAGAGAAGGGTGTTAAGCTAAGAGAATAAGTTCTCCGCCACTAACTGAAATATATTTGATAGAAACCAGCTTTACATCTCAAATTGTAATGTCAGACACATATTCATACAAGTCCATTTTGGGTTCGAACAGAACCGAAGGCACTTCCAAAGAAGCCCTTGCAATCCGAATATTCACTAATCACGACCGGACTTCCCATCACCAAGGGTGATAAAATCTCTGTATCGGAGATCAGCCGATGCAGAGACATTCGACGGTAATCCTTCCTTTTTCAAAAATATCCGGTCTTCAACACCGGTCTTCAAATGCTATCCATTATGACATATCTCTATTTGGAATGGGATTTATGACACATAGGTCCTCTCCCGGCTAAACCGAATAACGAGCGCTTATTTTCAAAATAAATGTAGCATTCAAATTCACGCAATCATAACAAATACCCATTTAAAGGTAAATATTGATAGTCGGTTATTTAACTATCAAGGCCAACAAACAAATATCCAGCACCATAACAATCACTAGGCCCTTTTTATTAATCTTCCATAAATTAAATAACTTGCTAGATATTCACTTCAATTTATCTTTAAAAAGATATATTCTCTAAACCATTTCACTTCATATTGGAAAAACATTTCCAAATACTTATTCATTTTCAATTTATCTTTAAAAGATAAAAACCTAAAACATCTCACTTTTTGTTGGAAAACATTTCCATACTTATTTAACAATAAGTAATTCACAAATCTATTTATTTCAATACTTAGAAAATATCCAATATACTTAAAACACGATTAAGTATATATCTTATTCTTTTAAGAAAATGTTCTCTTAAACACATTCATTTGAGTCGAAACGAATGTTGCGTAAAACATCGTTACGACAACCCAAAATCACTAGTATAGGGATTCGACATTTTGAAAGATATATAAATCCCAATACTATATAAAACATTTCCTATCGAAATTCATTTACTATAACAACAGTGTTATAGTCCATCATTTCCTTATATTTTCTTGAAAACGTCTATTTCAACAACGAATGTTGTAATCTATGGTTTCGATCTTTAACACATTTTAAAACAACTTCAAATCTTTTTAATTCCATTTAAAAGATCACTTCCTAAAACATTTCTTTAATATATTATTCACTATCCAAAATCGTGAATATAAATCGTTAACCAAATTCAACCTTTCTACATATTTAATTTAAAGGATTATCCACTGTCCAAAATCGTGGATATCTCTCCTTTAATAAGCTATAATAATTAACTTATCAAAATAAGTCCTTTTCGGATTTATAAAACAATGTTTATAAATTCCATATATATATATATATATATATATATATATATATTACAAAACTTCAACCTATAAAATCCCTCAATTAACAAACTCTATTTAAATCTCATTTAAATGCCAAAATCCAATTTATAAGTTAATTACTTATAAATCTTTTATTTTACAAAATCTATTCACTCTATAACTTCAAAATTTATAAATCTGTAAATTTCATTCACTTATGAAATCCATTTATATTTCATTTTAATACTTATGAAAACTCATTTTATAATTCCCATATTTTAATTTATAAATATTAATTTTATAAATCTTTTACATAAACCGTTTATAATAATTCAAAAATCCCAATTTAACCATTTTACAAATTAATCAACTACTTATTTCAAAAATCACATTTCAGTTATATTTCACAAAAATCTTAATTTTTATAACATAAAACTTATAACGTTTATTTATTTAAAATGAATTAATTCCAAAATTTAATAAAACGTATACTTTCAAAAATCACTTTAAAATCCTTTTAAATTTGAAAATCATCACTTAAACATTTTTAATTTTCCAAAATAGGCCCAATACTGCAACAACACTAAATATAAAAATCACGACATCCATAACATCATATATCATATGATAACATAATATATCACAAATATATGAAAATAAATCAATACGGTTGAGGAATCCAGTTGGATCCCTCCAACCTGTTTCCCTGCATCCACAGATGTTAGCACAATACCAATTCTGTACCAATACGGAATATCACGGTATATGGGATTTATAAAATATTATCCGCTATTATGCGGCGCAATAGGGTCTCATCCGCTATATAATGCGGGAAAATCAACCCCAAGTACATATATAATACCAATTCCACTTCAAGATGGAATATCGCGGTATATGTGTTTAATAAATAACCTCCACTTAATATACGGCGTATAGGGTCTATTTCAATACAATAGATAAAAATTTATTATCCAAACACACAATCAAGCAATTTTAAATCTAACTAATTAAAATTTAAATCGAAACAAATTCAATTGAGTGAGAAGTTCTCACCTTGTTTCCAATAATAGTTTCAGCGTTTTATTTCGAATAAAATTAAACATGCGTTTAATTTTACCCAAAATTTTGACTAGCTCCAATCAACTCCAATCCTGCTCCATCGCATAGTATTCGTCAATACGAACCCGACGCAATTCGTTTCGTGCGAAACGGACCTCGTATGAAAAAGTTATAGCATTTTAAAGTTTGAACAATTTAATATATAACAATTTTACTAATTTCTTTTTATTTTTATAACCTCTGCAATCTGGGTCGTTTGTTTTACCAAGGGAAATCACCGCCGCTATTTGTTTTCTTCTCCATCGCGTACAACCCAGGTGATAACCGAACCCATAGCCGCCCTAAACCCTAATTTTTCGAGCCCACTCCGTTCAACTTCGCGCCGATCAAGTACCACCACTCCAAACGCCAACGTGAGCTCCACCTTCAGCTCGAGTATCAAGGAGCTCGGTCTTCATTTTGTGTGGAAAAACGTGGGTTAACGCGCGACCCTCTTGAGCAAATTGCCGACGATCGGCTGCTTTGATTTCGATCATCACCGTACGGAATCGAAGCTCTCACTTAGATCTACAATTCTCGTGTTGAAAATTTCTCGAATTAGTTGATGGATTAGAAGAGATTAAGGGAGAAAAATCGTATATTATCGGCTATTAAAATGGTAGGTGGCGGCTGAAGCTTTAGGGCTAGGGTTTGATGCAAAAACAAAGATATGAGGTCCTTTTATAAAAAAATATTCGCGCACTATTCACCTGAAATTTTTCCGAACTCCAAATGAAGCGTGCCGTCTGGCGTTTATAATGTTTTACCCCCATTCCGAACGCAGTGGAATATATATCGGGAGCCAATTCGATCAAATTTGAAAGTTAAATTTTTGAATTGACTATTTAAAATTTAAAATTCACTCGAATCGATTTCTACGCGTTTTAGCTTGCCCCGGACAAACCGTAAATCCGATTGACATGAAATTTGAAACCATACAATAATTTAACATTACGGATCCAATGAAACTTGTTTCGTCAAAATCCGAGACTGTTTGAAAAATGGCTATTTTAACTCGTCAAATTAAATATTAAAATTTTCAATTTTCATAAATTAACTTTTAATCCAATTTTGAAAGTTCTATAACATCATTCTAACTCCACTATGATTTAATACAACTTTAGAAATCAATTTTAATCACATTAAACCCAATTTCCAATTATTTCTGTAATTTCAAATATTAAATTATCGATTTAATTATCCAATTAATCTAGATATTCAAAATAAAATTTATTCGACTTACAAATTTTACTTATTAATATTTAAAATCAATTAAATATACGAATTTCAAATGACAAAAATTATGGGTCGTTACAACGCACAGAAATGAGGAATAAGAAATGAATTAGGGTTTATAACAGGGTATATATAGACAAAGCTGAAATAGAATAGATGGACCAGATTGATAAACGCGTTGAACGATAAAATGGCCCAAAAATCCCGTTCTGAATCCGGAACGAGATTGGGTCAACCCATATATCAAATTAGATGTTTCAAAATATTTTAAATGCGATGGAACAGGTTTCAAGTTCAAATTCCATCGTATGGAGAAGTTATGCTAAAATTAAATTATTTCAAATCGATTTCAATTGATTTCAATTTCATTGATTTCAATGCGTTTCGAGTCCGTACGATCAAATGACAAGTCCGATCGCTACGAAACTTGAAACCCTACAATAATTCACCGTTACAGATCCGATGAATCTGGTTTCTTCAAAATCCGAGTCAGTAGCCAAAATGGCTATTTTTACATTAATTAAATAAATTAATAATAAATTGATTAAATCAAATTTTCAATTTCAATTCGATAATTGACAAATTTTATCACTTTTGATTTCTCAATAATTTACAACGATTTAAACAAATTTAAATGACAATTTAGAGATGATTAATTTATAAATTTCAGTATTAACCTCAATTTCATTAAATTCACAAATTATAAATAAAATTCCCAAAATTCCATTTAATTAAATCAATCAATAATTATTCCATTCATTATTGTCAAATAGATGAATTTAACATTGAATTCAAAACTATTACATAAATTTTCTCATATTCCATCTTCATTTCAATAATATAATATTTAGATATTTTAATTTCATTTAATTGCAATTAATCCAATTATTGAATTTTACATTTCAATTAAATAAATAAAATCTTGATTTCCATTCTTTAAATCAACCAATTGCCATATTATAAATAGAATTAACATTATTTCCAATTATTTCCTTAATTTATACTAACATAACTTTTAATTTAGATTTATTGCAATTGATTACCGGTTAAAATTTGATATACTAAATAAATGGTTAACTTAAACAAATCGTTACCATTAACGTTTAATTTCACTTATAAGCTTTTATTAACAAACAAATGTTGCAATTAATTTAGATCTAATTCAAAACATTAAATGAATGGGTAAACAAATAACAACTAAAAATTATCACTATTTGCCTAATTTACTCACATTCATACTTAATTATCAACCAACAATTATTATAGTTACTTATCTAGCATTGATTCTATCAAATTACAATTTATACGTATTATTTCATCAATTAATATAACTTTGAATTTATTTCCCAATTTCCTAATTTCAATCAATTATAACCTTACAATTTTGTTTCAATTAATAGGTATTGCATTAAATTAGTTATTATTCAACTTGCATAAACCTTATTACGTTAATTTACATCCAGTTACTATTAATCAATATATTATTCCATTGGTTGATTCAATACTCTTATTCTTATTCATCTTTTATAAGTTTTCATTTCGAAACAATATTATAATTACTTACAGAACAATCATTTTATTCAATTACTATTTATTATTATTAATTTATTAATTAATTCACTATTTTCGTTTGTTTTCTTATATTCAATTCTTAGCCTAGTATAACAATTTACATTACTTCAATAAATCGAAATTCCATTTCAATTGTTAATACTTAGCTTTAATTTCCATGGTTGCATTTCATTTTTAACATTTGCTTATGATTATTTCTTTCTAAATTTTATTACAAAAATTTTATTAATTTAGCCAATTTATTTATCAAAATTTACGGGTCGTTACACTCTCCCCCACTCAAAACTTTTCGTCCCCGAAAAGGAAAAAGAAGGGAAAAAAGAATTAAGAAATCAATATATCTTACTTAAAATATTAAATTTATAAACTAATAAATTTACAAAATTAATTAATTTAAATAAAATATACCAATTTATAACCATTAAATCTTTTATACTCAAATTAATAAAGTTTGGAAAACATTTTTCAAAATATTTTCTAATTCCAAAATTTACGGAAAATTTTGGCAGAGTCTCTTTTGTATGGAGAGGATCAGGAGAAAATATAATATCAAATATAACAATATACAACATATATTTTCCAAAATAATATATCCCAACACTGGAAAATAATATAATAACGCTATAAAACGTAATCCGAGAGCGTACCTATTTGTCGGGTAATTAACGCTTAATTATGATACCAAAAGCAGTAGCAATTGCTTCCATAACATGTATTTCACTTGTATAATCCAAAAGAGTTAATAATTATATAAAATGAAATGTTAAAGTTGTTTCAACAATAAACAAACAAATGAATACAAACAACAACCACTTGCAACAAGGCATACAACCATCACATAAAAATCAACACAAATCGATCATTCATTCATATCAAACAAAACAAATAGTTATTCGGGTTCAAAAACTTTAAATCGTACATAATGGAGAGTAAACTATTAAGTGCACCATCTACTCCACAGTCTTAGATGAAACTACATAGATTATTCATACATCCAACCAAATTTAAAGTATCCTTAACCGAACAACCATAAACCAAAACAAACAACAACGTCAGGCATAAATCAAGTTCATTCTTATAAATTTCATTTCACAACATTTATTGTTTATTCCTTTTTATTCATACAATGATTTATCTTTTTAAATTTACATTTATCTTCTTACAATTTTTCATTTATTTTCATTTATTCATATCAAGTAAATTCTCTTTTTATTGTATTACATTCATTTATTCACTACTCAATTTCATTTATTTACTTTAATAATACATAGTTTCAACATTAGCTTAAGTTCAAAATGTTTACTTACATTACTCATTTTCTTTCATTTAATTAGTAGTATTAAAATTTTGACTCAAGTTTATAACTATTTCCATGTCAAATCTCTTATTTATAAAGTAAATTTTATTGAACACTTTCATTATTTCAAGTTTTATCTGTATAATATCCATTACAATTTCTTATTAACATTTCAACTTTTAACATTTGGTAAGTTATATATATGCTTTTAAGGATGTAATTGAAAGTTATACAAGTTTTTCTCATTTCTTTAATAAATTGAATGTTCAATAATCATATCCTTTGGTTTATAGGTTACAATTTTCAACTTCCTTTTATTTTTCCTTTATAACTTAGCATTTAATCTCTTGTTTTAATTAGTGGTTCCAATTATTAATTACTTACATTCCAATTCACTACAATAATTGAAACTACTGATCATCGGAAACTTAAGAACCAAATACCGGGTTAAATTTCAAATCATTTTAATAATAATAGATAAATGTATATATTTACAATTTATATCTCCAATTATATTTAAAACAATTTAAAATTTATATTTGTATATCAAAATAAATCTGCAGTAAAACAACTACAGTGGCCTTCCCACTTCGAAACTCGAAAATGAATGTCGATGATGCGTGCACTCATCAGCGAAATTATTTTCCAGCGACAGAGAGGGGAGTACATAATTTATTTCTTTCCAAAATTTCTTTAAAATAATTCTTTTCAAATTATATTGAAATATTTATCAGAAAATACTTCTAAATAATATTACTATTATATTCTAAAATCATTCCCAAAAAAAAGTTTCAAAACCCCAGAACTTAAGTTCTAAATTCCCAATTTTTATTTATTTTATTTTTAGTCTCATTTCAACTATTATTTATAAATTTCATTACCAGACAACCAATATATTGCAACCAAATATATATATATATATCATTTACAAAAAAGTTTATTTTATATATATATAGAATATATAATAGGAAAAATTATTTCATTCACCTATATTCAAAAACAATATTGTGTCGGTCTGTCCTAAGTATTTAGAAATCCCTATTGATGTCATAGCGTCCCATGCACCAACCAGAATTAACAAATACAAAATGAAACAAATTAACACAATATCAAAACCTTTTTATAACACTAACAAATACGCTCTTTTGTATATATACACTCAGCGACTCATCACAGGATATTACTACCCTATTGATAAAGAGTCAGACCCCACAAAGCTAAGGTTTATCGCTAAACCAAAGCTCTGATACCAAATGTAACATCCCTTCTGTTTGCACGATTTAAATCGACGATAAACCACACACGTCAGACTTAAACCATACAGAAGGACGGATTGTTATGGGGTAAATAAGAAAAGCAGAGAAAGAAAAAGAACAAAATAGAATCTTGCAGCGGAACGATAAAATATAATAATCAAATATACAGTTCATGAAGCTTTTTTACAAAATATTCTATTATACTTATACAATACATATCAGAGTACACATACCAGGGAACAATAAATAATGCAGCGGAACAGTATGAATGTAGTGGAATACTATAATAAATAATAATAAATCTTTGTCTTCGTCCTCCAGAATACGGTCTTCCAAATCCTGAAATGTTCAGGCCGACCCGAGCGAATTGAAAAGACAACACTCGAGTCAGATCTAAAATATCTTATGTAAGTTAAATCAACGGTAAATAATATGACTGGAATGGCGTCAAAGATGTTTATGGGATTTGACATCTCCTATCTAGTGTCTAACGTGAGTGCAGTAACTTAAGAGATGCTCGGGATTCACATCTCCTAAGGATCCGTTAAACTATTTGCTATGTAGTAGTATTTCGCTATTATAATAGTGTATAATAGTAAAATAAACTTACTTTTAAATAGCATTAAGGGGTTACCCATATAGCCCTTAACACATAATAGTGCAAATAGTCTATACAGTACCGTAATACCTCCTGATCGGGAAGCTACCAGAGGATACTCCATAGGTACGACACAAATCAAACTCGTACAAGGCGCTCTAGGCTATGTGACACGGCACGAGTAGGCAATGCCAGGGTAGATATACCAATTACGCTTTCGGACCGGTGGTAGCACGTAGTTGCTAGTACCGCTCACCTCGAGCGCCCACAACCCCAAATCAAAAATCAAAAGTGGTCACCAAATCAATCCGAAAGTCAGAGCATAATATCGAAGGGATGTGTCTGATAAAAGGTGCTAACTTCTTAGCCCGTCAATCCCTCCTATTTTAGCCACCTTATGCCAGCTCACGGGAGTCGGGTACACGTATTTACCTCAAAGGAAACGCCGCCGCCATCCTACTTCGTTCTGGAATCTCCACCGCGTACACGGTTGTTAAAGTGGTTTTCGAAGTTGGCAGAGAGTATGACAACTTCCGATCCCGGTCTCTTTAACAACCAAACGTTATTATAACACCGCGGTCATTTTAAAATAATCATACTTCAAAACCACAATATAATATCCATTTCAAAACCATATAAATACTATATCATTTTCGTTTTTAAAAAAAACCCAAATCAATATGATATCATTTTTATAAAACCCAAATCAATATAATATCATTTTTATTTCAAATATATTCTTTTTCCAAAATCATTGCACTTTCAAATTTATATACTTCGAAACCAAAACTACTTGAAATATAACACTTCCAAATTATAATACTTTGAACCTCAAAACTTTGAAACATAACTACACCACTTAAACGGCATAAATATTAAATTATTTTATATAATAAATAACTTCTTCGATTTCATAAATCAAATTCCAAATACAGATTCGAACCCCCAAATAACCGTTTTAATTTCCATATATTTCAAAGCTTTAAATATTCCACCATTTCAAAACTAATTCTTTGATAATTCCATTTCTATCAAATTAAATTACTATTATTTAGATTTGAAATGTTTACTTAATAAATCAAATATCATTTAAGTAAAACCTTTAAACTTTAAATAACTGGATATTCTTTCAATTTGCTTAACTTGATATATTCATTTAAATCAACTCAATATTTATTTAAATCGCTCTAAACCAAAATCAAGTTATAAAAATCATACCCTTTAAAATCTAAATTTTTATTTAAATTTCACATCAATTTTATTCGATTATAATTCTCAAACATTTTAATTCAAATCAAATTCATATTTATCCTCCAACCTTAAATTTTTTTTATTTAAGTCATTATAGACTCCGTATGTAACGACCCGAAATTTTTACACCCGAAAATTCCAGATAGTTATGAAAAGAAGAAAGAGATAGAAGAAGAACAGAAACATTAACATCTCACATTCGCAGCGGATAAAATATAATAATAAATAATAACAGTTTACAAAAGAATACTATATCTGTCGATTACAATCTAATACATCAGAGTTTCACATTATATACAGTCACTGAATATTTACAATTATCATGTCTCAGATTAACAATAATATAAATACAGCAGAAATACTCTATACGATATTGCCATCCAGCTCGCCTCCTGAGCTCCAGAACGTCCTAACCTGGAAATCTGTAATACTCGGTCTGACCCGAGCATTACACCAAAGTAACACCCGGGTCAGGCTTGAAACCAGCGTGAGTAAACCCAATTAATATGGAATACCAAAGAGATCAACTTTTATAAACCCGGGTAACATATATCAATTCACAAGCCACAAATTAATTATAGACAACACTTAGCCTACATTTAAATTTCTAAATACCAAAGATTTAGATTTTAAAATAGTCTAATGCCTCCAAATCACTTCAATCCAGTATATAGATTTTATATATCAATCTACAAACATTCGAAGTGGTTTCGGGTATTTCTCCTATACCCGACCCCAGTCTCTTCGAATCTCATGTCATTCTAACCCAATTTATCCCAATGAAATACACAACACTTCATATCAGAGATATCAACTCATTCAAAGCATCCAATACCATTCGATCATCCATATGCAAATTTGATCACTTCCAAATTAATTCAATTGAATCCAATTGAATTTCAATCCTCAATCACTTAGATTTCTGTACTTGTTAATTAATTAATTTCAAATCAAATAATTCAATCATCCCTTCAATATTCATCTTAAATGATCAACCTGGATTAATTATCCTTTAATTTCATTCAAGCAACTATCTTTAATTAACTTCACCATATTACTTATCCTTAATCAAACGACAAGTAGTCTTAATTACTTCATGAACAAATTAACTGTTTAGTTACATTAATCCTTAATTACTTATATATTGACTTCTCATAAGTCATTCATTATTGATTAATCAATTTTAATCAATCAATCTTTAATTACGTCATTGATTATATAAATTAACGATTTCTAATTATATTTTAATTGATACTAATCTAAATTAATTACATTAACTAAACCACACTATTAATCATTCTTGATTTATCTCAATCCTGTAATTAGCTATCCATTTATTTATTTCATTAAATAAATCAAATTTCTCCTTAATTATTCATCTTAATTTCTCTCTTGATTAATTACACAAAGTAATAATATTTTATTAATTTTATTAAATAATTACTTATTAAATCACCCAATGATCATTCTAATTAATTTAAACTTAATTAATTAACCCAAATTATTAATGAATTTAATTAATTAATTACTCATTTAAATTATTCTACCTATTTAATGAATCACCAATCATTAATCCTTTATTGATTTTAAACTGAACCATTTTCTTATCAACGATTTAAGTTTAAAACCCAAATGCTTCGAGTCAAACCACAATTAACTCGAGAACCAACCAAAACCAAAGTCACATCAACATCAGTGCACATCCAAGCAAACTTAATCACTCAACCAATTATTTAAATTTAACCATCTAAATTTAAATAAAAATCCAACAGAGTGAGATTTACTCACCTTTGCCTTTGTTGTTTGCAATTTAATCCAAACTGGCTTGCTCCACGATTTTAAACCTTGAATAAACATTTACAGCTTTATTAATATTTTAAATGAACCGAATAATTTATTATCCATTTTAATAAATTTAAGTAACTAAGAACTAAATTAGACCATCTTCCCTTAAAAAAATCCTTTAGTGGCTAAATAATTTAAATAAGCTTATTAAATAAATTAATCTCCCTAAATAAAAATAAAAATAAAAAAATTCTTATATTTCCAAAATTTAATATATTTACCGGTTATCTATGCATATTTAAATTACAGAAGTATGTGTGAAAACATTTTTCTTCTGCAATAACAAACTGTAATTTGCTAATTGTAAACCTTTTCTATTTAACAAATGTATATTTGTAAATTAAAATCCTAATTCCAAAATTTCCTCTCAGTAATAAACACATTTATTTACTATAACTAAATTAAAATAAAACGACACCTCCAGCTAACGGCATACTTTCGACTCTCTGCCGCGATTTCCCATCATCACCGTGAATCGCCTTGACTTCCCCACTCACGAACTCTAACCACGCATGCCGTCAAACCCTTCCCATGTTGAGTAGCAACGTCGCTTCATGCTTATCTATGCTCATACTAGATTTCGCTCGAACTCGAGACAATTGCGTAGCCAAATCCTCGTCGCACTAACCCAACTCGAAGACGCGATTACCCCACGCCGCCTTCTTCGTACGATCGCCACCCGAAACGCGAATCCCCGAACAAGCCATGCCATCACCCTTGCGAATCGCAGCCCCTAGGACCCAAAAATCATGACTTCGTCGTAAATCGCCACCCACCGCCAAATCCACGCAACTCCTTCTTTCCCCCCTTTTCGGCCATTGATTCATTCACATTTTTTTTATAAATACCGAGTCGCGATTTCCTGAAGAGAATGAAAGGGCTGGGTTCGATTTATAGTTGTTTAAATGATTTCCATTCTCTGTTTTTTTTTTATTTGTGTTCGATAGGCATCGAGAACTAAGAGGGGAACGGAATGATATAGACTTGGGGATAGCATCCTGAAAACGATTATGGGTAAAAATATCTTTTCTAATTTATTTTAATTAATTAATTTTTTTTCTCATTATTTTATATAAAACTTCCAGAATGCCTCATCGATTGCTACAAAAATTTCCGAACTCCTCTTAAGGCATGCCGCGAGGCGATCATAAGGTTTTACCCACGTCCCGAACACAATGGAACATGTTTCGAAAGCTAACTCGATCATATGCGCGAGTTACGGAAGTAAACGACCAATTTTAAATTAAATCGATTAAAATAGTTCTAAGCGTTTTGAGCTGCCAGGGTCAAACGAAAACTCCGATTGCTACGAAAATTGAAATTCGATAATAACTAACTATTATGGATCCAATGGAACTGGTTTCGTCGAATTCCGAGACAGTGCCTCGGAAGGCTATTTTTAAATTTAATTTAAACTATATATTTTTAAAACTGAACAAAACACTTCCAAACTCAATTTCAACACTTTCACTACCTTTAGAGCTATCAATATGAATTTTATAAGCCTTCAAATTATTTTTAACAGGCTTAAAACTCCAGATTCAGCTTTTTACCCAATTTCAAATTATATGATTCAATGTTTAAACTATATAATTCAAAAATTTAATTATCAAGTAAATATTGATATCTTGAATTCAAGTTAAAATTAACTTTTAAACATTTTAAATCAATTAACTATTCAAATTTAAATTGTTAGAAATTCTGGGTCGTTACATTCCTCCCCCCTTAAAAGAATTTCGTCCCCGAAATTACTAGTTAGGAAGAATGGACTAATACCCGTTTACCTTTTCTCCAAAACCAACAGTTTTATCAACATCCTACCAACTGTCTTTTATAAAAGACTTCTTATTCTTCTTACTAACTTCCTAAACTCTCTCACAGTTTTCAAACAATCTCTTTTTTTTTTACCCAATCATTCAAATTATCAAATCTCTTCTACCCAATCTCTTTTTTATGAGTTCGATTTAGATATTTGGAATTATCAAATTTTTCTCAAAAATTTTCTAACTTTCTAAATTTTCGAATTTTTTTGCTAGCGTCTCCTTTGCGCGGCTAGCTCGGTACAAGTACAAAAGGCCTCTATGGGCTCCCAAATTCCAAAAAGAAAACAGAAAGCCAAGTGGCTAGATCAAAAACCCAATCCAATTTCATACAGAAATTAAAATACATACCTTTTTGTCGGGCCATTCAAATTTATCTTTTGGAATCACATCCAATTTTATTTTCCCTTTAATACCTGCATATCTTACTAAGCAATAATATCCAATCATAGCCAGTTTTTTTTAAAATTATTGTACACATTTCCTTACAGAAATTTTCATATCCATCTCTTTTTAAATCTTTTTTCCCCATTTTCATATGAATTCAATTTATTTTCACTTCTGAGTATTAAATTTTATCTTTCATTATAACTAATTCATATTAGTCTTACCTGCTAATTTACTTAAATTTCCAATTTGAAATCGTTTTGTTGTTTCCAAAAAATTTCAAAAATTTTCTAACTCCCAAAATTTTCAGAAAATTTTGGCAGTCTCCTTTGTACGGAGGAGCTTTTGCAATTTGACAAGAGATATAAATATATATACATCGACCCACCCGGTCAGAAAAAGCAAAAACAGTTCATATTTTCTATTTTTATTGCGTAGGCGTACCTTAATTAGCATTTAAGACAAGCAGCTTATTTATTTTAGCAAATAGCGCAACCAAATCCAGCCAAACGGCCTTCAGGTACCTGTACTTACTCAATTTACACATATAAGTACTATACATATGAAGTTTATAACATTTCCCTTACTTAGCAACTATAACACTTCAATTCTAAAAGAAATGCATTCAAAATAACTTCCGCAAGCAATTTATATGTTTCCAAACCTAATTCAATTGCTTTCAACCAATTTATAAACCATTTCATTCAATTTCAATGGTTTGCAACTCAATTGCTTATGTTCAATTTATTTTTAATCCAAACAAGCTCATATTCACTTCAAATGATTCAGAATCAATTTTATTTAATCTCTATCAACTCATAGCATTTTAATTACTTTTATTTACGCCGAACGACAACTATTTTTATGCAATTTCGACGATATTCGCTTAACAGAGTACCCATTTTAGTTTATAACTACTTCAGATTGATTTCAACTCATTTTATATTTAATTCCATTTCATCTCCGCATTGGATTCATTCAAAATAATTTATTAAGCTTGGCACATTCAAACTTATAAATTAATAACCATTTCCAAATTAATTTAACCCGGCCTTTTATAATCTTTTACTTTTGCTCGAAGCCAACTTCTATAAATTTTAAACTTAAGTTAATTTACTTTCTTCTAATTATTTCAACATCTAACTTAAGTTTACTTCTATTTGATTCAATTAACCCATTTAAAAATTTTCATTTACTTACTTAATTCATTTTCGAATTTATTTTATTAATACAAGGCCATTCTCAATTTATTTCTATTCACTTGGGTTTTGTTTTGCAACTCAAACCATTTCTATTTTAATCACTTCTATTTCATATGATATCACTTCTCTTATATCTAATTTACTTGCAAATTTCATTAAATATTATTCAAATCACCCTTGAATTTTATTTGTAATTCAAACCATCACATTTTCCAATCCAACTCTAATATATTATTTTTATTTTTCAACATCTCCTCTTATTTAATTCATTATCAAATCTAAGTCGAATTCTATTTAAAATTCGAATTCATCCCTAAACCCATTATCAACTTACAATCCATTTATTTTCCCAAGTTAAATTTTATTAATGTACTCAATCAAACAATTATTTAATCAATTAGCTTATTTCCAACTTCTAAATCAATATTCGATTTTAATTACACTTCATCAAAATTCCAGTTTGGATTTCCTTTTATTTCCCCAAAATTCCAACACCTTTATTTAAAATTTTTAGAAATGCTTTTAAATTCAAATAATACTGTTAAAACAGCTTTTAATAAAAATATTCCTTATAACTCGATGTCTCAACCAGTCCATCCTTGTTCTCACAGAAATTCAGTCATACGTTGATCAGGCGTAGGACTGAAAATCCATAAGTACTTGGTAAACCCTTTTTCAACATCCAGTGAAAATGCTTGGAAAATAATTTTATTGAAAATATAGAAAATAGCTTTTGAAAATAGAGGAAATATCTTTGGTGAGAATGCTCTGAAAATCATCACCCCCATCCATGGTTACAGTTACATTCCAGGGTTACGTTGCCATCGCAGCAAAAGTCCATGTAACTGCAGGCTCTCCGCGGCCTCTCGATTTCGCCATGGAACCCACAACAGATCACAGTTACATCCAGGATTACGTTGCCGTCACAGCAAAAGTCCATGTTACTGCAGGCTCTCAGCGGCCTCTGATTTTCGCTGTCTAAATGAAACCTCTCCACTCCTACATAGGCCGCAGTCTGCCGATATAAAATCAAACGCAGACTGTTGGCTCTCAGCGGCACACACGACTTTCGCTATGTTATACCATAGGTCGCAGTCTATCGATATAAAATCAAATGTAGACTATTGGCTCTCAGCAGCACACACGACTTCTGCTATGGTATACACTACTCATAATCCCCAGGAACTAGTTTTTGTCCGGACTCCTCACAGGATCAACTTTAGAACCCCCCCTTGGGGCTCAAGGCAGCACCACTCGATGGCACTCCTGAGAAGTTCATTTCAATGGAGTGCCTTTTTCTCCAGAGCCATCATCAAAACACTTTATACTATATACATATAGTATCTTCCAAATCATGCACCTAGTATGATCTCATACAAAGCTTCTTTACACAAAATCGATTATCCCAAAATCCATAGTTCTCAAACTAGGCTTTCCAAATTCAATATTGATTTTACCCAAAAATCAAAAGCCTTTCCAAATCCAAAGGTTCCCAAAACCATTTTCCAAATTCCTCATAAGATCCTTTTTATATATATTCAGATATATAAAATTTTAAAAACTTTGGATCTTTTCAAACTTGTATAAAACTCCTTTTATACTTCAAACACCTTCAAAAATCCTTTTCTTCCATCAATAAATTCAACAAGAGGATATTTATCTTATATAACAAAGATATATAACTCTGTTTATTCAAAATCAAATATTAAAATTTGATCACTCTTTTCGATATCAATTTCATTCAAATCCATACGATGTACACATATCATCCGTGCGCTATACCAACCTGATCGCTCACTCGATCACACAATTTCACTTTCGAACTAGTATCGTCCACCCTACTTCCAAGTGCGGACACATATTTGGTTTCTTGATTAGAAACCGTCATTCTCCTTGCATAGCCATAACTATGATAGAGAACATCCAGAACCAATCAACAATCCATATCCAGGTTCGCCGTCGAAAATCGAGTGAAAAATCCCACTCGGATCGATATAGCTATCTCAAAATTCTGTGCTCGAATCTGGATCAAATCACTATGCGAATAGAATAATATACGTACATCCTACGTATTTATTTCCATTTATTATCAGCCAAATCAATTTCCTTTCTATTCACATTTCCTTAAATTCCCCTTCACTTATTTACAATTGCCTTAATCCCCATTTGGATTATCACTTCAATTCTTATCTCAGTTGGGTATTTAAATCAATAACGGTTTGAACTCCGACCAGATTATATTTAGAAAATAGCTTGAAAATTAAAAAAAAAAGGTAGTTGAAAAATAATTATTAGTTTGCAAAATAGCTATAAAATAGGTAACTAACTGTAAAATAGTTGAGAAATAGTTGAATAGTTTTAAAAAATTTAGATAATTGCAAAATAGTTGTAAAATAGAAACTAGTTTGTGAAATAGTTGAAAAATAGTAATTAGTTTATAAAACAGTTGAAAAATAGTTAAATAGCTTCAAAATAATTGTAAAACAAGTATAAAATAATTTGGCCTTAAGAAAGAAAGGTTGTATATATTTAATAGCTTAGAAAAATAAGTTTATATGAAAACAATTTATTTAAAATAGTCTAGAGTCAAACCGTTCACTTCCCCAACAATTCAACTTAAATTTCCACTTCCTTTAATTGACTCAATGCTAACTTGAATAACTTCAATTTCTATTGAAATTTATTTAAACCCAATTCAACTTCAATTCTAATTAATTCAAACTACTTCAATTGGTGCAAATGGAATCTAAGTTTCAGCTTTAACCCATCTCGAATTATATAAATTCGAGTTGAATTCTCAAAGGTTGGTTTAAGTCTTTAAACCAAATTAACTTTTATTTAAAGTTTTTAAACAAGTTAAATTTCTGAGTCCAATTCTTCATTTCAAATTATCTTTACTTATATATTTCAAGATTCAAATAAGAGCTCAATACAATTTTATTTGTTTTCAAAATTTAATTTATTATTCAATTTTATCTTCCAGTTTGAAGCCAGTTCTTAAACAAGTTTATTTTACAATTAAATTATTCAAATTTATTTTATTTATACAATACATTCTCAATTTGAAGATTTTTATTAACAATAGGATGATATCATCCAATTTATTTTAAAACGTCCATCCATTTTCAATTTTTAAATCTCAAACCTGTTTTGAGATCACACAAATTCCCAATTCAAATCAACCATTTAACTTTCCAAGTTAAATTCCAATTTACTTAATCCAATCAACCTTACTCAATTTAATTCCCGCTTCAAACTTCAAAATTCTTTCCCTCTTATAAGTTCAAAACTTATATCACTTTGGGTTTTTTTACATCACACATCAGGGAAAAAATAAAAACTCAACCTCTTAGAGTTTATTTCAAATTATCTTTGATATCATATATATCCATACATGTATACATATTTATTTCTTGGCCCTCCCAGCCATGTTTTAAAATTTTAAACCACCCTTGGTTTTAAATTCAAATCAAATTTCAAACAACCCATTGTTTGCAACAAATCCTAGTTATCCATATAATACTTATTTATTATTTTTCATTACTTCGAAACAAAATTTTCAAATTCTGGGACCAGATTTAGAATTTCACTTTCAATCCATTAAATTTTAATTTGGTTGTATTCCTATTTCTACTTAATTTAATTCCAATTCAAGACTTCAATTTGGTCGCATTATATTACTCCTTAATTTTAATTTCAATAATTTAACAACCAGTCGCTTTAATATTTATTAGAATGAAATATTTCTTTATATATATTGAAATATACTTTTATATAAAATCATTTAAAGCCTTTATACAAGAAAATAACAAGTACGCTCTCATATATATATTTACTCAACTCATTATAGAGCACTATGGACTCTATTTAATGAGTAATCCCCACCAGAGCCAAGGTTCTTGCTTAACCTTTCAGCTCTGATACCAACTGTAACGACCCGAAATTTTCACACCTGAAAATTCCAGATAGTTATGAAAAGAAGAAAGAGATAGAAGAAGAAGAAGAACAGAAACATTAACATCTCACATTCGCAGCGGATAAAATATAATAAAAAATAATAACAGTTTACAAAAGAATACTATATCTGTCGATTACAATCTAATACATCAGAGTTTCACATTATATACAGTCACTAAATATTTACTATTATCATGTCTCATATTAACAATAATATAAATACAGCGAAAATACCCTATACGATATTGCCATCCAGCTCGCCTCCTGAGCTCCAGAACGTCCTAACCTGGAAATCTGTAATACTCGGTCTGACCCGAGCATTACACCAAAGTAACACCTGGGTCAGGCTGAAAACCAGCGTGAGTAAACCCAACTAACATGGAATACCAAAGAAATCAACTTTTATAAACCCGGGTAACATATATCAATTCACAAGCCACAAATTATTATAGACAACACTTAGCCCACATTTAAATTTCTAAATACCAAAGATTTAGATTTTAAAACAGTCCGATACCTCCAAATCACTTCAATCTAGCATATAGATTTTATATATCAATCTACAAACATTCGAAGTGGTTTCGGGTATTTCTCTTATACCCGACCCCGGTCTCTTCGAATCTTATGTCATTCTAACCCAATTTATCCCAATGAAATACACAACACTTCATATCAAAGATATCAACTCATTCAAAGCATCCAATACCATTCGATCATCCATATGCAAATTTGATCACATCCAAATTAATTCAATTGAATCCATTTGAATTTCAATCCTCAATCACTTAGATTTCTGTACTTGTTAATTAATTAATATGAAATCAAATAATTCAATCATCCCTTCAATATTCATCTTAATTGATCAACCTGGATTATTTATCCTTTAATTTCATTCAAGCAACTATCTTTAATTAACTTCACCATATTACTTATCCTTAACCAAACGATAAGTAATCTTAATTACTTCATGAACAAATTAACTATTTAGTTACGTTAATCCTTAATTACTTATATATTGACTTCTCATAAGTCACTCATTATTGATTAATCAATCTTAATCAATCAATCTTTAATTACGTAATTAATTATATAAATTAACGATTTCCAATTATATTTTAATTGATCCTAATCTAAACTAATTACATTAACTAAACCACACTATTAATCATTCTTGATTTATCTCAATCCTATAATTAACTATCCATTTATTTACTTCATTAAATAAATCAAATTTCTCCTTAATTATTCATCTTAATTACTCTCTTGATTAATTACACAAAGTAATAATATTTTATTAATTTCATTAAATAATTACTTATTAAATCACCCAATGATCATTCTAATTAATTTAAACTTAATTAATTAACCCAAATTATTAATGAATTTAATTAATTAATTACTCGTTTAAATTATTCTACCTATTTAATGAATCACCAATCATTAATCCTTTATTGATTTTAAACTGAACCATTTTCTTATCAACGATTTAAGTTTAAAACCATTTAAAACCCAAATGCTTCGAGTCAAACCACAATTAACTCGAGAACCAACCAAAACCAAAGTCACATCAACATCAGTGCACATCCAAGCAAACTTAATCATTTAACCAATTATTTAAATTTAACTATCTAAATTTAAATAAAAATCCAATAGAGTGAGATTTACTCACCTTTGCCTTTGTTGTTTGCAATTTATTCCAAACTGGCTTGTTCCACGATTTTAAACCTTAAATAAACATCTACGGCTTTATTAATATTCTAAATGAACCGAATAATTTATTATCCATTTTAATAAATTTAATTAACTAAGAACTAAACTAGACCATCTTCCCTTAAAAAAAATCCTTTAGTGGCTAAATAATTTAAATAAGCTTATTAAATAAATTAATCTCCCTAAATAAAAATAAAAATAAAAAATTCCTATATTTCCAAAATTTAATATATTTACCGGTTATCTATGCATATTTAAATTACAGAAGTACGTGTGAAAACATTTTTCTTCTGCAATAACAAACTGTAATTTGCTAATTGTAAACCTTTTATATTTAAAAAATATATATTTGTAAATTAAAATCCTAATTCCAAAATTTCCTCTCAGTAATAAACACATTTATTTACTATAACTAAATTAAAATAAAACGATACCTCCAGCTAGTGGCTTACTTTCGACTCTCTGCCGCGATTTCCCATCATCATCGTGAATCGCCTTGACTTCCCCACTCACGAACCCTAACCACGCATGCCGTCGAACCCTTCCCATGTTGAGCAGCAACGTCGCTTCATGCTTATCTATGCTCGTACCAGATTTCGCTCGAACTCGAGACAGTCGCGCAGCCAAATCCTCGTCGCACAAACCCAACTCGATGTCGCGACTACCCCACGCCGCCTTCTTTGTACGATCACAACCCAAAATGCCTCATCGATTGCTACAAAAATTTCCGAACTCCTCTTAAGGCATGCCGCGAGGCGATCACAAGGTTTTACCCGCGTCTCGAACACAATGGAACGCGTTTCGAAAGCTAACTCGATCATATGCGCGAGTAACGGAAGTAAACAACCAATTTTAAATTAAATCGATTAAAATAGTTCTAAGCGTTTTGAGCTGCCAGGGTCAAACGACAACTCCGATTGTTACGAAAATTGAATCCGATAATAATAACTATTACGGATCCAATGGAACTGGTTTCGTCGAATTCCGAGACTGTGCCTCGGAAGGCTATTTTTAAATTTAATTTAA
Source organism: Allium cepa (assembly GCA_030765085.1). Classification (NCBI taxonomy): domain Eukaryota; kingdom Viridiplantae; phylum Streptophyta; class Magnoliopsida; order Asparagales; family Amaryllidaceae; genus Allium; species Allium cepa. The sequence continues at coordinate 725,493,613 of CM060943.1, forward strand.
ACGATATATTTTTAAAACTGAACAAAACACTTCCAAACTCAATTTCAACACTTTCACTACCTTCAGAGCTATCAATATGAATTTTATAATCCTTCAAATTATTTTTAACAGACTTGAAACTCCAGATTCAGCGTTTTACCCAATTTCAAATTATACGATTCAATGTTTAAACTATATAATTCAAAAAATTAATTATCAAGTAAATATTGATATCTTGAATTCAAGTTAAAATTAACTTTTAAACATTTTAAATCAATTAACTATTCAAATTTAAATTGTCAGAAATTCTGGGTCGTCACACCGTATACAATAAAATTTGAACAGATACTTAACCATATTATATAAAAGCAATCAACTTTATTATTAAACTTGTTTTTATTAAACAAATTAATACATAGCTCAAATTCAAGATTTAACTATATATAAAATAACATTTATAAAATATCCAAATCAATATCTCGTAAAATCATATATTTCTTTACAAAACCATATAAAATCATTTCAAAATATTTTCATACATATAGACCACGGTGTCTGTATATAATTTTTTACCCTATGGTCAAATGATACAGATATTTATCATTTCAATCCGTAATCTAAAATAAAAATATGGTTATATATCATTTCAAACCGCAATCCCAGATGAAATAAAATGCATAACAATTTGCAGTTTATAACAAAATAAAATACAACATCCATTCATCCAATATCAATCATCAACCATTTATCACAATCATCATCCAATTCAAACAATAACATCAATATATAACAGATAATAAACAACAGGTATTTACCGGCAGTTGTATTAATAATAAATTAAATAACAATTCAACTGGCAGTTATATTTAATAATAAGTAAATAACGATTTAATTTAAATAAATGCAATTAACCGAGATGACGAAAAAATACACAAAACAATCATAAATAAATTCATAATCACAACACGAATTAAATTTAACGAACATAAGAAATTTTAGAAGTTGTGAGTGGGTTAAAACACTCACCTTTTGAATTTAAATTCAATTTAAACCCAAAATTTGAACAGTCTCATAATCCTTCCAAACCAGCGCCAAAATGTCCGGAATTCCAATATGAACCTAGCGGAGAAAGCCGCGCGTGAAACGGACCTCATATGTGAAAGTTATTGCGATTAGATTGTTTGAAAACAAAATTTAATTAAAACAAAAAAAAACTCACCCATTCTAAACCATTGCCACGTCACTAACAACATCCCTCCTCACGCAACATAACTCTCGGCTACAGTACACGTTCGAAGAATACAGGGCGCGAACGCTACCATCCATCAACGATGAACTCACGCCGCCTCCTACGGCCACCCAGCCGCGTGCGCCTCTTGACGAACCCCAACACCACGAACCGCGCCCCTATGCGACTACGGCCTCCCGCTACCCCCCACAGTGACAGCCGCCTCCACCTCTTGAAAACCCTAGGCGAATTAAAGCCGTCGATCCAACCATCGAAACACCAAGCAATCACCTCAGATTGACTCCCCACGGTCCCCTCTGCACAACGACATCATTGATTTGATGATCCATCGCAGTTGATCACGATGCAACGGACGGACGAGAATAAACGAGCCAATTCCAACTACACAGAAACCCGGATTGAAAAAACGAATCACAGAATTGAGATGCGCTCTTCGAGAGCTTTCCGACGATATAAAATATGATAATGTTTGGAGAGTTTGAATTTTTGGCTTTGGATTTGATTTGGGAATTAGGGTTTGCAGCCATTGGAAAGAGGAGCTAATAGAACGTACAGAAATGAGGAATAAGAAATGAATTAGGGTTTATAAAATGGTATATATAGACAAAGCTGAAATAGAATAGATGGACCAGATTGATAAACGTGTTGAACGATAAAATGACCCAAAAAGCCCGTTCAGACTCCGAACGAAATTGGGTCAACTCATATATCAAATTAGATGTTTTAAAATATTTTAAACGTGATGGAACAGGTTTCAAGTTCAAATTCCATCGTATGGAAAATTATGCTAAAATCAAATTATTTCAAATCGATTTCAGTTGATTTCAATTTCATTGATTTCAATGCGTTTCGAGTCCGTACGATCAAACGACAAGTCTGATCGCTACGAAACTTGAAATCGTATAATAATTCACCGTTACGGATCCGATGAAACTAGTTTCGTCGAAATCCGAGTCAGTGGCCAAAATGGCTATTTTTACATTAATTAAATAAATCATTAATAAATTGATTAAATCAAATTTTCAATTTCAATTCAATAATTGACAAATTTTATCACTTTTGATTTCTCAATCATTTATGATGATTTTAAAAAAAAATGTCAATTTAGAGATGACTAATTTTTAAATTTTAGTATTAACCTCAATTTCATTAAATTCACAAATTATGAATAAAATTCCCAAAATTCCATTTAATTAAATCAATCAATAATTATTCCATTCAAATAGATAGATTTAACATTGAATTCAAAACTATTACATAAATTTTCTCATATTCCATCTTCATTTCAATAACGTAATGTTTAGATATTTTAATTTCATTTAATTGCAATTAATCTAATTATTGAATTTTACATTTCAATTAAAGAAATAAAATCTGGATTTCCATTCTTTAAATCAACCAATTGAAATATTATAAATAGAATTAAAATTATTTCCAATTATTTCCTTAATTTATACTAAGACAACTTTTAATTTAGATTTATTGCAATTGATTACCGGTTAAAATTTAACATACTAAATAAATGGTTAACTTAAACAAATCGTTACCATTAACGTTTTTATTTCACTTATAAGATATTATTAACAAACAAATGTTGTAATTAATTTAGATCTAATTCAAAACATTAAATGAATGGGTAAACAAATAACAATTGAAAATTATCATTATTTGCTTAATTTACTCACATTCTTACTTAATTATCAACCAACAATTATTATAGTTACTTTTCTAGCATTGATTCTATCAAATTACAATTTATTACATATTATTTAATCAATTAATATAACTTTAAATTTATTTCCCAATTTCCTAATTTCAATCAATTATAACCTTACAATTTTGTTTCAATTAACGGGTGTTGCACTAAATTAGTTATTATTCAACTTGCATAAACCTTATTACATTAATTTACATCCAGTTACTATTAATCAATATATTGTTCCGTTGGTTGATTCAATACTCTTACTTTTATTCATCTTTTATAATTTTCATTTCCAAACAATATTATAATTACTTATAGGACAATGATTTTATTCAATTACTGTTTATTATTATTAATTCATTACTTATATTCAATTCTTAGCCTAGTATAACAATTTACATTACTTCAATAAATCGAAATTCCATTTCAATTGTTAATACCTAGCTTTAATTTCCATGGTTGCATTTCATTTTTAACATTTGCTTCATTATAAATTATAAAAAATTATTCCTTTCTAAATTTAATTACAAAAATCTTATTAATTTAGCCAATTTAGTTATCAAAATTTACGGGTCGTTACAAGAAATATTATGTGATAAATGCTAAATGAATTTTTAGTTTGAGGTTTCAATAAATTAAATTTGAAGTTTTTTGTTGAAGAACGTGTTGCTAAATGAATTTCTAACTTTTTAAATTTTGATAAATTGAATTTTGAATTTCTATTGAAATTTGTTTGGAGTAAACAAAATATTTTAAACAATATATAGAAATCTTCTAAGTTTAAGTATGACTAATTTTAACCTTAAATCTTAAAACATCGATCCATTTTTGACAATTTTAAGTTTTTTAGAAATCTATGTCATTAGAGACTGATTTTTGTTTGAAATTCATTGCATAATTTTAAAGATAACAATGATTAAAACATGAAACAAAAATGATGAACGTTGCTATCCAGAAATTGAATACTTCATGTAATAGCGCTAACTTCATTCAGCCGTAACTTTTAAACAGTTTGTCCCATTTCAACAATCATGCCATTTCTAGATAGAAACAACTTTTTTTTATGTGTTCTGCAAAAAAATTTCATTTTCTTGGCTAAATGCAGGTTTTTGAAGTGAGTCTGGGCTTGCATTTTAGAATGTACTACCTTTGGAAAATACATCATAACTCAAGATTCACTTGACATTTTTATGATTTGAAAATTTTTTTGAAAATATATTGCACTAAGTAATAACTTTACTTTTGGAACCCATCCCTAATTTTATGTTTTTGACATTGGAAATTTGTTAGAAAGAGGGTTAAATATGAACAGATGTTGCTTTTATAGTAGATGATTGCATACTTTCATACTTCTTTATATATATATAACAAATATTTAAATTGAGTTAAGAATTTGTTTAAATGGGACTATTTGCACTTATGGATAGCAATAACTTGTTTATGCATGCATAATAGACAGGTAAATTTCTCAAAATGCAAAAATAAAAAAGTACATATTTACGTAGTATCGGTATATGATGTGTTATTATATCAATTCCCTATGTTTTAGGATGTCCTGTATTGGGATGTGTGTTGTGTATATATTGATATCATTGTTTATTATTTTTTTGAAACGCTCTCCGTACCTGTGCAGTTAAAGCGCTCGGTAGATTCAAAGCGGTGGAGCTGCAAAAAGTCATAGGGGGATACAGCGAGGATATAGCGGGATATAGCGGATAGCTCTAAAATAGCATATAAAACTCGTACTTAATGTTTTTATAAATATATAAATGGTAATTAAATGAAAAATTATCATTCAATTGAATTATAATTAATACATAAATGATTTTAAACAAAAAAAATGTGCGAATATACTTTAAATAAACATAAAACTGTTATATAACATTATTGAATTTAGTAGAATATTAGAGTATTTTCATTTCTGAAAATATATTAAAAATTAAATCAAATAATTAGTTTCATAATTTTTATAATGTATAAATGCAATTTTTTAATTCATTTTATTAAAGAAGATAGCGGAAATAGAAAAATATAGCGGGAATAACGGGATATAGCGGGGATTAAAGCGGAAAGGCTATATTTTGGGGCTATATGGAGAAATCGTAGCGGTAGAAATCCGCTATGAGATATTACGGGGTTATAGCGGGGTAATAGCGGGGCATTAACTACACAGCTCCGTACAAAGAAGACTCTATCGCAATTTTCAAAAAATCTAAAATTTAGAAAAAAGTTAATAAAAATATATAGAAGGTAGAAAATAGGAAGTCGATGATGATTTAATTTTTAATTATAGCATATGCTAAATTAAGGAGTAGAGAAAGCCACATAAAGGATTGTGTAAGCCTTTAGAAGACTAGAAGTACGAAGAAAGTTTAGGATATGAGTTATGTTTTTACATCTCCCTATAAAAAACTACGAGGACATAATTTTAATATGGAAGGAAGTCCGTAACAATACTTCCTTTTACACCGTGAAATAAATAAATTTGAATTAAATAGAAATATTCGAATTCTACTTTTAATAATTATTATTTTGAAAATAATTTCTTATTTATTTGACGTCTATTAAAAAAGATTTTGACTTAATAAATTGAATTAAATTAATAAATTTCATTTTAAATAATATATTGAAATCGAATAAAATGTTTTAAAGGTGTAAATAACTTTTACATGATTAAAATAGTATTAAAAAATAAGCAGACATTGAATTGAATAATATTATCCAGTTAATGAAATATAATTTGTAGATGGAAGGGTAAAGCAGTTTACACTGAATTTAAATATTTCTATAAATAAATATCAAGGATTAAAAATTTAAATTTGATGGAGAATAAAATAAAAACTAGACTGAATTAGAATTTAAATTGAATTGAAATTAGGCTTAAAAAATCATCCCAAAGCCCACTTAAACTTCTTTATATTATTTTCTAGAATACTCTCTTTTCTTTTCCTTTACAAAATCAAGTCGTGCCCTATTTCACAATTTCTACCCTAGCCCTAATAGTTCACAAAATTGATCATAAAAAAAACATGCATGAAGGTGCACAGCTCAACATTGTCGACGGCACGAGTGAAGGAGACCGCGGTGATTGCGATTATTGGGAAAGGTTGTTGCAACCGGAATATGCAGATGGAGTGATGCCATGAACTGGATATGTGTGTAATCGTGATGATGATTGGAGGAGACTGACGGGAGAAGGTAGTTGAAGGCGTGGCAGCTCATGTTGGAGGAAGGTGACATAACTGGTTTACGATTTTTGTGCACAAAATTGTCATCGATGATGATGCGGAGGCTGGCAATTGGAGGCAGCTAACGAATCGAGAGCAGCAATGGATGTCGTAGATGTTGTGGTGATGGCAATTTGCATCTAAGAAGTAGGAGTCGTGTTGTTCTTGGGTGATGTCATTGGTAATGTTGTGCTTGGGATGATGATAGTTGCTGATTTGTAATACAAGCATCGATTCGATGAGTTTTATACTCACATACTGTATTGTAAAAATCCTTTTAGGCCCCACCTAAAAGCCTTGCCTAGGCGCTAGGCTAGGCTTACTTCCTAATGATTTTCCTAGGCCTGCCAATACAAGGTTTATCGCCTTATGTGAGAATCAAAACAAGTATTTAGGCACTAGTTAGGAATTATTTATGGTTCGATGTCCTATATAAGCATCAGTATGCTAGTTTTAAGCGATCTTGGCTCCTTGGATACACCTAAGAACATTCAAAATCCTGAAACTACAATTTACATCAATCGACATTAGACAAAACACTAAAATTTTGTTCGAAATACATGAGTTATCAAAAATTCCTAGCTTCGATCAATCCTCAATTATTCCCCGCCTAAGCGATTAATCCTTAGTCTGTACTAACAACCTAGCATCCGCTTAGCAATTTTTACAACTATGCTCACATCTATATCCTTTTACTATGTGTTATACACACACACACATATGTGTATTATACATATATATGTATGTATGTATGTATCTATCTCTATTATATTGCATTGCTTGTTTGAATTGATTGTGGATATTGATTGAGTAGCTTGGTTGAAATGTTTGTTAGGATATTCGATAGACTGTCCAATATTGGATTTGATTTTCAGTTAGATTGTGAAATTTTAGTGTACGTGGATTGCCCAAAATGCAAAGGATATGCTATTCGATTGCATTTTGATGTGTAGTTTATTTAATATGTGCATATAAACTATACGGATGGCTGGAATTCGATGTTATTTGACTTAGATACACAATAAAATTTATATTGATGATTTTGGAGAATTTCACCCCATAGGTTATACTTTTGGATTTGTGGATTTTATTATTTCAAAAGATTTTGAATAGCTCTAGAAAATAAATTTATAGTGTTTTAAAATTGGATTGAAGTACATTTCAAAATAAATAAAAGAGAGTGGAAAATAAAGTGATTTAATAGAAAATGTTTTGGAAATAACAGTTGTTCTATAAATGAAGACGGAGAATATGCAACAGCATTGGAATATATGGAATTTTAAAAGTTAAATGAAGGGGTTGAAAAATCTTATCGAAAGGAAATTCTCTTGTATAGTGTATATTTAATAAAAACATTTAGGAAATATTTTCTAAAGGAAGTTTTTAAAGTGTACAATCTATTTTGAAGATAAATTAAATTGTGAAATATTTAAACGGATTTTGAGAGTTTTGAGTTATAATCCTCTATCCATATGGTTTAATTTGAAATGATTTATACCAAATATTTGCCGATTTTATGAAATTATATATAGTGAGGATCATGAATAAACGAAATAGTAGCACTGGGCGTTATGGGATGCTCGTTGATGCTTTTTTGTTTATTTAATTGACTCATATTATAGAAATTTTTTGTTCTAAGAGTGTAATTTACTAACTTCCAGTGAATGTTTGAGTAATATTGTATGGTATGGGACATTCATGTAATACTTCTTCGATTAGTATTGGTGAGTAAACGTCACTTAAATTCTAGAGATGGATTAGGAATTTGTGATGTCATCTAAAGGTGACTCCTTAAAGCTTAGTAGTCAGGAGTTTTATTACTCTCAAGGGCTACAAGTTGGAGATATGCTTGGATTTATATATTTATCTTCTAAGGGCTAACTTACCTAGTTATATTAGTATTTACTCTTAGGGCTAGTAGTCGAGGAATAATTATGTTGTACACCCTCATTAGGATGTACAGAGTCAAGCGTACTTATTATTTCACTCATTAGGACTCATTTCGTCGAGAGTATTTTGTTGCATCCTCTAAGGACTAACTAGTCAAGTATCGTTATCTACTCTTAGGACTAGTAGTTAGGGATTTGTTATATTAAGATGCTCTCATCTAAACCCGTATATTTGAAAGCAATCACTCTTATTAGGACTCCTAAAGTCGGAGTATTTAACGTGGTTCTCATTGGGACTCGTTGACTCGTTAGTATCAGTTATCACTCTCAATAGGACATATCGAATTGAGAGAAGTTGTTGCCACTCTCGGAAGGACTTCTAGAGCCGTGAGTACTGTTTATTACTCTCATTAGGACTTATATTATCAAGATTATTTGTCTGGAATCTACGTCATAAGGTTCACACCGGAAGAGCACATGAATAGGCCCACCAGATAGGCTAGTTATCCATCCTAGTGGTTCTGATTGCGTGGGTCACGCTTGGAATCCATGATGTCACATTGTTGAGTTTGTAGGCTGAGAGTTATTTCCCTCATTAGAGCCATTGTGCAGACATTACTTAAGGACCAACAGTCTATTATCAAGGGCAAGTAGGAGTCATGACCAATGCATAGTGTAGTCATGCAACGTGTTTATGACATACAATGGATACGAGTGTCATGATTCCGGAAGTAACTAAAGGATTGTATGAAGAGAGCTTCAATCATTAGCGTTCCTTAGGGTTGGGTTGCGGTACATTGGTCTCCCATATGGATGACTTAGGTAGATCTATTATATATGAGGTATTTGTTATTATCACCTAGTTGGAGACGAGGATCATGTGACATTAGAGACTGACTGCATATAAGTATGTCATTTGAGATACCCTAATCGGAGACAGCTGCGAGTTGTCTATCTATGACATCAGAGACTTGTGTGATTGTCTGTCATTCACTTACAAGAGCCTATGGCCGAGAAATCTCTTTTTTGTATGATTCATTGTTTCTATCTCATAGGATCATTTAGTCGAGAGTTTCACCTTTCTAAGGAATAGTAGTCGAGATATATGATACTGTTCATTGATTTTTTATTAATTTTGAGTTTATATTCCTAGTATCTACGAGGGACTAACAGTCAGAAGTTACCACTTCCATTAGGACCATAGGTCGTGATAATTATTTGATATTTCTTTCGATGCTTTGTATGAAATGTGGTTTATTTGGGATTTATATTTCATGCTATCTCCTAGGACTAATGGGCGGAAGTATTTACTCTCATTGGGACTGAAAGTCGGGATAGTACTTCCAAATATTAATTTTTGTATTTCATATGGATCGAGTTCTATTTAGGTTTCCATATTTCTTGATTTATATTCTCCTACTTAATGGTCAGAAGTTATTACTTCCATTAGGGTTTTAAGTTGAGATTTTCTTCTTTGATTATTTATTTGCGATTACATCTTTCTTGATTTGTATTTTACTGCTTAAAAATCGAAAATATACACTTCCATTAGGGCTGTAAGTCCATATATATATGTGTGTGTGTGTGTGTGTGCACACACACACACACATATATTGGTTGTTGACCCTTGGATTTGGTTTGATTTGAGATTCATTCCTTTGTTGTGAATTTTATGGATATTTTGTGTGCTTCCATCGTATTTTGAGATTTCGATGTGTTTGAATGTTACTACCCAATTTATAGCTATCGTGATTCTTACTTGCTTTTTTGTATTTCATGGGTGATATAAGGATTTGAGGCATGGTATATTCTTATGATGTTATAATGGATGTTACATTGTGTTGTATTCGTGCTTTGCCTGTTATTACCATGCTTATTGTTATGTACTCACCTTGGATTTAGATACAGTCTGATTCATTTATTATTTATATAATACTTGGATAAGTTCGAGACTTTTCACGTATATGGAGATTAGTTATTTTGGATTATTGGGCTTTAGAGAAATAGTGTATATTTATTATATCATATTTTGAGATAAGGAATATGTATATATTCTTTTTGGGTGTCTCCTTGTATTTATTTTAATAAGATAGCCAAGAGTTGAGTATTATGACCTTGACATAGTATATACTATCGTAGTGAGACACTACTATAGTTTTTTATGTATTATATTTTTCTGCTGCGATGTGTGAATTTTTATTCATTTATATATATTATATATTGTTCTATCCTAGTAAGCCCGTGTGTTTATTACTTTATGTTGATAATAGGTATGTATTTTCTTGATATATTTAAGGTAAGATATGCACCGATGTTCGCCCAAGGGAATATTCACGTGTGGTCACTCCTAACTAACCTCATTCTCTGTATCAGCAAGCATGATTATCTAGTAATTTTCTTCGGTAGTATGGGTATAGAGATGGGTGTTATGGAGGCCATGATGTAGAAGAAGCAGCGACATTGGAAGTAGCTTTTGTTAAATTGAAGTCTCCATTAGGTGTCCATTAGATGCAAGAGTAGAGCTTTCACCTAAATCTTTAAAGCTAGATCCAAGAGGGACCCCGGCGAGGACATCAATAGAAGCAAAAGCCTCGGATTCCAATAGAACTTGGCCAATAATAGCGCATCTTAATCTTCGTCATCTAACATGTCATATTTCAGCTTATCCTCATCAAATTCTGAGCCATTCAAATATTCCTTTTATTTTTTAAATATTTCCTCCCATGCCATAGCTAAGGACCTATGGTATCCCTTATCAAGCCATCTCAAATTCCCAGATTTTATGACATTCACATAGAAGCAAACTAAGGTAGGCTTTATCTGCGACTTGATTTGGTCCTCGGTAGTTTTCACCTGAAGCTCTGCGTCCTTTTGTGCTCGTTGAGCATCCGCCAGTTGCTCCATATACTTTTGGGCTTGGGCGAGAGCATCACCTTTGCCTTTATTTCCAACATCTAGTGTGGCCTTCAAATTATTAATTTCTAATGCTTGCTCATCAACTGTCATTTAATGCTTCTTATTTTACAAAGTAAGGGTATGATTTATGATGTGTAGCCTTGACCTGATTCTATTATAATTGGGACTTTTCTATAAAAGATTTTCCTTCTTCTTCTTCCAATATAATGTCTTTTCCGTAGCTACCAAAGACATCATGAGCTCATCCATCTCCTTATCCAAATTCACAATAATGCACTTGTTAACTTGCTTTATCAACACCTTCCCTAGTAGAGCCACCATTTTTTCTCTCTTAACATTAGAAAGAACATCTGCAAGCTTCTTCCACTTGTAATATTGATCGTAAACATCACCCACATAAGCCATGACTTCCAGGCCTACATTATAAGGAATGTCCTTTAGATCATATACAAATTTAATTCCAACAAAACACATCTTAGGGAACACTCTTTACATTACGGCGAGCAGTAGGTTGGAAACAGATTCGGTAACTGTTGTGCAAATAGGAACAGTAACTTAGTCATTGCTATGTCTTCATCCAAAGGGATCAAACGATGTGGACCCAGACGGTGGAATAAGCTACTTAGAACTATGAGTAGATATCATCGGCTATGTGGCAGGTGGGACTGAAGTGGGTGCGGTGGGAATTTAAATCGAGGGAACATGATCATGTCTCAATGAGTATCGATCCATTCTTATAATCAAGGGATAAAGGGCTTTATGTTGAGTAAGAGAATTTCTAGCCAACCCTCCATGACGATCATCATGGCACTTATAATCTCTTTTTCGGCTTTCTCGCTCTCTTCTACGATGTCTTCTTAAATCAAACTCATGAGATTACTCGTGACGTCAACAAAAGGAGTCAGGCCTACATCCCTACAATAATCAACACCATAGCTTTGGAGATCATCGAGAGATGTTGATGTTCCATTGGACCTAGAAAAAAAACACAATCAAGTTAGGACTTCGAAATTCAAAGACAACACATACAATGCAAACGTGTGATGACTTAAAGTATTGTGAAGTGTTAATGTGTCCTATTGCCCCCACGTGGACCGTGGTCTTGAAGTTTACTAATAGGAGTTATCGTTTATGTAGTGGTTTTAGGTACATAAGCGGTCAAACATGTAGGAGAACATATGTCACCAAGGCTGGTGTTGTTGAGACCATAAGAGGGGATTCTATCAGGCATACTCCTAAGTGAGATGTATTTACCAACTGTTGGAAAAGCCGGTGTTTCTTCTTCGACCAAAACCTGATAGGCTATGGAAATGGATGGGGTGATATTATCTTTATCTTTAGACGATGTGGGATAAGTGGTATTTGATTATTGCCACCCGTTTCGCCAACGGACTCATGACCGAGGTTCACATCCACATCATCACCCCCGTCCTTATTGTCCTCATCATTGTCATTGTTGCCATCATCTCCGCCTTTCGAGATATCATCATTATTTCCTCCCTCCATATTCTCTTCTTGATTAATCAGAGGGTCTTGGACAGGAAGGATTACTGGATTCTCTTCAACCTAGGGCTCAACTTTAGCCTCCTGTATGGACTGAGCACCTTGCGAACATTTGGCATGAGGCCCAAACTACGATCATTATCTAGAAGGTTGAAGTGCTACATCCTTTCATCCATCAAAATATATCTCATTTCTCCCTCCTTGTCAGTAATAGAATGCAAATCTTGGAGTGTGCATGCTAGAGTTGCATTGTTATGCATCTTAGGAATATCTGAATATTATGAAATAAAGAATCGGTAATCCAAACAGATTAGTTTCATCAAAATAAAGTATGGTGGTGAACTCAGATCCTAACAACCATTTTCGAGCAAAGCTAAGAGGGTAGCGTATGGAGAAGTACTTATCCTTGAAATAGTTAAGCTCGTTTCAAAGACAATAACAAAACAATAGCCCTTAGAAGGTTCAAAATAAGTAGGAGAAGGCATTTCTTTTTTGCTTTCTAAAACATACAAATAAATAATCTCCTCTAATGTGGGCACCCTAGCTGATGATGAACTCAAACATATACATGTTATGTTATGAAGCGTAGCTATTGGGATGGATTCAGATAGGAGCATGCTTTGCAAACCATAGCACAAGATAAATGAAGTGATTAAAAGTAGGAATGCATCAGGAAAAGCACATATATTGATTACATGCAGTATAACCCTCAGGTGGATTGTCAGCTCAATGGAAGGGCTTTTAAACAAGAACATCTTCGAGAGGGATGTCATGCTTTATGAAGATTCTTCTAACGGTATTTTATGCAACTTAGATGTTGTAGAGTTCGAAGAATTATCGTTTATTATAGCGTTTCTGAGATTAACATGAAGGGCAACCCTTGCAAATGTCTTATTTGCTATCACAAGGGGAACGGCCTCTAAACATTGCCTTATCAAACAATGAGACGATTGAGGTTGGAAGGATGACGAAGTAGCTAGTGTAGAAGAAGATGAACTAGAATTTGACTCTTTTGCAGGCAAAACTAACTTTCATGTTGATGGACATGCACCCATCGCTGAAGTACGCGAACAACATCTATTGTCCATAACAACAAAAACTCAATAGTTTAGCAAGGTCAAGTAGAATTTAGCTTTGATTTTTGTGCTAAAATAAAACCCTATATAGCTGATGTATAAGACCTAACGGATGTCAACATGTATTGACCAATTAGATCTTATACATTAATAAGGAAAATGATATGCAGTTCAATCTACGTCGTGTGTGTCCTATGTCTGGGCACAATGAATGTGAACATTTTGTGTAGATAGTTCCCTCCTTTAGGCAAACGAGTACCATCACACAACGGAATTGTGTATCGGATCTTACCTATTATTGTACAATTTATGATAATAGAACTATTACCTAGAGCGATATGGGTTTTCTCTTTATAGGGACATCGAAGTAAAGTGCTTAATACTATGCAGATTTGAAAAGTCCATTGCAAAGCATGTTCAAAGTGACCATTATCTGAAACCGTCCACTTGAAACTTGACCGTCAATCTCCACTCGAACAAAAGTCATTCAAGACATTCATTTTCCTCATCCTTATTAAACTTAGAATTTTTTTTGCGAAAGAGCCTTGAAAAGTCCAAAGCCATTCAAAATTTAGGCTAAAGCTTGGTGTAACTCGAAGTTGAGACGTAGCGTATGGTGCAAGGTAGTGGCCCAATTCATGCCAAGGACATTAATGAAGTAACCTTGGGTCAAGTTTAGGTTTTTTAAGGCTGAATTTACCCTTAAATTTTCCAAAAACAATGGCCAATACATAAGAGGAAGATGGAGTTTGAAACCATAGTCGAGTGTTATTGACATCCTATTGCCAACATCGACCACCACCTAGTAACTATGCCACTTCATCTCATCTATTACCCACCTAAGCTAATAGGTGATATAGGCGGCACTGGTGAAGTAAGAGAGGTCTAGTATGGATCTCAATGGAATCTGGGCCTTTTTCTCAAATGGAGGTTGAGTTGAGCAGTCAAATGACGGTGGCGAGCAAAGTAAGTGGCATCGACATTATAACGACATCGACAAGGTATCTAAGTGGGCTGCAGGATTGATTTGAAGCTTGTGTCGAAAGTCAAAAATGGTAGAGGTCGGGTCAGAAAGTCTAAATGTAGAATAAAAGTGAAGAATGAGAGGGGTTAACATTGCTTAAGTATCAAAACACCCCCGATGTCAGCATTAAAAATAGTTACCAAGTTAAGAGCCATATAAAAAGGGAAAGAAAGTAAAAAGGAGAGAAGGAAAAAGGAAAGATAAGCAATGAGAGAGAAAAGCATGCTTTGCCAATCGAAGTCTTACCTGACCAAATTAATACAAAAAACTTCCATATTTCCAAAATTTTAATGGCAAACTCGAACAACGTACTTTAGCTCTTATACCATCCAAAGATATAAATCCATAATTATTCAAAGTTATGCCATGGCCCAAAGAAGACACACTGCTTTGTGAAAATAGTTTAAAGGATGAAGACATCAATTCAGATTAGAGTTCGAAGTTATTGGCTTGTTTTAATCCAAACATACCTTGTTAACATAAGGTATACTTTATGCGGGCAAGTGCTATCCAGCTTTTGAACCAAGTCATATATGGACAAGTAAAAACCATTAAATTATCGTGAGATGAACCATAAATCTTGAATCATACTCTGGTAGTCAGTATTCAATTAAAATCCAATGATTGGTATAGAACTCTGCCTGCCACTTATAAATGCCTTGTCACTTTCCAAATGAACCAGGTAGTGAAGGGAAAATTGCATAATACAATTTTCAATTGTCAACTTGGTACTGAGTTGAAGCTTTGAAACTTGTACTAAGTTATAAAGTTAACTCGACCCACATTATCAAGAAGCCAAGGGCAAAATGCATAGAAAAGTTGGAAAACTATGGAAATCACAAGTCAGTACTGACTTGTGATCCTCAACTCAATATTGAGTTGAGGAGTGAGTTATTTATTTGGCCTGATTTGGCCACTATCTCTTCAGGAAACCTCCTTTTAGACATGGAGAATGTAGGGAGAAGAATTCAAATCCATATTCGTTGATTTCCACCAATAAATAGAGAGAGCGGCTCACAAAACCGAGACCGTCCTTTTGCGTTTTGATTGTTTAATTTTGCACTGTTACTCTATGGATTCTCACCGACTTGTGTGTATCGAGTTGTAAAATCACATTTTGTAGAAATTCCCAGAAATCATCAATAAAGTTTAAACAGACATAGGCCAGGTATTTAATGAACTACTATATATTCCTGTGTGTAATTAACCTTGTTTTTCGTTTATTTCTTCATTTAATCTCTTCTTATAATCTGATCAAATGTTTGTCCAACTTTTGGCATGAGCAGTATGCATGTATATTGTCAGTAACAAAATATCCACCAAACTACTACATAGTTATTGGCTTAATAGGAATATTTTTGTTAACAACCACTTTCTTAAGTAGTAAGTTCCCTGGACAGTATTCTAGAGGTCTTTCATTTGATCTCTTAAAACATCAAAATGAGCGCTCTGTTTAAATTAAATATCACTCTTCTTATTAAAAAATAATACTCATGGTGTGTTTTCTTGCTCTTCTTCCTTCTAATAACTGTCATTATCAACATATCCTACAGTTACATTAGTCAAACATAGGATATAAATTAAACTACATCATAGTACAATGTGAATATCTATGTATCCTTATGGATCACACTCACCGTTGTTCTTCTACTATCTACTAACTGATCGCTGAATGGGTTTAGAAATCATACATAACACTACACTTCTCTTACACCTTAGAATTAGCACATATACACAATACAACAATTGAAGAGTTACATAACATAACAAATCATCAACATAATGTCAATTTAGAAGTTAGAAAGCTTTAATAATAACAACATGAGTTAGGAAGACTCTATATACAAGCTCTCGGATAGTACATATGTTACTCATACTTTTAACATAGATGTAGCAGAACTGTGATGCTTAAAGACTTATACAACATACCAAAATGTTTATGTTGATATAATATAGAAACCTCACCGATAGCACAAATAGGACATAAGTAACCCTATTTTAACAATCACTCTAATGCTATTTGCAGAACGATGTTTGGAATCAAAAGATAAAAAATAAATAAAGGACCAGTAACTCAAGTGGCAAACGGTAAAGTGTTGTAAGCCAAGGTTTCTAGAGGCCTTGGGTTCGGCCAATCAAAACATCAAAAATGAGTATTCTACTTGAATAAATTACCACTTCTATTTCTCGAAAAAAAAATCAAATCATTTTGATACATGGTTAAATGCCACACAACATGCTAATCCATCCAACTCAGGTTTTAACAACCATGTATTGTACCTACATCCACACCCATTCATTTTAAGTTTTAACATTTTATTATCTTTATTATCTTTGAAATCCATTTTAAAAAGATTTCCAAAACAAATTTATAAAGTTCCCATAGTTATATTCTATTAAAATTGGTACAGAATCTCATTTCTTTGTTGGAAATCAAATACACAAAGTTTGAACAAAAACAAAGAAGTTGGTACATAACCGTATGTATAAAGTTCATATAAAATTTCCAAAGATTATACAAACCAAATTTCATACCATTTACTCAAATCCATTATGCAAAGTTGGTACAAAACGGAATACTCAATCTTTATATCAAATTCTCTAGAGTTTGCATAAACCAAATTTCTTGATATTTATTCTAGCTAGAGTATGCGAAGTTTAATTTGCATAAAGCTGAATATCCAAAATTTATATCAAATTTTTAAAAGGTTGTGCAAATTGAATTTCCACTATTTTCAAAACCTAAATCTATTCTAAACCAGAGTTTCAAAGACCGAACCATGATCGAACCGCTTTAATGCAAGATCAAAGTTCTAATGGTTCAACTGGTCAGACCGTGAGAACTTGTTAATCATTATGTTTTATTTGTCGGCTTTAATGTATAATTATATTGGTTGCTGTAAAATTTTATTTAGTAGATAATATGCTGACATTTAAAATAGAATTCTTGAACATTTGATAACAAATATTAATAAAAAATCCCATAAGAATTTCTTTAGTGCAAAAGCGTAAAATTTCTAGTTTTTTTTAAGATAAAAGAAGTTTAATTCGATAATGGTTCATAAAATGTATAATGTTGTCAAAGATTGGTAAGGTAATTCAATAATATTGTGGGTCAAGTTATCAAATTATTTGTTAAATAGGTTATGTGAAAAAATGAAGAATGAAACGATAGTTTTTTCTCAAAGAATCGTGTAATTCAGAGAGGTTGATCTAGAGGATTTTCAAGGTTTCGACGTTAGACCGTTGTTTACACACACGCAATGTTATTTCATTTTCAGAACTGTGGCTTTAATCCAAGATCAAGGTTAACCGTAGTCGAACGATGGTTGTTTGGTCGGATCATCAAAACACTATTCAAACCCTTGAATATGAGTGCTACTATATGCATCCACTTTTCTCTTTCCCTCATTCATCTCTTTTCTCTATAGATATTTTTCTCGCGCTTATGCACTCATCTTTCGTTTTCTTAATTTTTTAAGATAACATTCAGTAATTCATTCATTCATCTTCTTGAAGATATAAACGTAAACAGAAAATGTGAACTAAAATCTCATATACTTTATTCTAAAAATTTCAATCTATTTGAAATTTGATTAAAAGATTATATTTCACTTGATAATTTTCGAACCTTTATATACTAGGACGTTAGATGTACGATTTCATTTGAAACCTATTGTGAAGCGATAAAAATTAAAGTTATGGCAAGTACAACCTGCAAAGTAGTAATTGTTCAAGTTGATAAGTAAATCTGAATTGAGATTTATTGTAAAATTTGTAAAAATTTAAATCCTATGTATTAACAAAAATAGTGAAGGTTTGAACTGGTTTTTTTAAATTCTTTTATTATGACATATGTAGTGCATTAGTGGACGTATATAGTAGCACCATAATGAACAGTAAACACTATTTATGTTCTATTTATGTACCTCTCACATCAACCTTTCAATATAATTTAGAACAATTATGTACCTCCCACTTCAGCCGATATTTATGCGCTACTTAAGTATAATGTTAACAGACATACAATGAAGTTATATAAAATTCTCTTAACTAATTAAACACATGTTTAAAATCTAGCTTAATATAAATTCTTAACACATAATTTACCAATATTTAGGGTTTATTGCTTTTCTATTAATGAGTTATTGACTATAATTACAATATTAGAGGGGTCACTAAAATAGCAGGTAAAAGTGATTATTTCATGGTTTAAAATTCTGCGGAATTTCGACTGTTCCCATAATTCCGTACCACTTTCAGTTATAACCGAAATGGAATCTGATCAAAATTTCAGTTTCGATGTAAATTCTGAATTTGCTCTTGTGTGCTAAAAGAATAGGGAAAAAATATGGAAAATCTGAAAAATAAAATAGAAGTACAAAATAACAAAAGGGAAAACAAATTCAACAAGATAGTAAATAAATAAATGGACATGAAACTAAATACTTCCAAAAAAAAGTTGTTATACTTCTGCTAATCTATAACGAAATCATATTAAAAACTCAAATTTTTGAAAATGGTCGAACATTTGAAAATCTCATGTGAACGAAACAGAATTATTAGCATATTTAGTAATTAAATGGTAAAATGTACTGAAATTTAAGAAAAACTTTCAAAATTTTCAAAATAAAACTGAAAATTTTAAAATTACCTATTACCAGAACGGGAACAGAAAACAGAATTTGAATATTGGATCTGTGCAGTTAAAGCGCTCGGCAGATTCAATGTGGCGAAGGTGCAAAAAGTCATGGCGGGATACAACGAGAATATAGCAGGATATAGCGGATCACTGTAAAACAGCATATAAAACTCATACTTAATGTTTTTAAAATATATAAATGGTAATTAAATGAAAAATAAACAATCAATTGAATTATAATTAATACATAAATAATTTCGAATAAAAACATATGCAAATATACTGTAAATAAACGTAAAAATGTTATATGACATAATTGAATTTAGTAGAATATTAAAGTATTTTCATTTCTGAAAATATATTAAAAATTTAATTAAACAACTTAATTTCATATTTTTTTATAATGTATAAATGTCATTTTTCAATTCATTTTTTTAAAGAAGATATAGCAGAAATAACGGAATATAGCGGGAATAACGGGATATAGCGGAAATAGCGGTGCTTAAAGCGGAAAAGCTATATTTGAGGCTATATGGAAAAATCGTAGCGGTATAAATCCGCTATGAGATATAGCAGAGTTCCAGCAGGGTAATAGCGGGACATTAACTGCACAGCCATGGATTATACACAACAGTTACCAATTTATATGATAATTTGAATCATTTTCGAAAGAAAAAAAGTTGTACCAAAACTTTATGGAAGGTACACACTTTCCATGTTTATCATATTTAATCGTACAGGCGTATTATATTATTCTTTTTCCTTGTAAATTGTATTTGTAAGAATCCTGATAAGAATCTTGGAGAATTCATTAATTCCAACCAAAAATCATTTACCCTTATAAATAGATGCATTTATAAATACAGATATCAAATCGTCACCGTTTGAATATTCTTTAATTACAAATTAATTTATATCAATATACATCATCCCTGAAATGCATTAACATGCAATTAATAATCCATAACGTCAAAATGTTTAAGTAGAACCATATACGTTATATCTATATGTATTAAATTTTCTGATTATCAAACCGCAATACTTTTCTTCAAAAAAAAATCTGAGGAAAAAACGAGATAGAGATAGAGAGAAGTTATTTTTAGGAAATCAGAATGGTGGTAAACAAGAAATTGGACTTTAACACCATGGTTCCAGAAAGTGATAACAACTACATTACAGTTCGCGGATGTTTAGAAATGCTTATGTCTCACATGGATAAAAGTAATGGAAAAGATATGATTGCTTTTGGACAAGGAGATCCTTCTCGTTATGTGTCTTTTGCAACCATTGAAGTTGCTCAGCAGGCAATGATCGAGGCTGTGAGTTCCCGCTGTTGGAATTCCTAAAAGAACAAAATGAATGAAACATACATAAAGTCCCACATCGCCAAAATTGCTAAGCCATACTAGTTTATATATGGTTTTGCAATGAAGGTGTTGGGGCCTAGGGACACCCAAATGTATGCTTCGTTGTGAGGAGGGAGATCATGCATCTCCACTACACACGCGCGCGCGCGCCTCCGCCGTCCATCCGACCGAACCGGGCCTGGTCGGGTTCGGGTTTGGGTCTAATATGATACTCGTATTTTTACTGCAACTGGACCGGGCTTTTTAACAGTGGCAGGACTATACGAACGAACATGATTGTTCATAAGCGGACGCGGGTTGAATATGCGAGAACAGTAGCGGGTGCGACCTGTTAGAAGCAAACAGGCGCGAGCCGATTGAAGCGGACGCGGGCGAAAAGATGCGACCCGACTGTAGAGGTGCAGGCGGTACAAGCGGGTGCGAAACAGTACTGTTGGACGCAAGCAGATGCAAACCAGTAGCAGGCGGGTGCGACCCGTTAACAAACAGCAGCGACCAAAAGGCAAACGGGTGCGACTCGTCAAGCGGACGCGACTGTTTGAAGGGATGCGGACGAAATTATAAATAGGAGAGAATACTGATCACATTCTCATCCCATTCCAATCTAATTTCTTTTGCTTCTTTGCTCTACTGCTCAATATTCCATATATATCACAGAGTTGACATACTCGTTACAATCTCGTGCAGATTACGTCTGTTGTATCTTGCGAGAATTTTGAAATAAAACATCTTAAGAATTTTACTGTTTTATACTAAAACAGAGATGACAACAGTTGACAACATGAAAATGGATAAGTCCACAT
This sequence comes from Allium cepa, assembly GCA_030765085.1. Taxonomy (NCBI): domain Eukaryota; kingdom Viridiplantae; phylum Streptophyta; class Magnoliopsida; order Asparagales; family Amaryllidaceae; genus Allium; species Allium cepa. The sequence continues at coordinate 725,514,990 of CM060943.1, forward strand.
TTTCAGAGGTTATTTCTGAATGCAATTTGGTTCAAAACCCTAACCAATGGTGGGTTGACACAAGAGCTACTCGTCATGTTTGCTCTGAAAAATCCATGTTTTCAACATACCAGACATTCGATCAGAAAGAAAGACTCTACATGGGTAATTCTGCAGTTTCCATGATCGAAGGCAGTGGCACAGTTATCCTCAAGTTCACTTCTGGAAAAACTGTCAAATTAAAAGACGTGCTTCACGTTCCATACATACGCAAGAATCTGATCTCCGGCTCAGTGCTATCAAAGAAAGGATTCAAAATTGTGTTCGAATCAGACAAGATGGTTCTGTTCAAAGCTGGAATGTATATCGGAAGGGGTTATTTATGTGATGGCCTATTTAAGGCAAACGTAGCCGTTATCGGCAATAAATCTATGTATTCTGATCGTGCTATTAATAAAATTGAAGTTTCTTATTTGCTTGAGCTCGAAATTTTACTATGGCATGATAGATTGGGACATATAAATTTCCGCAAAATGAAAACATTATCAAACTTGGGATTAATTCCACAATTCCAAGTAGATAAGAACTACAAATGTGAGACATGTGTAGAAGCAAAAATGGTCAAACAACCATTTAAATCTGTTGACAGAATCACCGAACCATTAGGTTTGGTACATATAGATTTATGTGATTTTAAATCACTACCTACAAGAGGTGGGAAAAAGCATTTCATTACTTTTATCGACGATTATACGCGATATTGCTATGTATATCTTTTAAATAGTAAAGATGAAGCAATAACAGCGTTTATAAAATACAAGGCTGAGGTAGAAAATCAGTTAAATAAAAAGATCAAGATACTAAGTTCTGATCGAGGTGGAGAATATGAATCACCATTTGAACAGTTTTGTGCCGAAAATGGTATAATTCATCATATTATTTTGGGAATAAAATAATAAGAACACCTAATGGAATTGAGTTATCTCAATCACATTATGTAGAAAAAGTGATTGAAAGATTTCAAAATTTTGGAATTAAAGTAGTAAATACACCTTTTAATCCATCAGAAGTACTGCATAAAAACACTAATGAGAGTGTAATGCAACTGGAATATTCTCGTGTAATAGGATGTCTCATGTATCTCATGAATTGCACAAGACCAGATATAGCTTATGCAGTACGTCGCTTGAGCAGGAATACAAGCAATCCAGGGAAGGAACACTGGAAAGCACTAATGAGAGTGCTTGGATATTTGAAAAATACCACTAACTATTCCTTACATTAAGGAAAATATCTTGCCGTCTTAGAAGGATATAGTGATGCAAACTGGATTGCAGATTCAGAGGAATCAAAATCAATGAGTGGTTATGTCTTTACCCTAGCAGGGGCAGCAGTGTCATGGAAATCTACTAAACAAACATGCATAGTTCGATCCACTATTGAATCAGAGTTCATTGCATTGGATAAAGCAGGCGAAGAAGAAGAATGGCTTCGTCACTTTTTAGAAGATATTCCATTCTGGCCTAAACCTGTACCGGCCATATGTATACACTGTGATAACCATGTTGCGCTAAGTAGAGCGCACAACTTTGTGTATAATGGAAAGTCACGACATATTCGTCGATGCCATAACACAGTTAGGCAGTTACTCTCAAATGGAACAATTTCCATTGATTATGTGAGAACAAATGATAACCTAGCGGATCCATTTACTAAAAGTTTATCAAGAGAGAAAATTGACTGCGCATCGAGGGGAATAGGTTTAAAAGTCTAAACCACAAAGAGTTATCTTATACGGAAACCTATCCTAGCGACTGGAGATCCCACGGACTAGGATCAATAGGCAAACCAGTTCTGAATAACTCAAGACGTAATGCATTTGCATGGACATAGTCCAACTCCATTCCTATGGTGCACAACATAAATGCATGCCTACAGAAGTATGTAAAGGTTAAAACTATGTTTTTTAATGATGACCATATCTTGAAAATAACAAGTGGGTTATATGTAGGATACTCTTAATGGTTGCGATCACCTATGTTAGTGTGAGCTGGGTTGGCTCTATGCGAATATTAAAAGGCTTTTATTCTCTAAAACACTCGCAGAACCAAAAATTGTTCAGGACCAAAATGAACACAACCAAGAGATTGGATGAGAAGGGAATCAATGCTTCGTAAAGCTTATTGTCTGGATATACAATAAAGGCCGACGGTTCAAGATGAAATAATTCACCGATTGGCCAAGTAGATCCGATAAGTTTTAACTAGGGAAAGTTCAAAGTGAAATATCTACTTATCCACGATAAAGCATTATTCCATATGTACTCTGTGATATTTCGCTTTGTGTGGGGGATATGTATATTATCATTCATGTGGGGGATTGTTGGAGTTCCTAAAAGAACAAAATGAATGAAACATACATAAAGTCCCACATTGCCAAAATTGCTAAGCCATACTAGTTTATATATGGTTTTGCAATGAAGGTGTTGGAGCCTAGGGACACCCAAATGTATGCTTCGTTGTGAGGAGGGAGATCATGCATCTCCACCACACACACGCGCGCGCCGCCGCCGTCCGTCCGACCGAACCAGGCTGGGCCGGGTCGGGTTCGGGTTTGGGTCTAATATGATACTCGTATTTTTACTGCAAACTGGACCGGGCTTTTTAACAGTTGCAAGACTATACGAACGAACATGACTGTTCATAAGCGGACGCGGGTTGAATAGGCGAGAACAGTAGCGGGTGCGACCCGTTAGAAGCAAATAGGCACGGGCCGATTGAAGCGGACGCGGGCGAAAAGATGCGACCCGACTGTAGAGGTGCAGGCGGTACAAGCGGGTGCGAAACAGTACCGTTGGATGCAAGCAGATGCAAACCAGTAGCAGGCGGGAGCGACCCGTTAACAAACAACAGCGACCAAAAGGCAAACGGGTGCGACCCGTCAAGCGGACGCGACTGTTTGAAGGGATGCGGACGAAATTACAAATAGGAGAGAATACTGATCACATTCTCATCTCATTCCAATCTAATTTCTTCTGCTTCTTTGAGAATTTTGAAATAAAATTCTTAAGGAAATTGTTACGACAAGCCTCAGACGGAGTTTCCTATATATACTGGTTAGATTCTCTGTAATCTTTCCGTTATAAGTTATACTATTTCTTACAATAGTATAACATTATTGTTGTAATTTATTTACAACGTAACATATAGTTACAATTATCTAATACAGAATTCCAGCGAAGTGGAATTCTAATTGATAAACTTGTGCGACGAGTTTATTGTAGCGTGCTATCTCTTTTGGTACACTAGATATATAACACCCGCAAGTTCAATGGCTATGCTCCTACAACTGGGGTTCTTTCTGCTAGATGGTAACAAAAGTTATTTATTTATTATATGATTTTACTCCACTGATCTTTGGACCAACGTTGTTGAAATCTCTGAATTTATGATATTTATTAGCATATTTTCAATTTTCTTTTACCCATCTTGAAAATTTTGATTTGTTTCCAAGAAAGTACCATTATGTTTTTCTTACCATTCTTTTATATGCATAATAATGGAAGAGTGTTCATTCATGGAAACAATATTATATTTTAAATGTATTAAATCAATGGAGGTGTTTTACAAGATCTAAATTAGTGAATTGATTCGTATAAAGAATAGACCTTGCCATGTTTCTTTAGGGATCATTGTGATATAAACCTCAAGATCTATTTCTTGATGTAATTATCTTTTATAATTATTTAATAATCATTAAAATGTTATATATACTAGTTTTATTGTCTTTTTTTGGGTGTTTTAAATTAGTACAATTTACCCATATCTTTATGAAAGAACACACACATTAAAAAATGGAAATTTTACTATTTTACCTCAAATATTCTTCGATGATACAGTTGTGGAATGTAGAAGTAGTGAATATGTTGTTTTGTCAGATTAGTTTTAAGGCATTAACATGAAGGTGTAGAAATTCATGTGAAAATGGGAAGAAAGTACTTAACCATCCATAACATTCACATGTTAAAATTTCAGCGCCAATGCTGAGTATTTGAACAAGGACTTACCTCACAAGGTATCTTCAGATGATGTATATGTGACTGCTGGATGCATCCAAGCAATAGAAACCATTCTCTCAATTTTGGCTCAGCCTAATGCAAATATCTTATTCCCAAAGCCTGGGTTCCCTTTCTATGAATCACGTGCTGCATTCAACAAACTAGAGTTCCGACACTTCAACCTTGATCCAGAAAAAGGATAGGAAGTTGATCTTGCTCATGTCGAAGCCCTTGCAGATCAAAACACTGTTGCAATGGTTGTCGTCAATCCTGGAAATCCAACTGGAAGCGTCTACTCTTATGAACACTTGTCTAAAGTAAGAACATGTTCTCGAACTGCTTTTAAGCAGTAGAAACAACTTATAAGTTGCTTTTTTGTATTTTTATGAACAACTTACAAGTTGAAATAATTTGTTTAAAAGTTGATAAATCTTGAATAACATGCTTATGATTTATTTCAACTTTAACAATTAAATTTTGTCACAATTTCAACTTAGTTATTTAAAATACTTCACTCAAAACTACTTTCCAAGTAATTATATAAAAGAAAATTTATTTTCAAATGAAGTACACTTGAATTTTCAGAGTTTTAATTTGAAACGTAGACAAGAGGGTTGCTATAGATAGCATATGTTTTGCTAAAGGCAAAATCTCTATCTTTCATTTTCCATATAAAAGCAAAATTGACTTTTCATATATATAACTCCAACTTCAGTGGAATATACAGTAAATAAGAAAAACATACGGAGAAATATAGCGATATATTGATTTCGCTAACCTGTAATTTTGATCTCGATCAATCCTTAATCAACATTATAGTTCCATTCTTGCATGAAGATATTAAAATTTTAAAACTGTCTTATCTACCGGTTGCAGAGACAGCGAAGAAGCTTGGCCTTATATTAATAGCAGATGAAGTCTATGGTCACTTATCATTTGGAGAAAACCCATTTGTGCCAGTGGGAATTTTCGCGGACATGGTACCCGTAATTACATTAGGGTTAATATCAAAGAGATGGATTGTTCCCGGTTGGCGACTTGGTTGGATTGTGTTAAACGATCCTAAAGGCATGTTTAAACAAACAAAGGTAACACTTTCTACCGATATCTCTACTTTTTTTTTATTAATGTAAGGTTCAGTTTGGTAATGATTATTAACTCTTTTCTTTTCATTTAGCTTGTTCAATGCATTAAAAGCTTCCTCAATATCTCAACAGATCCCGCTACTTTTATTCAGGTTAGTATCTTATAATTCTTTAGTATCTGTAATGAACAACACATATCTAGTGGTTTATTTAACTGTAAACTTTCATTCACAACTTGTAAGCTTGTTGATGATTTTTTACATCTGTATATATTTGTTGTTTTTCATTTTTTTTCCAGGCAGCTCTACCTGATATTCTTCAAAACACAAAAGATGATTTCTTCAGTAGGATTGTAAATTTGTTGAAACATGCTTCGGACGTTCTATACCAGAGATTAGAGGACATTGACTGCATCACTTGCCCACATAAACCTGAGGGATCCATGTTTGTAATGGTGAGTTTTTCTTCTTCTTCTTTTTAACTTAACGCGTGTCCTGATTTGTTATATTGACCGAAGTCTTTAACATGATTTTATTCAGGTTAAATTGAACCTGCCTTATTTGGAGGGCATTGCAGATTGTGTGGACTTCTTCAGCAAATTAGCTAAAGAAGAGTCTGTTGTTATTCTTCCAGGTAAGTTGCGAACAAAATTAACTTTGTATCTCTAAACTTGAATTGGGAAAGATAATAGCGTTTATACCCAAACTACGGATCAAAACTACAGTGGTAAAAACGCTATAAAAATTAATATATGTTGGTTATATTAAAACTCTTTTCTTCTTTGGAAATTGGTTTACTTATCCAAGCTTATATTCTTTCCTTTCAGGAGTTGCAGTGGGAATGAAGAATTGGTTAACAATTACTTTTGCAGTTGATCCACCTGCATTGATTGAGGGCCTGGATCGCTTGAAATCGTTCTGTACTAGACATGCCAAGGTTAATCAGTAAAGCCAACTGATGTCTGATGTTATGATAGCACCAAAACTATTCATTCTATTTTATAACAGTTAGTTCTGTTATGTGTGTTAATGTTGTTTCAGTGTAGTGATAATTTCAATACATAACATAAGGGATATTTCTGCTAAGTTTGATGCTTTCTTTGGTATGGATTTTCATTTCAATTAATATTGTTTTTCTGCGTGCACTAGTGGGATATTATTTGGCTTCATAGTAGTTTGGCAATTGATGCTAACTAGTTTGAACCAAACCTGTGCTTCTATCTGCACTACTGGTATAGATTTTCATTTCAATTGATATTATTCCATTTGCGAAGGTTGAGAAAAAAAACCTTAGTTGTGGATTATATGTTATAATAATACTTTTATGCATGTTTCTTTTATTTTAAATTTTATATTTACAACATATACAACTAAGATGAACACCGTTATAGGAGCAAATATAAGTTTATCTATTCGTTTTTATGATAATCTTTGGTAAAACTCAATAAATGAAACTTCTGGATCATGAAACCAGATGCTTGGAGCTTTATTGTGTTAAATTGGAGTGAAATGTATTTTTTTGTCTATTTCTTATGAAAAGGCTTTGGTCATACTTTAAATATGAAGTATGTACACTTTTTGTGTTTAATCATTAACTATGAAACTATATGGATAAATCAATTTAATAATTATTCACATTTTATAGAAGAAAAGCCTAACGACCACATTTCCGTCTGCTGTTAACACCCACAAACTTATTTATATTACAAATTTGTAAGCACCGTAGCTATTTGTATAGAAAAGGATTGACGATTAAAGGAGGTAAAAAATTGGTTAATATTATACGTTAAAGTTAAGATAGTACAGATATGTTACATTCTGAAAGTGTACATGCAATATGCATGCATGCATGCATGCATGTATGGATGTATGTATGTATGTATGGGTCGACTATTTGAACATAAATTGGTGACACAAATGATCACATAAATTGGTGGCACAAATAATCCGAACCGTTGAATCTTGTTTGTTTTCATATGGAAGGTGAAACTCAGGGGGCAATCCAATGGTAGAGATCTTTTGTGTCATCATTTATGTCATCGAATTATGTTTAAATAGACTTTCCCATATGTGTATATATATGTATATGTATATATAAGTATATATATGTATATGTGTATAAATATATATGTATGTATGTATGTATACTCTTCATGTTTTACTTGAAAATTTTACGATCGATTTATCAAAGCGTGCTTTGATCATGTTGAAAATTTTGTGAATTTGAGAAAATCAAGTTCAATTCTATGATTTATTCCATTAAATTTCATTTTTCCTACAAAGAAATCTAGTTAGTACCTTCATCTTCAATTGAATACCATTACCTCCTCGAATCACTCTGACATCCTAACCCTGAAATTAAATTTTTGATCTTTGTTTTCTCGTAGTATAGTTTGTTTTGTGGGAAAAGAGTTTGAGTTAAAGTAATTGGGTCAAGGGAAAGAAGGGGATGTTATTTATAGGGGTGGGATGTTACTGATTTGGGAGGTGATAAGATTCAACGAAGGCGAAGGGAGGACGGAATGAAAGTGAATAGAACAAAACACCAAACTGAACTTGCTTTTTTCAAGTTCACAACTCATCTCCAATATACAATCTTAAACCATAAAATATCTCCACTTTTCTTCTTCTCTGTTATATTTTAGGTCATTATAATATTTTAACATAGTATTATAGTGTGTTCGATCCTGTAGATTCACTAATCTATTGGGTAAATCCAGTTTTATGATCTTCATGTTTTGGATCTAATTTTATAAATCTACTTGTTTGAAGCTTCAAGATTTGAAACGTGTCGAATGTATTATTCAAACCATTTCTCCGCTTCTTGCAAAACAATATAACGCCGTTGTTTCAGTTTTCGGATTTCAAATTACTTTTCTAACTAGCGTCAGTCTTTTGACAATGACAATAATGGATTCTGATTGGAATTTCATTTTCAATCTTGTTGTGGACAACATTATAGCACACTCTATAGTTACGTTGGGTATGGAGGTGTGGGCCGGTCATCACAGATATGAAGCAAAAAAGCAATTTTAAGAAGCGTGTTATAGAGCAATAGCATCAACGAGTTTAACTAAAGGGAGTTTAGATGCAAGCAAGTGATTCATCGGCCACAAAAGGAAAAATGGATAAGGAACAAAACAAAACACACATTGTATTTTACATAGTATGCTTTAAGGACAAGTGTCACGGATGTTTTCACCCATAGCACGAAGAATACGAAAAATGTAAGGAGTGCAAAAATGGCGGAAAAGTCCGTAATTGGAGGGTTAATGCTTGGCCAAAAGGCTAGGACGAGAAGCAAAAGGATCAAAAGATAGTACTAGAAAAATCAAAAGGAAAAAACAAGTGTTTATAAAGATTGGAGCTGTAGGATCGATTTCATCCTAGAGAGGGGGGTGAATACGGTGATACGATTAATTATAAAAATTTGATGCAGAAGCATAATCGGAGCACTAATAATAGCATAATAATAGCAACACAGATGATAGCAGAATATAAAAAGAAGAAACAAAACAACACAGATTTACCTAGCTTCGGCAAAACCCTGCTTACATGCTACCCCGATGTTTCTACTACAAATTAAGTAGTCAGACGCTTACACACGTAAACTCACGACATCCGCTATCGACTAACTTAACTCTACGCTCAAAACCTTCCACAACTCAACCACTGAGTTGCGAATTCTCGAATTACACCATCGTAGTTTGTCCTCTAGTCACACGACTAGAATTTACAAAAGTTTAAAAAGGAAAATACAAAAGTAAAAACAATTTAAAAAACAAAACCCTAATTTTATGAACTAAATCCCAATATGATATAAAAGAAGCCGGCCCAAAAAGAATTAAGTGATAAAATAATATGCTCTCCTTTATTTCTTCGGCCCGATACTTCTCCTTTTTGCGTTCAAATAAAATAGCTGTATCGTTTCTCTTTACTCGTTCATTCCACTTCAAAAGCTTTAGGGTTTCTATAAATTGAGGCACCGCTTTGTTGAATTGATTGCTGATGCTTCAAATTCTTTCTTCGACTCTGTTCACCGCTGCTTCAATCAAGTCGAGTTCGATTGTTGCTTGAATTGGTACATGTGTCCCATTTTCGATTTATATTATACTCGACTTTGATTCGAGTTCCTAATTGACGCTATGCTCTGTGATATTGCTTGAACTCGAATGAATTTTTAGGCCAATGATGATTTTGGTTAAATAGGGTTTAATTCCCTAAATTTTCTTCCGTTTGATAATTTGCTTGCCGTTCGATTTTGCTTGAATGTATACGATTTTTTAGACTTGTTCAATTCGTATATTTTACTGGCTTGGTCACCACGGCTCCATGAGTTTGCTTGATTATCATGGTTTTGATTTCTAATTTGGTCCGTGAATTTCTGGTTTGACTTTGGCCACTTCAACTTGTTAAATTTCTTTTTGCTCTAGTTGATTTCGACCTTGACTTCATTCATTTTTGAAATTCTCTGCTTGATTTTGTCTCCGTCTGTACTTGTGCATTGCATTTTCCACTGACGTGTGCTTCAACATGCATTGTGCTTGAAGTGTACTCGTAGTCTATTGCTTGACCATATGCATTTTGCTATTGAACTTCGTGTTAAGGCTGCACTTGCTTGTATACTTCACTTGATCCTCTGGTTGTTGAGTTGTATGCATGCCTGAAGTCTTGGTATATGTCTCGTTAATGTTCTGTTCACCACTGTTGCAATGATATTGCTTTTTACTTATTATTATCTGGCTTTGAGTTACTTGTGCATGCTCTGTTCCTCATGTATACTTGACGAAGCGTTGTTCAACAACGAGTTTTTTATGTATATGCATGGTGCACTTGCATCCATGTTGCCTCGAGTACATGTATATTATTACTGCATTTGTTGTCTGGGTTCAAATGCACTTGAGTCATATTGAACTGTTGTTGGTTATTTCATTGATATGTCTTCACTTGATCACTATGATCATGTGTGTGTTCACTGGTTCACTTGTTTCAATATTGGTCTGTCTCGACTGTCTACTGCCTCTAGTCATTGCATATGGCTTTGAATCTGTTGGTTCATCGCTGTTTGATGTTGAAACTGGTCAGTTGTCACTTGCTATTCACTGATCTTTGGTGTTGGAATCCATGCTTTATTGTGTTCGTAACTGTTTGTAGTTTTGTTGCTTGTTCTTTTGAAACTGTCTTTGTGCTTGGACATGTTGAAAGTAGATTATGCACTTTGATTTCATATGCATGTGTTTCTCCTTTGTTATGCACTTGACCATTTGCTGTTTAGTTCATGTATTGTCTGCTTGGAGTTGTGTAGAACTATTGTCCTGCATTTCATTGTTGCCAGGTCTGGTGGTCTGCACTTTTGTACTTCTGATCATGCTACATTGCTCTCTTGTTCACTTGTATCTAATATGCTACTTGCTGTTTGAACTGATATTTCCATTATAATTGTTTAAGAGGTTTACTTGTGCATTTGACTTTGACTGAGCCTGAGCATATGTGCTTGTTACTTTACCCACCTCGGTTTTGTCTTGACCCATTGTTTTTTACTTACACCTATGTTGAATCCAGCTTAAAGCTCGGGTTTGACCTTGTGCTCATGATGTGACTTTATTTTTACTTGTTTTGAACCTGGATTTTTATTGGGTTTGACCTTGTGCTCACATGTTCCTATAATTTTATCGAGTGTATATCGGTATGCGCGGCCTTGTGGCATGTGCAGTGATACACTGTGCATGTCACAAGCTGTTCGTGTATGATGAAGTCAAATTTAAATGATGACAAACAACTCAAATAACTAAGACAAATAACAACTTCAAAATACACATTTTGTTTTATACTGCAAAATATCTACGTCAGTGTGTACTTTTGCATATAGGTCTGATGTTGGATTCAATTTGGAATAGGGTTGAAGATAAATACGAGCGAATGAGTGATATGTAGTAAGGTACAAATGTAAATTGAAAATTGTGATGTAATTAAATTTGCATTGTAATTGAAATTGTGTATATATAGTGAGAGATCAAATTTGTACAAAATAGTAATAAATATTTGTTTGAATAAAATATCTGTTTGAATTTATTTTGTGTTATTTATTTTATTCAGCAAATATTTATTTAATTATATGAAGAATAAAATAGTACAATAAAAAATACATTTAAATGAATATATATATATGCTTATTATCATCAAACAAAAATCATATACTATATTATTCAACAATCTCCCCCTTTTGATGATAACTAACATATATTAAAGATTTTGAATTTTAATAAATGTATTTGATCATTCAATTTGCTCCCCCTATTTGAATGCTCCTCTCTACAACAAAGCTCCCTTTCATATATGCATGAGAATAAATAAGAAATATGCAAATGGTCCTTGATGCAAATCGAAAATACAAAATAAAATATTTGACCGTTATTTATCAAAATCTTAACTTTTCTCTCCCCCTTTTGTTATCAGCAAAACAGTAATAGTGTTAGAAAAAACAGAGGTAAAGTGATAGACATTAATACAACATTAATACCTAATCCAGTATAAATATAAAATTTCAAAAAAAAAAATCAAACAAAAATGATAAATACTTTGTTAGACTCATATTCCACTTAAGAATGATACAGATGATGACATTATATAAATTCATATAGTCGTGTCTATTTGTAGTATATTAATATCAGGAATTTGAATATCTACTAACCATGTGTAACTGTTTGGACTTTTAAATTAGATTAGTAGTATTCCCAAATTTAATAAAAAATGAATTCAATTATCTTCTAACCACAATAACCGTGAGGACTTTTCGATGGGATTAGAATAAACTTGTCTATTTAATCAATCAATTTTGATATGCGTTCCATACATGCATAACCGTGAGGACTTTTAAATGAGCATGAAAGCACATAATCAAAAATTCCAAGTGATTCACCAATGCATAACCGTGAGGACTTTTAAATGAGAGTGAATCCTTTGGATTTATTTATTACCAAAAAAATTGAAAAACGAATAATTTCCCATTTAAAATACCACATATGGACATACTATATTGGATTTTGATAAGTGTTGGTCGATAGAAATATGATAGAAATAGAGACGGTCAAGGAATTTTTACCAACAAATAGTTTTTATAACTCTTGTTTAAATTTCTAAAGAAATTTACTAATTATACTGTCTCAAGTTATAGTATATGATTAATATCAACACTCATCACTTTTTCAATCACTGGTTATCTTTTTGATAATCAGTAGGGAGTCAGATTAGTTAATGTAGTCATTTAAAATCAATTCCAAAAATAATTATAAAATCAAATTTTCAAAAACGACTAATCTAAAACAAGGTCAACAAAAAATATTTTCTGGAAGGGGTTTTACAAAAGAAAATATCTCCTAATTGAAAATTATTTGAAATGAAAAATAGGCAGATTTTCTTTCTTTGAAAGATGCGATGCAACTAATGAATGTCTTAACATAAATCACGTTCCACTAGTAATTTTTCTATCGACTAGATTACCAATGTTATCTGCATCTGAATATTCCTTTGACTTAAGTAAAAGTCGCTATGCTCTGATACCAAATAAAAGTGAGGTGTGTATACAATTATATGTGCTAATATAGTATACACGGATCATGTAATATGGATTACAATACAAACGCGGAAATAGATGATAATAGCATAGTAAATAAAAAAATAGAAAAATCACACCAGAGATTTTTATACTGGTTCGGAGCACCGTCCTACGTCCAGTCCCAGACTTCTATCTGGATTTTCACTATTACTTCCTCGCTTCACCCGGAGGAACAGATTTACAACACCCGAACAGCCGAACGGGATTTCACGCCTCTAATACACTGAGGACTTCAACACTTGCCTCTTACAACACAACGGACTTCAACAAAAGAACAAATACAATTGTTGTTGACAACTTGTGTTCTTGAAAACACGGATTTTTCACTAACAGTACACCCTTCCTATAATCTTATCCTCAAAGTATGCGAATGATGTTTTGAAAAGATTAAAGAAAGTATATTACTTATTGAATCAAAAGATATGAAATAGTTTCAATGATTCAATAAATAATCGAGAGCTTTTTAGAATGCAGGAGTAAGATCAGAGATTAGATTAAAAAGAATATGTGAAAATTATTGTTGTTTAATCAACGAATTGGATGAGTTTATATAGATAAGAATGGTTGTAACTCTTTGCCATTAAGAGATATAATCTTTGGTGAAAGGTAAGAGATGCAACCTTTGGAGAAGAGAAGTGTCTTTTGGAAAAATTGCTTTCTGTTTAAAAACGGTCGACAGGTTAAAAAGTGACCAGTAGACAGGAATTTAAATATATATATGTTATGTGCATGTGTGCACGTTCAATGTGCAAATTATGCAGGAACGGTCGACCGCCTATATTGTGACCGGTCGACCGGTCCCTGTAAAGTTGCACACTGAATGTGCAACTATATTCCAATTGTATATATATTAATTTTCTTGAACATGCATGATTATTTTAGGACAGATTTTAACAAGTTTATCACTAATATATCTATAGTAAATATCAAATAATCAATCTACAATCTATAGTAACATATGTAGCTCTAATGACCTTGTTTTGTCGATCGCCTTATTTGTCAGAAATCAAAACTTTCATAAAACTTGTGACTCAACATTCTCCCCCTTTTTGATTGATGACAATATATCTGCAAATCTGAATCTCCCCCTGAGTATGTGATCTCTCCCTCATTGAATCCTTATATGTATGTTCCTGCAAGCAATTTGTTATCCCTTTCTCCCCCTTTGTCATCGACAAAAAGGAGTAACAGACACTAGAATAGTAGAATGAATATGATATGCATAGCAAAATAAATCATTAACACATCAAAAACATAACATAGTTTACTACAGAAAATAATGTCAAATGAAAAACAAAAAATAACGACACTATTAAGTACAAGTGTCGAAGAATGTTTTTAAAGTGCTAAACCATAATAGAATCTAGGATGAAGCAGATCGTATCTCCTCTTCATCATCATCATCGTCGTCGTCATCATCATCTTCTTCTTCCTCATCATTGTGCCCTCTAGATGATTCTCCATGCCCATGACCACTCAATCCTGTAGACTCATCAGATGATGTCCAGGTGAAAACTGGAGCAGCATGACGTTTTTCTGGGTCTTGTGCTTGAACAGAGGTGGATGTGGAACATGATATAGCATCCCATAGCATACCAAAGAATGACTTGACCTTATTGAAGCGCTTATCGATTTTAGAGTCCATGCGCTTGAGACGTGATTCAAGCAAAAATTGGTTACGCGCGATTGTTTCAAGTGATTCTTTTGTAGATGACTTTGATTTTAATAGTTTTACTTCATCGGAACGAGGACGAGAGGAAGTTGCTCGTTGTTTCCTTGGTCCTCTTTGTTGCCATTCTTCAAAAGGCATAATCTCAAGGTAAGGTGGAGGAAGCTTCATTCGTTTGATGGTTATGGAATCAATGCATTTTGGTTTTGAGGTTGCAGAATCAGGAGGATTGACCCCATAAGCTAACAAAAGTAGCATGATATATTCATTGTAGAAGAAATGAGGCCGTGTTGAGTTATTTACCTTGAGAATTTCATCAAAAAGCATGTGAACCCAATTGATTTGGATTTCACCATAAATAGCATAGAGTGCCTTGAAGTTTTCTTTGTACACTGCATCATAATTTCCAAGTCTAGGAAAAAGAGAATGCATCAAAACCCGATGAAGTAGTCTGGCTGTCGGTCGAAGTCCAATAGACTTAGTGCCATCACTATCGTCTTCTATGAACTGATGACTAGTATTATTTCGAGTGAAGACTTCGCAGAAGTTAGATGAAAACTCTTCGCCTCGATTTGGTATACCAAGTATAGAGGCAATTCTAGCATGAGTAAGAAAAATTTGCTTGCCACAGACCACAGACCAGATGACGTCGTTTGGATTATCAGGTTGATACTCATCAAGATTCATGTTGGCGTAAAACAATTTGATCATCAAATGATTTATCTCCACACTATTTTCTGAAAAATCGATTAATGGAGTAATGTTGGAATTATTGGCTAACCTTCGAACTCCATAAGCCGTGAAATCATCAAATTTGATGAAAGAGCCTGGATGAAACTTGTAATTTGTCATCTGATTCCATCTTGTTACAGCAATTGGACTTTGAAGCCATTTTTTGACGGAGATGGTAGGAGATGAAGTTTCAGAGGTTGCTCATTTCTTGGATTTCTTTTGAGGAGGAGCCATTGTTGGAGGATTTGAGATTTGGGAGTTGAAAATAGGAAACTAGGGTTTGTGATTTTGGGTAAAAGAACAGCTTGAGTAAAAAGTGAAAGAGGGGAGAGGGAAGAATGACGCATGGGTTTATATAAAAAAATGAAAATACGTCAACCGGTCGACCTACTAATTTTGGCCGGTCGACCGTTTTCAACCAGAGAGCAAACGGTCGACCGGCTATAACAGGGGCGGTCGACCGGTACTGGTCTGCTGAGTAAATCATGTTATTTTGCAAGTTTTTTATAGTATATTAACCTATATATATTTTATTTTATTTGTAATACAAGATATAACCGTCATTACACAAGAGATATATAAAGATATAATAACTATATATAAATCTAATGAGAAAATTCATCATTAGAATTATCGTTGTTTCCTTCAGTACGTTTTGACCATGGACTCCATTGTTTCTGAGCTCCTTCATTCTTCTCATAGTTCCGATCCCACGAGTTAGGACTTTTAGATGTTGATGGCCTAGACGGCATTGGTTCATGCACGTCATGCTTGTTGGAACCGCAGAAAAATGTTGCCAACTTTTCTAAAACGGATAATCGTGCCGATGTCCGCTGTTGCTCGTGATAAAGTTGACTTTGCCCGTAATGGAGCTATCTTTGAAGGTCTATCTGATGTTTCTGGTAGTGGTGTATTTCATCGATTTGAGCTTTGGTACGAGGAGAATAGAATAATGTCCTCTTCACTCGTTTTGAATTTGGAGTTTTATCAGACATACAAGAGCATTGATGATGACAACTTGATTTTTGTTTTGGAGTTGTAGGAGAATAAAATTCCTCCGACTCAGAACTCGTAATTGAAATGTATGATTCTTGAGCACATTTATCACAAATGTGAGCCATAGTATATGTTGTATAGAATATTTAGATAAAAAAGATGAACAAAATATAAAATTTTTGCAAGCTTATATACAAGTTTCTTTTGTATAAGCTTATGGACGTGAGTTAATAAAATATTTTAACCAAGAAAACATAAGCAGAAATTTTATTGTAAATCCAAAAATAGCTTTCTTTTTAAAACTGAATTTATAAAATGAGAAAGGAAAGGATGATCACAAAAAAATGAGTAAAGAGAACTTAACCATTAAATAAAGCAGTGGCTTATATTTAATGTAAGAAAAATAGTTTATGCAAAAGTTATGGTTAAAGGATAACGAAAAAGAATAACTAAAGGATAACTAATAAGAAGACGTTCTTTAGAAATTACTTAGTCAAGATTTTTTCTTGAAATTAAACCAAGCTCTCTTCGTAATCTAATAAAATTAGATTCGAGCAGAGGCTTAGTAAAAATGTCTGCTAACTGATTGTCAGTATGAACATATTCAAGACATATATTTCCTTTGTCAATATTATCTCGAAGGAAATGATGACGGATATCAATGTGTTTGGTTCTAGAGTGATTTACTGGATTTTTAGAGAGATTTATAGCACTAGTGTTATCACAGTATATAATAGAATTTGATAAATGAATATCAAAATCTTGAAGTGTTTGTTGCATATATAGTACTTGAGTACAAGCGAGAGCTGCTGATATATATTCAGCTTCGCATGTTGATAGTGAAACACAATTCTGTTTCTTACTGAACCAAGAGACAAGTGATTTTCCAATAAAATGGCACGTACCACTTGTACTTTTTCTATCCGTTCTTGAGCCACCGAAATCAGCATCACTATATGATACTAATTCAAATGGACATTCTTTTGGATAAAAAAACCCGAAATCTTTGGTATTATTAAGATAACGAATTATACGTTTCACTGCTCGTAGATGTGATTCCTTTGGATCGGCTTGAAAACGAGCACATAAACAAACACTCATTATTATATCTGGACGACTAGCTGTAAGATAAAGAAGAGAACCAATCATGCTTCGATATAATTTCTGGTCAACATTCTTACCACTTTCATCTTTGTCAAGATGTGTAGTTGTACTCATAGGAGTTGGTTTACCAGATGTATTTTCTAATCCGAAGCATTTGATAATGTTTTCACAGTATTTTTCTTGATTGATAAAAATGCCGTTTGAAAGTTGCTTTATTTGAAGTCCAAGAAAATAAGATAGTTCTCCCATATGAGACATTTCGAATTCTTTGGTCATAATACTTGCAAATTCTTTGCAAAGTTTATCGTTTGTTGAACCAAAGATGATATCGTCTACATATATCTGGATAACTAGAATATCTTTTCGAGAATGTTTAATAAACAAAGTTTGATCGACTTTGCCTATTTGAAATCCTGAGTTAATAAGATAGCTACGTAGTCGTTCATACCAAGCACGAGGTGCTTGTTTTAAACCATACAAAGCTTTCTTAAGTTTGAACACATGGTCAGGATATTTTTCATGTACGAACAAAGGAGGTTGTTCGACATAGACATTCTCTTTGATAAATCCATTGAGAAAAGCACTTTTGACATCCATCTGATAAAGTTTGAAATTATGGTGACAAGCAAAAGATAATAGGATTCTAATAGCTTCTAGTCGAGCAACTGGTGCAAAAGTTTCTTCATAATCGATACCTTCTTCCTGATTATATCCTTGTGCTACTAATCTTGCTTTATTTTTGGTGATATTTCCTTGTTCGTCGGCTTTATTTTTATAGACCCATTCAGTACCAATTACTGACTGATCAGTTGGTCGTGGAACAAGTTCCCAAACGTCATTGCGCTCAAACTGATTTAGTTCTTCCTGCATGGCAATGATCCAGTAATCATCTGTAGCAGCTTCTTTTGGATTCTTAGGTTCGATATTTAAGAGAAAAGCGACATGACCCATTTGATTGAGTTGAATTCTTGTTCTGACATGTGATGTTATTTCACCGATTATATTTTGAGCCGGATGGTCTCTTAATATTCTTGGTGGTGATTGTAACTCACATGTTTGAGGAATATTCTCAATAATTATTTCCGAGTCAGAATCAATATTTGTGATGATTTGATTGTCAGTGACTATTGATTCGTCATCATCTGATATAGTGTGAGGGTGCTGATAGATTTCATCAAAAGAGACATGAAGTGATTCTTCAATAGTTTTGGTTCGTTTATTAAATATCCGATAGGCCTTACTTCGTTCCGAATAACCGACAAATATTCCTTCATCGGCTTTTGGATCGAATTTGCCAAGCTGGTCTTTCGTATTTAAAATAAAGCACTTGGAACCAAAAACTTTGAAATATGAGATTTTAGGCTTCCTTTTGTTAAATAATTCATAAGGAGTATTCTTGGTAAGAGGTCTTATGGATACACGATTTAAAACATAACAGGCAGTTGCCACAGCTTTCGCCCAAAAATGTTTTGGTAAGGTGGTTCCATTCAATAATGTTCTTGCACATTCTTGTAAAGTTCGGTTCTTCCGTTCTACAACTCCGTTCTGTTGTGGAGTTCTGGGAAACGAAAAATTATGATATATACCTTTCTTTGTACAAAAATGTTCAAATTCATTATTTTCAAATTCTCCGCCATGATCACTTCTTATATTTTTAACTTTAATCCCTTTTGATTTTTGAATTCTTTTGACGAAAGATTTGAAATGATCGAAAGTGTCACTTTTATTTTTTAAGAAAATTGTCCATGTATAACGAGAGAAATCATCAACAATTACAAGCACATATTGACTGTGATTTATTGATTGAACTCTAGTAGGTCCAAATAAATCCATGTGTAGTAACTCAAGTGGTTGTAATGTTGATATGACTTTCTTGGATTTAAAAGATGATTTGGTCAATTTTCCTAATTGACATGCATCACAAATGTTGTTAACTTTGAAACTCATTTTGGGTAGTCCTCTAACTAGATTGTTTTTGGCTAGCTTGTCAATAGTTCTGAAGTTTATATGACAGAAGCGTTTGTGCCATAGCCATGGATCATTGTCATTAGCCACAAGACACATATCTGAATTACGATTAATGTTCATATTCAAAATATATATATTTCTGTCTCTATAACCTTCGAAAACCAAATTATGGTTTTTATCTAAAATACTACACTTATTATTTGAAAATGAAATTATAAAACCCTTGTCACATAACTGACTAATACTAAGCAAATTGTGTTTTAAATTTCTAACTAGCATGACATTAGTAATAAGAGGTAAGTTAGATGTACCGCAATTGCTCACATCGCCTTTGCCGATGATATAGCCTTTTGAATTGTCTCCAAAAGTGACGGAGCCACCATCTGAATATGTAATATTTGTTAATAAACTCTTGTCTCCCGTCATGTGCTTTGAGCAACCACTGTCCAATATCCACTTTCCTCTTTTCTTAAGTGGGACCTGCAAAATATAGAATTAAGTCCATGGTACCCACTTTTTATAGGGTCCTAAGAGTTAGGTCTTAGGAGTCCAAACCCATTTGGGTCCGGTATCCCCTTTATATATATAATTATTATTAAAATGCACAGTATTCAAGAATTGTTGAATGTATTTGTTCCTAATCAAATTATTATTTGTTTTAGGAACCCATATTTTGATAGTCTTGACATTTTTCTTTTGAAATTTCACAACTGGTTTTGGTTTGGAATATAATAGACTAAGATTTTTCTTAGCTTCAGTTTTTTGTACTTTCTTTTTCCTTTTATTTCCAAGATGTTTCTTGGTTTCTTGTTTGTTAAATCCCAATCCATGTTTGTCTGAAATAGATTGTGAACTTTCAATGATTTTTGTCAAATTTTCTCGACCTTTGTTAAAATTAGAAACATTTTGAGTAATGTCATCAAGCTTAGTTTTGAGACTAGTGTTATCTAACTCAACAATTTTAATTTTTTTTTTAACTCATGATTTTCAGAAGCTAGAGCATTATTCTTTTCTTTTTGAGCTTCTATTTCTTGACTTAATAGAGCGAGTTGAGAATTGTCTGAATCTTGAATTTTCTCAAGTTCTTCTTCTAATATTCTCTTCTCGTCTTTAAGCATATCTCTTTCGAATTCTGCTTTCTTCTGATTTTCCAGAGCTTCCTTATATTTTCTTTTGAGACTTTTTAAAGTGTCTAGAAGTTCTGAATTTATTTCTATCATATCATCAAAAGTTAGATCACTAACCTCGTTATCTTTTGCCATGAAGCATTTGTTTGTTTGCTCCTTTGATTGTTCTTTTTTGCTCTTCCTCTTCTTATTGCCTTGACTAGATCTCTTTGTAGCCATTTATTCTAGAATGTTGTTACGATCTCTAGAAAACCAGGCTCCGATACCAAATGAAAAGTCGCTATGCTCTGATACCAAATAAAAGTGAGGTGTGTATACAATTATATGTGCTAATATAGTATACACGAATCGTGTAATATGGATTACAATACAAATGCGGAAATAGATGAAAATAGCATAGTAAATAAAAAAATAGAAAAATCACACCAGAGATTTTTATACTGGTTCGGAGCACCGTCCTACGTCCAGTCTCAGACTTCTATCTGGATTTTCACTATTAACTTCCTCGCTTCACCCGGAGGAACAGGTTTACACCACCCGAACAGCCGAACGGGATTTCACGCCTCTAATACACTGAGGACTTCAACACTTGCCTCTTACAACACAGAGGACTTCAACAAAAGAACAAATACAATTGTTGTTGACAACTTGTGTTCTTGAAAACACGGATTTGTCACTAACAGTACACCCTTCCTATAATCTTATCCTTAAAGTATGCGAATGATGTTTTGAAAAGATTAAAGAAAGTATATTACTTATTGAATCAAAAGATATGAAATAGTTTCAATGATTCAATAAATAATCGAGAGCTTTTTAGAATGCAGGAGTAAGATCAGAGATTAGATTAAAAAGAATATGTGAAAATTATTGTTGTTTAATCAACGAATTGGATGAGTTTATATAGATAAGAATGGTTGTAACTCTTTGCCATTAAGATATATGATCTTTGGTGAAAGGTAAGAGATGCAACCTTTGGAGAAGAGAAGTGTCTTTTGGAAAAATTGCTTTCTGTTTAAAAACGGTCGACAGGTTAAAAAGTGACCAGTAGACAGGAATTTAAATATATATACGTTATGTGCATGTGTGCACGTTCAATGTGAAAATTATGCAGGAACGGTCGACCGCCTATATTGTGACCGGTCGACCGGTCCCTGTAAAGTTGCACACTGAATGTGCAACTATATTCCAATTGTATATATATTAATTTTCTTGAACATGCATGATTATTTGAGGATAGATTTTAACAAGTTTATCACTAATATATCTATAGTAAATATCAAATAATCAATCTACAATCTATAGTAACATATGTAGCTCTAATGACCTTGTTTTGTCGATCGCCTTATTTGTCAGAAATCAAAACTTTCATAAAACTTGTGACTCAACATTAAGATTATCATTAGTTTGATATGATAGACCAGACCGTGAAGTTGCAACAAATTTCTTAAAATTCTTTTTAACAGCTTTTGAATGAAATTCTTTTGAATTTGAATTAAAATCATGCAAATAAACACATCAGTGAACATAATAACCAAATATATTCACGAATATCTTGAGTAATCATCAACAAATAAAACACCATCATTAATCCAAACAAAACTATATGAAGCAGTTCAAAGATGAAAAGATGATTGGTCAACATTTTGCACAAATCAGGATAAAAAATAAGAACAAGTCAAAAAATAATAATTTAGGATCAAAATCATCATTTATTTTATTATCACATAACTGGCTGATTCAAATCAGATTATGGTGCAGATTATCACATTTAATATATCATTCAAAATAGATGTATCGTGACCTATTTTATCTTTACGATAATTTTTCGTTGTTGCCCATTGTGATTCTCTCACCTTTGTACTAGGCTAAGGATCTTTGATTTATCGCCCGTTGTGTGTCGGGAATAGCCAAAATCCAGATAACACTGTTGTTGTTCCCTGTGCAGTTAATGCGCTCGGTAGATTCAAAGGGGTGGAGGTGGAAAAAGTCATAGCGGGGAAACAGCGAGGATATAGCGGGATATAGCGGATGACTCTAAAATAGCATATAAAACTCGTACTTAATGTTTTTACAAATATATAAACGGTAACTAAATGAAAAATTATCATTCAATTGAATTATAAATAATACGTAAATAGTTTTAAATAAAAACATGTGCGAATATACTTTAAATAAACGAAAAACTGTTATATAACATAATTGAATTTGGTAGAATATTAGAGTATTTTCATTTCTAAAAATATATTAAAAATTAAATCAAATAAATGAGTTTCATAATTTTATAATGTATAAATGCAATTTTTTAATTCATTTTACTAAAAAAGATATAGTAGGAATAGCGGAATATAGCGGAAATAACGGGATATAGTGAAAATAGCGGGGATTAAAGCGGAAAGGCTATATTCTGGGGCTATATGGAAAAATCATAGCGGTAGAAATCCGCTATGAGATATAGCGGGGTTGTGGCGAGGTAATAGCGGGGCATTAACTACACAGGTTGTTCCTTAGCCTGCCACCATACCTACACGAGGAAAGATTTTTGTGACCTATTTGTTTTTATAGGTACATGGTTGTTAGTGTAAATGATTTTGAAAAATATGTTTGTGTAGACCCGAAACTATTTATATTTGTTCTTTTGGCACCCAGATCTATTTGACTTTGAGTGATTTTATATTTGTGTCTTTTGGAACCCAAATTGGAATGGTTTTCACGTATTTGGGTCTATACCAACAAATATTATGATTATGTCCAGTATTTCCACAAATTATGCACTTAGAATTTACTTGATTAATTTTGTTTATAACATTTTCAGATTGATTATACCCAAATCCTTATCTAACAGTATTAACAGTTTGTTTCCTTAATAGCATAATCAACAATCTTTCACTTTTGGAATATTTTCCTAAATTTGTAGATAATTTTTGGACTTGTGTTTTGAGAGATTCATTTTCGTTCAATAATTGAGTGCACTTTTTAATAGAATTTTCTCTCCTCGTGTTTTTGCTTTCTTTCAAAGTAAGAATTTCATTTTCAAGTGATTTAATTTTAATTTCTGATTTTTTTTAATTTCTTCTTCGAATGTTGGACACTTGTCACACTTAGGGCTCTTACTTTGATAGTTTTTAACTAATTGATCAAGCCTTTTATTTAAATCTATCAAAGTATCTCTTTGTAATTCAATTTTAGTGTATTTCTCCCTAAGTCGTTCAAAACACCCATTCATCTCAAGAAAATATATAAGTAATTGCGAATGAGAAAGTTTTGATACCTCGCTTGGCTCATCATCATCACTGTCAATTGTATCACTTCGAAGGCACAGATCTGCTTTTTCGCTCTCACTGCCAGTGCTTTTATCAGATTCGTCAGTTTCATTCCAAGTAGCTGGAAAACATCTCCTTTTCGGTTTCTTTCCATTGCCTAGTCAATTTTGAGGACAATTGGGCTTGATGTGACCAGGTATGTTGCACGTGTGACAGATGACCTCCCGCCCTTCAAGGTTGTCTAGTATTTTGACTATTCTGCTTTTTAATTGTTGATTTATAATTGGATTTTCATATTTGTGATTCCACTTTTTGAACTTCTTTATTGTCAGCGCTGGTTTTGCTGCTCCATCGTCATTATCACCACCACCATCACTTTCTGTTGATCCTTTGAGAGCTATTGATTTCTTTTGAGTATCACCTCCTTCAGCTCTTCCTTGTATTCCATTTCTAGCTCATAAGTGGTAAGATTTCCGATTAGTTCTTCAATTTTGATTTGTTTCAAATCTTTTGAATCTTGAATGGCTGTGACTTTTGCTTCAAAATTCCGTGGAAAGACTCTGAGGGTTTTTTGGACTATTTCTAACTCTGTGTATGATTTTTCGTGAGCTTTTGATTTGTATACGAGACTAGAAAGTCGTTCGTGCATCTCTTTAACATTTTCATCCTTGTCTATTGTGAAGTTCTCATATTTGCTACTAAGCATGGCAAGGCGAGATTCCTTGACTTGAGATGTTCCTTCATTAGTCACTTCTAGTGTGTGCCAGATTTCATGCGCAGTTAGACAATATGAGACGCGTTTAAATTCAATTTGATCCAATGAACGATAATAGAATCCATAGCTTTGGCATTATTATTCTGCAATTTATTTTCTAGATCTGTACATTGATCCATTGACTTTTTAATTTCCTGATTATCTACCACTGTGGTTGGAATCTTATATCCTTTCTCTATGATATTCCGAGCATAAATGGTTTTTAGAAAAATTTCATTCTATTTTTTCAGTAAGCATATTCACCATTGAACATTAGTGGTCTAATTATGGACTAACCCTCAGCAAAAGCATTATTAAAAGAAGCCATTTTAAAATTTTAAATTTTCAAAAAAATGCTTTTTGGAAACAAATCAAAATTTTAAAAAATTGCATTTTTTCCTAACTCTGATACCACTTATAAGATCAATTTCACCTTAGAGGGGGGGAATAGGGTGATACTATTAATTATAAAAATTTAATGTGAAAGTATAATCGCAACACTGATAATAGTAGAATAATAGCAACAAAGATAATAGCATAATATAAAAAGCGGAAATAAAACAACACAGATTTACGCAGCTTCGGCAAAACCCTGCCTATGTGATGCCCCCAAGGTTTCTACTAGAAATTAAGTAGTCAGACGCTTACACACGTAAACTCACAACACGTGCTATCGACTAACCTAACTCTATGCTCAAAACCTGCCACAACTCAGCCACTGAGTTGTGAATCCTCGAACTACACCACCGTAGTTCATCCCCTAGTCACACTACTAGATTTTACAAAAGTTCAAAAAGGAAAATAAAAAAGTAAAAACAATTTAAATAACAAAACCCTAATTTTATAAACTAAAGCCTAATATGATATAAAAGGAGCCGGCCCAAAAAGAATTAAGTAATAAAATAATATGTTCTCCTTTATTTCTTCGGCCCGATACTTCTCCTCTTTGCATTTAAATAAAATTGCTGCTTCTTTCTCTTCACTCGTTCGTTCCTCTTTCAAAAGCTTTAGGGTTTCTATAAATTGAAGCGCCGCTTTGTTGAACTGATTGCTGATGCTTCAAATTCTTTCTTCGATTTTGTTCATGGCTGTTTCAATCAAAGCGGGTTCGACTGTTGCGTGAATTGGTATGTGTGTCCCTTTGTCGATTTATATTATACTCGACTTTGACTCGAGTTCCTAATTGATGTTGTGCTCTGTGATATTGCTTGAACTCGAATGAATTTTTAGGCCGATGATGATTTGGGTTAAATAGAATTTAATTCCCTAAATTTTTGTTCGTCTGATAATTTGCTTGTCGTTCGATTTTTCTTCAGTGTATACGATTTGTTTAGACTTATTCAATTCATATATTTTACTGGCTTGGTCACCATGGCTCCATGAGTTTGCTTGATTATCATGGTTTTGATTTCTAATTTGATCCGTGAATTTCTGTTTTGATTTTGGCCACTTGACTTGCTAAATTTCATTTTGCTCTGGTTGATTTCGACCTTGACCACATTCATTTTTGAAATTCCCTGCTTGATTTTGTCTGAGCCTGTACTTGTGCATTGCATTTTCCATTGACGTATGCTTCAACGTGCATTGTGCTTAAGGGTACTCGTAGTCTATTGCTTGAATATATGCATTTTGCTGTTGAACTTCATGTTGAGGCTGCACTTGCTTGTATACTTCACTTGATCCTTTGGCCGTTGAGTTGTGAGCATGCTTGAAGTCTTGATACATGTCTCATTTTTTTTTGTTCACCACTGTTGCACAGACATTGCTTTGTACTTGTTATTATCTAGGTTTGAGTAACTTGTGCATGATCCGTTCCTCATGTATACTTGATGAAGCTCTGTTCGACTTCGAGTTGTTTATGTATATGCATGGTGCACTTGCTTCCATGTTTCCTCGAGTACATTTATATTGTTACTGCATTTGTTGTCTGGGTTCATATGCACATGAGTCATATTGAACTATTGTTGATTATTCCATTGATATGTCTTCACTTGATCACTGTGATCATGTGTGTCTTCACTGGTCCACTTGTTTCACTATTGTTCTGTCTCAATTGTCTACTGCCTCTGGTCATTGCATATGGCTTCGAGTCTGTTGGTCCACCACTGTTTGATGTTGAAACTGGTCAGTTGTCACTTTCTATTCACTGATCTTTAGTGTTGGAATCCATGCTTTATTTTGTTCAAAACTGTTTGTAGTTTTGTTGCTTGTTCTTGTGAAACTGCCTTTGAGCTTTGTACATGTTGAAAGTAGATTCTGCACTTTGATTTCATGTGCTTGTGTTGCTTCTTAGTTATGCACTTGACCATTTGCCATTTGGTTCATGTATGGTCTTCTTGGAGATGTGTAGAACTACTGTCCTGCATTTCATTGTTGCCAGGCCTGGTCGTCTGCACTTTTGTACTTTTGATCATGCTACATTGTTCTCTTGTTCACTTGTATCTTATGTGCTACCTACTGTCTGAACTGATATTGCCTTTACAATTGTTGTAGAGCTTTACTTATGCATTTGACTTTGATTGAGCCTGGGCATATATGCTTGTTACTGTAGCCACCTTAATTTTGTCTTGACCCATTGTTTTGTCCTTGCACCTGTGTTGAATCCAGCTTAAAGCTCGGGTTTGACCTTGTGCTCATGGCGTGGCTTTATTTTTACTTGAGGTGAACCCGGCTTTTGATTGGGTTTGACCTTGTGCTCACATATCCCTGTAATTTTATCAAGTATATATCGG
The DNA here is from genome assembly GCA_030765085.1 of Allium cepa. NCBI lineage: Eukaryota > Viridiplantae > Streptophyta > Magnoliopsida > Asparagales > Amaryllidaceae > Allium > Allium cepa. Next base: position 725,542,067 of record CM060943.1, read on the forward strand.
CGTGCACGGCCTTGTGGCATGTACAGTGATATACTATGCATGTCACAAGATGTTCGTGTATGATGAATTCAAATTTAAATGATGACGAACAACCCAAGTAACTGAGGCTAATAACAATTTCGAAATACACATTTTATTTCGTACTGCAAAAATATTTTCTTTTCAATTTTATTGCGCCAGTGTGTATTTTTGCAGATAACTCAGATGCTGAATTCAATCTGTAATAGAGTTGAAGGTAAATATGAGCGAATGAGTGATATGTAGTGAGGTGCAAATATAAATTTAAAATTTTGATGTAATCAAATTTTTATTGTAACTGAAATTGTGCATATACAGTGAGAGCTTAAATTTGTACAGTTCATAATTGTAATAAATATTTATTTGAATAAAATACCTGTTTAAATATAAATTCTGTGTTATTATTTTATTCAGAAAATATTTATTTAATTATGTGAAGAATAAAATAGTACAATAGCAAATACATTTAAATGAATATATATATATATATATATATGTGTGTGTGTGTGTGTGTGTGTTTATCGTCAAACAAAAATCATATACTAGCATATTCAACAAGAGTTTGGTTCATTTGTCTACTGAACATAATTTCTTGTCTAGTGATTAGCCTACCGAACAGAAATTCTTATTCGATAGTTTACTACTAAATAGAATTTTATATTCGGTGATCATCTACCGTACCAACGAGTGTGAGCCATGTTGGCCAAACCGATCACCTAATTTTTGGAAACTACCTATTTTGGAGGAATAGTCAGCCTATCCCGTTTATCTTCACTTCTATAAATACCAAATCCTTGAAAACTAATGACGGGCAATATAAAGAGAAAAAACCTACCGAACAGACATAGCCAAACATACTTTCTTATAGCTATATCTTACTGTGTATTGAGCATTACGCTACAAGAAAATGAACAATGTACCTACGAAATGTTACGGACAACGTGTCGATAACTTGAGATGGTGTCATCGGGATGCGGTCAAAGACAAAAGTCATCGATGTGTTGTCGAAAATTTTAATGACATAACGACGATTTATTTCCACAACTATATATCCCCCATAACCGAACCCCATCTCCATTTTATTTTCTCCCAAACATAATTTGGCTGCCTCCAGCCTCCATCGCCTACGACCATGAAATCTCCTCCCTCCTCCTTTGGCTATGATTTCTACCTCATCGCCTCCAATAACGCGTCCAACCCTATAACCTTCGAACAACCTTCACCGGCCACGAACCCGCTTATCATCATCGTTGCCTTTGTCACCAGCTCTACTCCACCAAGACTTCGCCTTTGCCCGAATCTGCAAACGTGATAGTTAAGGCGATTCTCCACTCCATTACGACTTCACTATGCCCAAATCTTCAACTGCGCCTCTACAACTCCACTCCACCGTGATGGCTCCAGGCTTCAAATCCGGTCGCGACTCTGAGCTTCTGATCTACAAAAACATCTCCAACACACTGAGCTTCAAACCCGAACTAGCTTTATATCCTTATGTATAACTTCATCCAATATCTAGTTAGTGAATATATCCTATATTGCTTCAGCTTATACCCATGACACTTTACTGTGAAATAAAGTCTGAATGCATTGTTCAATCTTTATTTGATCATCGATGAATAGAATTTATATTGATATATGATGCATTTGTACCCTATTGTGGTTGAATTGCTTGGAATGGTTGATTATTTATCAATGTTTAATTAAAATGGGTGGAAATAGAATTTAAAAGCATGAAATAGAATTTGAACAAGGAAATGAGTTAAGAATTTAATATGAATTAAAAATATTTTAAAAAGTGTTTTCATGCCTTTGAAAATAAAGGAAAGAATGTTTTAAATGATAATAGAAAGGTATATGTTTTTAAGGTGTCTTTAAGGAATTCTATATAAAACCATATATACACATATACATACATATGTGTGCGTGTGTGTGTGTCTATATATGTATGTATGTATGTATGTATGTATGTATGTATATGTATATGTATATGTATATGTATATGTATATGTATATGTATATGTATATGTATATGTATATGTATATGTATATGTATATGTATATGTATATGTATGTAAGTGTGTGTGTGTGCGCGTCTGTATATAGGGCAAGGATCGGGTACATCTCACTTTGGGTTCACCTCAAGCCCCCTTTGATTTCCACCATACATTCTGAAATAAATAATAATATTTTCTCTCTCTTCGCACTAACTATATTATTTTATTCGGAATGTGTGGTTTATATTAAAGGGAATTAGAGGTATAGCCAAATTGAGGTTTAGTCGATTCTTGCCTATATATATATATATATATATATGTATATATATATATTGCAATAGAATTTAAATAAGGAAATGAATTAAAATTTAATATGAATTAATAATATTTTAAAAGGTGTTTTCATGAGTATACAAGTAATTATTAAAAGTGTTTTCGTGCCTTTAAAAATAAAGGAAAGAAAAGAAATTAATTTTAAACGATCATAAAAAAGAAATTGACATTTGATTAGATGAATGAAAGTATTTTATTTTATTTACATGTAGGAATGATTCCATTTTACTTGAAGATGTTGCACATGAACGTTTAGATGGTTTTTCACCATAAAATACAATGATAGTTTTTCTGATGATGGACGTCGCTCCTTTTTCCAAATTCTACCAATTTTTCAATCATATCCATCTGACGATAGTATGGATACAATCAAAGATTAATAAAATCTGCAAAAAAGAGCAACGTCCATCATAAGAAAAACTATAAATGTATTAGATGGTAAAAAACAAATATGGTTTACAGCCATAGCGGTGGTAACTGAGCATACGTAATAGTGCTATTATAATAGTGATGGCGGATTGAGGAAGCGCTGGGGGATGTTGTTAACATTGGAGTAGTTGATCAATGGTAGCAGTATCGCCACCAGCACTTCCTCATCCATCATCACCTATTATAACAACACTACCAAGCATGTCTTTAATCACCGCCTCGATTGCACGACATAGCAGTATTGTAGTATTAACTGAGAAGGCACATGGGCTTGCATAGTAGTGTTGTTATAACTAGTGGTGGTCGGTTGGAATAGTGATGGAGGGGATACTATTAACATTGGAGTTGTTGATTGTTAGTGATGGTAGTTGTCGCCACCAGTTTTAACAGTACCCCCACCAGAACTATCCTTACCACCACTACCAGTTATAACATCACTGCCACATAAGTCTTCATATGCCTCATCTATCAATATTACCATGCCACTATGTCGTGCAACCAGGCTTCAAACTCAAACGAAAATCTAGGCTGAGTTAGAGGAGATGACAAGAAAGCATGCAAAGATGTTTAGAAGCGTGAGGTCATGATGTATGATGTATATATTTAAATAACAATATGCATGATGTATATGTTAATGATGTTGTTTACTATATGTAAATGTTATGGTATGCGATGTTGTGTATGGACATGATGTGATATGTACATGATATTATATATGGATATAGATCGTGCTAGGGGCATGCTCTAGGGACAATTATGTAATTGTTACATATAAATAAATCAATAGCCAATCTTGTTCGAAATAAAAGGTGTTTTTTCTATTACATACTTGATATAATGTGTTATATATTGATTAACTAATTTAATAAAAGTAGATTCAATAGAAAATCCATAAATGATATGTTTTGTGATAGTAGTTATAATGTGTTGTAACCATGAGTAGAGACTTATCACAATAAAATAAATATACCATTTTAAATATTCATAGTCAAGATGTATCGAAATTGGATATCGATATATCAATTAAGACTAGAACACATAACACTCAATGTTAAGCAGTATATTACGCATGGCTGTTGGGGGGGCACCAAGGGGTTATGTACTAATAGTTATTATATAACCATGGAATGACTCACTCAGTAGTTTTCTATTGGTTAATATAACGAGGTGAAACAAAAAATATCGATGTGAAAAAATTACATGGTTCTCTTGACTTAAGTATACATTTGATATTCAATATGAAATCTCCGCTTTGATTATAGTTAAATTATGGCATGGCATCTATCGAACGGCTATGTTTGGTCGAGTGGAATTGTTGAAAGTGAAACGCTATTCAAGAAAGGATTCGCCTTCTCGGTTATATGATGTTAGTATCACAGTCAACTAAAGTGAAATCGAAGTAAAGTCTTTGGGCAAAGTAGTTTGGTTAATAATAACTATTATTATTAAACAAAGGACTTTGTATTTGGACTGTAAAATTGGATATGGATGATAATGGAATTTTGACCATTACAACATTTTGTAAGCCCCGATGTCATATAGTTTTGACGAAGAGAATCGGTGCAAATAATTATCATTATCCTCCTCACCTTCCTCACCTTCCTCACCTAAGTATTTGTAAAATATTCCCCTAGATGGCTCATACCTTATCTCCGAATGCTCGTGGACCCATGCTTACTTAGACGAACTGTAGAAAATATCAAGAGGGGAAGGTACCTCTGCCAGATTCACTGAGGATAGAGGATTAGAACGACTAGCAATAGGCATCGACGGAGCAGGTGCCAAGACTACCGAGGGGGGAAATAATGGAAGAAGTCATTAGATCAACAAAATCAATCACCTCTACAGATCTATGCTTCGGAACCCACTTCTTAATCAAAGAACGATGAAGAAGGACCTTAGTAGTGAAAGGCAAAGGCACGTCACCCACCGAAGGAGAGATAACAGGACCACTATGCTTATAAGAAACCACTAAGTGACCAAAAGAGCAACGCGTCGAGCAAATATCAGGATTTCAACTATAGCAAACATCAACAATTTCCACAAGGCCAGGAGTAGGGTTACTCTTAGATTAGAAGGAAGAGGCTTATCTAAAGTAATTTCAATCAATGCCTTAGACTAAACCAGCTTTTTCCTTGCAACTATATTTACATCTAAACACTTTAATTTGCCCACTACACTCGCTAGCCAATCTAACCCGATCGTCGGTTGCAAAAGTGATGGAATGTGAGAGAAATGAGCCCAGAAGGAATAAATAACACTTGCTCCTTGGCATTATCAATAGACGCATTCTAAGTGGTAATAATAGAAGGCTTTCCCTTAATGAAAAGGATCGGCTTTAAGAACACGAATCCTCTTCTCGGGCTTAGAGAACTTGAAGTAAAACATAGAGTTATCGTACTACACTTGCAGCTTGCCCATAAGCTTCCAAAACTGCTCACATTTATACTTGACCACATGCTACGCGGGGTTAGAATCAAGGAAGAAACCAACCAAATATTCCTACCAGTAGTCTAATCCGGCTTGAATCACCTTTGGAGGGGTAACCGTCACTCCATCAACTTCAGTCGTTTCAAAGGATCGGGAAGAATATTTGCCCGCATTCCTAGGCAAAGAACGAAATATTGATGACCATGTATTACACTTGTCCATAGTAGCATTAATAGTATGGGAAGCATCTGCTTGGAAACTGCTAATTTTTTTGAATGTTTGCTAAGAATCAGGGAGGGATTTGCATTATCAGGGAGGCACTCAAAAGGAACAGCAACACCAGATATTAAAATATTGGATAGTGTAATAACACAAACATCAGGGGAGCACTAATATGAACTTTCAGTTACATAAACATCTCCTTCAATGTCGATATCCAAACCAACACCACCTGAAACATCTCCAACAACTACATCGGTAGTATCAATAATCTCCCACCGTTCGGCCACACAAATTGCTGCAAGCATCGAAGACAATGGAGGTAAAGAAGCGACAGAAGGAATACCAGAAATAGGGGATGATTTTAGGCATTGTAGGGAGGCTTCCAAAAAACTAAAGGGATTCGCAAATAACACATCAGCATGCACAATATCATTACCAAAAATCAAAATGGAGGGGTTGCTTATCGAAGCAATAAGAGGTCCAAACGGTGCTGAAATCGAGTTGAAATGCGTCCAGATCTTGTTGTCATGGGCGAGACCTCATCTATATGAAGCGAAGGAGAGAAAGTGTTCGAGCTAGGCATGGAACGATGGATGTAATTAGAAGTGGATCGATAGAAAAGTTAGAGGAGGTAGCGGCCGAGAAGTAAGCATCAGATAAAAATTGCTAATGTCCCCATTTTAGAGAAAATATTATTCATATGTATTTAACATACACATATATATATATATATATATATATATGTATGTATGTATGTATATGTATTAAAATATATAAATTTCGGTTCGAATTTTATATTATAAATAATTTTACAAATTAGTTTCAATTTTTTATAATTTAATTATATTCATTCATATATATGTATGTATGTATTTGAATTAATTGTTTATGTAAATAGTTCATAACTAATATTTTATAATAATTATATAATTATATTTTCACATATGTGTTTATATATTTAAATAATTTTATGTATGTACATATATAAACATTTAGACAATTCATTTGTATAAATGAGGGACTAACATTTTTATTGCTAAGTAAATTCCAACATCTACATACAGGTATGTCAAACAATGCACACATTACACTGTTGCATGTGCACGCACACACATATGTGTATATGATATAGATTTGTTTAATATAATAAAATTATATAAACTAAAACTTTATTTATAAATTTAAATAAAATATTGATTTTATTTAAAAGAAAATTTCTAAACGATTTAGCAACATAGGCTCATTAAATTTCCAATAATGAACTTTTTTGAAGTTTACCTAATTCCTCTACTGCGGGGGTTGACCCAGTTCCAACAATGGTATCAGAGCCAAATAACCTATGTGGTCTAAATTAGCAATATTAAGGTTAACTTATTAAAGCCTACCCATACAGTAGGGTGTATTGAAAAATAGTGTCTAAGTTTGTGTTCGAATAATCAAGTGCTCTACCCAACCAGGCTACTAACCTGGCCAAAAATGATGAGGTAAGCTTAAGTGTTTGCCCGATATAAAGGCCTATACCGATTTAGGCATTGGCTAATTTTCAAAATCTATTTGGAAACTAAAATAATTAAAAGTTAAATTTAAAGTAAAAAAATTATAAATGTTATAATATAGATTTTCAAATTATTTTGAAAATTAAAATAGAATTTTTAAAATTGAAATTTAAAACAAAATGCATATTATAAAAGTCATAATATAATTTTTCAAAATGCTGTAAATTAATTTCAAAACATTATTTATCAATAAGAATAATAAAAATAAATGAATTGATTAAATAAGTTAATTAATATATATACACACATGTACACACACACACACACACACTTGTTTAATATATCTATATAATGGTTTATCTTGTGTTGTCTAGAATTTTTTAAGAAAATATGAGTATACATATATGTATAAAAGAATATTCAAAATGAATGAAATTTGATTAAAATTGTTTAAAAATTAACTAAAATTAATTAATAAATTGAAATACATACATATATATAAGATATATGTGTATGGTTTTAAATGTTATGGCATAAATATATATTACATATTATATGTTATAACTGAATAATATAATAGTTAATTAAAGTGTTAATTATTTAAATTAATTAAATAAGATTCAATTAATATAATGTTATACATAAAATATTATATAAGTTGAATAAATTATAAAATTTATATAGTAATAAAACTTATATAATATAATGTATAAACTAAAGGAGGAACAATTAGAAAACCAATTATACTTAAGGAATAAATATATATGTATAGTATGTATACTGTAATTTCTAATGTGCCTGATACTTGAATCGTGAGGGTATTTCATAAGAAATATATTATTTCATAAGTCGATGTCACTCAGTTTAAATATATTAATGATTATGAATCTTTAATATAAAAGTTGTTCTCTACCAATTTGTATATTAATAGATTACTTATATACTCCTCAGTTGTTGAGCTTTCCTTAAGGTTGGGATGTTATGTGTAGTACTATTGATATATTAAATAGACGAGGTAAGATAACTTCACATATTTGTTGAGCTTTCCTCAAGGTATGTGCATTATACTTAGGTCGTTGGGAAAAGGTAGGTACAGGTGAAAATTTTCACTTTATTTATTGAGTTTTCCTCAATTTATAGATAACATTGGGATAAGAACCACAAGGTTAGGATTTGTATGTGATACAACCAGTAAGGAGTTATCCATCATATGTAGGCCTATGATTTGTTGAGCTATCCTAGAGGTTAGAATCCCGAGGCATAAAAGTCCTAACATCCTCTAGAGAAGTCAAAATATTTCTATGTTCCATCATAGGGTTTTGAGAAACATAAAAGTCTAATGGAAATCTTATTAGAAAAATGAAATAGTATCATTTATCGTTTCTAATATTGTAAAAACATTTATTATATAAAGTTATAATGATCTAAATTGATAAATTTATGTAACTAATCTAATGGATAAAATTTTTATCAATTAAAATATACAGATGAATTGAATTAATATTAACAAATAAAAATATGAAATATACTTACCAAAATCATTATATAACCAGATACGTTTGTAATTTGGTCACTTATGAGTTTACTTGCTCGAGACTATGTATTGTTTTCAATTTGTTTCAAAATCTAAAAGAAATACAAGAATATGGATAATTAATCCATACATGATAACATATAAACGTTATACGGTGAATGATTATAAATCATAATGTACGAACCTTGATGAAATCAGGTTATTAAAATAAGCGAGTAAATTGTAGTATAAGATCGTATATTCAATATGATTGATTACAATAATGACCTTGTTGTGTGAAATGTAACGGTAGACAAAAGGCTACAAGATAGATCTAAGAATTCGATCACTGAAATGTTAGTTTAATAGGTTTATATAAAGTGCAATATATTTGATATTCTTAAAAGTTAAGAATAACCAAATGCATTTTTATAAAGAGCTCATTATGATTTTGTAGTAAGAGGTCCTTTGAATGGTTCAACCATTTGGAAAGGAAATCGAATGTATAAGAGTTGATGTAACCTAAGATACGGTTGGAATGAAGAGAGTGAATGGTCGATTCTTCTTCATAAAGAGACATTCAAAATGAGAATTGTAAAATAATAATTGATAGTTAAAATTGGAATGAGAAATATGATTCTGTACCAAAATGTATTTTCATACAAAAAATTATTTTCTATGAGATTTATGTCTTTGAATTTAAGATATTTGTTCTGAAAATTCTGGATTGTAAACCGGTTATGGTAATTAAGCAAATCACCTATTTGTATTTCATACACTATTATAGTAATGATGCACATAGTGCAAGCATGACATACAACACTTATTGATCGAATCTTGTAGTGAATACTGAAATTGTTACGACGAATCTCGTAGAACATATGGTTGAAGATGCAGCATGTTCAATGTTCCCTACTTCTCAATTTATTGATGACGATGTTAATGTTGAAGAAGAACCAAATATCAGAGAAATTTTTTTAATGATTTATTGGATTCCGCAAAGAATCCCCTTCGGGAAGGCTATACAAGCGGCACCCAATTATCAGTAACCGTAGAATACATTGCGATGAAATCTAAGTGCAACCTCACAAAAGCTGGATTTACAGCTGTTGTACAAGCTGTGAAGCGGCATATGCTTCACGATAATTTATGTGCAAAAATCATTATGAAGTGAAAAACTTATGTCGGCTTTTGGTTTACTGTGATGACCCGGAAATTTATAACATTTGAAATGGAATATTTAATTGAGTTTAAATATTTGGAGATTAGTTTAACTTGAATTCTAATTATAAATATGAATTTGACAATTAAATTATTGAATTTAATTTATTGAAGTTGGATAAAAATTTAAATCTTCAGTTATAAGCTGATTAAAAATATTTTAAAGGCTTAGAAAATTTATATTTATAACACTGAAGATAATGGAAGCTTCAGAATTGGATTTGAAAATGTTTTAATCAGGTTTGAAAATTTATCGTTCAATTCAATATTTAAAAATAGCTTTCTGTGGCACAGTCTCGGATTTCGACAAAACCAATTCCATTGGATTCGTAATATTTTTTTATTATCAGATTTCAATTTTCGTAGTGATTGGAGTTGTTGTGTGAGCGTATGACATATAAATGCGCTGAATTTATATCGGAAATTTAATATTATAACTGGATCCAAAAAGCTATCTTTTCCATACGATCGATTTAGGACTCGAAACTTTTTCCATTGTGTTTAGAATAAGGGTATAACATTATAAACGCCCGGCTGCATGCCTCTATAGGAGGTCGAAATTTTAAGTTGCATTTATCGAGACGTTTGGAATTTTGAATAAAAATATTTTTAAATAAACCTACTCTACAACCGTAATTATTTCACATCGCAACTTTTTCCTTTCATTTCGAATTCACTGCAGCTGCCTGTACAGTGTCTCCTCATCCCTTCTTCAATACGTAAGGCATCTTCCTCCATCTACTTAAAAGTTCACGCAGCTGGAAACAAAATCAAAACCCAATTCTCAGAGAAAGAAAAATAATAAGGGCTTCGTTATCTTCTTCAATATCGAATGCTTCTCCTCCTCCCTGTTCGAATCTGAAACAAATAAAAAAATTCACGAGCCTATTTTACAATTCAAAATCAAATCCCTCTTTCAAAAAGAAGAATAGCCGCTACCTCTTCCCATTTGCGAATCAAAGAAAAATATTAATAAGGGAGGTTCGTCGTTCAATTTGGGATAACATACGGCACAATTTGAAGATCGAGCAAGGAGGTTTAGGGCTTCGCATCAGCGCGGCAACGATGTTAGCATCGCATCGTGGGAATTCGCGATTGAAGGAAATCGATGCGCGGCTGCAGCAGCTCGCGTAGGCATTCGCAATGGTGATGCTTGCGATTAAAGTCAAGGGGATCGCGACCTCATCTAGCTAAGCGGTGAATTGTGCGCAAGTGGTCGGCAGGGCTGTGGCGCTTCTCGAGTGATTGTGGCCGTGAGTGATGTCGTGGTTTGGGGAGACGTCGGAGCGCATGGCGAAGGCAAGTGTGATGGTCGAGGCAGCGGTTTGAATTAGGGGTTTTGGGCATCTCATGCTCGACCTGGGAAGTAAGGTATAGCTTATTTCACTTCTAAATTCATATTTTTTTTTCAACTCAGATAAAATAATAATAATAATAATAATGATATAGAGGATAAAATGTATATATAGTTCAAAACAGAAAAAAAATTATTACAGTAGGATGTATACAGGATTTAAAACAGTAAGGTATAATCATTTTGTTTTTAATAAAGAAAATATACATATTCATATTTTAGTCTACTAGTTATTTCAAAATAATATGGTTGGTGATAAATTTGTTTATTTAACATATTTAATCATTTTTACCACTGAAAATAATTTATTAAAGGAAATTTGATTTTAAATTAAATAATTAATTAATTAAGTCATTAGTTTGAAATTAAAATTTATTGAGTTATTGTTTAGTGAATTCAAATATTAATAGATCATATAAATGTTTATACAAGGTCTAATACAGTGAAGAAAACAAGCCGGAATTGGTAATGGTTGCAAACAGCAAAATAAAAGGTGAGATCTTCTCACTCAAAATGATAATTGAAAGTTTTAGTTATTGATTGGTTATTGAATTGTGATAGTTAAATTTAAATTGTTGATTGTGTGCTTGGATGATTAATTTATTATCAGTTATATTAGTTTAGACCCGGGCCGCATAATAGCGAATGTTATTATATTAAACCCATATACCGCGATATTCCACCTCGAAGTGGAATTGGAATTATATATGTATTTAGAGTTGCAGATTACCCTTATTATATAGTGGATGAGACCCTATGCGCCGCATAATAGCGGATGATATTTTATAAATCCCATATACCGCGATATTCCACCTCGAAGTGGAATTGGTATTTAATTGTTGTGCTAATGTCTGTGGATGCAGGGAAAACAGGTTGGAGGGATCCAATTGGATTCCTCAAATATTTGAATTAGTTTTAATATTATGTGTAGATTATTTGTAATCTGTGTGTGACCATTTGTGATCGAAACTGTTGAAGGCTATAATTTAGCCGAAAATATTTCGGTATCGTAGGATACCAGAAATAGATAAAATTGGATTTTTGAAATTTAGTAGAAAATTTATAGTAAATTAATTTTAGAAAATTGAATAAATTTAAAAGAAGGAATTTGTTTCAAAGGATAATAAATTTGGTTTTGAAATAAAATTTGGAAATCAATTTGAAAATTGATTTGGTGTTGATAGTGAATATTTGGGAATCCATTTGAAAATCGTATATTAGTTGATATTTGGCAATCTAAATTCACAATGGCAATTTATAAAAGAAAGGGAAATTTGTTTTAAAAATAAATATTGTTTATTTTTGAAAGTGTGGAAAGGAATTTACGGATTAAGAACGTAAATTTAAAGTAAATCTAGAAGGATTTATAAATTGATTTGAATGAACCATTTTAGAATGGAAGGTGTACTTTCCCTGGAAAGCCGAGTATGTTTTTAATATAGTCTATAAATATGAAATTGAAGTTGTGAAGATGGTTTTAAGGAAAGATTATTTTGGAGAAATTATTTACGTGGGTAATTTTGAAAATCTTTAAAGTAAAGATTTATTTTAATTTATTATAGAAGTGATTATTTAAGGTTTTAACTGATATTTGTTTTAGAAAATGGATATTTAAATAGTTATATCCTATCTACTAATTTTATTTTAAAATTAGTTTGGACTTGAATTTTTATATGAGATTTTAATATACTATCTTCATAACTAATGTTTTAAATAAAGTTTTTTAAAATAGTTCTTATTCTGAATGTTCCAAGTATAATGTTTGGATAAGTAATTTAAATTATTTTAAAACATTTGAACTCGGCAGATTTTCAGTGGAGATAAATATTTGGAAATGTATTCCGCGTAAGGAAAAGTGATTTGAAATTTGTTTTCAAACTGTTGAAAAGTGGAAAGTAATTTGAAACTTGTTTTCAAATGGTTGAAGTGTGAAATATATCTTGCGAAGATATTTTGAAAATAAATAATTGGGGAAAATTATTTAAATCTGGTAATTGTTGTGAATGTTGATTGATGGATAAATAACCGACTATCAATATGTGCTTTTAATGGCATTTGAATTTCGATGCGACGAGGGTCGGATTCCAAGTGGATATCCGAAAACCACATCGAACCTTTGTGATTGTGATGGATTTTTTATTTAGAAGATCAAAGTGGAAATTTTGTTGTGATTTGTTGAAATCTGAATGTGACACTTATTTTTTTTTAAATATGCGCTCATTATTCGGATTACCGGGAGAGGACTTTGTGTCATAAAACCCATTCCAAATAATGATACGACGAATTGGGATTGCATTTGAAGATGGTGTTGAAGACCGGGTATTTTCGAAAGGAAAGGATTACTTGTCGAATGTATCTGCACCGAGTTGCATCGGTATAGAGATTTTATCACCCTTTGTGATGGGGATTCCGGACGTGATTAGTGAATATCCGGATTTGCAAGCGCTTCTTTGAAGTGCCTTCGGTTCAGTTCAATCCCGGAATGGACTTGTATGGATGTGTGTCTGACGTTACACTTTGAGATGTAAAGCTGGTTTCTATCAAATTCATTTCTGTTGGTGGCGGAGAATTTATTCTCTTAGCTTAACACCCTTCTCTGAGACGTACGAGCTCAGAGGTTATGTAGTTGATGGTTACTAGTGACATATTCCCAAATTGGTAATGTGGCATATGAAGTGCCGCTGATCATTTGTTAATCAAAGCATGACTTTGTGAAAAGTGTAGCTTTGTGGACGAAACTTCGTCGGACCTCACACCGTGGAAATGGTCGAAACAGGAAAGATGCGGCAAGGTTATGAGGGTCGCGCCCTTTAGGGTATGTCATTTCCTTTTGGAAAAAGGTGGTATCATGGTATGGAGCCCAGATACTTAATCTGTGTGGTCACTGCAAATATATTACTTTGTGATTGCTTTGTGGTTGTTGGATTAGAGGTACCTCGGATAAAGGTCCCAAAGGACCGGGGGATGGCATACTCGAGTAGTAGTTACCTAGTTACAGAGGTAACCCGGCCTTGTGTTGGCAGAGATCCGGGTAGGATCTCGGGGCGTCCATCTAGAGCGTACCCATGTGGCAGTAGGAAGTTCCATAGCCTGACCATTTGTTGGAAATCCAAAGAAATAATACGCTCCCTGTACGGTTTTAGTTGTATAACCTGCCATGAAATGTGGCGGTAACCTGCTATTGAACATGGTAGCTATAGTAGGCATAAGTGCGAAATGCCTATGCTGGCTAAGATTAATATTATACTTTCGAAATGTTTTCCACACTATGCACTAATAATAGTAGTATCAAAGGATTTTGCGTATTAAGCATGTTTGACTATCATAAGGAGAAATCTCCTCCAATTCTGCATTTGCATTGTGTGTGTGGCGGGAGGCGTTATGGTAGTTTCATTTCCAAAAAAAGCATAGCGGATTTCTTTTCCTTTCTTTATGGAAATAACTATTTTTAAGATCTCGCACCAGTCCCACGACTGGCCTTGCTTATCTTCGTGAAACATGATGAGGGGGTTCTCGCTTTTTGTTTGGTGGAGAGCAGGAGACTCTTACCCCCACACATCCTCTTTAAGGGGTTGGTTAGCCGTAAGGCGTGACAGTCGAAAGGCTGGCCGTAAAAGCTAGGGCATGGTACCATTGTATGCCACGGCGGGGCTGGGATGGTTGAAAAGCCTACCAGTCGAGATTGGCCACTGTCGATGGTTGAAAAGCCTAGACCTTTACAAAAGTGGTATCAGAGCATTTCGTTAAGTGACAACCCTGGCTCTGGTGGGTGTTACTCATTAGAGATGGAGTCAGTGGCACTCTAGAATGAGTTTGAGTGTAATAATAGATATGAGAGCGTATTTGTTAAGTGAATATAAAATTGTTTTATATTGTGTTGACTTATCGGTTGAGTGTTTATAGATTCTGGTCGGTGCAATCTAGCTAACTGTGTCGATAGGAGTTTCTAAACTCTTAAACAAGATAAACTGACACGGTATTGTTTTAAAATAGGGTAAATGGAATAACTTTACCCAAATTATTTTTGTATAGAAAAGAAATAATTTTCCATAAATTATTATAGTATATGGTTGCTTGGTTGTTAGGAAGTGACAATATTAAACTATTATCATTGATTGTTGAATAAGAAATTGAAATCCTAACTAAAAGTTAAGAAATTAAATTCATATTGCATTATTAAATTGTAAGTGTGAATTATAAATGTGATTTATAATTTGAAAAAGAATTCCTGAGAAACATTTGGAAATGTTTTGAAATTTGGGAAAAGTTAAATCCCTTTTGATTTTGAAGATGGTTTTCAAAGGTTTTGGAAAAGTGTTTTGAAGGGATGAAAGCTCTAAACTCTTTTCGATCGCTGGAAAATAATTCCGATGATGATCGCGACATCACCGGTGTTCATTTTCGAGTTTCCAAGAGAGGAATTGCTGCCAAAATTATTTTAAATAGAAGCTGTTTGCAAACTGGATTTGGTTTTGGAAATTCAAAAGAAAATTTGAATCGATTTCAAAAATGATTTTTGAAAATGTTGGAAAGACTCTGGAATCTAATAAAAATAGTTATGGAATAAATTTTTATAAGGTGGAAAATAAGGTTGTGAATGAATAAATAAATTTACAATTGCATTTGGATGAAATAAAAACTGAAAGTTGAAATTCATTTCGAATTTGTAAGTAAATAGAACTGGAATCAGAATTGAATTTGATTTGTGATAACAAAGCAAAGTATTGAAATGAAATTAGTTAGTGAAACTAATTGAAGAAATGACAAATTCAATATGGTTTGAAATGAATTGAATTATATGGAATTGAAATTCAACTTGAATAAAAGTAAACATAAACCAAAGCGATGAATCAAAAATAAATATAAGAAGTGTATAGAATATTTGCATTGAACTTAAGAAATGAAGTGTGAAATTATTAAGTAAATTTTGTATTGGGAATATACCAGGTTAATAATTAAGTGAAGGTTAAATTGGAAATCGTGAAATGGTAATTGTGAATAAGGGAATGAACAAAAGATTAAAACTGGAATTGAAACTGAATATTGAAAACCAATTCGAATTGTGTGAAATAAAATGAAGTGGTAAAATTAGTTCAAAGTGAACTAAAGATAATAAAAGTGGAAGGAAAAAAAATTGGTTTGAGGTAAAATGAATTGGAATTTGTAATGAATTAGTAAATGAAACTAATTTAAAATAGTAATATGAATCAGTTGTAAATGAAAGATAGTCGATAAAAAATTCAATATTCAAAAGGTAAATTGAATTCAAATAAAATTGAAAATGTAAGATTGAAATAAGATGGATATATAACTTCAATAGTTAAGTAAAAATGGTATAAGAAGTATTCAAACTTTTGTAAAGAAATGTGCAAATATGATTTTTGAATGTTGAAATTGGACATTATGGATATCAGGATATACAGATGTGTTAAAGACAAAGGATAAATTGGATTTTGATTTTGAAGATAATTTAAATTGCTCGACAAAAAGGTATGTATTTAAATTCCAGTATGAGATTTGATGATTTTCTTGTCTAGCCACTTGGCATTTTGTTTTCTTTTGAAATCTGGGGGCCTATGGTGCCATTTTGTAGTCGTACCGAGCTAGCCACGCAAAGGAGATGCTGGCGAATTTTTTCGAAAATTTAGGGAGTTAGAAAAAAATTTGAGAAAATTTTGAAAGTTTAAAATTTGAATTGGTTAAGTAAACAAGGTTGTTTAGAAACTTATGATTGAATTTGGAGAGTTAGTTGAAGGAATGATGGGTCTTAAATAAAAAGATTTGTTTTGGAAAGTTGATAAAACTATTTGGTTTTGGGTAAATAGTAAACAGGTTAAGGATCGTTCTTCTTTACTTGTAATTTCGAGACAAAATTCTTTTAAGGGGGAAGGATGCGACGACCCGGAAATTTTTAACATTTGAAATGGAATATTTAATTGAGTTTAAATATTTGGAGATTAGTTTAACTTGAATTTTAATTATAAATATGAATTTGACAATTAAATTATTGAATTTAGTTTATTGAAGTTGGATAAAAATTTAAATCTTCAGTTATAAGCTGATTAAAAATAGTTTGAAGGCTTAGAAAATTTATATTTATAACACTAAAGATAATGGAAGCTTCAGAATTGGATTTGAAAATGTTTTAATCAGGTTTGAAAATTTATCGTTTAGTTCAATATTTAAAAATAGCTTTCCGAGGCACAGTTTCGGATTTCGAAAAAACTAGTTCCATTGGATCCGTAATATTGTTTTATTATCGGATTTCAATTTTCGTTGTGATTGGAGATGTTGTGTGAGCGTATGATATATAAACGCGCTGAATTTGTATCCAAAATTTAATATTATAACTGGATCCAAAAAGCTATCTTTTCCATACGATCGAATTAAGACTCAAAACTTTTTCCATTGTGTTCAGAATAGGGGTATAACATTGTAAACGTCTGGCGGCATACCTCGATAGGAGGTTGAAATTTTAAGTTGCATTTATCGTGACGTTTGGAATTTTAAATAAAAATATTTATAAATAAACCTACTCTACAGCCGTAATTATTTCACATCGCAACTTTTTCCTTTCATTTCGAATTCACTGCAGCTGCCTGTACAGTGTCTCCTCATCCCTTCTTCAATACGCAAGGCATCTTCCTCCATCTACTTAAAAGTTCACGCAACTGGAAACAAAATTAAAACCCAATTCTCAGAGAAAGAAAAATAATAAGGGCTTCATTATCTTCTTCAATATCGAACGCTTCTCCTCCTCCCTGTTCGAATCTGAAACAAGTAAAAAAAATTCACGAGCCTATTTTACAATTCAAAATCAAATCCCTCTTTCAAAAAGAAGAATGGCAGCTCCCTCTTCCCATTTGCGAATCAAAGAAAAAAATAATAAGCGAGGTTCGTCGTCCGATTTGGGATAACGCGCGGCGCAATATTGAAGATCGAGCGAGGAGGTTTAGGGCTTCGCATCGGCGCAGCAACGATGTTGGCATCGCTTCGTGTGAATTCGCGATTGAAGGAAATCGATGCGCGGCTGCAGCAGCTCGCGCAGGCATTCGCGAGGTGATGCTCGCAATTAAAGTCAAGGGGATCGCGACCTCGTCTAGCTAAGCGGCGAATTGTGCGCAAGTGGTCGGTAGGGCTGTGGCGCTTCTCAAGTGATTTTGGTCGTGAGTAATATCATGGTTTGGGTCGACGTCGGAGCGCATGGCGAAGGCAAGTGTGACGGTCGTGGCAGCGGTTTGAATTAGGGTTTTGGACATCTCGTGCTCGACCTAGGCAGTAAGGTATAGCTTATTTCGCTTCTAAATTCATATTTGTTTTTTTTCAACTCAGATAAAATAATAATAATAATAATAATAATAATAATAATAATAATAATATAGAGGATAAAATGTATATATATAGCTCAAAACAGAAAAAAAAATATTATTACAGTAGGATGTATACAGGATTTAAAACGGTAAGGTATAATCATTTTGTTTTTAATAAAGAAAATATACATATTCATATTTTAGTCTACTAGTTATTTCAAAATAATATAGTTGGTGATAAATTTGTTTATTCAACCTATTTAATCATTTTTACCACTGAAAATAATTTATTAAATGAATTTTGATTTTAAATTAATTAATTAATTAATTAATTAAGTCATTAGTTTGAAATTAAAATTTATTGAGTTATTGTTTAGTGAATTCAAATATTAATAGATCATATAAATGTTTATACAAGGTCTAATACAGTGAAGAAAACAAGCCGGAATTGGTAATGGTTGCAAACAACAAAATAAAAGGTGAGATCTTCTCGCTCAAAATGATAATTGAAAATTTCAGTTATTGATTGATTGTTGAATTGTGATAGTTTAATTGTGTGCTTGGATGATTAATTTATTATCATTTATATTAGTTTAGACCCTATGCGCCGCATAATAGCAGAGGTTATTATATTAAACCCATATATCGCGATATTCCACCTCGAAGTGGAATTGGTATTATATATGTATTTGAAGTTGTTGATTTCCCGCATTATATAGAGGATGAGACCCTATGCGCTGCATAATAGCTGATGATATTTTATAAATCCCATATACCGCGATATTCCACTTCGAAGTGGAATTGGTATTTAATTGTTGTGCTAATGTCTGTGGATGCAGGGAAAACAGATTGGAGGGATCCAACTAGATTCCTCAAATATTTGAATTAGTTTTATATTGCGTGTTGAATATTTGTAATCTGTGTGTGACCATTTGTGATCGAAACTGTTAAAGGCTATAATTTTGCCGAAAATATTTTGGTACCGTAGGATACCAGAAATAGATAAATTTGGATTTTTGAAATTTAGTAGAAAATTTATAATAAATTAATTTTATAAAATTGAATAAATTTAAAAGAAGGAATTTGTTTCAAAGGATGATAAATTTGGTGTTTGAAATAAAATTTGGAAATCAATTTGAAAATTGATTTGCTGTTGATAGTGAATATTTGGGAATCGATTTGAAAATCATATATTAGTTGATATTTGGAAATCTAAATTCACAATGAGAATTTGTAAAAGAAAGGGAAATTTTTTTTAGAAATAAATATTGTTTATTTTTGAAAGTTTGGAAAGGAATATACGGATTTGGAACGTAAATTTAAAGTAAATCCAGAAGGATTTACAAATTGATTTGAATGAACCATTTTAGAATGGAAGGTGTACTTTCCCTGGAAAGCCGAGTACGTTTTCAATATAGTCTATAAATATGAAATTGAAGTTGTGAAGATGGTTTTAAGGAAAGATTATTTTGGAGAAATTATTTACTTGGGTTATTTTGAAAATCTTTAAAATAAAGATTTATTTTAATTTATTATAGAAGTGATTATTTAAAGTTTTAATTGATATTTGTTTTAGAAAATGGAAATTTAAATAGTTATATCCTATCTACTAATTTTATTTTAAAATAAGTTTGGACTTGAATTTTTATATGAGATTTTAATATAATATCTTTATAACTAATGTTTTAAATAAAGTGTTTTAAAATAGTTTTTATTCTGAATGTTCCAAGTATATATGTTTGGATAAGTAATTTAAATTATTTCAAAGCATTTGAACTCGACAGATTTTCAGTGGAAATAAATATTTGAAAATGTATTCCGCATAAGGAAAAGTGATTGAAATTTGTTTTCAAACTATTGAAAAGTGGAAAGTAATTTGAAATTTGTTTTCAAATGGTTGAAGTGTGAAATATATCTTGCGAAGATATTTTGAAAATAAATAATTGGGGAAAATTATTTAAATCTAGTAATTGTTGTGAATGTTGATTGATAGATAAGTAACCGACTATCAATATTTGCTTTTAGTGGCATTTGAATTTCGATGCGACCGAGGGTCGGATTCCAAGTGGATTTCTGAAAACCACATCGAACCTTTGTGATTGTGATGGATCTTTTATTTAAAAGATCAAAGTGGAAATTTTGTTATGATTTGTTGAAATCTGAATGTAACACTTATTTTTTTTAAAATAAGCGCCCATTATTCGGATTAGCCGGGAGAGGACTTTGTGTCATATAACCCATTCGGAATAATGATACGACGTATCGGAATTGCATTTGAAGATGGTGTTGAAACCAAGTATTTTCAAAAGCGAAAGGATTACCTGTCGAATGTCTCTGCACCGGGTTGCTCCGGTATAGAGATTTTATCACCCTTTGTGATGGGGACTCCGGACGTGATTAGTGAATATCCGGATTTGCAAGGGCTTCTTTGAAGTGCCTTCGGTTCCGTTCGATCCCGGAATGGACTTGTATGGATGTGTGTTTGACGTTACACTTTGAGATGTAAAGATGGTTTCTATCAAATACATTTCCGTTGGTGGCGGAGAATTTATTCTCTTAGCTTAACACCCTTCTCTGAGACGTACGAGCTCAGAGGTTATGTAGTTAATGGTTACTAGTGATACATTCCCAAATTGGTAATGTGGCATACGAAGTGTTGCTTATTATTTGTTGATCAAAGCATGACTTTGTGAAAAGTGTAGCTTTGTGGATGAAACTTCATCGGACCTCACACCCCAGAAATGGTCGAAACAGGAAAGATGCGGCAAGGTTATGAGGGTCGCGCCCTTTAGGGTATCTCATTTCCTTCTGGAAAAAGGTGGTATCATGGTATGGAGCCCAGATACTTAACATGTGTGGTCACTGCAAATCTATTACTTTGTGACTTCTTTGTGGTTGTTGGATTAGAGGTACCTCGGATAAAGGTCCCAAAGGACCGAGGGATGGCATACTCGAGTAGTAGTTACCTAGTTACAGAGTTAACCCGGTCTTATGTTGGCAGAGATCCGCGTAGGATCTCGGGGCGTCCATCCAGAGGCGTACCTATGTGGCAGTAGGAAATTCCTTAGCCTGACCATTTGTTGGAAATCCAAAGAAACAATACGCGTCCTGTATGGTTTTAGTTGTATAACCTGCCATGGAATATGGGTGTAACCTACTATTGAACATGGTAGCTATAGTAGGCATAAGTGCGAAATGCCTATGCTGGCTAAGATTAATATTATACTTTCGAAATGTTTTCCAGACTATGCACTAATACTAATAATATCAAAGGATTTTGTGTATTAAGCCTGTTTGACTATCATAAGGAGAAATATCTTCCAATTCTGCGTTTGCATTGTGTGTGTGGCGGGAGGCCTTATAGTAGTTTCATTTTCAAAAAAAAAGCATAAAGGATTTCTTTTCCTTTCTTTGCGGAAATAACTGTTTTTAAGATCTCACACCAGTCCCATGACCGACCTGGAGTTTATTGTTCTCTTTCTAAACTCTGGGTGCCCATAATTTTCCACACGGGCAGCCTAGAGTCAGGTTATCATTATTCTGGAGCGAAGTCGAAAAAGAGATGTTGTGGAGATCAGGAGCAAGCTGGATGGCGAAGCGTATCTCCAGTATATGTTATATTCTTTTCCACTGTTTGTTGTTGTAACACTTTGATAATGTAATGTGATGTAATGTAATAACTGACATAGTTCTTTGTTTTAAAGATATTCGGTTATCTATTATATTTGTTCTGCCACGATATGTGAGATTCTGTTTATTGTTTTTGTTCTTCTTCTATCTTCTTCTTCTTCTACCTCTTTCTTCTTTAACCCTAACGGTTCAGTTTTTCGACATTCGACTGTGCGGCATTTAATACAGTGGACATATTAGTGTCGACTTTAGGGCGTCGAAAAATTGGGTCATTACATTTACCGTTTCAAAAAATAGATACATGTTTAAATGGTTGCATTTTGTTTTGGAAAGAAGATATCAATCTTAGAAATCGTAAAATATGGAATCAGGAAAGGTACAAACCAAGAAAGAAGAAAACAAAAGAAGTCTCGTATAAACATATGCATTATTTACCTATTACTCCTAAGCTTCAAAGGTTATATGCATCTTCTATAACCACGCATCATATGAGATGGCACAGTATTAGAACACAGGAAGAAGGTACGTTAATACACCTAGCTGATGGGGAAGCATGGAAGCATTTTGATCATAAATAACCCGATTTTGCAGCGGAGAGCCATAATGTTTAATTTGTTTATGTACGAATGGATGTTCACTATTTTCTCAATTTGGTTCTAAATATTCATCTTTGCCTATAATCCTTACACCTTATAACTTATCTTCATGGATGTGTAAGAAAACTTCATATGTGTTTCTCACAATTATCGTCATTGGCCTTGACGATCCGACACAAGGAATCGATGTTTATTTACAGCCGTTGATTGAAGAGTTGAAAACACTGTGGTAGGAAAGAGTTGAAAATTATGACATCTCAGAAAAAATAATTTTTGTATGTTTGCTTCATTGTTGTAGACTATTACCGATTTTCCTGCGTATGCAATGCTTTCAGGTTGGAGTACGGCCGATCGCCTAGCTTGTCCTTATTACATGGAGGAAAAACGAGTATTTTCTTTACCGCATGGAAGAAAAATTTCATGGCTTGATTTTCATCGTTGTTTTTTCCATATTAATCATCCTTTTAAAAGAGATAAAGAAAACTTTACAACTAATAGGCTTGAGCCCTTAAAACCACCAATGGTTTGGTCAAGTGAAGATATATATGAAATTGTAAAGGATTTTCCAAGGATACATGAAACTGGAGATCAAACTAAAATTCAAGGTAAATCAACGATTCATAATTGGTGCAAACAAAGTATATTTTGAGAGTTGCCTTATTGGAAAATCTACTACTTCGTCATAATATTGATGTGATGCACAACGAGAAAAATGTGTTTGATGACGTTTTTAATAAAATTTTGAATGTTAAGGGAAAGACGAAGGATAATTTGAAACCAAGACGTGATATTGAAGTAGTATGTAATTGCCCTGAGCTTCATATCAAGCCAAATGAGACAAAAAAAACCAAAAGCATGATACGAGCTAGACAATAACCAAGTTAAAATACTTTTAAAATGGGTGGAAGGATTAAGATTTCCTGATGATATTTCTTTCAATATTGGTAGATGTGTCGACTATTAGAACAACAGACTTCGTGGAATGAAAAGCCATGATTGTCATATTATGATGGAAAATTTGTTACTAGTTGCTTTTAAAGAACTGTTGCCCGTAAAAGTTTGGACGGTTGTAACAGAACTTAGTTTGTTTTATAAGGAGATTTGTTCCACGACGTTAAAAGTTGATCATCTACATAAACGTGAGGAAGAAATCCCTATACTGCTCTAAAAACTAGAGAAAATATTTCCTCCAGTTTTATTTAATGTAATGGAGCATTTACCTATTCATTTCCATCTGAAGCACGTCTTCGACGACCTGTGCAATATGGATGTATCCATTTGAGATGTATTAATGTTTAGTACATTAAATATTAGTATAATTACATGTATAAATAAATTTCAATCCGGAATAATTCTTAATAGATACTTAAATCGTCTAAAGAAAAAGTGAGACAGAAAGCACAAGTTGAAGGTTCGATTTGCAAATCATATATCGAAGAAGAAGCTTCGTTTTTTATCTCATTATTTTAGTAATCATGTGAACTTATCGTTTGAAAGTGCTACGCGTAATGATGAAGGCATTGATTAAGATGATTGTCAAGCGACTTTATCTATTTTTTAAAAACATAGCCGACTTGCTGGTATATGTGGAATTACGGTTGGACAATAGAGATAACCATATAACACACACATATATTCTTCCCAGTTGTACTGGAATTGCACCAATTGTTAGGTAATATACATATATTCTTCTTCATGCATTATATCATCTACATATGTGTAAATGAAAGTCTACAAGGTGGATCGTGTAGTGTATATGCAAATATATGTGACAAAATATATGATGCAGCTAAAATAATATTAATCTAAGTAAATATAGAATAAGCGAATTTTATACTGGTTCGGACCTCCCGTCCTACGTCCAGTCCCGAAGCTCCCCTTCGGAATTCGACTATCAAAAACCCTTGCTTCGCCCGAAGGAATAGGCTTAGTTACAATGAGTTGTTCTTGTCAAATGTGTGTTCTAATATAACACGATATGTTTGACTAATTAGTACAATTTCTTCCAATATATTCTAAGGAATATTTTCTATGAAGAACTGAGTATAGGGAAGAGTGAATACAGGTAGAGATTGCCAAAATGCAGTGATCAAGAATATAGAATAGATTATAGAATTAGAAAGCGCAAGTAAGTGAAGTAAGTATTTGTTCTCTTGATTCTTGATGCTATATATAGTGGTAGATAGGTATCTTGAGTAGTTACATCCATTAATGAATCCTCTAAGGTTGCTTTTGTTGATAGTGAAGAATTGTGGCGAAGAGAAGCGGAGATGTCCATTCACATGTGGCAGCTGCAGTTTATTTCTGAAGTTCGAGTTTGAATTCAGACGTCTGGTATTTGTTGCAGTTGTCTGATACTATATTTTTTGAATACAGTAGAGGATCAGACGTATGAGTGCTATTACCATACGTCTGATATGGTGCATGTCAGTTTTTGTGCATCCATTGTTTTACTTCCTTATACCTATCGACTTGTAATCTCTTGTAATATTCTTTGAGCCTCATTCTTGTCTTTCTAGTGATGTTGTTCTAGCAAGTACCTATATATATAAATATATATGTATATTCAATTTCCATTGTATAGTTGTTGTCATCGAAACCGTAGATTGGATTTCCTAACATTCTTCCCCTTTTTGATGATGACAACTATACAATGTACTTAAATATAATTTTATAAATCTCCCCCTAAATATGTGCTTACCATTATTTTTTTCTTTCCCTTTTTGATGATGACAACTATACAATGTACTTAGATATAATTTTATAAATCTCCCCCTGAATATATGCTTACCATTATTTCTCCCCCTTTGGCATTATCAAAAAGCATTAATACAAGAATATGTATGATATAATCAATAATCATGCCATTAGATAGTATGTACAGATTAATAAATAAAAAAATCCAACCGCCGTTTTATTGAAGTTAGCAATATATCGTGTGTAATTTTTATTTAATCTTAATTTAGATAGCGTGTACATACTATTAATCAGGAATATTTACCAACCGCCGGAAGGTTACAATATATCAATTTACTAAATTATTATGAATAGACGAAAGGTAACTAATTACTATAAGTAACAAGCCAAAGAATTTTTATAACCATTAAACATAGTGATTACATGCATAGATTTTTGATTCCATTACAATACAAAAGATGGAACCTATAAAATATCTAAGAATTTTTGGGGGAAGCTTTGGCTTGATCATCTCCTTCATCTTCATTCTTGGTAGAACTAACTTGTATTCTAAGAGATTTTGGAGTATGTTCTAGAGGTTTTTTTCCTCTTCAAAAAGTTTAGAATGCTTTGAAGAAGGAGGAGAAGGCGTTGGAGTTGGCCAATCTTCCAAAGGTGGTGTAGGGCCACGGACTGGTGTAGGGCCATGGACTCATTGGAGAACCTCTTTTAGAACAGATAATGTTGTTGAAAGCGATGTTTCAACTATGGCTAGGCGAGAAACAAATGTTGTTTATGTAACGACCCAGAATTTTTAGAAATTAAAATTTGAATATTTAATTAATTTTAAATATTAATGAGTGAATTTATAAGTCGAATAAATTTTTATTTGAATTATTGAATTTAATTGGATTATTAAATCGATAATTTAATACGTTAAATTATGGAAATAATTAAAAATTGAGTTAAATATGATTGTAAATGATTTGTAAAATTTTATTTTATCATATGGGAGTTAGAAAGATATTTTAGAACTTTTAAAATCGAATTAAAAGTTAAATTGTGAAAATTGAATATTTTAATAATTTAATCGACTAGTAAAAATAGTCAATTTTTGAACAGTCTCAGAATTGAACGAAACCAGTTCCATTGGATCCGTAATAGTTAGTTTTTATCGGATTTCAAATTTCGTGTCAATCGGAGTTACCGTTTGATCGTGGCAGCTCGAAACGCATCGATTTATTTTTAATTTAAATTTGGCGAGCTAAAATAGCCATTTTTCAAAAAGTCTCGGATTTCGACGAAACCAGTTTCATCGGATCCGTAATGTGATATTATTGTAAGGTTTCAAATTTCAAGTCAATTGGATTTACCGTTTGTCCGGTACAAATTAAAAAGGCTAGAAATCGACTTAAATCGGTTTAATTTAAATTGAGCGTTTACAGCCATAACTCGCACAGATGTCCGAATTAGCTTCCGAAACCTGTTCCATTGTGTCCGGAACGTGGGGTAAACCCTAGAAACGCTGGTTACGGCGCGTAAATCGGAGTTCGGAATTTCCGGGATGAATAGTGTTTTGACGGTTTCCTATAAATACACCTTCACTCTAAAATAAAAAAATAAAAAAAGAAATCTAAACCCTAATTACAACTGCAGCCGCCACCTCCTTTTCAACGGCCAGAAATGCTCCCATCTTCATCCCCAAAAATCTCCAAATCCATGCATCGATTGCAAAATCTTTCAACTACAAAATCGAAGAGCATTGCGAGAGCTTTAAATCCGTACGGTGGAGTTCGTTGTTATCGACCATAGGCCGAGTTATTGGGCTGCGTTCGACCCTACTTGCGCACGCGTTTCTATGCAGTATAGGGGGCCGAGTTCACCACTGTTCAGGCCGAGCATGGAGGTTGGGGAGGCGCACGTAGTGATAGTTCCTGATCGAATTCAAGTCGAGTGTTGGAGTTGCTAAAATTAAACCCTAAGTTGCTAATGGGTTGCGTGTATATCCTGTAGAGGAAGAAACGTGAATGAAGGGAGGAGAGAAAGATGCACACGGGCCTGATGAAGGGGGGGTTTGAAATCAACGGCCATGATCTTGCTAGGTTATAAATTTTATATTTATGTTGTTGATTTGTTTATATAAATTCGAGTAAACTTCAAAAATTCATAACTTTTTCATACGAGGTCGAAAACGCGCGAAACCAGTTGCGTTGGAATCGTATGGACGAGCACTACGCGATTGAGTTGGTTTGGAGTCGTTTGGAGTTAGTGAGAATTTTGGGTAAAATTAAACGTCCGTTTAATTTTATTCGAAATAAATCGCTAAAACGGAAATAAAACCAAGGTGAGAACTTCTCACTCAATCGAATTAGTTTCGATTTTATTTTAAATAGTTAGATTTAAAATATTTGAATGCATGTTTGAATGATGATTGTTATCTATTGATTGTTAAAATAGACATTATACGCCGTTAGTAAGCGGATGTTATTTATTAAAAACATATACCGCGAATATTTCATAAACAGTGAAATTGGTATTATAAATAATATCAATATATATATATTGGCATATGTATATATTGGAGTTATTGATTTCCCGCATTTTTTGTTTAGCGGATGAGACCCTATTACGCCGTTATTAAGCGGATAATATTTAATAAGAACATGTACCGCGATAATTTCGTACTGGAGCGAAATTGGTATTGTGCTAATGTTTTTGGATGCAGGAAAACAGGTTGGAGGGATCCAACTGGATTCCTCAACAGTATTTATTTGATTATGGATATTTTGATATTCGTTGATTATCATATACGATATGTGATATTGTTGTTGTCGTGATTAACTATTTGGTGTGTAGCATCATTGGACCAAATTTGGGATTTTAAAATGATTATAAAGTGATTTTTGAAAATATAAAATATTTTTGGAATTGATCCATTTTAAATAAATAAACGTTATAAATTTTAATGTTATAAAAATTATGATTTTTGAGAAATATAGTTAAAAACTGATTTTTGAGAATATGATGCTAATGATTTTATAAAATAGTTTAATTGGGATTTTAGAATTTATTGTGAAAAGTTTAAATATAGGATTTATAAAATTTAATTATTTTATGAATCAAAATGGTGAAATAATAAAGGAATTTGAAGACGTTTTAAAAGAATAATATAAATTGATTTATATTAAGAGATTTATAAATGGATATTTATAAATTGAAATATGGACATTATAAAACGAGTTTTTATAAGTGTTTGAGTGAAGTGAAAATGAATTTCATAATTGAATGGAATTTATAGAATTTTAAACGGTAAAGTTATAAATGGAATTTTATAAACAGTAGGTTTACAAAATTTATAAAGTTATTGAAAGGACGAATTTTGGATAAATAAATGAATCTTATAAGTTATAAGATTTATGATTTGGAAAGTCTTTGAAGGAACGATTTTGTAAAATGATCGTTTTATAAGCATTTGACTTATAGTATGAACTTTTAGTTTATAACTGAGTTATAAACTGGAATAGGTTAATAAAAGAATTTATAAAAAGGAAGTTTTTATAAATAAATAGAAATGGAATTTATAAACGTTGTTTTATAAATTCGCAAATGACTTATTTTGACAAGAAAATTTGTTGAAACCTATTAATGGAGTTATATTCACATTTTTGAATAGTGAATAAATCCTTTGAATTAAAATGAATAAAAGGATGAAATTGTTAATGAAGTATATTCACGTTTTTGAATAGTGAATAATATGTTAAAGAAATTGTTTTGAATGTGATATTTGAAATAGAGTTAAAACGATCTAACGATGTTTTAAAATGTGTTGAGATTCGAAACCATAGATTTCAACATTTATTGTTGAAATAGACGTTTTCGAGAAATAGAAGGAAATAGTGGACTATAACACTGTTGTTATAGTAAATGATTTCCGAAAGGAAATGTTTTGCATAGTATTGGGATTTATATATCAATTTTAATTTCGAATCCCTATACTAGTGATTTTTGAGTCGTCGTAACGATGTTTTACGCAACATTCGTTTTGACCCAAATAAATATGTTTAAGTGAATGATTTCCTTAATAGAATGAAATATATACTTAATTCGATTTAAGTATATTGAATATTTTCCAAGTGTAGAAAATAAAAAGATTTGTGAATTACTTATGAATAAATAAGTATGGAAATGTTTTCCAATATGAAGTGAATAATTAAAATTTATCTTTTTGAAGATAAATTGAAATGGATAATTGAAATGATATGCATGGATATTTTGAAATATAAATTCATTATGGAATTTATAAATAGAAAGTGGAATTTGTATGAAAATAAATATTGATTTATTTTTGAAGTATTGCAATTATATATCTAGTGAAGATATTTTGGAAAATAAATAATTTGGAAAATTATTTGGAAACTGGTGATGTGTGCATGTCCAGTGATAGTTCAATAACCGACTATCAATATTTCCCTTTGAATGGGTAATTGATGTGATTTGTTTGAATGTGAATGCTACACTTATTTTTGAATAAGCGCTCACTATTCGGGTTAACCGGGAAAGGACCATGGGGTCGTATAACCCATTCCGAATATGTGATACGTCGTTGTGAATTGCATTGAAGATCGGTGTTGAAGACCCGGTATTTGCGAGAGCGATAGGATGACCTGTCGATTTACTCTGCACCGAGTTGCTCCGGTATAGAGTTCTCCATATGTGATGGTGAATCCGATCAGGATTGTGAATATCCGGATTGCAAGGACTTCTTTGTAAGTGCCTTCGGTTTTGTTCGATCCCGGAACAAACTTGTATGGATTGTATGTCTGACATTACAAGTTGAGATATAAAGCCGATTTCTTTAAAATATATTTCTGTTGGTGGCGAAGAATTTATTCTTTTAGCTTAACACCCTTCTCTGAGACGTACGAGCTCAGAGGTTATGTAGTTGAATGTTATCAGCGATATATTCCCAATTTGGTAATGTGATATGCTGAGTGATGCTGAAATGATCATTGTGTTGATTATTGTGATAGGATCGTTTATTTGATCGTCTATCTTGGTGATCATTGTGTTGATCATTTGTTGACCCAAAGCATGGCTTTTGTATAAAGTATGTTTTTGTGGACGTGACTTCGTCGAACCTCACACCCCGGAAATGGTCAAAACAGGAAAGATGCGGCAAGGTTATGAGGGGTAGCACCCTTTAGGGTATGTACGTTTCCTTCTGGATAGAGGTGGTATCATGGTATGGAGCCCAGATATTTAACCTATGTGGTTACTACGAATTTATTACTTTGTGGTTGTTGGTTTTCGGGATCCCGTGAGAAAGGTCGTTTACGATCGGGGAATGGCGTGCTCGTGTCAGTAGTTACCCAGTTAGGGGTAACCCGGCCTTGTGTTGGCAGAGTTCCGGTTTGGTTCTCGGGGATGTCTTTCCAGAGGCATTCTCATGTGGCAATGGGAAGTTCCTTGGCCTGACCATTTGTTGGAAATCCAATTCCCAATACGAAACTTGTACGGTATTAGTTGTAGAACCTGCTATTCACTTATGGTGGTCACCACTGTTTGGATGGTAGCTATAGTAGACATAGTGCGAAATGTCTATGTTGGCTAAGATTTATATTCTACTTTCGAAATGAATTTCTTCTACACTATGCACTAATAATAATATGAAATGTTCTTTTAAATGCGTATCAAGCATCTTTGACTATCATAAGGAGAAATCTCCTCCGATTCTGCGTTTGCATTGTGTGTGTGTGCGGGAGGCCTTATGGTCGTCTCATTTTTAAAAGCATTGCGAATTGAAGTAAAAATATTCTTCTATTTTTGATTTTTAAAGATAAATAAACTGTTTTAAGTTCTCACACCAGTCACATGACTGACTTGGAGTTTATTGTTTTCCTTCCTAAACTCTGGGTGCCCACCAATTTTCACACGGGCAGTCAAGAGTAAGGTTTATCAGGATATTCTGGATATTCTGGAATTGCTGGAGGCAAGCTGGATGGCATGGCGTATTACTAGTTTATATAGTATTCCTTTTTCCGCTGCACTATTTGTTGTTGTTGTTGTATACTCTGATGATATGATGTAATGAAATGAAATGTATAAAATGTAATAACTGATATAGTTCTTTGTTTAAAGATTATTCATTTATTATTATATGTTGTTCCGCTGCGAATTGTGAGATTCTGATGTTGTTCTGTTGTTTTCTGTTCCGTCCTATTTTCTTCTATTTTCTTTTTCCTCTATTCCCTTCTCTCTATTTTAAAATTTTCTATCTTCTTTTCCCTATCTAAATTTTCTATCTTATGTTTTCTCTTCCCTCTATTATCTATTTTCTTCTTCTTTCTTCTTTTTCTCTCTTTTTCTTTTCTTAAGTTCTTTTTAAAACCCATAACTATTCGGTTTTTCGGCAACGAAAAATCGCGTACGTTACAGTTTAGAAGCTATCGATATGCTTAGCCAATAATATTTGATTTCTTGATAAGATAAGTAGATTTTGGAGAGTTAAATCTCGAATGCTTTCATTTGGATTAGTTTCAGTGTGATTTCCAAAATGTCATCTTGGTCTGGATAGTCAAAAGGTGTGGGAGGAGGAGGAGTATGTTCGTGATGTTGTTCTTCTTCTTGTGATGGTTTTGGTGGTTATTGTTGGGGTTGATGCTTAGCTTGTCTAGCTTGTTGACGACGTTGCGTCCATTCTTCAAATGAAATAAAATTCGAGGGATTTCTAGTAAGTGCATAAGAGAGAAGAATTTTGTAGAGGCGTAGTTGGGGGCAATCTCCTCAAAAGTCGATAAATATGATGTAATGTTGTGGGCTTGCAGAAAGCGCATGATATAGGTAGGGTAAATGATTGATGGATGTGATCGAGCCCAATAATGTTTAAGCTCGTCAAATATGAATTTCGTCCAATTTACACTTGTACCACTAAAGATAGCATGTAGAGCTTTGTGCTCCAATTCTGTTATTTGCTCATGGCTGCCAAGTCGAGGAATGATTGTGTTGATAATCATCCTAGTGAGTAGTTTTTCCTTAGGTCGTAAGTATTTTGAAGCAAATCATGGCATTTCATCTTTCCAAATTTGGTGGGTAATATTATTTCTTGGTTTGTGGCGCATATCCGGGATGTCAAACATATCTTCTCCGGAGTTGGAACAACCTAGAGTACGGCCTATAATTCTCGGAGTAAGTCGAATAGTGTTGCCGTAAACACTCAACCAAAGCCAATTATCATCATTATCGGTATTCCATACGGCAATGCTATATAGATTAGCGTAGAAAAGGAATATTGCAAGCTGATCGATTTGGACACTATTCGAATTGAAGGAAATCAACTTTTGTAACCCAACAATTTCACACATCTAATCCAAATCATACATAGGGAATTTAAGCAAATTATAGAAGTGACCTGTGTGTAGCTTTTTCTTCTAGATATATTCATATCTTTTGATAGAATGCGGTACTCGATTCATCCACTTCTCAATCCGATCATCATAGCATACTTATGGGTTAGAGGATGTAGCTTGTTCTTGCTTTCTCTTAGAAACTTTAGGGTTTCTAGTTTTGGGTGCCATGAAATCGAGGAAAATTAAGGAGATAGTGATTTGGAGAATTAGGGTTTTGGATTTGAAAGAGGAAACAAAATGAAATGTGAACTGAAAATTTGGAAAAAAACAGTCGTTTTAAGGTCATGAATAGGTGTCGATTGAATTTTAGACATCTGTGAAGTGAATCAGACGTCTGATTTAACCCTAGTTTGAAGGCTGTAAACATTGTCAGACGTCTTTGTGTTATTAGCAGACGTCTGGAATAGGTAGAATTGTAACGAAAAGAGAATTTTGTTAGACGTCTGAATATAATGTCAAACGTCTGAAAATGGCCTAATTTTTATGTTAAGAAGGCAGAGGTTTTGTTCAGATGTCTGGTCACAACTTAAACGTTTGAAATAGACCATTTTCTATTTTGTATAAGGCAGAGACAATTTTCAGACGTCTGGTTGTTTATATCAGACGTCTCATATATGCACAGGATTAAAAAATGGTGTGATACAAGGGTGTTGGACATCTAATGGCATTGATCAAACGTCTGAAATCTCCGGTATGTCTAAAAATAGTCTTATTTTGAAAGGTTTTGCTTGATTTTCGAGGGATCGATTTTATTGAAACATAATATTATTATTTTTGAAAATAAATAAAAATATAATTAGATGAAAATACAATGAAAATAAAAAAAAATTATTTAGATGAAGTGGAGCATTGCGATCTTCAAATTTGCTATCCTTCCATGGCTTGAGTGGACTAAATATTTTCACGTTCGTTGGTTTTTGGGGAACCAGAGAATTGCCTAGGTGGAGGATCCCAAGGTGTGGGATAAGAGGCAGAAGGATCTAGAGGATTACAAGGAATCTGAAGTGGTTCATGTACATCATTTTTTCGTCAATTGCAAAATTTGATTGCTACTTGCTCCAGAAAACTCAGTCGTCTCGCAGTGACTTTTTGTTCGAAGTATAATTCTCGTTGTAAATCAATTTATTGCTTTTAGTAATAATGTATATCACTGATTTTCTCCTTGGTGTTAGGAGAGACAAATAGAGATCATTTGGACCGTTTTTTATCGGGAATGAATCTCGTGTGGTAGGATGACCACTTATAGGTTGGCTCTTGACCTGGTGTAGGAGTAGGAAGTCGATGAGGGGTACCCGCTGAACTATCCGAGGTTGATGTTGAAAAAGAGAGGTGAGAGTTGTCGGAAGACATGTTTTTGTTTTGCTTTTGTTTGTTTTAAAAGGAACCAATATAAAAGTTTTGCCATAGTCGATTCCTTCTTCTTGATTATAACCCTGAGCGACTAAACGTGCTTTATTCTTAACTATATTTCTGTTTTCATCTACTTTGTTTTTAAGTACCTATTTTGTTCGCATAACCGATTGATTTTCTAGTCTTGGTACCAAATATTGTTACGTTTAAATTGATTTAATTTTGTTGCATGGCTATTATCCAAAAATCATCGTTTGAAG
The DNA here is from genome assembly GCA_030765085.1 of Allium cepa. NCBI lineage: Eukaryota > Viridiplantae > Streptophyta > Magnoliopsida > Asparagales > Amaryllidaceae > Allium > Allium cepa. Next base: position 725,576,308 of record CM060943.1, read on the forward strand.
CTTCATTATAATTCTTTGGTTCAAAATTTGACACAAATGCAATATGACTTGTTTGGTTAAGTTGACGTCTAGTTACTCTAGAATTAAGATCCCCAATGATATTATCTTTAGGATGATCTTTAAGAATTCTACAGGGTGACACTAGACTATTATTTTATGCATTTGTCTCATTATTAGAGAGTTTGTTGTATTTGTTATAGGAGTAGTTTCTTCATCGTCATTAGTATAATTGTTAAGGAAATTTTCATCAAATGAAACATGTAAACTTTCTTCAATTTTGCTAGTATGTTTATTAAAAATTCTATATGCCTTGCTACGATCCGAATATCCAACAAAGATTCCTTCATCGGCCTTCGAGTCGAATTTTCCTAAATTATCTTTTGTATTTAATATAAAACATTTGATCCGAAAGTTTTAAAGTATGATACTTTAGGTTTTCTTCCAAAAAACATTTCAAAGCACGTATGTTTAGTCATAGGTCGTATGGTTACTCGATTCAAAGCATAACAAGACGTAGCAATAGCTTCAGCCCAAAAAATTTTTGGTAAACCACTACTATTTAGTAGTGTTCATGCACATTCTTGTAACGTACGATTTTTTCTTTCTACTACACCATTTTGTTGTGGTGTGTGGGAAAAAGAGAAATTATGACTTAAGCCCTTTTTATTACAAAACTTAGTAAAAAGATCATTTTTGAATTTTCCACAGCGATCACTTCGAATATTCTTAATTTTCAAATCCATTTGATTTTTAATTTTTTTTTAATTTTTTTTAAACATACCAAAAGTAGGTGTCTCTTTTATGTTTTTGAAAATAAGGTCCATGTATATCTTGAAAAATCATCAACTATTTTGAAAACATATTTGTTGTGATTTATTAATTGTATTTGAGTTGGACCAAATAAATCTAAATGTAATAATTCTAACTGTTGTTTTGTAGAAATATTATTTTTAGATTTAAAAGAGCTTTTCTTTAGTTTATCGATTTGAAAAATGTCACATAAATTTTCTACTTTATAATTTATTTTAGGTAAACCTCTAACTAGCTCATATTTTGCTAATTTATTAATATATTTAAAATTAATATGATAGAATCGTTTATGCCACAACCATGGATCGTCATATTTGGCGGTTAAGCATAAGTTTGAATTTCGATTTATATTTATATTTAAGACATAAATATTTTTGTTTCTAAAACCCTCAATGTAAGTCGTTTGTTATTGTCGAAAATATTACATCTATCTTTTTCGAAATTAATTTGAAAACCTTTATCGCATAATTGACTAACGCTAAGTAGGTTGTGTTTTAAATTTTCTACTGACAAAACATTTGTAATAATAAAAGAGTTAGAAATACCAAAGTTGAGGACTTCTTCGATGCCAACGACGTATCCTTTTGAGTTATCTCCAAAATTTACCGTTCCACCATCGATATATGTTATATTTGATAGCATTTTTGCATTTCCGCTCATATGCTTGGAGTTTCCACTATCAAGTATTCATTTCTCCTTTTTATTTATTTTGGGAAAGATAAAAATGACTTAATTGGTACCCATATACATTGTTTGGGTCTTAAATGTTAGGAGGAGAAGGTAGCCACATCCAAGAAGGTTTGGTACCTTTATGAACATAATTTTTATTATAGACAACATTATCTAGAAAATTATTAATATGTTTTTGTCTAATCAAATTATAATTTATCTTAGGAATCCAAATTTTTATGTTTTTGGTATTCGTATTAGAGTTAGGTGTTCTTTTAGTCTTTTGATAAGTAAAACTATACTTCTTAATATTATTCCCTTTTTGTTTAGGAATATTTTAAATTTCTATTCCATTTCTATTACCTGAAGGTTTTAAAGTTTTGATAAGATTTTCCAAATTTTGTTTTTCTTTATTAAATTTTGAAACATTATTTGTAATTTTATCTAGTTTTTCTTTTAATTCAAAAGTTTTCAATTTTCAATGTTTCTATATTACTTTTCAAGTTGATATTTTCTTTTAACAAGTTATCCTTTTCTAGTTTAACTTTTCCAAAATCAATAGATATAGTATCATATTCGACTAAACTACTTATATTTTTTTCTTGAGATAATTCTAGTTCCTCCTCTAAAATAATTTTTTTCATCTTTTAACATTCCTGTTTCAAGTTCTAATCGATTTATTTTGGCTATGTGTTCTTCATTCAATTTTTTAATTTGTCTGAATTTATCATCTAATTCCATGCTAAGCTCTAATAATCCTTCATAGCTAAGTTCGGGACATACCTCATTAGTTTGTGCCATAAAAATACATTAGCTTGTTCTCTGTCACTATCGATGTCACTATCTGATGATGATGAAGATTCCGAGTCAACCCATGTTACTTTGAAAGCTTTCTTATTTTTGAATTTTTCAAATTTGTTCTTTTTTTTATCATTGTTGACCTTGGGACAATCTTTCTTCATATGTCCAAATTGATCGCATTCATAGCATTTGATTGACGTTTGATTTATTGAGCATGATTTTCCTCCTTTCTGAAATTGGGTCGTTTTCCTAAACTTCATGAATTTGTTGTAGTTTTAGGCAATAAATATGATTTCCCACTCAGGAGTTAAAGAATTGAGTATTCTAGATACTAAATCAAAATTTGTGAATTTAACTCCTAGTGCCATTAAATCGTGTTGAGTAGTTTGGAATCTAGAGTACATGTCCATTGTAGATTCATTTTGTTTCATTTTAAATTATGAAAATTTAATTGCAAAATTAAAATTTTAGTTTGCTTAACTTTGTTCGTTCCTTCGTGTGTAACTTATAAGGTACGCCAAATATCATATGCAGTGTTACATAACATGACACGTGAAAATTCATTCCTATCTACTGAACAAAATAAAACTTTCATAGCTTTGGCACTATAAGGAGCTGCGGCTTTTTGTGCATCACTCCATGTGTTCATAGCAGTGTCGGTGTCACGACCCGTTCTTCTCGACCATCGAAAATCAACACAAATACGCTACTGTATAATATGTCGACGATCAAGTGCTGGGAAAAGGCAGATTGTTAAGGGAAAGAAAGAAGATAGAAGAAGAAGGAACTAAACACAAAGCAGAATCCCACAATCGCAGCGGAACAAAATATAATAGACAATAACAGATCTTTACACAAAAGAAACTATATCTATTTTATATACATCACCAGAGTAACACACAGATAAAACAACAGTTACCAGCCTGGCAGTTATAATAGCCTGCCCCACACTTGCTGGCAAATGAACAATCACAGCAGTGGAAATAAACTAGTACGGATAATACGTCTCGGACTCCATCTCGTCTCCTGAGCTCCACAGCACACTATCATGTATTCTATAATACTCGGTCTGACCCGAGCATTATAATAAAATAACACCTGAGTCATTCTGGAATATCAACGTGAGAAAAATACACTCAAACTTATTTATTAAAATTTCAAAAATCCTTTGAAAATCAAAGCATCTCGTAAGACCTCGCCACAAATAAACATGTCGGGTTTTTACCTTACGATAGCCAAAACATTTCTTACTAAAATCCTCTGATATTATAATAATGTCTCAATACAAATACTTATTCAAAATAGCCCAAATTGTTACATTTATTAAATTCCGACAATACTAGGTTCTACAATCAAAACCGTAAAGGCACATAGGGTGAATGGATTTCCAACGAATGACTAGGCACTGGGGTACCACCTATCACAGTATCTAGTCTAGATCAGCTTCCAAGGATCCACCCTAAATCCCATGCAACACAAGACCGAGACCGCCCCTTACTGGATAATCTCGAATAAGATCGACCCGTGGTTGAGATCAGCAACCACACAGCCGAAATAAAAGGGACATCTAGACAGGGATGATCTTACCCTAATGGGCGTGACCCACTTAGCCTTGCCGCATAACCCCTGATTTTCAGTCATTCCCGGTTGATGAGGCTCGAGGCTAAGCCTTACCTTTTTAGAACATTTCACTTAGAATGCTCACCGTCCTCCTGACGATGTTTTGAAAGCATTCATCCATACAAGTCCATTCCGGGTTCGAACGGAACTGAAGGCACTATTCCTACTACATCCATTTTGGAATAACCCTCAGGATTAGTAACGATTAGCCCTTGCACTTCACTGCTCCATCTTCGACTCCAAGCTCTTGTCTTCACCACGAAACGTACTTGTTGGGTCGAAGTGGTTTTCGGATCACAAATCTGATCCCGGTCTCTTCAAAACAACGTTTGCTATTTCCCAGTTAACTCAACCCTGGTTCTTTAGGAAATACACAGACGAAAATAAGATCGGAGTTCACCCCCTAATCGTCAGTGGACGGAATTCCTTACCAACGTCCTAGAAAAACGAATGAGTTTATACGTTCAGTATAGCACTTCGAATGGTAACTGTACCATATAATTCTCATACCTCTTCTAGATATTTCCAAAGTTATATTTGGGTATAGATTTGATAGTCAGTAATTTAACAATCAAATAAACAAACAATTCAACCAATTGTTTCATTTCCACTGAAAACATCAAGTTTCCTAAAACTTAGATTTTTATAATTTATATCACTTTTCTCAAAAAAAATACTTAAAATATTCAAAATAAAACTACTTTTAAATACTCTTTAATTTAAAATAATAGCCGAGAAATTCTATACAAAATTCCAAGTAAAATTTAAGCCATAAAATAAAAGTTTATATAAAGTATAAATATTAGAAAATTTCTTCAAAAACATAATGCCAGTTTAACCTTTAAAATAATTATTACTAAAATTAATTTGAATAGATTTACTTTAAAATTATAAAACAATTAAAAATAATAAATTTCTCTAAAACATTCTTTTTAAAACAAACTTTAAAACGTTAATTTGTACTTAAAAGCTATTTCGAAAACATACTTGGCTTTTTAGGAAATACACTTCCATTTCATATAGCCTATCTAATTCTTTATAAATCCTGCTCGATTTACACCAATTTAATTTACGTCCCAGTTCCGTAAATTTCTTCCAACGCTTTAAAAATAAAACCTTTTTATTTCTAAACATATTTCCCATTTCCTGGTAATCACTTTTCAAAATATATACTTAAGTTTTTTTTTAAATAAGGCCACTAGATTTGCTTAAATAAAAATAATACTTAAGAAATTTACAAGGTTTTTTGAGTAATTTAAACCAAGATTACCTTTTTAAATAAATTTATTAAATCAAATATTTATGTTAAAATTTCTTTTTGAAAACATAATACCAATTTACCATTAAAATAATTAAATACCATAATTACTTTAATAAATATATACTTTTCTCTTAAAAATAATTATAAATAATATTTTTACTAAAACATTCTAAATTTAAACACATTTTTAAACTTCTAGTTTATACTTTTAAAACTTTTCTTTGAAAACATACTTAATTTTCCATTCAACCAATTTCCTTATAAACCCAATTCATTTTATTTTTAAATATCAGATTATATTCATCCAACTATAATACTGCGTAACTAAATTTCCAAATCAATCTATCAGAGGATATCATAGTACAAATATGAAATATAATTAAAATATTTTGAGGAATCCAGTTGGATCCCTCCAACCCGTTTCCCTGTATCCACATATGTTAGCACAACAAATAAAATACCATATCCAGACTGGTAATAATATTCACATTCAACCAATCAATCAATCATTTAAATATTAACTATTTAATTTAAATGGAATTCTAGATGTGGGTGAGATTAACGCACATTGAGTTGGCGTTTCAATTTTAAATTAAATCGAGCCTGATCAATTTAATCTAAAATTTCCACTTGCTTCGATCGTCTCCAAATCTGTTGCAGCGCGTAGATCGCGTCGCTGCGATTCCGGCACTGCTAATTTCATCAAATTCTAATAATGCATGTCAAAGTTACGAATTATAAAGGTTGAATAAAATTTATAAACAAATTTTCTTTTTATTTTATTACCACATGAAATCGTGGCCATCTGTTAACAAAGAAAACCACGGCCACCGGTCTCTTCTTTCAAATGTTCGTTACTTAGGGTTTTACAAAACCCATGCCGCCGTACTTTGACCAAAAATCACGACCACTACACAAGTCTAAATCATAATCAGGGACCATCTCTACGAAGCCTAACTCACCCTCAACCCTCGATTAGGAGATCGTCGAACTCGAACTCGCATAGCTTTAGAAAATAACATTCGAGCATGCAGTAACGGAACCAATTAACGCCACCAAACGGCAATTTCAAGCAAGATCCACCGTAGGATGCCTTAAGCTCCCATGCTCTTCGATCTTCCAGGTGGAAGTATTTGTTATAAGCTCACGGATTTGGAGAAAAGTGGAGAAGAAGGCAGGATGTTTTCCGCCATTGAACATTTCAAAGTGGCGGCCGAGAAGAAGGAGTTAGGGTTTCTCTAAAAACGTGTATATATAAACGTTTATAAATATTATTTTAATATTAAATTCACTTTTAAACAATATTTTCAAACGAACTCCGAATCAGAATTGCCGCCAGTCGATTATAAGGTTTTACCCGTATTCTGAACACAATGGAACGTGTTTCGGAGCCCAATTCAATCATATGTGGAAGATAGCTTTTTGAATCAATTTAAAATATTAAATTTTCGATCTTAGTTTCAACATATTTCTCACCCGTACGAGCAAATGGTAATTCCAAACGCTACAAAAGTTGAAAGCCGATAATAATACACTATTACGGATCCAATGGAACTTGTTTCGTCGAATTTCGAGACTGTGCCCTGGAAGGCTATTCTACCTCGTCGATTAAAATCGGGCGATTTTCAAAATCGTCGAAATCATTTAAAATCTCACTTTTAAAATTTTACTAACTTGATTATAAATCATATAGAAATTATATTCACATAAGAAATCATTCTGATTCAATTTAAATCAAAAATCTGATTATTTATACCAATAATATATATTAAATTCCACTATTAAATTAATATAAAAATTCTAAATTGAACCTATCGACTTTTGATTCCATCCAAAAGTACAATGTTATAATTCAAATCCATTTAGACTTAAAAATAAATTTTTAAAAACCATTTTCATATCTATATACAACCAGATTCACCGATTATCCCAATTTCAAATAAAAACAAATTATTATTTATCCAAATCCAATTGAATTGCCATATTTGAAATTTTACTAATCTTAATGATTTAACCAAAATTTTCTTATTTCAAATTAAATTATAGTTCACATTCAACATTTAAAATGAATTAATTGTTCAAAATTTAACGACCAAAATTCTGGGTCGTTACATTCCTCCTCTCTTATAAAAATTTCGTCCCCGAAATTTGTTAAGGTAGGAAAATGCTTCCAAAATCCATTAACTTACCAAAAATCCACTTAATTAAAAACCTACATTCACTTCTCAAAACATTTTAGCTTAATCTAAAACCAATTTATTTTATTTCAAACTAAAAAGCTTTGTTTTTCAACATTATTTCAAAAACAACTTTTCTATTTAACTAAATTTCCAAAACTTTCAAAAAAATTCTAACTTCCAAAAATTTTGAAATTTTTTGACCGCGTCTCCTTTGTACGGAGAGCATTTTACAATATCACAAATATGATAAATATATATACATCGACCCACATGGTAGGAAAACAAAATATATAACAATATATATCATTTCTTAATTTATTGTTTCCTAGGTGTACCTCACATTAGCGTTATTAAGCAAGCGGCTTATTATATATGCATTTATGCGCTCCAATTCTAACTGATTGCATCCCGTACCTGTACTTACTTAAACAAGCACATAAGTTTTCAATAATATGAAATTTTAACCATAATCCATTCATTTAACTAGCCAAACACATCAATTACAAATCTCAACAAATAAATTCCATAATCCTACATGTAAACCATATTTTATAAGCAATCATCAGGTTTCAACACTATTTTAATTTCCTTAATGAATCCCTATTTCATTTTGCTCCACTCAAAATGATTTACAACCAAGTTTACTATATTCAATTCATATTTACCGCGACCAACTTATATTCACTTCAATATGATTAACATGTGTCGTACTTACACAAATTTTCTTCTATTCAATTCCAAATTGATTCACACTCAATTTTATTTTCAATTTGATTTATTTGAATCTCTTTTATGATTCACTTTCATTTATATGCAAATCCAATTAATTAGATTTCAACCTATTCCAAATGATTCAAAAACCAATTTTATTTACTTCTTTTAATTCATTTACTTTTGTTTATGACAAAATGACTAATTTCTATGCAAATTTTATGTTATTCATGTAATTAACAATTACTAAGCTTATAGTCACTTTAAGTTAATTCCAACTTAATATTTTAATTTCATTCCATTCGGAATTATTCACAACCCAAACATTCTCATTTTCATCACATTATTAAATTAAATCTCTACTCTTACATTTCAATTTCATTATCCATATAGGTTCATTCAAGACCATTTCATAAAGCTTGACAATAATCATTTTATAATTTGCTTAATTTATCTCAACTCCATAATATCTCCATTTCTTCTTGCATCAAATTTTATTTTCATTTTAATTTGATTCTCATCCAATAAAATTCCAATCCATTTACAAATTTTAATTCAATTAGTTTACTACTCAATCCTTTTTAACTTTAATTCAACCTCTCAATTCATTTCTGAATTTATTTAATTAATAACATGTCCATTTTCAATTATCTTATACCCAAACTGAATTTATTTTCAGTTCGGACAATATCTATTTTGACCCAACCTCATTTCATTCACATCATATTTAATTCATTTACAATATATCGAATTTCATTTAATTTAGCTTACGCTAGTTTCATCTTCAAACTTTTCTCTTGAATTTAGTTGGGTGAGAATTTTTATTCATTCAATATCATTTCAACTTAATTAAATTTCTTTCATTTTTATCCTTTACCGATTTAATTCAAGTTCAACTAAAATTTATTTAGCTAACTTTAAATTCATTCAATATTACTTATAACATAACTAAATTTTGATTTTTAATTCAATCCAAATTCATCTCAATTTCATTTATTTAAGTTAAACCCAATTTGATCTAATTTTGTTTCTTAATCCAATTTAAAATTTGGATTTTCCATTCTTTTACCATAACACCCAACCATTTTATTTAGGTTTACAATTCCATTTCCTATTCATAAGTTCACCAACCTATTTATTTAAAATCTTATATTGCTCATTTGAGTCCATTTACATCTTATAATCACAATCCCAGATTATATATATATAACACTTAATAGCTTAAGGATATAAATTTTCATTACACAATTATAACCCACAATTATATAATCATTTTACATTCCAACTTTATATCCAATTTAATTCAATTCCAAATTTATTTAACTTATCTTGAGTTAATTCAAATATATTATATTCACTTCCATTTACTCAAGTTAAATTTTAATTCCAGGATTAAAATTTTCATTTTCCTTTCTTAATTATATCAACTTCACTTTATAAGTTCAATAGTTGATTTATCTTAAATTTTCGCATTATTTAAATACAATTTCCAGAATTCAATTGCCCGATTTTTATTTCAAAACCATTTTGAAATCAAAAATAACATATACCCACTTGGTATGTCAAATCAAACTTCCGAATTCCAAAACAACTTGTTTTTACCAAAAAAATTTCCCTTTTGAAATTTCTAAAACAACTTGTATACCCAACAAGTCCAAAAAAATATCATAACCAATCTCCACGGTAGCAATCCATTACTTTAAAAACTCGAAAATGAATACTGATGATGTGGCCATCATTATCAGGATTATTTTCCAGCGACTGAAGTGAGTTCAGTACTTCCTTACTACCACAAATTCCGTTTCAAAAACAATTTCTATTCAAAATATTTTCCCAAAATAATACTCCATCATTGCCTTCAAACATTTTGGAAAACATTTCAAACATTCCCAAGATTTTAAATTTTCAATCCTTTTGTTTAAATTCATTTAAAACCCTTTTCAAAATTTTCGGGATTTAAATTCTAGTTTAAATCAAATTTTAGTTATACTTATAGAATTCTATTTGGTAATAAACCATTTCAAATTTTAGATTCTTATTTGATTAAGATATCCATAACTAAACATCCAAATATATATATAATAATTTAGAAAATCATTTCTTTCATATCAAAATATAATTTTGGAAAAAATTATTTCATTTACCCATTTTAGAAAAACAATACTATGTCGGTTTATTTTGTTTAAGAGTTTAGAAACCCCTATCGATACGGTTGTACTTCCCATACCGACCAGAATTCATAAACACTCAACCGATAAGTCAACATAATATGAAAACAGCTTTTGTATTCCCTAATAAGTACGCGCTCATAGCTATTAATATACTCTACTCATTACAGAGTACTATTGACTCTTTTTAATGAGTAATTTCCCCACCAAAGCCTAGGTAATCGCTAACCTAAGCACCGATACCAACTGTCACGACCCGTTCTTCTCGACCCTCGAAAATCGACACAAATACACAATTGTATAATATGTCGACGATCAAGTGCCGGGAAAAGATAGATTGTTGAGGGAAAGAAAGAAGATAGAAGAAGAAGGAACTAAACACAAAACAGAATCTCACAATCATAGCGGAACAAAATACAATAGATAATAACAGATCTTTACACAAAAGAAATTATATCTGTTTTATATACATCATTAGAGTAACACACAGACAAAACAAAAATTACCAGCCTGGCAGTTATAACAGCCTGCTTCACACTTGCTGGCAAATCAACAATCACAACAACGGAAATAAATAAGTACAGATAATACATCTCGGACTCCAGCTCGTCTCCTGAGCTCCACAGCGCCCTATCTTATATTCTATAATACTCGGCCTGACCCGAGTATTATAATAAAATAACACCCGAGTTAGTCTGGAATACCAGCTTGAGAAAAATACACTCAAATTTTATTCATTAAAGTTTCAAAAAACCTTTGAAAATCAAAGCATCTCGTGAGACCTCGCCACAAATAAACATGTTGGGTTTTTACCTTACGATAGCCAAAACATTTCTTATTAAAATCCTCTGATATTATAATAGTTTCTAAATACAAATTCTTATTCAAAATAGCCAAAATTGTTACATTTATTAAATTCCAGCAGTACTACAATCAAACCTATAAAGGCACGTTGGGAGAATGGATTTCCAACACTAGGCATTAGGGTACCACCTATCACAGTATCTGGTCTAGATCAGCGTACCGAGGATCCACCCTAAATCCCCTGCAACACAAGACTGGGACTACCCCTTACTGGATAATCACGAATAAGATCAACCCGTAGTTAGGATCAGCAACTGCACCACACAGCCGAAATAAAAGGGACATCTAGACAGGGATGACCTTACCCTAATGGGTGCGACCCACTTAGCCTTGCTACATAACCCCTGATTTTCAATCATTCTCGGTTGATGAGGCTTGAGGCAAAGCATTACCTTTTTAGAACATTTCACTTAGAACGCTCACCGTCCTCCTGGCGATGTTCTGAAAGCATTCATCCAAACAAGTCCGTTCTGGGTTTGAACGAAACCGAAGGCACTATTCCTACTACATCCATTTTGGAATCACTCTCAGGATTAGTAACGATTAGCCCTTGCACTTTACTGCTCCATCTTCGACTCTAAGCTCTTGTCTTCATTCTGAAACGTACTTGTTGGATCGAGTGGTTTTCGGATCACTAATCCGATCCCGGTCACTTCGAAACAACGTTCGCTATTTCCCGGTTAACTCAGCCTCAGTTCTTTAGGAAATACACAAATGAAAATAAGATCAGAGTTCACCCCCTAACCGTTAGTGGATGGATTTCCTTACCAATGTCCTAGAAGAACAAATGAGTTTATACGTACAGTATAGCACCTCGAACGGTAACTATACCATATAATTCTCATAACTCTTCTAGATATTTCCAAAGTTATATTTGGGTCTAGATTTGATAGTCGGTTATTTAACTATCAAATAAACAAACAATTCAACCAATTATTTTATTCCCACTGAAAACAACAAGTCTCATAAAACTTAGATTTTTATAATTTAAATCACTTTTCTCAAAAGAAAATATACTTAAAACATTTAAAATAAAACTACTTTTAAATACTCTTTGATTTAAAATAATAGCTGAGAAATTCTATACAAAATTCGAAGTAAAATTTAGGACATAAAATAAAAGTTTATGTAAAGTATAAATATTAGAAAATTTCTTTAAAAACATAATGCCAGTTCAACCTTTAAAATAATTATTACTAAAATTAATTTGAATAGATTTACTTTAAAATTCTAAAACAATTAAAAATAATATATTTCTCTAAATCAATTTTTTTAAAACAAACTTTAAAACTTTAATTTATACTTAAAAGCTATTTTGAAAACATACTTGGCTTTTTAGGAAATACACTTCCATTTCAACATAGCCCATCTAATTCTTTATAAATCCTGCTCGATTTACCCCAATTTAATTTACGTCCCAGTTCCATAAATTTCTTCCAACACTTTAAAAATAAAACCTTTTTATGTCTAAACACATTTCCAATTTTCCTGGTAATCACTTTTCAAATATGTACTTAATTTTTTTTTAAATAAGGCTACTAAAATTACTTAAATAAAATAATACTTTAGAAATTTACAAGGGATTCAGAGTAATTTAAACCAAGATTACCTTTTTAAAGAAAGTTACTAAATCAAATATTTATATAAAAATTTCCTTTTGAGAACATAATACCAATTTACCTTTAAAATAATTAAATACCATAATTACTTTAATAAATATCTACTTTTCTCTTAAAAATAATTATAAATAATATTTTTACTAAAACATTTTAAATTTAAACACATTTTTAAACTTCTAGTTTATAGTTTGAAAACTTTTCTTTGAAAACATACTTAATTTTCCATTCCTCATTTTCATTTAAATCACAGTTTCAAAAACACTTAATGAATTCCAAACCGATTTCCTTATAAACCCAATTCATTTTATTTTTAAATATCAGACTATATTTATCCAACCATAATACTGCATAACTAAATTTCCAATTCAATCTATCACAGGATATCATATTACAGATATGAAATATATATAAAATATTTTGAGGAATCCAGTTGGATCCCTCCAACCTGTTTCCCTACATCCACAGATGTTAGCATAACTAATAAAATATCATATCGAGACTGGTAATAATATTCACATTCAACCAATCAATCAATCATTTAAATATTAACTATTTAAATTAACTGAAATTCTAGATGTGAGTGAGATTAACTCATATTGAGTTGGCGTTTCAATTTTAAATTAAATCGAGCCCGTTCGATCTAATCTAAAATTTCCATTTTCTCTGATAGTCTCCAAATCTATCGCAGCGCGTAGATCGCGTCGCTGCGATTCCGACGTCGCCAATTTCATCAAATTCTGATAATGCATGTCAAAGTTATGAATTTATAAAGGTTGAATAAAATTTATAAACAAATTTTCTTTTTATTTTATTACCACATGAAATCGTGGCCATCTGTTAACAAAGAAAACCACGGCCACCGGTCTCTTCTTTCAAAAGTTCGTTACTTAGGGTTTTACAAACCCATGCCGCCGTTCTTTGACCAAAAATCGCGACCACTACACAAGTCTAAGTCACAATCAAGGACCATCTCAACGAAGCCTAACTCGCCCTCAACCCTCCGCTAGGAGATCGTCGAACTCGAACTCCCATACCCTCAGAAAATAACATTCGAACATTCGACAATGGAACCAATTAATGCCACCAAACGACAATTTCAAGCAAGATCCACCGTTGGATGCCTTAAGGTCACCATGCTCTTCGATCTTCCAGTTAGAAGTATTTGCTATAAGCTCACGGATTTGGAGAAAAGTGGAGGAGAAGGCAAGATGTTTTCGGCCATTGAACATTTCAAAGTGGCGGCCGAGAAGAAGGAGTTAGGGTTTCCCTAAACACGTGTATATATAAACGTTTATAAATATTATTTTAATATTAAATTCACTTTTAAACAATATTTTCAAACGAACTCCGAATTAGACATGCTGCCAGTCGATTATAAGGTTTTATCCGTATTCCAAACATAATGGAACATATTTCGAAGCCCAATTCAATCATATATGGAAGATAGCTTATTGAACCGATTTAAAATATTAAATTTTCAATTTTAATTTCAACGCGTTTCTCACCCGTACAAAAAAACTAAAATTCCAAACGCTACGAAAGTTGAAATCCGCTAATAATAAACTATTACGGATCCAATGGAACTGGTTTCGTCGAATCTGAGACTGTACCCGGGAAGGCTATTTTAACTCGTCGATTAAAATCGGGCGATTTTCAAAATCGTCGAAATCATTTAGAATCTCACTTTTAAAATTTTACTAACTTGATTATAAACAATATAGAATTTAAATTCACATTAAAAATCATTCTGATTCAATTTAAATCAAAAATCTGATTATTTATACCATTAATATATATTAAATTCCATTACTAAATTAATATAAAATTCGAAATTTAACCTACCGACTTTTGATTCCATCCAAAAGTCCAATGTTATAATTCATATCCATCTAGACTCAAAAATAATTTTTTAGAAACCATTTTCATATCTATATACAACCAGATTCACCAATCATCCCGATTTCAAATTAAAAAAATTATTATTTATCCAAATCCAATTGAATTGCCATATTTGAAATTTTACTAATCTTAATAATTTACCCCAAATTTTCTTATTTCAAATCAAATTATAATTCACAGTTAACATTTAAAATGAATTAACTATTCGAAGTTTAACGACCAAAAGTCCGGGTCGTTACAATCAGGTGCTTCATATTTATTTTGAGTGGCTGACAAAATTTCTACTCCATTCGCTTCCATAAAAATTCTCATATATGTTGACCAATATGCATAATTAGAACCGTTAAAAAGTGGGGGACGAGCTGTCGATTGGCCTTCTTGAAAAATACTTTCCATATTAAAGTGATTCAAATACGTGTTACTGTTCTTTGATCAAACCTTCCTCTGATAACAATTGAAAGTCTACGGAGTGGATCATGTAGTGTATATGCAAGTACATGTGACAAAATATATGATGGAGTTAAAATAATATTAATCTAAGTAAATATAAAATAAGCACCCCAGAATTTTATAATTGTTTGGGCATCCCATCCTACGTCCAGTCCTGAAGCTCCCCTTCGGAATTCGACTATCAAAAAACTCCGCTTCGTCCGAAGAAATAGGCTTGATTACAATGAATTGTTCTTGTCAAATGTATGTTCTAATATAACACAGATGTTTGACTAACTAGTACAATTGCTTCCAAAATATTTCTAAGGAATGTTGTCTATAAAGAACTGAGTATATGAAAGAGTGAATACAAGTAAAGATTGCTAGAGTGCAGAGATCAAGAATATAGAATAGAGTATATAATTAAAAAGCGTAAGTAAGTGAAGTAAGTATCTTTCTCTTGATTCTTGATGCTATATATAGTTGTAGATAGGTATCTTGAGTAGTTACATCCATTAATGAATCCTCTAAGGTTGCTTCTGTTGATGGTGAAGAATTATGGCGAAGAGAAGCGGAGATGTCCATTCATATGTGGCAGTTGCAGTTTATTTCTGAAGTTCGAGTTTGAATTCAGACGTCTGCTATTTGTTTCAGACGTTTGATACTTTATATTTTTTGAATGTAGTAGAGGATCAGACGTCCGAGTGCTATTACTAGACTTCTGGTATAGTGCATGTCAGTTTTTGTGCATCCTTTCTTTTACTTCCTTATACCTATCGACTTGTGATCTCTTGTAATGTCCTTTGAACCTCGTTCTTGTCTTTTTAGTGATGTTGTTCTAGCAAGTACCTGTATATATAAATATAAATATATATGTATATATGTATGTATGTATGTATGTATGTATATGTATATTCGATTTCCATTGTATAGTTATTGTCATCGAAATCGTAGATTGGATTTCCTAACAGTATACACACATATGCACACGTGTGTGTTTAATCATAATGTAATATTACTTCTATAATTGTAGTGTTTACGAATCACAACATCCAAATGGCGATATCGATAAAGATTTTTCTACTTGGTTTTCAAATTACATTTACCACACAACAATTGTATGGTCGAAGAAGGATTGAAACATTTAGCTATAGGACCAAAAAGGAAGGTCAAGACCTATCCAATATTCTTTGTTAATGGATGTAAATTTAACACCAAAAAATACGGTGCTGAAAATTAACTAATAATACCGGTGTATTTGTTAAAGGTAGTGATGATCCAAATGATCATGTAAATAATTTTTATGGTGTGTTAACCTAGGTTTTGCAATTGAGGTATTTCACAAGACCCGTAGAAGAATTTTTTTTGTTTAAATGAAATTGGCTTAGCAACGTTCCAGGTTCTGGTATTAATGTGCATCCAAGTATAATCTTATACAAATAAAGTATACCTCGCGTTATTATAAGTACGATCCTTTTATACTTGCCAAACAAGCTCTTCAAGTTTACTACGCTCCATACCCATCTCTACGAAAGAGATAAAGCAGATTGGTCGGATGTTTTTAAAACAAAGGCAAGATTTTCATTTGATGGACAGAATATTCCAAAAGAACAAGCTTATCAAGCAGATATCTTGGAAAATACTGGAATAATAATAGCTGACGATCAAACGGATTTTGGACCTCTATACGATGAGTCAAATGCATTAATAGAAGCATTTGAGACAACAGAGGAACAAAACATAGAGTACGAAACAGATTCTGAATCAGAAAACGACGAGGATTGATTATAATCTACAGTTCAGGAGAAGATAATTTCTGCGTTTATTTATGTTACATTTTTTCATTAAAAACTATGTGTTCTGCTATTGATATGTTTAGTCATAATCTACATCACATAATCCTTTTATGTTCTGCCATGTATGTTTCACATAATTAGATGATATATTTCTCATTATGATATGTCTGTAACAAGTACTATATACATATGTTTTTTCGTAGACGTAGCTCTTCTCATACAGGATCTACCTCTTCTTCTCAGAGAGGGACTGATGCGCCTCCAGTTTGTAATGACAGTGGCCCATCACAAGAGGCAGCTCATCCTACGGTTTGGTTGCAGGCTAAAGAAAATGGATTGTAAGTATTAAATTTATTTCAATATTAACAATATTTTTCTATACGATCTATTATATATTAGCCTTGCTTTATTAAATGTTTGTTTCTTTTTGACACAGTGGCTTCGAGCTCGAGCCATCAGCTACAATGCTCTCTATATATAGACAGGTATATAAATGCAGGATGATTTCCTGTTGGTCCAAGTGGAGCAAGATAACCGATAATGTCAGAGAGAGCATTTGGCAAGACTTCCTGGTAAGTGTAAATTTATATTTTGCACTTTCTATTTGATCCTACTTCACTTTATATATTATAGACTATTTATAAAAGTGTATAACATTCATTTTCTCAACGTGTAGGGTGCGGTGGACTTACAAGAGACTGATCTTTCCTTGGTGTTGCGCCATTGGAATTGTAAAATTGCCAAAAATTATAGGAATACAGTGTCTGCTATTAGAAGAGTAGGAAAAAAAGAACTGGATGAGTGCTAGCGTGTGGGAGGCTTGGGTCGCATGGTGGAGCAATGAGGAGTTACCGTTAAGTTTACCATATATTAATTACTTAATTGTTGCATGTATTTAATACATAATTTAGAGCTATAAAATATTATTTTCAATTTAAATTTGCAGAGGGAGTCAGACACGAACTCCGCAAACATAAACAAGAATTTCATCGCACATCGCGGTGGTTCCAAGTCATTCCAACATCACCGCGAGGATTTGGTAAATCTTTTACTCGCATTTTTATATTTTAAGTTATAAGTTGTTAATAGATAGTTAATGAAACAATATAATATATATTCATATTTCAGGAAAGAGCGTGCGGAGGTGTTGTATCATATTGGGATTTTTTTTGCTTACACTCATGCCTTGAAGCAGATCGACGATTCGAACACAGTCGTATGCTCATGGGAGCATGATGACAAAGCGACTGCTGCCTATGTAAGTATATTATAATTAGCATACTGGTTAGTCCAACTTTTTATATTTTAAGTTATAAATGTTATTTATACCAGTGACCATTCCAACTTTTTGTTATTTAGTATAGCGATTAGTCTACTTAAAAATGATTAGTGTTATTTTAGTTACTATTATTTATACTCAATTGTATTTTGCATGACAGCAAAAGT
This sequence comes from Allium cepa, assembly GCA_030765085.1. Classification (NCBI taxonomy): domain Eukaryota; kingdom Viridiplantae; phylum Streptophyta; class Magnoliopsida; order Asparagales; family Amaryllidaceae; genus Allium; species Allium cepa. Next base: position 725,594,581 of record CM060943.1, read on the forward strand.
TCCAAGAAGCACGGGCACAACTGCTGGATGAGACAGGACGGGATGAGTTAACTGCTGATGAGGAGGACGCTATTTTCGAGTCTATCATGGATCCACCATCCCATAGTAGGCGTTATGGATTTGGGAACCAAGCGGTAATTTTCAAAAAATAAACTAAATTCAAGTATTGCATATTTTTCAATTAAAGTTGTGTAAAATTACGTTTATGATGTTGGAGGCATTATAACAGTTTATTTTTATTCACAGGCTAGGACATCTCAGAAGGCATATAAGATGACTCAAGGCAAAGAAGAAACTGCAGAGCTACAAGCCCAGATCGCCAAGCTGTAGGAGCATGATCACCGTCGTTTTGTGCAGATGGAGAAGCTGAACCAGCTCTTGGTAGAGTCTATGGAGCAACATGGGAGGTTTCCTTCATCGGGTGGTTTTGCAGGGGATGATGAGTGATGATAGGTATGTTTTATTAAGTTTTCTTGCCTGTATATATATGCTTCGAGTGGGTGAGGATGTGTTTGATACATTTTGATGGATTGTATTTTATCTTATGTGGATTTGGGTGTTGATTTTTTGGATTGTGTTGGATTTGGATATGGATTTTTTGGATTATGTTGGATTTGGGTATGGATTTCTTTTGAATATTATATTTGGTTATATATATGATTAGTGGTTTATATATGCTCGAAATGGTGCTGTTATGTGTATTGATGGATGTGTAGTGCTTGGAAGGCAATAGGCTTAAAAATAGAAGAAAAAAATACACCAAGATTTCCGACGGCTTATTGGTCATCATGTTTCAAAGGTTTCCAACGGTTTCGGACGACAATTTGGTCATTCTGATTTGCCACGTGCCCAACATGGCCATCAGAAACCAACCTAAATTGCCGATAGCTGCCGTCAAAAAATGGCCGTCGACGACGTCGGAAAGCGTTACTAAACGATATTCGTATTCCAATGGCATTGCCTATGGTTTTCGGCGGCCGACTGATGGCTTTTAGCAGTCGAAAATGACTGTTATTCTTGTAGTAATAAATTTGAATTGAGATTCACCGTAAAATTTGTAAAAATTTAAATCCTACGTATTATCAAAATTAGTGGTGATTTAAACTGTTTTTTTTTAATTCTTTTATTATGACATTACGTAGTGTATTAATGGATGTATATAGTAACACCACAGTGAATAGTAAATACTATTTATGTTCTATTTATACACCTCTCACATCAACCATTCAATATAATTTAGAACAATTATGTACCTCTCACTTCAACCAATATCTATGTACTATTTAAGTATAATGTTAACAGATATAAAACGGAGTTGTATAAAATTCTCTTAACTAATTAAACACATGTTTGAACTCTAGCTTAATATAACTTCTTAGCACATAATTAATCAATATTTAGGGTTTATTGCTTCTCAATTAATGAGTTATTATTATAATTACAATACCATAGGGGTCACTAAAATAGCAGGTAAAAGTGATTATATCATGGTTCAAAATTCTGCGGAATTTCGGCTATTCCGATAATTCCATTCCACTTTTAGTTATAACATAAACGAAATTCAATCAAAATTTTGGTTTGATGTAAATTTCAGATGTGCTCTTGTGTATTAAAAAAATAGGAAAGAATTACGGAAAATACGAAAAATAAAATTAAAGTACAAAATAATAAAAGGGAAAACAAATTCAACAAGATAGTAAATAAATAAATGGACATGAAATTATATACTTCCAAAAAAAAATTGTTATACTTCTGTTAATCTATAATGAAATTATATTAAAAACTCAAATTTTCGAAACTGATCGAAAATTTGAAAATCTCATGTGAACAAAACTGAATTATTAGCGTATTTAGCAATTTAAATAGTAAAATGTACCAAAATTAGAGTGGAATTTTCAAAATTTTCAAAATGAAACTGCAAATTTAAGAATTACCTATGACCAGGACGGGAACAAAAAACAGAATTTGAACCTTGGATTATACACAACAATTACCAATTTATATAATAATTTCAAACATTTTCGAAAGAAAAAAAAATTGTACCAAAAATTTGTGGAAGGTACACACTTTCCATGTCCTATATCATATTTAATCCTATAGACGTACAATATTATTCTTTCTCCTTGTAAATTGTATTTGTAAGAATCCTGATAAGAATCTTGGAGAATTCATTAATGCCAATCAAGAATCATTTTCCCTTATAAATAGGTGCATTTATAAATACAGAAATCGAATCATCACCATTTGTATATTCATAAATTCTAAATTAATTTATATCAACATACAGCATCCCTGGAATACATTAACATGCAATTAATAATCCATAACGTCAAAATGTTTAAGTAGAACCATATACGTTATATATATATATATATATATACACACACACACACACACACACACACACACACACACACATACATACATACATATATCCGTGTGTGTGCGTATCAAATTCTTTGATTATCAAACCGCAATACTTTTCTTCAAAAAAAAATTTGAGGAAAAAACGGAAAATCTGAAAAATAAAATAGAAGTACAAAATACAAAAGGGAAAACAAATTCAACATGATAGTAAATAAATAAATGGACATGAAACTAAATACTTCCAAAAAAAGGTTGTTATACTTCTGCTAATCTATAACAAAATCATATTAAAAACTCAAATTTTTGAAACTGATTGAAAATTTGAAAATATCATGTGAACGAAACGGAATTATTAGCATATTTAGTAATTAAATGGTAAAATGTACCGAAATTAAAGCGAAACTTTCAAAATTTTCAAAATAAAACTGAAAATTTTAAAATTACCTATTACCAGAACGGGAACGGAAAACAAAATTTGAATATTGGATCTATGCAGTTAAAGCGCTCGGCAGATTCAATGTGGCGAAGGTGCAAAAAGTCATAGCGGGATACAACAAGAATATAGCAGGATATAGCGGATCACTGTAAAATAGCATATAAAACTCATACTTAATGTTTTTAAAATATATAAATGGTACTTAAATGAAAAATAAACATTCAATTGAATTATAATTAATACATAAATAATTTCGGATAAAAACATATGCAAATATACTATAAATAAACGTAAAAATGTTATATGACATAATTGAATTTAGTGGAATATTAAAGTATTTTCATTTTTGAAAATATATTAAAAATTTAATTAAACAATTTAATTTCATATTTTTTATAATGTATAAATGTCATTTTTAAATTCATTTTTTTAAAGAAGATATAGCGGAAATAACGGAATATAGCGGGAATAACGGGATATAGCGGAAATAGCGGGGCTTAAAGCGGAAAAGCTATATTTGATGCTATATGGAAAAATCGTAGCGGTAGAAATCCGTTATGAGATATAGCAGAGTTCCAACAGGGTAATAGCGGGACAGCCATGGATTATATACAACAGTTACCAATTTATATGATAATTTGAAACATTTTCGAAAGAAAAAAAGTTGTACCAAAACTTTGTGGAAGGCACACACTTTCCATGTTTATCATATTTAGTCGTACAGGCGTAATGTATTATTCTTTTTCCTTGTAAATTGTATTTGTAAGAATCCTGATAAGAATCTTGGAGAATTCATTAATGCCAACCAAAAATCATTTACCCTTATAAATAGATGCATTTATAAATACAGATATCAAATCGTCACCGTTTGAATATTCATTAATTCTAAATTAATTTATATCAATATACATCGTCCCTGAAATGCATTAACATGCAATTAATAATCCATAACGTCAAAATGTTTAAGTAGAACCATATACGTTATATCTATATGTATCAAATTTTCCGATTATCAAACCGCAATACTTTTCTTCAAAAAAAAAAAATCTGAGGAAAAAACGAGATAGAGATAGAGAGAGAAGTTATTTTTAGGAAATCAGAATGGTGGTAAACAAGAAATTGAACTTTGCCACCATGGTTCCAGAAAGTGATCACAACTACATTACAGTTCGCGGATGTTTAGAAATGCTTATGTCTCACATGGATAAAAGTAATGGAAAAGATATGATTGCTTTTGGACAAGGAGATCCTTCTCGTTATGTGTCTTTTGCAACCACTGAAGTTGCTCAGCAGGCAATGATCGAGGCTGTGAGTTCCCGCAAGCTCAATGGCTATGCTCCTACAACTGGGGTTCTTTCTGCTAGATGGTAACAAAAGTTATTTATTTATTATATGATTTTACTCCACTGATCCTTGGACCAATGTTGTTGAAATCTCTGAATTTATGATATTTATTAGCATATTTTCAATTTTCTTTTACCCATCTTGAAAATTTTGATATGTTTACAAGAAAGTACCATTATGTTTTTCTTACCATTCTTTTATATGCATAATAATGGAAGAGTGTTCATTCATGGAAACAATATTATATTTTAAATGTATTAAATCAATGGAGGTGTTTTACAAGATCTAAATTAGTGAATTAATTCGTATAAAGAATAGACCTTGCCATGTTTCTTCAGGGATCATTGTGATATAAACCTCAAGATCTATTTCTTGATGTAATTATCTTTTATAATTATTTAATAATCATTAAAATGTTATATATACTAGTTTTATTATCTTTTTTTGGGTGTTTTAAATTAGTACAATTTACCCATATCTTTATGAAAGAACACACACACACATTAAAAAATGAAAATTTTACTATTTTACCTCAAATATTCTTCGATGATACAGTGGTGGAATGTAGAAGTAGTGAATATGTTGTTTTGTCAGATAAGTTTTAAGGCATTAACATGAAGGTGTAGAAATTCATGTGAAAATGGGAAGAAAGTACTTGACCATCCATAACATTCACATGTTAAAATTTCAGCGCCATTGCTGAGTATTTGAACAAGGACCTACCTCACAAGGTATCTTCAGATGATGTGTATGTGACAGCTGGATGCATCCAAGCAATAGAAACCATTCTCTCAATTTTCGCTCAGCCTAATGCAAATATCTTATTCCCAAAGCCTGGGTTCCCCTTCTATGAATCACGTGCTGCATTCAACAAACTAGAGTTCCGACACTTCAACCTTGATCCAGAAAAAGGATGGGAAGTTGATCTTGCTCATGTCGAAGCTCTTGCAGATCAAAACACTGTTGCAATGGTTGTCATCAATCCTGGAAATCCAACTGGAAGCGTCTACTCTTATGAACACTTGTCTAAAGTAAGAACATGTTCTTGAACTGCTTTTAAGCAATTGAAACAACTTACAAGTTGCTTTTTTCGTATTTTTATGAACAACTTACAAGTTGAGGAAATAAGTTGTTTAAAAGTTCATAAATCTTGAATAACATGCTTATGATTTATTTTAACTTTAACAATTAAATTTTATCACTATTTCAACTCAGTTATTTAAAATACTTCACTCAAAACTACTTTCCAAGTAATTATATAAAAGAAATTTTATTTTCAAATGAAGTATACTTGAATTTTCAAAGTTTTAATTTGAAATGTAGACAAGAGGGTTGCTATAGATAGCATATGTTTTGCTAAAAGGCAAAATCTCTTTCGTTCATTTTCCATGTAGAAGCAAAATTGATTTTTCGTATATTTAATTTCAAATTTAGCGGAATGGACAGTAAATAAGAAAAACATACGGAGAAATATAGCGATATATTGATTTCGCTAACCTGTACTTTTGATCTCGATCAATCCTTAAACAACATTATAGTTCCATTCTTGCATGAAGATATTAAAATTTTAAAACTATCTTATCTACAGGTTGCAGAGACGGCGAAGAAGCTTGGCCTTATATTAATAGCAGATGAAGTCTATGGTCACTTATCATTTGGAGAAAACCCATTTGTGCCAATGGGAATTTTCGCGGACATGGTACCTGTAATTACATTAGGGTCAATATCAAAGAGATGGATTGTTCCTGGTTGGCGACTTGGTTGGATTGTGTTAAACGATCCTAAAGGCATGTTTAAACAAACAAAGGTAACACTTTCTACTGATATCACTACTCTTTTTTTTTGATTAAAATAAGATTCAGTTTGGTAAAGATTATTAACCCTTTTCTTTTCATTTAGCTTGTTCAATGCATTGAAAGCTTCCTCAATATCTCAACTGATCCCGCTACTTTTATTCAGGTTAGTATCTTAAATTCTTTAGTACCTGTAAAGAACAACACATATCTAGTGGTTTATTTAACTGCAAACTTTCATTCACAACCTGTAAGCTTGTTGATGATTTTTTACATCTGCGTACATTTGTTGTTTTTCAATTTTTTCCCAGGCAGCTCTACCTGATATTCTTCAAAACACAAAAGATGATTTCTTCAGTAGGATTGTAAATTTGTTGAAACATGCTTCGGAAGTTCTATACGAGAGATTAGAGGACATTGACTGCATCACTTGCCCACATAAACCTGAGGGATCCATGTTTGTAATGGTGAGTATTTCTTCTTCTTCTTTTTAATTTAACACATGTCCTGATTTGTTATATTGACTGAATAATATGATTTTATTCAGGTTAAATTGAACCTGCCTTATTTGGAGGGTATTGCAGATTGTGTGGACTTCTGTAGCAAATTGGCTAAAGAAGAGTCTGTTATTATTCTTCCAGGTAAGTTGCGAACGAAATTAATTTTGTTTTTCTGAACTTGAATTGGGAAAGATAATAGGGTTTATATCCTTTCTCTTTGGAATTTAACAACGGATCAAAAGTACAGTGGTAAAAACGCTGTTATAATTAATATATATTGATTATATTCAAACTCTTTTCTTCTTTGGAAATTGGTTTACTTATCCAAGCTTATATTCTTTCCTTTCAGGAGTTGCAGTGGGAATGAAGAATTGGTTAAGAATTACTTTTGCAGTTGATCCACCTGCACTGATTGAGGGCCTGGATCGCTTGAAATCGTTCTGTACTAGACATGCCAAGGTTAATCAGTAAAGCCAACTGATATCTGCTTTTATGACAGCATCAAGACTACTCATTCTATTTTTTAATAGTTAGTTCTGTTATGTATGTTAATGTCGTTTCAGTGTAGTGATAATTTCATTACATAATATAAGGGATATTTCTACTAAGTTTGGCGCTTTCTTTGGTATGGATTTTTATTTCAATTAATATTGTTTTTCTGCGTGCACAAGTGGGGTATTATTTAGCTTCGTAGTAGTTTGACAATTGATGTTAACTAGTTTGAACCAAACCTGTGCTTCTATGTGCACTACTGGTATAGATTTTCATTTCAATTAATATTGTTCCATTTGCAAAGGTTGAAAAAAAACCCTTTGTTGTGGATTATATGTTATAGTAATACTTTTATGTATGTTTCTTTTATTTTAAACTTTATATTTACAACATATACAACTAAGATGAACACTGTTATAGGAGCAAATATAAGGTTATCTCTTCGTTTTTATGATAATCTTTGGTTAAACTGAATAAATGAAAACTTCTGAATCATGAAACCAAATGCTTGGATCTTTATTGTTTTGTATTGGAATGAAATGTATTTTTTTGTCTATTTCTAAAGAAAAGGCTTTGGTTATACTTTAAATATGAAGTGTATACACTTTTATGCATTTAATCATTAACTATGAAACTACATGGATAAACTAATTTAATAATTATTCAAATTTCGTAACATATTTCTACATTTCTGTTTGCTGTTAACACCCACAAACCTATTTATTGTACAAATTTTAAGCACCATAGCCATTTGTAGGGATAAGAATTGACAGTTAAAGGATGAAAAAAATTGGTTAATATTATACGTTAAAGTTAAAGATTGTAGAAATATCTTACATTCTGGAAGTACACATGCAATATTTTGATAGATTTTTTTTTGGTTCATATGTTATGATACTCTTCATATTTTACATGTGTTGAGAATAATCCCACGTTGGGCAATTTGTGAAACAAATATTGTATAAATAATAAGAGATCACTCGTTATGTTGCCAATTAGTTTTGTGATAATAATGATTGCCTAACATGATATTTAATGTAGCTGCTTACAATGAAAACTCAATGTTCATATATGTAACGATCCAAAATTTCAGTCATTCGATATTCATATATTTAATTGATTTTATATATTTAAAAATTAATTTTATAAGTTGGATAACTTATATTTCGAATATCTAGATTTAATTGGATAATTAAATTGTTAATTTAATATTTGAAATTACTGAAATAATTGAAAAGTGAATTTAATATGAATAAAAATGATTTGTAAAGTTATACTAAATTATATTTGAATTAGAATAATGTTAGAGACTTTTAAAAGTTAATTTGTAGAAATTGAATATTTTAATATTTAATTGACGTATAAAAATAGTCATTTTTCAAACAGTCTTGGATTTTGACGAAACAAGTTTCGTCGGATCCGTAATGTTAAATTATTGTATGATTTCAAATTTCGTGTCAATCGGATTTACGGTTTGTCCGGTACAAGCTTAAACGCGTAGAAATCGGTTTAAGTGAATTTTAAATTTAAATAAATCGATTTGAAAACCTATCTTCCAAATATGATCGAATTGGCTCCCGATATATATTCCATTGCGTTTAGAATAAGGGTAAAACCTTACAAATGCCAAGCGGCACGCTTCATTTGGAGTTTGAAAAATTTCCGGATGAATAGTGTCGCGTAATTTTCTATATAAGGCCATATTTTTCACTATTTTTCATCAAACCCTAATTCTCTAGAGCAGTCGCCACTTGATTTTCAATGGCCGAAATCTTGTCTTCATCTTCTTCGTTTTTCATCCAATCCATCAACAATTACAAAAAAGCTTCAACTAAGAAATTGTAGAGGGTGGTGAGGACTTCATATCCAACAGCTATGATCGATTTTTATTAAGCCGATCGACGATGATTTGATCGTGAAGGTCCGAAGTTCATGCGCGTTTTTTCGAGATAGATGGTGAACCGAACTTCGAGCGGCCATAGGCGTGGGTGGAGCGAGCATAGGGCTTTCAATTCGTGGCCTTTTATCGTCGTCACCATCAACGTGGTTCGTGCGATAATTCATTGATGATCTGGGGCATTGAAATCTACGACCCTGATGAACTTAGGGTAAAATAAAAATGGAAATTGATTAATTATTATATTATAAAATCGTACAAACTTTAAAACACTATATCATTTTCGTATGAGGTCCTTTTCATACGAAATCAGTTGTGTTGGAACCGTATTGACGAACATTATGTGTTGGAACTGGTTTGGAGTTGATTGGAGCTAGTGTGAATTTTTAGTAAAATTAAACGCGCGTTTAATTTTGTTCTTAATAAAACACTGAAACTGCTATTGGACGCAATGTGAGTACAACTCACTCTTTCTGACTCACTGATATTTTTTTATAAGTGAGAAATAATTTATTATATGATGATTGATGATTGTTTGGATGATATATGATATATTGATTGGTATTTGGATATATACCTGCCTAGTGGAGCAGATAATCCAATACGTTCCTGTTTATGAGCGGATGACCCTTAGTATGAGCGTCTGCCTCGAAGCGGACATTGAACACATATTTTAATATGTATATTTGTTGTAGATGACAGGTTGGAGGGATCCAACTAGATTCCTCACCCGTATTGGTTTATTTACAGATATTGTGATATATTCCATATTGATATATGATGTTTTGGATGCTGTGATTGATGTATTTGGTGTTGTTGCAGCATTGGGCCTATTTTTGGAAATTTAAAAATGTTTAAGTGATGATTTTCAAATAAAAAAGGATTTTTAAGCGATTTGAAAATATATGATTGGATTTGTTATAAATGAAGGAAACTATTTTAAATAAATAAATGTTATAATTTTTATTGTTATAAAAATTATGAATTTTGTGAAATATGATAAAATGTGATTTTTGGAAATATGAAGTTGATTATTTTATAAAAGAGTTTAAATGGTGATTTTTGAATTATTATAAAAGGCTTATATATAAGATTTATAAAATTGGATTTTTATAAATCGAAATGATGAAATTGTAAAGGAGATTTGTGAATGTTAAAATGAAGTTATAAATTGGTTTTATTAGTAAATAAGATCTATAGATTTATAATTGTAAGGTTATAAAAAGAATGATTTTGTAAATAAAGAGATTTATAAGTAATTTACTTATAAATTGGATTTGGCATATAAATGAGATAAATGGAATTGGTTAATAAAGTAGATTTATAAATTGAAGTTTTTATAAAATATAATTGTGAATTTATAAAGATTGCATTATAAATCCGAAATCAATTGATTTTGATAAGTTAAATATAGAAGTTTATTTAAAGGAATTATATTCACGATTTTGGACCGTGAATAATCTTTTGAAATAAATAAATATTTTTGGAAAGTGATTTTTAAATGAAGTAAAACGATTTAAAGATGTTTTAAAATGTGTTAAGTATCGAAACCATAGATTTCAACATTCATTGTTGAAATAGAAGTTTTCGAGAAATAAGAAAATGATGGACTATAACACTGTTGTTATAATAAATGATTTTCGAAAGGAAATGTTTTTGTATAGTATTGGGGTTTATATATCTATCTTATTTTCGAATCCCTATACAAGTGATTTTGGGTTGTCGTAACGATGTTTTACGCAACATTTGTTTTAACCCTAATAAATGTGTTTAAAGAGAATCTTTTTCTTAAAGAGTGAAATATATACTTAATCGTGATTTAAGTATATGTAATATTTTCTAAGTATTGAAAATAAATTGAATTGTGAATTACTTATTATTAAATAAGTATTTGGAAATGTTTTCCAATATGAAGTGAAATGTTTTGAGAATATATCATTTTAAAAGATAAATTGAAGTGAATATTTGGCAAGTTATTTAATTTGTGGAAGATTAATAAAAGGGCCTAGTGATTGTATATGGTGCTGAATATTTGTTTGTTTGCTTTGATAGTAAAATAACGAACAATCAAATTGCCCAAAAATTTTTGTTCCTCAACTTGATGTGGGAACTATTTAGTCGTACTCTTAGTACGTTGCCTTCTGTGTAGGCTTGATTATCCCTTGTGTTGAGGATGTTGATTCGTGTAATGCGGAGTATTACTCCAATCTAACGAGCTTCCTTCTTGGCCCAAAGGATAGCAAGTTGAAAGTTGGAGACATGATAAGTCTATGAGACTTAGTTGCTGTGTGAGGTTGAAAAACGCTTTTGCATTGTTGGTGCGAAGAAACAGGGATCGGATTTATCTGAAAACCACTTCGGACCGACGTATATGCGACGATTGTGCAGGTTGCTTGTGATGATATTGATATTCCGTATTTTCATAATGGGGGACTGCTTGTTGATCGTATGGGGTTAAAATCCCAATATACATCCAGTAGTAGTGGTCTCTTCATTATGAAATATCCAATGCAAGGACTTTTCGCTACTAATCCTAGGGATTTCCCGACAGGATGTGGTAGGAAAGTACCTTCGGTTTGTCATGTTCCTGGACAACTTGTATGGATGTTTGTCTGGCATTGCAACTCTATAGATTACGTACATTGGTTTTTACAAACGTACATCAGTGGTGGCAGAGAAGGCAACTTCTTTTAGCTTAACACACTACTTGAGACATATGAGCTTAAGGGTTGTATTTTTGTGGATGGCAATTAGTAGTCAACGAAAATGACCGTGCAGCATTCTAAGTGATGTGATATGTGATCGTGAAAGGTAATCGTTACCTCGTCGGGCCTCATCAACCGTAATTGACCAAAACAGGGTTAGATGCAGCAGGGCTAAGTGGGTCATTCCCATTAAGGTATGATCATCCTCTTCTACATATATCTTTACACGTTATGACGTCGTGTATCTGATTATTGTGGTTTGTATGCTATGAAGGCCCTCGGTAAAGGTCGGTAACGACCGAAGGATGACATATTCAGTACCATCTAGTTATAGAGGTGGCCTGGTCTTGTATTGGTAAAGGGAAGATGTTCTGTGCCTTGGGACATCCATCTAGAGGTGTACCCCTTCGAAAGGTAGTCCCTTCACCTAGTCATTTGTATGGAAATCCAAAACTCACTACGAGCTATGATTTTCTTTGTAAAGGCGTAATGAATAGCCTCGAAATGTTATATGGGTAACCATTTCGACTATAATTAATATTATTTGTATATACTAGACACTAGTATAATATAAGAGGATTTGATATGAAAGAAATGTTTTAGTTATCGTAAGGTAAAAACATGTCCGTGTTTATGTGTGGGCGTGTCTTACGAGATACTTTTGTTTTGACAAAGGAAAAGTTTGGTAATTTAATAAATTCAGATGAGTGTGTTTCTCACGCTGGTTTACCAGGCTGATCCGGGCGTTCTTCCCTTTCAAAGCTCGGGTCAGACCGAGTATATTTACAGGATCAGGTTTGATGCTTTAAGAGCTTCAGCTGGCGAGCTGGAGATCTTCATTTTCATATACATGTACTTGTTTTGATTATCCGCTGTGCTTTGTTTGTTGTTGTATATTATCGGCAATTTTGAGGACAGGTTATTATAACTGTTCAAGTTGATAACTATTGATTGATTGTTGAACTCTGATTGATGTGTATATATATATTTCTATTTTGTAAAAATCATTGATATGATATTATATGTTTTCCGCTACGATGTGTGATTCTGTATTGTTCTGTTTGGTTCTATCTTCTCTCTTTCTTCTCTTCTCTTCTTCTCTCTTCTTTTTTTTTCTCTTGACTTTCTGTCAGTTTGTGCTTTTTGGGTCGTACATGTGTGGATTATTGTCGATTCAAAGGGTATAGATTTATGTGTCGTCACATTTGGTATCAAAGCTTAGATTTTGTATATTCTAAGCTTTGATGTGTACACAGTATAGATATGGACAGTAACACCCTAGATTGAGTTGAGTGTATTATATATATGAGCACGTAGTTGTTAGTGAATATAAAATGCTTTATATTGTGTTTGCTTATCCGTTGAGCTGTTTGTGAATTTTGGTCGGTATGTGGGACGCCATATTATCGATAGGGATTTCCAAACACTTAAGCGAGACAAGTTGACATGGTATCATTTTAAATTGGGTAAATGAAATAATTTTACCTCGATTATATTTTATATATAAAGGAAACTCTTTTTCAAGAATGATTAAAGAATATATAAACTAATTGTTTGGTTGTTTGAAAATAAAGATATATATATATATATATATTAGTTAATAAAAGTTGTTTGAATAATCTAAATAGAAACAACAATTGTAAGAGAATAAATTATATAAGCAAAAGAATTATAAATATGGAATTATAATTAATATGATTTACAATTGTGAAATAATTTTATGTATAAGAGATGAAACTATATGAATATATTTATAAATATGTGTTATAAATGAAAATGAATTTAAACTAAGAATTTGAGAAATTTGAATCCCGTTGATTTTGAAAGTTGTTTTCCAAAATTAAAGAGATTATATTGTTATAAATCTAAGTACGATAAACTAATTTAGAATGGATCTTATATAAGTAAAGTAAATAGTGAAATTATATAAGTTATAGATTTATAAATGTGATTTATAAATAGAAAGGAATTTTTAAAAGAATATAAAAGCATTGAATTCACTACTGTTGCTAGAAAATAGTAAGGGTGATGACTGCAGCATCATCAGTATCATTATTGAGTTTCTGCGTGTTGGATTTGCTACCAAAAATAAATTGAAATTGAAGTTTTGTTATGATAAACAAATTCGATTTAAAATCCAAGTTGTAATTGATAAATATAAGTAAAATAAGTTTTGGACTTATAATATATGAGATAATAAAATTTTAGCTTTTGTAAAGTTGAAATAAATTTGAGTTAGCATATTAGATATATGATTTGAAATTTAACTAAAGGAAAGTTAAATAAATTGAATTCGATTTTAATCGGATTATATAAGTTATTGAAATGGACATTAAACTTAAAAGATAAGTGATTATATAACCAGGATTTGAAATTATAAAGAATGAGTTTAGTGAATGGAAGTGAACTTAGGTAGATGTTCACGGAATTATGAATAAATAAGTTGTACAACTTATAAAATGGGAAAAGGCAAGTAAATCCAATTGTTAAAAGGTTAAACTATTTTGTTAAGTAAAACAAAATCTGAATTTGAATAGTGATATGAATTTGACTTAAGTAAAAGTTAAATAAAATAGAATTTGAAATGAATTAGAGAAGAACTTAAGTTGTATAATGAAAGTGAAGGTAAATGAAGTTGAAAAGAAAGATAACTTAAGTGATGCTGAATGAAGTTGATTTTGGCATCGAAGTAAATTAATAAAGTGAATTAATGAAATGAAGTCATTTGATGAGTATGAACTTGAGTTATATTATGAAATTCAACTTCAATTGTAAAAGTGAATTAGGGAATAAACATGGATTAGAAATGTTGTATAGAAATGTGATTATAGTGAATAATAGAATTCAATCTAAATTGAATACTAAACCAATTTGAAATTAAAAGCGTTGAACCAAATTGAATGAATGTAAAGTAAATTAATTTGATAATGTTGGTTATGCATTGATTATTAGATGGATGCTAGTTGATTGAATAAAAATTCATATGAAATGAAATTGAATTAATGAAATTGAAAGTAAAGTAATTGAATTAAAAATGGAAGTGAAGTGAATTTAAATAGAATTGAATTTGATCTGATTTGGAAGTGAACTAACTTGAATATAAATTAGTGAATGTAAACTAATTGAATATGAATGAATGCATGTTAATGTTAATGAATCAAATGTGATTTAAATTGAAAACCAATCCAATGAATATTAATGAAAAGTGAATGTATATTGATTTGGTTATGGATGGAGTGGATAGATATTGATTTGTTGGATGATAGTTGTTTGATGATTGGATTTGTTGTTTTTGATTGCATTTGCTATATTGGTACATGTAGTTATTGTATTGGTATATGTTGTATACTTTAATATATACATGTTTCTCATTTGTTGTTGAGTGTTTAGTAGGTGCAGATGGCGCTTGCTTCGCATTTGAAGCTCGCATTTGCGCTATATTAGTCGTATATGCTGGCTAATAATATATAAGATACATATCTCGGATTACATATCGTACTTTTACACATTTTTCCCTTCGAGATGCCTCAACCTTTGTAACGCCCCTAAAATTTTCGACTTTCGAAAATTCGACATCGACACTCACTTTATCGACTGCCGAGAAATCGAAGGTCAAAAACCGGAATGTTATGGGGTTTAAAAAGAATTTAAGAAAAGAAAAAGAAAGGAGAGAGAAGAGATAGGAAATAGAGAGAAAAGAAGATAGATAATTTTTAGAAAACAGAGAATTTTAAAAATAGAAGATAGAAGAATTTTAAAATAGAACGGACAAAAGAAAACAACAGAACAACAACAGAATCTCATAATTCGCAGCGGAACAACATATAATAATAAATGAATAATCTTTAAACAAAGAACCATATCAGTTATTACATTACATTTCATTACATCACATCATATCAGAGTGTACAACATCATACAACAACAAACAGTGCAGCGGAAAAGAAATACTATATAAACTAGTAATACGCCATGCCATCCAGCTTGCCTCCAGCAACTCCAGAATATCCAGAATATCCTGATAAACCTAACTCTTAACTGCCCGTGTGGAAATTTGTGGGCACCCAGAGTTTAGGAAGGAAAACAATAAACTCCGAGTCAGTCATGTGACTGGTGTGAGAACTCAAACAGTTTATTTATCTTAAATCAAAATAGAGGAATAATTTTTTTTTTATCAATTCGCAATGCTTTTAAAAATGAGACTACCATAAGGCCTCCCGCACACACACACATGCAAACGCAGAATCGGAGGAGATTTCTCCTTATGATAGTCAAAGATGCTTGATACGCATTTAAGATAACATTTGATATTATTACTAGTGCATAGTGTAGAAAAAAATTCATTTCGAAAGTAGAATATAAATCTTAGCCAACATACGACCATTATCGTATGCCTACTATAGCTAACTATGTTCAATAGCAGGTTACCGCCACATTCCATAGCAGGTTCTACAACTAAAACCGTACGAGTCTCGTATTGTTTCTTTGGATTTCCAACGAATGGTCAGGCCAAGGAACTTCCCATTGCCACATGAGAATGCCTCTGGATGGACATCCCCGAGAACCAAACCGGATCTCTACCAACATAAGGCCGGGTTACTCCTAACTGAGTAACAACTGACCGAATATGCCATCCCCCGGTCCTTTGGGACCTTTATCCGAGAGCTCTCTAATCAATTCACACAATCATAAAAACAAAGTGTTTCAACATGAGTAAGTATCTGGGCTCCATACCATGATACCACCCTTTTCCAGAAGGAAATGGACATATCCTAAAGGGTGCTACCCCTCATAACCTTGCCGCATCTTTCCTGTTTTGACCATTCACGGGATGTGAGGCTCGACGAATTCACGTCCACAAAAACATACTTTATACAAAAGCCATGCTTTGGGTCAACAAATGATCAACACAATGATCACTAAGATAGACGATCAAATAAATGATCCTATCACAATAATCAACACAATGATCATTTCAGCATCACTCAGCATGTCACATTACCAAACTGGGAATATATCGCTGATAACTTCAACTATATAACCTTTGAGCTCGTACGTCTCAAAGAAGGGTGTTAAGCAAAGAATAAATTCTCCGCCACCAACAGAAATATATTTGAAAGGAATCGGCTTTATATCTCAACTTGTAATGTCAGACATACAATCCATACAAGTCTGTTCCGGGCTCGAACAGAACCGAAGGCACTTACAAAGAAGTCCTTGCAATCCGGATATTCACAATCCTGATCGGATTCACCATCACATATGGAGAACTCAATACCGTAGCTACTCGGTGTAGAGTCAATCGATAGTTCATCCTATCACTCTTGCAAATACCGGTCTTCAACACCGATCTTCAAATGCAATTTACAACGACGTATCACATATTCGGAATGGGTTATACGACCCCATGGTCCTTTCCCGGTTAACCCGAATAGTGAGCGCTTATTCAAAATATAAGTGTGCATTCAAATTCAATCATATTCACATCAAATACCCATTCAAAGGGAAATATTGATAGTCGGCTATTGAACTATCAATGGATATGCATACATCACCAGATTCCAAATAATTTTCCAAATTATTTACATTTCCAAAATATCTTTACAAGATATAAAATTCCAACACTTCAAAAATAAATCAATATTTATTTTTAACCAATTTCACTTTTCACATATAAATTCCATAATGAATTTATATTTCAAAATATTCCATGAATAACCGATTTCTATTATTCATTCTCAATTTATCTTCAAAAAGATAAATTCTAAATATTCACTTCATATTGGAAAACATTTCCATACTTATTTATTCATAAGTAATTCACAAATCTCTTTTATTTTCAACACTTAGAAAATATTCAATATACTTAAATCGAATTAAGTATATATTTCATTCTTTAAGGAAATTATTCACTTAAACATATTTACTTGGGCCAAAACGAATGTTACGTAAAACATCGTTACGACAACCCAAAATCACTAGTATAGGGATTCGAATTTAAAATAGATATATAAATCCCAATACTATTAAAAACATTTCCTTTCGGAAATCATTTACTATAACAACAGTGTTATAGTCTACCATTTCCTTTTATTTCTCGAAAACGTCTATTTCAACAATAAATGTTGAAATCTATGGTTTCGAATCTCAACACCTTTTAAAACATCACTAGATTGTTTTAATTCTATTTAAAACATCAAATCTAAAATATTTCCTTTAACGTGTTATTCACTATTCAAAAACGTGAATATACTACGTTAACAATTTCATCCTTTTATTCATTTTAATTCAAAGGATTATTCACTATTTAAAAATGTGAATATAACTCCATTTATAAGTTATAACAATTAACTTATCAAAATAAGTCGTTTGCGAATTTATAAAACGACGTTTATAAATTCTATTTCTATTTATATATAAAAACTTCCTTTTACAAATTCCTTTATTAACCTATTCCAGTTTATAACTCAATTTTAGATTAAAAGTTCATATTATAAGTTAACTATTTATAAACGATTATTTCACAAAATCATTCCTTAGAATTTCATAATTATAAATCTTATTACTTATAAGATTCATTTATTTAACCCAATCTATTCTTCAAATAACTTCATAAAATTTATAAATCTACTGTTTATAAATTTCGTTTACAACTTCACCATTTATAATTCTATTGATTTCATTCTTTAATGAAATTCATTTTCAATTCATTCAAACACTTATAAAATCTCATTTTATAATCCCAACGTTTTAATTTACAAATATTCATTTGTAAATCCTTTAATATAAATTAATCTATATTATTCTTTAAAACGTCTTTAATTTCCTTTAAAAAAACTTCACCATTCTGATTTATAAAATAATTAAATTTTATAAATCCTATATTTAACTTTTTATAACAAGTTCAGAATCCCAATTTAAACTCTTTTATAAAGTCATTAATTCATATTTCTCAAAAATCGACTTTTAATCGTATTTCTAAAAATCAGCTTTTTAACTATATTTCACAAAAAACCATAATTTTTATAACTTTAAAAATTATAACGTTTATTTATTTGAAATGGATCAATTCCAAAGATATTTTATCTTTTCAAAAATCACTTTAAAAACATTTTAAAATCCCAAAATCTGGGTCCAATGATGCTACACACCAAATAGTCAATCACGACTACAACGACATCATATATCGATATGATAATCCATCAAATATCTAAATATCTGAAATCAAATAAAAACTGTTGAGGAATCCAGTTGGATCCCTCCAACCTGTTTCCTGCATCCAAAAACATTAGCACAATACCAATTTCGCTCCAGTACGAAATTATCGCGGTATATGTTCTTAATAAATATTATCCGCTTAATAACGGCGTAATAGGGTCTCATCCGCTAAACAAAAAATGCGGGAAATCAACAACTGCAATATATACATATGCCAATATATATATATATTGATATTATATATAATACCAATTTCACTGTTTATGAAATATTCGCGGTATATGTTTTTAATAAATAACATCCGCTTACTAACGGCGTATAATGTCTATTTTAACAATCAATAATTTACAGTCATCATTCAAACATGCATTCAAATATTTTAAATCTAACTATTTAAAATAAAATCGAAATCTATTCGATTGAGTGAGAAATTCTCACCTTGGTTTTAAATTCCGTTTAAGCTTTTATTTCGAATAAAATTAAACGCGCGTTTAATTTTACCCGAAATTCTCACTAACTCCAAACGACTCCAAACCAACTCCATCGCGTAGTGCTCGTCCATACGATCCCAACGCAACTGGATTTGCATTTTTTCGACCTCGTATGAAAAAGTTATTGATTTTACAAGATTGAACGTGATTTATATAAACAAATCAACTTAAACATAAATGATTTATAACCTACAAACATTTCAGGCCATTGGATCTAAGGCAAACTACATCAGGCCGTTCCCCTCTATCTTCCTCTTTCACGTATCCTTTCCAGGCACCAAGAATTTTGGCCGAACCCATTTAGTGAACTAGGGTTGAATTTACACACCACTTCGCTCAACGATTATTCGATCAGGGAACGCCGACGTGTAGCCCAACCTCACGAGCACCTCCGCCCCCCTCTAGGTGAAGCTCGGCCACCCAGATAGTCTCGAAAACCGTGCCGACCTGATGGTGAACGGCCCCCCGTAGCTTCCTCCACACGACTCCGTTTCCGATCATCACCGTATGGAATTAAAGCTCTCTCTATGCTCTTCCTTTTTCGTGTTGAACACTTCTTCTAATTCCTTGTAGATTGGGAGAGATTGAGAGATGAAGGAGATGGATTTCTGGCCATTGAATATTAGGGCCGGCTAGGGTTTTGAGTTGTTATTTATTTTTTTTTATTTTTTTTAGTTTGAGAGGGGTGGTCTATTTATAAGAAACAGCTAGCGTAAACACTATTCATCCCGGGAATTCCGAACTCCGATTTAGACGCCGTAACCAGCGTACCTAGGGTTTATCCCGCGTTCCGGACACAATGGAACAGGTTTCGAAAGCTAATTCGGAAGTATGTGCGAGTTATGGCTGTAAACGTTCAATTTAAATTAAACCGATTTAAATCGATTTCTAGGCGTTTTAATTTGTACCGGACAAACGGTAAATCCAAACGACTTGAAATTTGAAACCTTACAATAATATCACATTACGGATCTGATGAAACTGGTTTCATCGAATTCCGAGACTTTTTGAAAAATGGCTATTTTGACTCGCCAAATTTAAATTAAAAACGATTCGATGCGTTTCGAGCTGCCACGATCAAACGATAACTCCGATTGACACGAAAATTGAAATCCGGTAATAACTAACTATTACGGATCCAATGGAACTGGTTTCGTTCAATTCTGAGACTGTTCAAAAATTGACTATTTTACAGTCGATTATTAAATATTAAAATATTCAATTTTCACAAATTAACTTTTAATTCGATTTTAAAAGTTCTAAAATATTTCTATAACTCCAGTATGATTAAATAAAATTTTCCAAATTATTTTCAATCATATTTAACCCAATTTTCAATTATTTTCATAATTTAACATATTAAATTATCGATTTAATTATCCAATTAAATCCAATAATTCAAATAAAAATTTATTCGACTTATAAATTCACTTATAAATATTTAAAATAAATTAAATATTCAAATTTTAATTAATAAAAATTCTGGGTCGTTACAATCTTCCCCCCTTAAAAGAATTTCGTCCTCGAAATTATAAGTAAGAAAGTTACAGAATTTATTAGCTTTCCAAAATTCATAATTAAATTCCTTACAAAACTTTACTAAGTTTTTAAATCATACTTAGTTATCTTTTTCAAAAACAAACTACTATTGTTTAACTTTCAACTCTAAAACAAAGTTAAAGTTTTCTGAAATTTTCCCAATTTTCTTAAAATTTTTTTCTAACGCCTTAAATTTCCGGAAAAATTCGCCATAGTCTCCTTTGCGCGGCTCGATCCGAAAAAAAAAAAAAATGACAGTATATATATCACAAATATACATCTCATCAAGTAATGAGGCATCCCGAAGGGAAAAAGTATAAAAGTGCGATATTTAATCCGAGATATGTACCTTATACTTTATTAGCGAGCATATACGGCTAATATAGCGCTAAAGCGAACTCCAAATGCAAAGCAAACGCGATCCGCACCTACTAAACTCAACAAACAACATGAGAATTATGCATATATGAAAATAATCTCAATATACAATATATAGCAACATAATAACTATATATGTCACATAGAAAATGCAACTAAATAACAAATGCAATATATATTCAACCATCAACCAACTACATTCATAACCAACAATATTCATTCATATTCTCATTCATATACAATGAATTGGTTTTCACTTTAAATCATATTTGATTCATTAATAGTGGATGTTCTTACTAACATTCATAATCAATAATTATCCATTTTTATTCTCATTTGAATTCAATTTCATAGCTTTCAATTTCATTAACACTTAATGAATTACATACAATCAATCAACAATCAAATAACAACCAATGTATATTAATTTCAACCAAATTATCTCACTTTACATTCATTTTGGTTTAACATTAAATTGACTTCTATTCCAATTTATTCAACTAGCCCTTTTAATGAATTAATACTTCATTCATTTTTTTCCATTCAATTGATTCACAATTCAATTCATTTATTCAACAATTACCAAAGTTGAATTTCATTCACATAACTTAAGTTCACATTTCTTTTAATCCACTTGATTATTTACTTCGATACCAAAATCAATTCCATTCAACAACACTTAAGTTATATTTCATTTAACCTTATATTCATTTTTATTTACAACTCATATTCATAAATATTCATATACTTTCACTTTTTATATATATAAGTTTATTTCACAATTGTAATTCACTTTAATTATAATTCAATGCTTATAATTCTCTTGCTTATACAATTACTCTTTTATTTAGATTATTCAAACAACTTAACAATCAACTTATATACACTTTAATAATTCTGAAAAATTATTCTTTTATATATAAAATATAATCAAGGTAAAATTATTTCATTTACCCAATTTAAAATCAATACTATGTCGAATTATCTTGTTTAAGAGTTTAGAAACCCCTATCTACGATAGTTAGCTAGACTAGATCGATCGAAATCTATAAACAATCAACCGATAAGTCAACACAATATAAAACAATTTTATTCACTAACAAATACGTTCTCATATCTATTATTACACTCAAACTCATTCTAGAGTACTGCTGACTCTATCTCTAATGAGTAATACCCTACAGAACCATGGTTGTCGCTTAACCATCAGAGCTCTGATACCAAATGTAACGCCCCTAAAATTTTCGACTTTCGAAAATTCGACATCGACACTCACTTTATCGACTGCCGAGAAATCGAAGGTCAAAAACCGGAATGTTATGGGGTTTAAAAAGAATTTAAGAAAAGAAAAAGAAAGGAGAGAGAAGAGATAGGAAATAGAGAGAAAAGAAGATAGATAATTTTTAGAAAACAGAGAATTTTAAAAATAGAAGATAGAAGAATTTTAAAATAGAACGGACAAAAGAAAACAACAGAACAACAACAGAATCTCATAATTCGCAGCGGAACAACATATAATAATAAATGAATAATCTTTAAACAAAGAACCATATCAGTTATTACATTACATTTCATTACATCACATCATATCAGAGTGTACAACATCATACAACAACAAACAGTGCAGCGGAAAAGAAATACTATATAAACTAGTAATACGCCATGCCATCCAGCTTGCCTCCAGCAACTCCAGAATATCCAGAATATCCTGATAAACCTAACTCTTAACTGCCCGTGTGGAAATTTGTGGGCACCCAGAGTTTAGGAAGGAAAACAATAAACTCCGAGTCAGTCATGTGACTGGTGTGAGAACTCAAACAGTTTATTTATCTTAAATCAAAATAGAGGAATAATTTTTTTTTTATCAATTCGCAATGCTTTTAAAAATGAGACTACCATAAGGCCTCCCGCACACACACACATGCAAACGCAGAATCGGAGGAGATTTCTCCTTATGATAGTCAAAGATGCTTGATACGCATTTAAGATAACATTTGATATTATTACTAGTGCATAGTGTAGAAAAAAATTCATTTCGAAAGTAGAATATAAATCTTAGCCAACATACGACCATTATCGTATGCCTACTATAGCTAACTATGTTCAATAGCAGGTTACCGCCACATTCCATAGCAGGTTCTACAACTAAAACCGTACGAGTCTCGTATTGTTTCTTTGGATTTCCAACGAATGGTCAGGCCAAGGAACTTCCCATTGCCACATGAGAATGCCTCTGGATGGACATCCCCGAGAACCAAACCGGATCTCTACCAACACAAGGCCGGGTTACTCCTAACTGAGTAACAACTGACCGAATATGCCATCCCCCGGTCCTTTGGGACCTTTATCCGAGAGCTCTCTAATCAATTCACACAATCATAAAAACAAAGTGTTTCAACATGAGTAAGTATCTGGGCTCCATACCATGATACCACCCTTTTCCAGAAGGAAATGGACATATCCTAAAGGGTGCTACCCCTCATAACCTTGCCGCATCTTTCCTGTTTTGACCATTCACGGGATGTGAGGCTCGACGAATTCACGTCCACAAAAACATACTTTATACAAAAGCCATGCTTTGGGTCAACAAATGATCAACACAATGATCACTAAGATAGACGATCAAATAAATGATCCTATCACAATAATCAACACAATGATCATTTCAGCATCACTCAGCATGTCACATTACCAAACTGGGAATATATCGCTGATAACTTCAACTATATAACCTTTGAGCTCGTACGTCTCAAAGAAGGGTGTTAAGCAAAGAATAAATTCTCCGCCACCAACAGAAATATATTTGAAAGGAATCGGCTTTATATCTCAACTTGTAATGTCAGACATACAATCCATACAAGTCTGTTCCGGGCTCGAACAGAACCGAAGGCACTTACAAAGAAGTCCTTGCAATCCGGATATTCACAATCCTGATCGGATTCACCATCACATATGGAGAACTCAATACCGTAGCTACTCGGTGTAGAGTCAATCGATAGTTCATCCTATCACTCTTGCAAATACCGGTCTTCAACACCGATCTTCAAATGCAATTTACAACGACGTATCACATATTCGGAATGGGTTATACGACCCCATGGTCCTTTCCCGGTTAACCCGAATAGTGAGCGCTTATTCAAAATATAAGTGTGCATTCAAATTCAATCATATTCACATCAAATACCCATTCAAAGGGAAATATTGATAGTCGGCTATTGAACTATCAATGGATATGCATACATCACCAGATTCCAAATAATTTTCCAAATTATTTACATTTCCAAAATATCTTTACAAGATATAAAATTCCAACACTTCAAAAATAAATCAATATTTATTTTTAACCAATTTCACTTTTCACATATAAATTCCATAATGAATTTATATTTCAAAATATTCCATGAATAACCGATTTCTATTATTCATTCTCAATTTATCTTCAAAAAGATAAATTCTAAATATTCACTTCATATTGGAAAACATTTCCATACTTATTTATTCATAAGTAATTCACAAATCTCTTTTATTTTCAACACTTAGAAAATATTCAATATACTTAAATCGAATTAAGTATATATTTCATTCTTTAAGGAAATTATTCACTTAAACATATTTACTTGGGCCAAAACGAATGTTACGTAAAACATCGTTACGACAACCCAAAATCACTAGTATAGGGATTCGAATTTAAAATAGATATATAAATCCCAATACTATTAAAAACATTTCCTTTCGGAAATCATTTACTATAACAACAGTGTTATAGTCTACCATTTCCTTTTATTTCTCGAAAACGTCTATTTCAACAATAAATGTTGAAATCTATGGTTTCGAATCTCAACACCTTTTAAAACATCACTAGATTGTTTTAATTCTATTTAAAACATCAAATCTAAAATATTTCCTTTAACGTGTTATTCACTATTCAAAAACGTGAATATACTACGTTAACAATTTCATCCTTTTATTCATTTTAATTCAAAGGATTATTCACTATTTAAAAATGTGAATATAACTCCATTTATAAGTTATAACAATTAACTTATCAAAATAAGTCGTTTGCGAATTTATAAAACGACGTTTATAAATTCTATTTCTATTTATATATAAAAACTTCCTTTTACAAATTCCTTTATTAACCTATTCCAGTTTATAACTCAATTTTAGATTAAAAGTTCATATTATAAGTTAACTATTTATAAACGATTATTTCACAAAATCATTCCTTAGAATTTCATAATTATAAATCTTATTACTTATAAGATTCATTTATTTAACCCAATCTATTCTTCAAATAACTTCATAAAATTTATAAATCTACTGTTTATAAATTTCGTTTACAACTTCACCATTTATAATTCTATTGATTTCATTCTTTAATGAAATTCATTTTCAATTCATTCAAACACTTATAAAATCTCATTTTATAATCCCAACGTTTTAATTTACAAATATTCATTTGTAAATCCTTTAATATAAATTAATCTATATTATTCTTTAAAACGTCTTTAATTTCCTTTAAAAAAACTTCACCATTCTGATTTATAAAATAATTAAATTTTATAAATCCTATATTTAACTTTTTATAACAAGTTCAGAATCCCAATTTAAACTCTTTTATAAAGTCATTAATTCATATTTCTCAAAAATCGACTTTTAATCGTATTTCTAAAAATCAGCTTTTTAACTATATTTCACAAAAAACCATAATTTTTATAACTTTAAAAATTATAACGTTTATTTATTTGAAATGGATCAATTCCAAAGATATTTTATCTTTTCAAAAATCACTTTAAAAACATTTTAAAATCCCAAAATCTGGGTCCAATGATGCTACACACCAAATAGTCAATCACGACTACAACGACATCATATATCGATATGATAATCCATCAAATATCTAAATATCTGAAATCAAATAAAAACTGTTGAGGAATCCAGTTGGATCCCTCCAACCTGTTTCCTGCATCCAAAAACATTAGCACAATACCAATTTCGCTCCAGTACGAAATTATCGCGGTATATGTTCTTAATAAATATTATCCGCTTAATAACGGCGTAATAGGGTCTCATCCGCTAAACAAAAAATGCGGGAAATCAACAACTGCAATATATACATATGCCAATATATATATATTGATATTATATATAATACCAATTTCACTGTTTATGAAATATTCGCGGTATATGTTTTTAATAAATAACATCCGCTTACTAACGGCGTATAATGTCTATTTTAACAATCAATAATTTACAGTCATCATTCAAACATGCATTCAAATATTTTAAATCTAACTATTTAAAATAAAATCGAAATCTATTCGATTGAGTGAGAAATTCTCACCTTGGTTTTAAATTCCGTTTAAGCTTTTATTTCGAATAAAATTAAACGCGCGTTTAATTTTACCCGAAATTCTCACTAACTCCAAACGACTCCAAACCAACTCCATCGCGTAGTGCTCGTCCATACGATCCCAACGCAATTGGATTTGCATTTTTTCGACCTCGTATGAAAAAGTTATTGATTTTACAAGATTGAACGTGATTTATATAAACAAATCAACTTAAACATAAATAATTTATAACCTACAAACATTTCAGGCCATTGGATCTAAGGCAAACTACATCAGGCCGTTCCCCTCTATCTTCCTCTTTCACGTATCCTTTCCAGGCACCAAGAATTTTGGCCGAACCCATTTAGTGAACTAGGGTTGAATTTACACACCACTTCGCTCAACGATTATTCGATCAGGGAACGCCGACGTGTAGCCCAACCTCACGAGCACCTCCGCCCCCCTCTAGGTGAAGCTCGGCCACCCAGATAGTCTCGAAAACCGTGCCGACCTGATGGTGAACGGCCCCCCGTAGCTTCCTCCACACGACTCCGTTTCCGATCATCACCGTATGGAATTAAAGCTCTCTCTATGCTCTTCCTTTTTCGTGTTGAACACTTCTTCTAATTCCTTGTAGATTGGGAGAGATTGAGAGATGAAGGAGATGGATTTCTGGCCATTGAATATTAGGGCCGGCTAGGGTTTTGAGTTGTTATTTATTTTTTATTTTTTTTTTTAGTTTGAGAGGGGTGGTCTATTTATAAGAAACAGCTAGCGTAAACACTATTCATCCCGGGAATTCCGAACTCCGATTTAGACGCCGTAACCAGCGTACCTAGGGTTTATCCCGCGTTCCGGACACAATGGAACAGGTTTCGGAAGCTAATTCGGAAGTATGTGCGAGTTATGGCTGTAAACGTTCAATTTAAATTAAACCGATTTAAATCGATTTCTAGGCGTTTTAATTTGTACCGGACAAACGGTAAATCCAAACGACTTGAAATTTGAAACCTTACAATAATATCACATTACGGATCCGATGAAACTGGTTTCATCGAATTCCGAGACTTTTTGAAAAATGGCTATTTTGACTCGCCAAATTTAAATTAAAAACGATTCGATGCGTTTCGAGCTGCCACGATCAAACGATAACTCCGATTGACACGAAAATTGAAATCCGGTAATAACTAACTATTACGGATCCAATGGAACTGGTTTCGTTCAATTCTGAGACTGTTCAAAAATTGACTATTTTACAGTCGATTATTAAATATTAAAATATTCAAATTTCACAAATTAACTTTTAATTCGATTTTAAAAGTTCTAAAATATTTCTATAACTCCAGTATGATTAAATAAAATTTTCCAAATTATTTTCAATCATATTTAACCCAATTTTCAATTATTTTCATAATTTAACATATTAAATTATCGATTTAATTATCCAATTAAATCCAATAATTCAAATAAAAATTTATTCGACTTATAAATTCACTTATAAATATTTAAAATAAATTAAATATTCAAATTTTAATTAATAAAAATTCTGGGTCGTTACAACCTTGATGATGAGATGTATATTTATGATATATATATTTGTAACGACCCGTAAATTTTCGATAATTAAAATAACAAATTCAATAAGATTTCGTGATTTAATGTTAGAAATTTTTTTGTAAATTCGTTTGGAATAATAATAACAGGAATGAATTGCAACAATAATTATCCAAGTAATGAAAAATAAAAGCTACTTAGTGAATGCCTTTACAATCAATAGTTGAATAGGATTATAAATGTTGAATTCATTGGGTATAATAGAGTAATTGATTGATAAGTAAAATCTATTAAAAATCAAACATTGAATATTGAACAGGTAAATTGTTTAAATTTAATATTTAAAAATTATTGAATGATTGAATAACTGTAAATGAAAATAGTATTCTAAATTGTGAATTGGTTTTAAAGGTTGAATCTTATATGTTCGATTTCAATATTTCAAAAGATAATGAATTATTGGATAAGCGAAATTGTTTAAATTTAATATTTGGAATTTATTGAATAATCTAATAATGGGAATTGAATAACCGTATAATGGAAATGGTTGTTCTATAATTTTAATTCGTTTCAAAAGTTAAATTTTTACGTTCGTTTTGAATACTTCAAAGGATAGTGATTTAAGAATAATCGAATTTGTTTAAATTTAATATTATAAATGTTTGAATAATTAAATTCCGAATTTGATATGATTAATTTGATATTGAAATTTAATATATGAAAATAGTGTGAATAATTGAAATTTGATTTAATATGATTCAAATTGGTTTCCAAAGTGAATGTAAGTTATATTAGGATTATAGTAGTATTAGTAAGATTTTACAATTGGAATTTATTGGATAATTGGATAACGAGTTTAATATGATTAAAAATGATTTGTAAAATTTTATTTTATCATATTAAAGTTAGAATGATGTTGTAGAACTTTTAAAATCGAATTAAAAGTAAATTTGTGAAAATTGAATATTTTAATATTTAATTATAGACTGGAAAATAGCCAAATTTTGAGCAGTCTCAGAATTGGACGAAACTAGTTCCATTGGATCCATAATAGTTAGTTATTATCGGATTTCAATTTTCATAGCAATCGGAGTTGTCATTTGACCGTGGCAGCTCGAAACGCGTTGAAATTGTTTTAATATTAATTTGGCGAGTTAAAATAGTCATTTTTCAAACAGTCTCGGATTTCGTTGAAACCAGTTTCATCGAATCCGTAATGTGATATTATTGTAAGATTTCAAATTTCGTGTCAATCGGATTTACCGTTTGTCCGGGGCAAGCAAAAACGCACAGAAATTAGTTTAAATCGATTTAATTTAAATTGATCGTTTATCGCTGTAACTCTCACAGATGATCGAATTAGCTTCCAAAACCTGTTCCATTGTGTTTGGAACGCAGGATAAACCCTAGAAACGCTGGTCACCGCGCGTAAATCGGAGTTCGGAAAACCCGGGGGTAAATAGTGTTTCGAGAAATTCTATAAATAGCCCCTTTATTTAAGAAAAAAATAATATAGCTAGTTTCTTTACCCAGCCGTCACTTATAATTGAATGGCCGAAATTGGCCGATCTTCTTCCATTAATCTCTTCGAATCCATGAAGAATTATCAAATGCTTTTAACTAAGAAATTGTAGAGAGTGAGAAGACCTTCAGATCCGTACGGTGGAGTTGGTTATCGTCGACCATAGGCAGAGTTCTGTGCTCGCGTTCATCATGCTTTTGGCATGAAATTAGAGACCCGATAGTGGGCCGAGCTCTGCCGCAACTAGGGTGTTGATGGAGTACGTGGTGGCGCACGATATGGTGGTTCTGGATCGAGCTATAACGGAGAGGAGGGGGATGCGTTCGAAACCCTAAGTGCGGCCAAGGTGGGTTCGGCTTGGAGCTCGAACGAACGTGAGAGAGGGAGAAAGGAAGTCACGTGCGGCTAGAGAGATAGGTTTGAAAATTTAATAAAAGCTGTAAATTTTGCATATAATAATTTGTATGATCTTTAAACGGCTATAACTTGTTGATACGAAGTCGGATTGTGACGAAACAAAGTGCATTGGGATCGTATCGTCGAGCGCTACGCTATGGAGCTGGATTGGAATCATTTGGAGCTAGAGAAAATTTTAAGTTAAATCGAACGTCATTCGATTTGATTTAAAATCGTTAAAATCAAGGTGAGTGTTTATAACGCTCACAACGTACTGAATATCTTTATGCTAGTTAAATTTGATATTATGAAGTGATATGAATTTTATTTGACGTTGTTTGATAGAATTTAATTGTCATATAGATTGTCATTTGAATTAACCGTTGAAAATTAAATTGACAGTTAAATTGAAATTGAAATTGAATTGCGATTAAATTACTTGACATTGATAACTATGAAATTGCCATGAATGGTATTGTCTATTGGATGATTTATTTCGATGGATGCTATTGGTTGATATTTAAATGGTTGGATATTTATTTGCTTATATATAACCTGTTATGCATACATATGACACTATGTTTGGTTTAAGTGATATATATTCATCCCTGACATTTAATTGAAATAAATAATTACTTGGCCATAGGATAGAAAATTATATACGAACACCGAATTGGCTAAATTAATAATTTTTGAAATCGTCGATTTGAAATCTATTTAAATGTTTTGATTTAAAAGTGATAAATAGAAATCAATTTATAGAAATCGAATTTATCGAAAAAATTGAGTTTGGAATGTTGAAATAAAATTTTGGTTAAAAGAAATTGTTGAATAAATTTAAGTGGAGACTTTGAGATTTAAAATTTGGATATGATTGAATTTCGGAAATTTATTTGTTTTAAAGATTGAACATTAAATTTGAGCTTTGAATATTACTAAGTAAAAGTGACATAAAAATGATATTTTGAATTGAGCTTGAAATTGAATCATATTTGTAATTGGGATTTTAATTTGAATATTGAAGGATAATTTTGTTAAGTGTTATAAATTGATATTTTGAAAAATCAAGCTAAAACTCGATATAAATTGAAATTGAATAAATTAAAGGTGAACATAAAATTGAATAAATTTGAAGTCAAAATTGACATTGGTTTGAATTAAAATCGAAATTGAATCGGTAAAATGGAAATTGAAATTGATTTGAACTGGGAAGTTATAATTGGAATGGATTGGTTTTGAAGCTGTTTTAATTTGTTTTCCAAATTACTCTGTTATATAATCATTTTGAATACTTAAACTATTTTAATCTACTTAACCCAATTTATTTTAAACGAATTTATCTATTTTAAATCCATTTTAAAGATGTTAAGTATTTTTAACTATTTTAATTATTTAAACTACTTTTAAACTACTTAAAACTATTTTCTAAAAATTTCAAGCTGGTTAATAAGGTGAAATGTTTATATTTAAATCTTGAATTTAAATACAAATTGAGTTAAATGAAGTTGCAACCTAAATTGAATTTCGAAATGATTTTGAAATCGAAATGAGATATTGATGCGGGAAAAGATTTTGAAACGGAATCTTACATTTGAATAGATACGATGATATTCGAAATGGATTTGATTTTTGAGGCGAATATGATATTTTGATATCAATTATGAATCAATTTGAAATGTAAAAGAGCCAACGGTGTAATAATACGTAGTTATTAAAGAGACCGGGATCGGATATGGACATACTCTCTGTCGATACCGAAAACCACTTTAATAACTATTATACACGGAGTGTTGATCCAGAATGAAGTGGATGGTTGGGTGAACGCGTTGACTGAAGAAAGAGAACGATATTGGATGACCCCTGACATGACTAAAACAGGAGCCGCACCGGGCCATTGAGGTTCGCCACCTCTAGCGGACACACTTCTTCGATGCCATATCTATTACATTTGTGATGCGATTTGGGTGCACCCCTTGATTTGGGAGTGTTGTTTCGCGGTGTTGGGGTAGCTGCTGGCTATGCTCAACATCAGTCCGGATCATGCAACTACTAGTATCCTAGTTGGTATCGCCTCATGTACCTTGTCATACTGATTATCCTATTCGCGACCACTACGTTATGTTTTGTGTTATACCTATGGGGTACCCTCTGATAACCACCAGTTTACGGTGGGGCTTACGGTGCTGTATAGACTATGGCATTATAAAAATGTGTTAAGGGGGATTATGGTAACGCCTTAACGCTATTTTGATACTTTATATTACTAATAGGCATTATCTACTTAGCGTACATTACTACATAGTAGATAGTTTAACGGATCCTTAAGAGATGGAAAATCCCGTAACATCTCTTGAGTTATTGCACGCACGTTGACACTGGATATGAGATGTCAAACCCCGTAAACATCTCTGACGCCATTACACTCATATTTATTAACGATTGATTTAACTTTCATAAGGATATTTTAGTCCTGACTCGAGTGTTTTGTCTTTTCATTGCGCTCGGTCAGTCTTGAGGTTTTCCAGATTTTTGAAGATCTATTCTGGGGGATGAAGACGAAGATTTGGTATACTATTACTATTATTACCCATGCATCATGCTATCTGCTGCATTATTTTAATTGTTCTGTTGTATATGTATAATTCTGATAAATGTTGTATAAATAATTGTCAAAGTATAGTAAACAGCTTCATGAACTGTTTATTTGACTATTATATTTTATCGTTCCGTTGCGAGATTCTGTGTTGTTTCATTTCCTTTATTTCTCTTTCTTTTCTTTTCTTATTTACCCCAATAACCATCTGCCCTTTTGAATGGTTTGGAATCGACATGTGTATTTGATCGTCGGTTTAGACTGTCCAAAAAGGCTGGTCGTTACAGTTGGTATCAGAGCGTTGGTTTAGCGATAACCTTAGCTTTGTAGGGTCTGACTCTTTATAAATAGGGTAGTAATACCCTATGATGAGTCGCTGAGAGTATGACAGAGCGTATTTGTTAGTGATATAAAATGTTTTATATTGTGTCGGTTGATTTGTTGAGTGGCTTATGGATTCTGGTCAATACGAGTAATTAACGTCATTGATAGGGATCTCTAAACACTCAAACAGAATAATTCGACGTAGTATTGTTTTGAAATTGGGTAAATGAAATAATTTTACTCTAATTATATTTTATATATAAAAGGAAAATTTTCAGAAATTATTGTGACTTATCTAGCTTACCTGGTTGTCAGGAATTAAAATAATTAGTTGTTATCATAAATTTGATATTGTAATTTAATAAAGAAGGTTTATTACAAAATAAAAAATGATAGAACAACTTGTGGAATATCGTAAGAAAGAAATCCTATAAGAATAGTTTATAAAGGTGACATATGAATTAAAATAGATTTAAGTTGGAAAATGTTGAATTTAAGATCCGGAGATCTTGAAAACGGTTTTCAAAGTTTTGAAGAAATATATAGTAATATTAGTTGGAAATTGTTTATGGAAATATTTTGAAAGGATTTTTAAGAAGGAATGAGTTAAGTACTCCTCTCTTCTGTCGTTGGAAAATAATTTCGGTGATGACTGCGCAGCATCATCGACGTTCATTTTCGAGTCTCAAAGTGGGGGAGACTTCTAAGAAGTTTTGCTTTTCTTCAAAATTATTTTGGGTAAATGGGTTTTGGTTTAAGCTCCAAAGGTGTAATTTGATATATTAAAGATATAAGTGTACATGTTTATTTCAAATGATTTGAAAAGAACCGAGCATTTAAATTTCTAAGTTCTGTTAATTAATAATTTTCGAATTATTTGAATGAAATGTGAATAACCAGAATTTATAAAATAAGAGGATTAAGATATCTAAGCTATTGTTTGGTAAAATTTTAAAGTTGAAAGGTAAAGAGGATTTAAACAAATTAAATTTTCGAACATTCTAAGTAAGTAAAATGAAATTCTATAAATTTGTATAATACCAAAATTACCTTCTGATAACATGTAACAAGACTTACCGAATGTTAAAAGTTAAAATTATGTTTTGGATATGTAATGAGATATTGTATAGATAAACAGAACCTGAAAGTAATTGAAATATACAAGTAAGGAAAACTCAAAAGGAATTAAAATGTGTATAAATGGAAGTTTGGTTGTGATAAAAATGTTATAAACTTAAATATAGCATGAAATGATGAATGGATAAATGGAACAAGTAAGTGAACTTAAGAAAAGGCCATTAAGTCAAGCAATGTCTTTGTAAACTGGTAGTAAAATTAAATATAAATTTGCAACAAAAAAAGAAAAATATATAAAGATAAATTTGTAACTTTTGAGATAACTATAAACTAAGAAAAGTCATATATGAGAAGTTAGACTTTTATGGAATGACTATAAACTAAAGTGATGATTAATAAAATATTCCACAAATAAATTTGTATTAACTGAAACTATGAATATGGAGTAAATGTAAACCAAAGAATTAGGTATAGCTAAGAATCAATTGGGAAAGGAAATTGAGTTTAATTAAATTATATAGAATGTTTAAAATGAACTTGAGTAAGTAAATTCTTCGATATGATGTTTGAGAAAAGATAATGTTAAAGAATATGCTAGGTAAAGAAATGAATATACTAACTGAATAATGGATTGTGAGTAATTAAGTGCAAAAAAATAGAAGTCAATAAAATAATTTAGTATAGATAAATTGGATAGAAAATCCATTGGAAGGTAATACGTGAGATTGTACGTATATTATTTTATTCGCATAACGATTTGATCCAAATTCGAGCATAAAATTTTGAGATTATTTATATCGATCCAAGTTAGGATTTTTCACTCGGTTTTCGACGGCGAACCCTAGATATGGATTTTTAATTTGATTCTGGAATTCTCTATCATAGTATTTGGCTATGCAAGGAGAGTAACAGTTTCCAATCAAGGAACTAAATCTGAGTCCGTACTAGAGAGTCATGGGAACGATACTAGTTTGGAAGTGAAATTGTGTGATCGAATAAGCGATTAGATTGATATTGCTCACGGATGATATATGTATGGCTTACGGACTTAATTAAAGTTAATATTGGAAATTTAAGATGCCGAATAGAAAATGATTCTTTTAAAATTATATAACAGGATATATATATATAAAAGAGATAAACCAAATTGAATGTAAAAATTAATAACTTGGTTATGTTGGGTATGATTTGGTTGTTATATGATTGTTAGTTGATTGTATATAATTCATTAATGTTAATGAAATTGAAAGCTATAAATCATTGAAATCAAATTGGAAGTTAAATGAATTTAAATAGAATTTAATTTGATTCAAAATGGAAGTGAACTAATGAAAATATAAATTAGTGAATGTTAACTAATTGAATTGAGAATGAATGTTAGTAAAAATCCAACGTTAATGAATCACCTGTGATTAAAATGGAAAACCAAGTAAATAAATATTAATGAGAAGTGAATTTATATTGATTGGTTATGGATTTGTTGGATGATAGTTGGATGATAATTGATTTGGTGGATGCATTTGTTGTTTGTTGCATTTGCTATGTTGGCACATGTAGTTGTTATATTGCTATATGATGTATATTGATATTATTTTCATATATGCATGTTTCTCATGGTTTGTTGAGTGTCTAGTAGGTGCGGATTGCGCTTGCTTCGCATTTGGAGCTCGCTTTCGTGTTATATTAGTCGTATATGCTCGCTAATAAAAATACAAGGTACATGTTTATTTTATCATTAGATTTGATGATTTTCGATGAGCCACTTGGCTTTTGATTTTCTTTTGTTGGTTTGGGGCCCGTAGAGGCGTTTTGTAGCTGTACCGATCGAGCCGCGCAAAGGAGACTCTGCCGAAATTTTCCATAAAATTCGGGTGTTAGAATATTTTTCAAGTTTTAAAAATTTTATAACTTGTTTTGATAACTAACTTTTAAGTTAGAAAGGCGTTTGGAATAACTTAGTAAAAGCGTAGTTATGACTTTATAAATGGAATTTCATTGTTTTATGAGTTGGTAACTTTGAGATAAATATACCTAAGGTTGAATTCTATACTTAGTTCTTTTTCCCTTCTTTTTCCTTTTCGGGGACGAAAAGTTTTGAGTGGGGGAGAATGTAACGACCTGTAAATTTTCGATAATTAAAATAGCAAATTCAATAAGATTTCGTGATTTAATGTTAGAAAATTTTTTGTAAATTCGTTTGGAATAATAATAACTGGAATGAATTTCAACAATAATTATCCAAGTAATGAAAAATAAATGCTACTTAGTGAATGCCTTTACAATCAATAGTTGAATAGGATAATAAATGTTGAATTCATTGGGTATAATAGAGTAATTGATTGATAAGTAAAATCTATTAAAAATCAAACATTGAATATTGAACAGGTAAATTGTTTAAATTTAATATTTAAAACTTATTGAATGATTGAATAATTGTAAATGAAAATAGTATTCTAAATTGTGAATTGGTTTTAAAGGTTGAATCTTATAAGTTCGATTTCAATATTTCAAAAGATAATGAATTATTGGATAAGCGAAATTGTTTAAATTTAATATTTGGAATTTATTGAATAATTTAATAATGGGAATTAAATAACTGTATAATGGAAATGGTTTTTCTATAATTTTAATTCGTTTCAAAAGTTAAATTTTTACGTTCGTTTTGAATACTTCAAAGGATAGTGATTTAAGAATAATCGAATTTGTTTAAATTTAATATTATAAATGTTTGAATAATTAAATTCCGAATTTGATATGATTAATTTGATATTGAAATTTAATATATGAAAATAGTGTGAATAATTGAAATTTGATTTAATATGATTCAAATTGGTTTCCAAAGTGAATGTAAGTTATATTGGGATTATAATAGTGTTAATAAGATTTTACAATTGGAATTTATTGGATAATTGGATAACGAGTTTAATATGATTAAAAATGATTTGTAAAATTTTATTTTATCGTATTAAAGTTAGAATGATGTTGTAAAACTTTTAAAATCGAATTAAAAGTAAATTTGTGAAAATTGAATATTTTAATATTTAATTATCGACTGGAAAATAAACAAATTTTGAACAGTCTCAGAATTGGACGAAACTTGTTCCATTGGATCCGTAATAGTTAGCTATTATCGGATTTCAATTTTCATAGCAATCGGAGTTGTCGTTTGACCGTGGCAGCTCGAAACGCGTTGAAATTGTTTTAATATTAATTTGGCGAGTTAAAATAGCCATTTTCCAAACAGTCTCGGATTTCGATGAAACTAGTTTCGTCGGATCCGTAATGTGATATTATTGTAAGATTTCAAATTTCGTGTCAATCAGATTTACCGTTTGTCCGGGGCAAGCAAAAACGCACAGAAATTAGTTTAAATCGATTTAATTTAAATTGATCGTTTATCACTGTAACTCTCACAGTTGATCGAATTAGCTTCCAAAACTTGTTCCATTATGTCCGGAATGCGGGATATACCCTAGAAAACGCCGGTCACCGAGCGTAAATCGGAGTTCGGAAAACCCGGGATAAATAGTGTTTCGAGAAATTCTATAAATAGCCCCTTTATTTAAGAAAAAAATAATATAGCTAGGGTTTCTTTACCCAGCCGTCACTTATAATTGAATGGCCGAAATTGGCCGATCTTCTTCCATTAATCTCTTCCAATCCGTGAAGAATTATCAAATGCTTTCAACTAAGAAATTGTAGAGAGTGAGAAGACCTTCAGATCCGTACGGTGGAGTTGGTTATCGTCGACCATAGGCGGAGTTCTGTGCTCGCGTTCATTGCGCGTTTGGCACGAAATTCGAGACTCGATAGTGGGTCGAGCTCTGCTGCAACTAGGGTGTTGATGGAGTACGTGGTGGCGCACGATATGGTGGTTCTGGATCGAGCTATAACGGAGAGGAGGGGGATGCGTTCGAAACCCTAAGTGCGGCCAAGGTGGGTTCGGCTTCGTGTTTTACTGGAGCTCGAACGAACGTGAGAGAGGGAGAAAGGAAGTCACGTGCGGCTAGAGAGATAGGTTTGAAAATTTAATAAAAGTTGTAAATTTTGCACATAATAATTTGTATGATCTTTAAACGGCTATAACTTGTTGATACGAGGTCGGATTGTGACGAAACAAGGTGCGTTGGGATCGTATCGTCGAGCACTACGCTATGGAGCTTGATTGGAATCATTTGGAGCTAGAGAAAATTTTGAGTTAAATCGAACGTCGTTCGATTTGATGTAAAATCGTAAAAATCAAGGTGAGTGTTTATAACGCTCACAACGTACTGAATATCTTTATGCTAGTTAAATTTGATATTATGAAGTGATATGAATTTTATTTGACGTTGTTTGATAGAATTTAATTGTCATATAGATTGTCATTTGAATTAACCGTTGAAAATTAAATTGACAGTTAAATTGAAATTGAAATTGAATTGCGATTAAATTACCTGACATTGATAACTATGAAATTGCCATGAATGGTATTGTCTATTGGATGATTTATTTCGATGGATGCTATTGGTTGATATTTAAATGGTTGGATGTTTATTTGCTTATATATAACCTGTTATGCATACAAATGACACTATGATTGGTTTAAGTGATATATATTCATCCCTGACATTTAATTGAAATAAATAATTACTTGGCCATAGGATAGAAAATTATATACGGATACTGAATTGGCTAAATTAATATATTTTGAAATCATCGATTTGAAATTTATTTAAATGTTTTGATTTAAAAGTGATAAATAGAAATCAATTTATAGAAATTGAATTTATCGAAAAAATTGAGTTTGGAATGTTGAAATAAAATTTTGGTTAAAAGAAATTGTTGAATAAATTTAAGTAGAGACTTTGAGATTTAAAATTTGGATATGATTGAATTTCGGAAATTCATTTGTTTTAAAGATTGAACATTAAATTTGAGCTTTGAATATTACTAAGTAAAAGTGACATAAAAATGATATTTTGAATTGAGCTTGAAATTGAATCATATTTGTAATTGGGATTTTAATTTGAATATTGAAGGATAATTTTGTTAAGTGTTATAAATTGATATTTTGAAAAATCAAGCTAAAAATCGATATAAATTGGAATTGAATAAATTAAAGGTGAACATAAAATTGAATAAATTTGAAGTCAAAGTTGACATTGGTTTGAATTAAAATCGAAATTGAATCGGTAAAATGGAAATTGAAATTGATTTGAATTGGGAAGTTATAATTTGAATGGATTGGTTTTGAAGCTGTTTTAATTTGTTTTCCAAATTACTCTATTATATAAACCATTTTGAATACTTAAACTATTTTAATCTATTTTAATCTACTTAACCCAATTTAAATTATTTTAAACTAATTTATCTATTTTAAATCCATTTTAAAGATTTTAAGTATTTTTAAGTATTTTAATTATTTAAACTACTTTTAAACTACTTAA
Organism: Allium cepa; assembly: GCA_030765085.1. Lineage (NCBI taxonomy): Eukaryota > Viridiplantae > Streptophyta > Magnoliopsida > Asparagales > Amaryllidaceae > Allium > Allium cepa. The sequence continues at coordinate 725,633,969 of CM060943.1, forward strand.
AACTATTTTCTAAAAATTTCAAGATGGTTAATAAGGTGAAATGTTTATATTTAAATCTTGAATTTAAATACGAATTGAGTTAAATGAAGTTGCAACCTAAATTGAATTTCGAAATGATTTTGAAATCGAAATGAGATATTGATGCGGGAAAAGATTTTGAAAGTAATCTTACATTTGAATAGATACGATGATATTTGAAATGGATTTGATTTTTGAGGCGAATATGATATTTTGATATCAATTATGAATCGATTTGAAACGTAAATGAGCCAACGGTGTAATAATACGTATTTATTAAAGAGACGGGGATCGGATATGGACATACTCTCTGTCGATACCGAAAACCACTTTAATAACTAATATACGCGGAGTGTTGATCCAAAATGAAGTGGATGGTTGGGTGAACGCGTTGACTGAAAAAGTGAACGATATTGGATGACCCCTGACATGACTAAAACAGGAGCCGCGCCGGGCCATTGAGGTTCGCCACCTCTAGCGGACACACTTCTTCGATACCATATCTATTACATTTGTGATGCTATTTGGGTGCACCCCTTGATTTGGGAGTGTTGTTTCGCGGTGTTGGGGTAGCTGCTGGCTATGCTCAACATCAGTCCGGATCACGCAACTACTAGAATCCTAGTTGGTATCGCCTCATGTACCTTGTCATACTGATTATCCTATTCGCGACCACTACGTTATGTTTTGTGTTATACCTATGGGGTACCCTCTGATAACCACCAGTTTACGGTGGGGCTTACGGTGCTGTATAGACTATGGCATTATAAAAATGTGTTAAGGGGGATTATGGTAACGCCTTAACGCTATTTTGATACTTTATATTACTGATAGGCATTGTCTACTTAGCATACATTACTACATAGTAGATAGTTTAACGGATCCTTAAGAGATGGAAAATCCCATAACATCTCTTGAGTTATTGCACGCACGTTGACACTGGATATGAGATGTCAAACCCCGTAAACATCTCTGACGCCGTTACACTCATATTTATTTACGATTGGTTTAACTTTCATAAGGATATTTTAGTCCTGACTCGAGTGTTTTGTCTTTTCATTATGCTCGGGTCAGTCCTGAGTTTTTCAGATTTTTGAAGATCTATTCTGGAGGATGAAGACGAAGATTTGGTATACTATTACTATTATTACCCTTGCATCATGCTATCTGCTGCATTATTTTAATTGTTCTGTTGTATATGTATCACTCTGATAAATGTTGTATAAATAATTGTCAAAGTATAGTAAACAGCTTCATGAACTGTTTATTTGACTATTATATTTTATCGTTCCGCTGCGAGATTCTGTGTTGTTTCATTTCCTTTATTTCTCTTTCTTTTCTTTTCTTATTTACCCCAATAACCATCTGCCCTTTTGAATGGTTTGGAATCGACATGTGTATTTGATCGTCGGTTTAGACTGTCCAAAAAGGCGGGTCGTTACAATATTGCTATTCTTTTTTGGATCGACCGCGCAAAGTAGGCTATGGCGAATTTTTTTGAAAATTCAAGGCGTTAGAAATTCTTGGGAAAATTGGAAAAAATTTGTGAAAACTAAATTTTGATTTTGAAGTTAAAAGTTAAACGATATAGTTAGTTTTGGAAAGATAATTGTGAATGTATTTGAAAACTTAATAAAGTTTTTGTAAGAAGTTTAACTAATGGATTTTGAGAAAAGTTAAAATGTTTTAATGATGTTGGTAATCTAATTTGAATGATTTGTTTTGAAAAGTTAATTGATTTTGTGACTTTTCTTACTTGATAATTTCGAGGACGAAACTCTTTTAAGTAGGGGAGAATATAACGACCCAGAATTTCAGTCATTCGATATTCATATATTTAATTGATTTTAAATATTTGAAAGTTAATTTTATAAGTTGGATAACTTATATTTCGAATATCTAGATTTAATTGGATAATTAAATTGTTAATTTAATATTTGAAATTACTGAAATAATTGGAAATTGAATTTAATATGAGTAAAAATGATTTTTAAAGTTATATTAAATCATATTTGAATTGGATAATGTTAGGGAACTTTTAAAATCGAATTAAAAGTTAATTTGTCGAAATTTAATATTTTAATAATAAATTGACGTACAAAAATAGCCATTTTTCAAATAGTTTCGGATTTTGACAAAACTAGTTTCATTGGATCCATAATGTTAAATTATTGTATGATTTCAAATCTCGTGTCAATCGGATTTACGGTTTGTCCGGTCAGGCTAAAACGCATAGAAATTGGTTTAAGTGAATTTTAAATATAAATAATTCGATTTGAAAACCTATCTTCCAAATATGATCGAATTGTCTCCCGATATATATATATTTCATTGCATTCGGAATAAGGGTAAAACCTTATAAACGCCAGGTGGCATGCTTCGTCTGGAGTTCGAAAAATTTCCGGATGAATAGTGTCGCGTAATTTTATATGTAAGGCCATATTTTTCATCAAACCCTAATTCTCTAGGGCAGGCCGCCACTTGATTTTCAATGGCCGAAATCTTGTCTTCATCTTCTTCGTTTTTCATCCAATCCATCAACAATTACAAAAAAGTTTCAACTAAGAAATTGTAGAGGGTGGTGAGGACTTCATATCCAACGGCTATGATCGATTTTTATTGAGCCGATCGACGACGATTCGATCATGAAGGTCCAAAGTTCATGCGCGTTTTTCGAGATAGATGGTGAATCGAGCTTCGAGCGGCCATAGGCGTGGTTGGAGCGAGCATAGGGCTTTCGATTCGTGGCCTTTGATCGTCATCACCATCAACGTGGTTCGTGCGATAATTCATTGATGAAGGCGGCAATGAGTTTGAAAATGGTATTCGAATTCACCTGGGGAAGAAAAAGCACGTGCGGCCATGATCCAGGGCATTGAAATCTACTGCCCTGATGAACTTAGGGTAAAATAAAAAAAGAAAATTGATTAATTATTATATTATAAAATCGCACGTATATCTTTTTCATACGAGGTACTTTTCGCACGAAATGAATTGTGTTGGAACTGTATTGACGAACACTACGCGATGGATCTAGTTTGGAGTTGATTGGAGCTAGTGTGAATTTTGGGTAAATTAAACGCACGTTTAATTTTATTTGGAATAAAACACTGAAACTGCTATTGGACGCAATGTGAGTACAACTCACTCTTTCTGACTCACTGATATTTTTATATAAGTGAGAAATAATTTATTATATGATGATTGTTTGGATGATTTATTGGTTGGTATTTGGATATATACCTGCCTAGTGGAGCAGATGACCCTATACATTCTTGTGTATGAGCAGATGACCCTTTGTACGCGCGTCTGCCTCGAAGCATACATTGTACACATATTCTACTATGTACATTTGTCGCAGGTGAAAGGTAGGAGGGATCCAACTGGATTCCTAACCCGTATTGGTTTATTTGCAGATATTGTGATATATTTCATATTGATATATGATGTTTTGGATGCTCTGATTGATGTATTAGGTGCTGTTGCAGCAATGGGCCTATTTTTGGAAATTTAAAAATGTTTTAGTGATGATTTTCAAATAAAAAAAGGATTTTTAACCGATTTAAAAATATATGATTGGATTAGTTATAAAGGAAGGAAACTATTTTAAATAAATAAATGTTATAATTTTTATTGTTATAAAAACTATGATTTTTTTGAAATATGATTGAAATGTGATTTTTGGAAATATGAAGTTGATTATTTTATAAAATAGTTTAAATGGTGATTTTTGAATTTGTTATAAAAGGTTTATATATAAGATTTATAAAATTGGATTTTATAAATCGAAATGATGAAATTGTAAAGGAGATTTGTGAATGTTAAAATTAAGTTACAAATGGGTTTTATTAGTAAATAAGATCTATAGATTCGTAATTGTGAAGTTATAAAAAGAATGATTTTGTAAATAAAGAGATTTACAAGTAATTTACTTATAAATTGGATTTGGCATATAAATGAGATAAATGGAATTGGTTAATAAAGTAGATTTATAAATTGAAGTTTTTATAAAATATAATTGTGAATTTATAAACATTATTTTATAAATCCGAAATCAATTGATTTTGATAAGTTAAATATAGAAGTTTATTTAAAGGAATTATATTCACGATTTTGGACAGTGAATAATCTTTTGGAAATAAATAAATATTTTTAGAAAGTGATATTTTAAATGAAGTAAAATTATTTAAAGATGTTTCAAAATGTGTTAAGTATCGAAACCACAGATTTCAACATTCATTGTTGAAGTAGAAGTTTTCGAGAAATAAGAAAATGATGGACGATGACACTGTTGTTATAGTAAATGATTTTCGGAAGAAAATGTTTTTGTATAGTATTGGTGTTTATATATCTATCTTATTTTCGAATCGCTATACTAGTGATTTTGGGTTGTTGTAACGATGTTTTACGCCACATTCGTTTTAACCCTAATAAATATGTTTAAAGAGAATCTTTTCCTTAAAGAGTGAAATATATACTTAATCGCGATTTAAGTATATGTAATATTTTCTAAGTGTTGAAAATAAATTGAATTGTGAATTACTTATTATTAAATAAGTATTTGTAAATGTTTTCCAATATGAAGTAAAATATTTTCAGAATATATCATTTTAAAAGATAAATTGAAGTGAATATTTGGCAAGTTATTTAATTATGGAAGATTAATAAAAGGGCCTAGTGATTGTACATGGTGTTGAATATTTGTTTGTTTCCTTTGATAGTTAAATAACCGACTGTCAAATTGCCCAAAAATTTTAGTTCCTCAACTTGATGTAGGACCTATTTAGTCGTACACTTAGTATGTTGCCTTCTGTGTAGGCTTGATTATCCCTTGTGTTGAGGATGTTGATTCGTGTAGTGCGGAGTATTACTCCATTCTATCGAGCTTCCTTCTTGTCCTGAAGGATAGCAAGTTGAAAGTTAGAGATGTGATAAGTCTATAAGACTTAGTTGCAGTGTGAGGTTGAGAAACGCTTTTGCGTTGTTGGTGCGAAGAGACCGGGATCGAATTTATCCGAAAACCACTTCAGACCAGCGTATATGCGACGATAATGCAGGTTGCTTGTGATGATATCGATATTCCAGATTTTCATAGCGGGGGACTTCTTATTGATCATTTGGGATTAAAATCCCAATATACATCTAGTAGCAGTGGTCTCTTCATTATGAAATATCCAATGCAAGGACTATTCGCCACTAATCATTGGGATTTCCCGACAGGATGTGGTAGGAAAGTACCTTCGGTTTGTCCTTTTCCTGGACAACTTGTATGGATGTTTGTCTGACATTGCATTTCTATAGATTACGTACATTGGTTTTTAAAAACGTACATCAATGGTGGCGGAGAAGGCAACTTCTCTTAGCTTAACACCCTCCTTGAGATGTATGAGCTTAAGGGTTGTATTTTTGTGGAAAGCAATTAGTAATCAACGAAAATGGCCATGTGGCATTCAAAGTGATGTGATATGTGATCGTGAAAGGTAATCGTTACCTCGTCAGGCCTCATCAACCAGAAATGACCAAAACAGGGTTAGATGCAGCAGGGCTAAGTGGGCCATTCCCATTAGGGTATGATCATCCTCTTCTAGATATATCTTTACACGCTAAGGCATCGTGTATCTGATTACTGTGGTTCGTATGCTATGAGGGCCCTCGGCAAAGATCGGTAACGACCGTAGGATGACATATTCGGTACCATCTAGTTATAGAGGTGGGAAGGTCTTGTGTTGGTAGAGGGCAGATGTTCTGTGCCTCGGGACATCCATCTAGAGGTGTACCCCATCCGAAGGTAGTCCTTCACTTGGTCAATTGTATGGAAATCCAAAACCCACTGCGAGCTGCGATTTTGTTTGTAAAGGCGTAATGAGTAGCCTCGAAATGCTATATGGGTAACCATTTCGACTATGATTAATATTATTTGTATATACTAGACACTAGTATAATATAAGAGGATTTGATATGAAAGAAATGTTTTAGTTATTGTAAGGTAAAAACATGTCCGTTTTTATGTGTGGGCGTGTCTTGCGAGATACTTTTGTTTTGATAAATGAAAAGTTTGGTAATTTAATAAATTCATATGAGTGTGTTTCTCACGCTGGTTTACCAGACTGATCCGGGCGTTCTTCTCTTTCAGTGCTCGAGTAAGACCAAGTATATTTATAGGATTAGATTTGATGCTTTTGGAGCTTCAGCAGGCGAGCTGGAGATCTTCATTTTCGTATACACGTACTTGTTTTGATTATCCGCTGTGCTTTGTTTGTTGTTGTATATTATCGGCAATTGTGAGGACATGTTATTATAACTGTTCAAGATGATAACTATTTATTGATTGTTGAACTCCGGTTGATGTGTATATATATAGTTTCTATTTTGTAAAGATCATTGATATGCTTTTTGGGTCGTATATATATGGATTATTGTCGATTCAAAGGGTACGGATTTACGGGTCGTCACAATATACATACAAATAATAATTTTTGTTAGGGCATTTCCAACAAATTCAAAGGGTCTGCGTATTAAAGTCTGAATTTTAATGAAAATGGCCAACATTGGGATGTCTATTAAATAGACCTCTGGCCGTGGACGTCTAATTTTCAAACACCTATTAAGTAGATGTTAGACATCTATTTAATAGATGTATGAGAATTAATCTCTTATATTTAATAAGAGAAATCAAACACCTATTAAATATACATTTGAGTTTTAGACACCTATATAGTATGTGTTTGAGCTTTTTGCTCCTATTTAATATGTATTCGACTTCAGAGGTCTAAATAAGCATTCGGCCAATTTAGAATTCTTAATTAGTCACATAATATAATGCTATCAAAAGTATCAATTTTGATTCTTTTTTGCACGATGAACAACCGTCGACCAACACTGTTTTCCACAACCATCAACCACTGAACTACTGTAGTTCGATGGTTGATAGCCATGAAAACAGTGTAGGTTGTTTGCCATGCAAAATAACTGTACTACCTTAATCTGAATCTGCAGTCTTTTTTTGATTGAGTGCAGATTATGTCGCTCTCTTTAAGATAATTTGCGGCTTAGCCTCAAGGTGCAAAGCTATCTATCAACCGCTCTGTTTCCATGAAAAAACAGCCTTTGAAATTTTGTCAATTTTTTGATTGCACTACAGAAAATTATTCTAAATATAACACTTTCTAATTTAATTACTTGTAAAGTTTATTAAAAAGAGAAAAATACAGAGGACATAAAGAAGAAAGAAAAAATGCCTGTTCTACACCTTTTCTTTTCTGCCTATCTATCGTTTTAATAGGCAGAATGTAAATTGTATGTGTTACTGATGTGAGGGAATGTAAATATATTTGAATTTATTGTCATTTAAAATGAATTTTTAATACCATTAACTTTTAAAATGGCTAAATGAGTATATACTACTATTATACATTTGCAACGGTTCAGTTATAATAATGACTTATAAATTTATGACTGCTATACATTTGCAATGGCTCGGTATTAATAAAATGTTACGACCCAGATTTTTTGACGGATAATTTTGATTATTTAAATGGGTTGAATATTGAATTTGGAATTATAATTTAGTTAGTAAGATTTAAAAAAAATGAGATTTCAAGTGATTTCTCAAAATTTTGAAATCATCGATTTAATTGACGTGTTAAAATAGCGATCCGGGACACAGTCTTAGAATTCGATGAAACAAGTTCCATTGGATAAGTAATAGTGTATTATTATAGGATTTCAAATTTTGTAGCATTTGGAGTTATTTTTTGGAGTTATCGTTTGGTCGTACGGAATATAAACGTGCTGAAATTTATATCGAAAATTCGATATAATAATTGAGTCCAAAATGTTATCTTCTCCATACAATCGAATTAGGACTTGAAACCTCTTCCATACGTTCGGAATAGGAGTATAACATTATGAACGTCTAGTGGCACACCTAATTAGGGGTTTGAAATTTTGAGGTACGTAACGAGATAATTTCAATATAAATTTATAAAATCAAGTAAGGGTCAAATTCTCAGCCGACCTATTCCACTGGCCCACAACCATTCAAGCACACAACCTCCATTTTTCATGTCATTTCTTTTTCTGTTGTTCTTCAATTTAAATCATGTCTTTCCTTCTTTTCAAAAATTAGTCCGATGGATATAAAAAAAGGGAAATCGAGCTGTGTTCGAATAAAAGAAAAATCATAGACTCTTCCTCTTTCAAATTCTATTCGATTGAAAAAAATAAAATCGCGTGAGGGTATTGCGAGGGCTCACGTTCGATCGAGAGGTGGGGCAGCGACAGTGGGCGACATGGAGGAGGCGTGATCGATTGATACCGGGGTTTCTTTGGGGTTTGGGTATATCAAAGTCACGTACGAGGCTGAATGAGAAACGCGAATGCGCCTGTAACCAAAAGTGCGAGGGAGGATCAACGTCGAATTCAGGCGATTGAGGGATGGTTAAGATCGAGGCGTAGTATTTGAAGTCACGATTAGGGTTATAGGATTGGAAAGCAGCGTTCGGAAGAGGTGGTGATGCGATGGTAATTTGCGGGATGGGAGGCTACGATCGTGGGTGTCGCACGCTAGCGATTGGAGGGCGGTATTCTCGAGAAAACGCTACTGCGTTCTTAGGTTGTACACGAGATGGTCAATGATAAAGGGGGAAGGTCGCATGAACAGTGGAGGCGTGGGATCCTTGGGGTCTGCAATGACTTGGCTGAAGTGAAGAAACGGTGATGTCGAGTTGTGGGAGGTATAGGCTTGGTGTTCGGCATTAAAGGTGATTATCTTGATTTTATATAAATTAAATTATAAAATCAAGGTTAAATTATTCGTATATGGTTCATACTGAGGTAAATTCTAACATTACATAAAAAAAGAGAAAAAAAGGTAGATTAAATTCATTTTTAAGTGATTAGTTTAAATTAAGTACTTAATTGATTAATTATAGTTAAATTTGAAATCGTTAATTTATATATTTGGAATTTGCTTATATGATCGAAATTCAATCGAACGGAATCATTCGTGTGGAACTAATAGCTGGGTAATCTACGCGATAGAATTTAAATTGGAATGGACTGCAAGTAATAAAATCAAGGTGAGAAAATTCTCACTCATTTGGATTATCAGATTAATTTTAAAAATAGATAAAATTAATTATTGGATGCCTGGTTGATTTAATAATTATTATCTGATAAATAATATATATTATATATATAGTAGTATATAGACTAGTATTTGGAGTGATATTCCTACACATTATAGCGAATGTGACCCTATGTGCCCATATAATAGAGGATGACCCTATATACCGCGATATCCCCCTCGAAGTGGAATTGGTATTTTTATGTTGTATTAACATCTGTGGATGTAGGGAAATAGGTTAGAGGGATCCAACTGGATTCCTCAAATATATTGTTATTTTTCATATATAGTGATATATGATGTGTATAGATAATCTACTATCGATTATTGTTGAAATTAAATTATTGGATGCTATAGTAGCACTAGCCTTTAATTTTGGTATTTTTAAATACCATAAATATTGTTCTTTGTAATTCGAAGGAATAAAGGGAATTTTGGATATAAAGATATTTATACTGGAAATTTGGTTATTTTAAAGAAATAACTGAATTAAAAAATAAATACAGTTGATTTTTGTTTAATTTGTCTTAACTATTCGTAAATATTTTTAAGATAGGGATTTTTTTAGAATTAATTAGATAAAGAATTTATAAATGATATTCGAAAATATAAAAAGGAGTTGAAGTAGATATTAAAAATAAATTGGAAGTTATAAATAGATTTTTAAAGGAATGGATCTATAAAATGGAATTTTATAACTAGGGTTGTTTTATAAACAAGTAAAATTCAAAGGAGTATAAGAATTTATAAACGATGCTTATAATTAAGGTAAGAAATATCAGTTGCTAAACTGGGAATATAAAATTCAAAGAGTGAATTTATATTAAAATATGAAAATAAGGTGAGAAAAATAGTGGATACTACTTTTGGAAGTAAAAATGGTTAGGAAGATCTGAAAGGAAGTGATGTGGTTCGAGAGGGGTTTATAAATTGAATTGGTTATTGAGGTTTCAAAAATATATTTTTAATCCTAAGAAGTTAAGTTTGTTTTTAAAAGGAAAATTTTATTATTTAAAACTATAAAATTTTGAACTAGCTAGGATTGAAATACTTCAGTGAGTAGATTTTCAAATGTTATGTATTTATTTTAGTGAATTCTAACTTTAAAAAGAATAGCTTGGGAAATTTATCTATTTAACTAAAAATGAGTTAATGGTGTCGATAAAAGTGTTTTCGATATTTTAAATAATTACTTGAACATGTTTTAAAAATAAATAATTATTCTTTAGATACTTATTATATACATATGTATATATAGATTTTTTAAAGTGACGGAAAATTTTATTATAAATTCTCTCGAGATTTGTAAATGGGGGCTTATAAATGGATATGATTTTGAGGAGAGGACATTTATTAGTGATTTCGCAGACTTTGGTATAAGTTACGAAATATTCTCTAAAGAGTTAATATTGAGATGTTTCGGAAAGTAAGACTTATAATGTTTTTCCTAAGTATAAAAATGGAAATTTGAAAATATTTCTAAGTGTTGAGATGATTTGGAAATATCCTGTTACTAATGTAAGTATTTGAAATTGTTTTCAAATGTTAGAAGGGATTGATATATCTTATAAAGATATTTAAAGATAATTTTTTTGGAAAAAAATTATAATAAGGCCTAGTGACTTCTTATGGATGTTTTATTGGTAGTTAAATAATCGACTATCAATATTAGCCAATTTCGTTAATCATTTCAAAGAGATCGGGATTGGATTGAATTATCTGAAAACCACTTCGATCCGGTTTGAACATTACGAATGAATACCGTGAGGATGATGAAAATGGTAATTCGGTTTGTCTAGACCCAGGATAACTTGTATAGACGAATGCTATCAGAACATCATCATTGGAGGACAATGAGTATTCTAAGTAGAATTGTTCTTGAAAGATAACGCTTAGACTTAAGCCTCATCAACCGAAAATGACCAAAAAGGAAGATGCAGCAAGGCTAAGTGGATCGCACACAATTAGGGTATTTTATCACTTTTCTAGATATCCTCGAAAACCTATATATTATGGATATGGTTGTGCATGAAAGAAGCGCTCGATGGTAAGGCTGGGAGCACCCGCGTGATAACATATTCGGTCTATCCAGGTTAGGCGTAGGCTAGTCCTGTGTAGCAGGGGATCCCGAGAAGTCCTCGATACATTGTTCTAGAGGTGTACTGTAATGGATGGTACCCCTGTGGCCCAGTCATTTGTATGTTATCCATTCTCCAATACGAGCCTTTCGGTTTTATCTGTAGAGTCTAGTATGCTGGAATTTAATTAATGTAACAATTTTGGCTATTTGAATAAGTATTTGTATTTAGACACTATTATAATATCACTGGATTTTCTATAATATGTTTTGGTTATCATAAGGGAAAAACCCATCGGGTTTATGTATGATGCATCCTTACGAGATACCTTTATTTTTCAAATGATTTGATAACTTCAATAATTCAAATTGAGTGTGTTTTCTCACGCTGGTTTTCCAGACTGACTCAGGTGTTATTTTATTATAATACTCGAGTCAGATCTAGTATTACAGATTCAAGATAAATTGCAATGGTTCTCAGGAGGCGAGGTGGAGGAGTAGAGACGTTTCTCCGTACTTTATTTATATTTTCGCTGTGTGAGGACAAGTTAGTAAACTGTCTAGATTGATTGTTGTATTTTGTACACTGATAATGGTATGCATATTAACAACACAGTTCTTATATTTAAAATTTGTTATTATCGGTTATAAATTGTTCCGCGGTGATTATGAGATTCTATTATTGTTGTTCTTTTTTTCTTCTATCTTTTTCTTCTTCTTTACCCTAGTTGTATGCTCTTCCGTACACTTTGGGTTGGATAAGAGTGAATTATTGTCAACTCAAGGGTACGGAATGACGAGTTGGTAAACTTGGTATCAGAGCTGAAGGTTAAGCGAGAACCTTGGCTCTGGTAGGGATTACTCATTAAAGATAAAGTTAGTAGTACTCTAGAATGTGTTGAATGTAGTGATAGATATGAACGCGTATTTGTTAATGAAAATAAAATGTTTTATATTGTGTTAAATTATCTGTTGAGTGGTATATAAATTCTATTCAAGTGGTGGTATGCCACGATTGTGAGATTCTATTGTTGTTGTTCTATTTTTTCCTCTATCTTTTTATTCTTTTTACCCTAGTTATTCGCTCTTCTGTACACTTTAGGTTGGACAAGAGTGAATTATATTCAACTCAAGGGATACGGAATGGTGGGTTGTTGTATAAAGGTTCATAAATATATAACCTTTAAGCTATTTTTATTTATTTTTTAATCAATTCACTTAAAGTTCCTACAATCCCCCACTTAAATTATTAAAAAAAATTCCAAGCAATTTCTAAAAATATAGGATTGTGCATAAACTAAAGGTATATTTCGATGTGAACCTATGCATAGTGAGTAAGATTCAGTTTACTAGAGTGACTTGTAGTCTTGAACTCTATTCCTGACATTAAAACACACACAACATTTCTAAAGTACTATCAACTAAGCCTGTGCATCTATGGCCATGCACGTCTATCCCAGTTTAGTGAATGTTGTAGGAATCTTACCCAAAATTCCATAGGGAACAGTGACATTTCCACGTCCACATAAGTGGGTCTATCAAGAGTACCCCTGAAGGTAGTTCCTCCACTCAATTTAGATTACAGATCTCATTAAGATTTTCTATTAACTCATCCTCTAATCAATTCAGGAATACTGCTTCTAAGTATATAAAAATAGCATGTTCAACTCGTATCACTTTACAACTTGTTATTACCCATTGAACCTAGTTCTTAGGATCTCTGGTCATCAGGCCGGGTTACCATTATGTATGACTCAACAATCCAAGGGAAATAGTCCCCATTTTTTAGATGTACAAAGGACTTTCTCTCTATCCAGACCTTTCGTAAAAAAATCCGCCATATTCTCATCAGTGCGTACATGATCGACTCTTATAGATCCAGAAGTGATATACTCTCTTACAGTAATGTGCTTATGATGAATTTATCGAATATTACCATTTTAAGAATGGTTCTCAACTTTTGCAATAGCCACGGTACTATCACAGTGGATCAACACAGTTGGTGTCGATTTTTCTCATAAAGGGATCTCAACTAGAAGAGTTCTTAATTAATCTGCTTCTTCACTAGTATTAGCTTATGCTATCATTTCTGACTCCATAGTGGATTGAGCCAATATAGTATGCTCCTTGGATTTTCAAGAAATAGCTTCTCCTACAATGCTAAAATTATATCTATTAGTAAATCTGCATAATAATCCCACGACATATACAATGTCAGGTATAGTACAATCAGTGGCATATCGAAGACTGCCAATGGTGCCGTATATTCAGACTATTTACACATTCACCAGTATTCTTAAATAGTTTTACATTTGGATCATACAGTGTACTAGCAGGTTTACATTCAAAGTAATTATATTTCCTTAACATCTTCTCAATACGATGAAATCGATCCAAAGAAATTTCGTTTTCAGATTTAGTAATCTTACTACCAAGAATCACACTTGCTTAACCAAGATCTTTCATACCAAAATTGGCACATATTATGGACTTAACATAATTTACAACATGAATTTTTGGACCAAATATAAGTAAATCATCAACATATAAGTATATAATACCGCGAATGTTATTCTTCGATTTATAATAAATATACTAGTCACTTTCATTTACTTTAAAACCATATGAAATAGTTAGATTATCAAATATTTCATGTCATTGCTTCCGTGCCTATTTAGGACAACATACATTTATCTAATTTACAACTTTATGCTCTTGAACAGGTATAACAATGAAACGGCCTGCCTTTTTGACCATCGAAAGTTGATACCGAACACTACCACTCCGTTCAAATGTCACGCATCCAATTAACAAAATGGAAGAGTGTTAGGGTAAATAAAAAAAATAGAGAATAGAGGAAAACCAAATTTCACAGTGAAATCGACAACATATAACATAACAAGGACAGTAGAAACTATCACTCCAAAAATACAGACTATATCAAAGTTGAAAAAAAACCTTGTCAGCTGGAAAGTTATAAAATACTGACCTTACAAATGCTAATAGGGATACTATATAATACAGCAGAAAAGAAAACAGTACAATAGATGAACCTCCAACTCCCCTCCAAGATCTCCTTATTACCAAAGCCAATCTGGAAAAATACTTGGGCTAATCCAAGCATTGCGATAAAATAACATCTAGATCTGTTTGGAAATACCAGCTTGAGATAACTCGAATAATGGGGAATATATAAAAGTTCTGTGAGAGCACATTACTAATGCGGAATGGGTTTTTACTTATAGGAACAATATCCATATAGGTAACAGCAGAAATAATCATAAGGAAACAAATCCAAATATGAATGAGCATAAATAATATTAAAAGCAGACTTGAAAGAATGAAAATGACCTAAATAAAATCCAAACTAGACAGAATGGATAAAACATGAAAACAGTCCAAATTTGATTAAATGGACTATATAAAGTGACGGTCCAAACTTGATAGAATGGACTAAATAAGGAAACATTTCAAACTTGATAGAATGAACTAAATCAAAACTTAAACGCCTAGTGGTTGACTCTACTCATGGCAATTTAAAGATAAACAGATTCATGGATTCATATCATATAAAGAAATGAAATTTTTCTAAAAAATGACTAGGAAGGTGCACCCCCTTGAAATAAACCCTCTAGTATTATACTTCTAAGAAGCTTATTTACTTTGTGACGTTTCTCGAAAACCTCCAAACCGGACCATGCCAAACCTTACTAGAATCCGAATATTTCACATCTTGGTGCACAAATAGATCCAATCTAAATGAGATGTGAAAATACCCTAATGGAAGCTGTAGGATCGATTTCACCTTAGAGGTAGGGTGAATATGGTGATACTGATAATAAAACAATTAATGTGGAAATATATATAATAATTGTAGCACATATAATAGCAGAATAATAAAAGAAGAAATAAAACAATAAAATTTACCCAGCCTCGGCAAAACCCTGCCTATATGCTGCTTTCGAGGTTTTTACTAGAAATTAATTAGTCAGACGCTTACACACATAAACTTGCGACATTTGCTAATGACTAACCTAACTCAAAGCTCAAAAGCCTGCCACAACTCAGCCACTGAGTTGTGAATTCTTAAACTACACCACCATAGTTCGTAACCTAGTAACATGAATAGAGTTTCACAAAAGTTTAAAAGAAAATTTACAAAATAAAAAAAAAGAAATCCTATATGATCACTAGAGCCCAAAATAAAGTGGACCGACGCACTTAAATTATAGAAGGAAATCCCCCTTTTATTTTATTTCTTCTATGTTAAAAATTTGGCCGATCTATTTCATTCCTTCGTTCCTTTACAAATGCTAAGGTAATGTGATGAAGCCGCCGCTTAGTTCGAATCTATTGGTTATATGGTTTTGTTCTTAAATTTGCTTCGAATGCTTCCTCAATTGAGTTTCTTGCTTTATTACTTGCGGTGGCTTCAAATGTCGAGCTTGAATGATTTGTGCTTTGAATTGGTATGTGTTTTACCTTTTTTGATTTATACTTATACTCGACTTGATTCGAGTTCCAAATTTGTTTTCGATTTACAAGAATGCTCTGGCTTTTTGTCTTGAACTCGAATGTCTTTCTGCCAATGATGTTACTAGGTTTTATAGGGAACGAAAACATATATTATCGCTGCCTATATTTGTATTTGAATTCTACAAACATCTGCTTGGCCGTTCGATTACTGATTGAATACATGTGATTTATTTCGACTGATTCAATTTGAATATTTTTCTGATATACTTTGCTTCATCACCACATCTTCGTTTGGTTTTCAGATATTTCGAATCTTTTATGCCATCACGCTCGTGACTTTCGTTGAATTTTTCATCCCAGCCTCGACTTGATTTGAAACTGCTATGTTAATATTGATATAATTCATGGATTTTTTCATTAACTGCTACTGTGTGATCTTCTACACTTGAATTTGGTTCTAGTCTTGTTGTCATGTTAGAACCGATTCATTCCAAAATGGCTGCACTTAGTTGCATTGTCCACTTGCATTAACTTTGGCATTTAAAATTGTGATAAATTTTTGTTCATTTTAAAAATCACTGCAACTTTATTTGAACTGTGACTTGCAACAGTGATTATTGTAACCATATAAACATGTACATACATACATACATATATATACATACATACACGCACACACACATAGATATATATATATATATATATGTTATATGTGCATGATTTTTATGCCTATCCACTCGGTTTGCTTGATGTCTTTACTATGTTGAGTTTTGTGATTTGGTGCACTTTTGTTGTGAGCCTGGCCAGTGATTATTCATGTGGTTTTGTTTGGTCTTCATTTTCGACCCAGTTCACTTATCTGATTTGGTTGCACCCCATACGTGAACTGATGTTGATGCTTCATATTTTGCATTTACTTGTATGCTACCACCGATCTTCCTGTGATGATTGTTTTTATTTGTTGTGTGTTGTTCATGCAGTCTTAGTTCATTTTTGTTGTATGTTTGGTCCTAGTTAATACTTTATGTGTACTGCCCTTTGTGTATGTTGTAACTAGTTCACCTCCTTATCTTGTGAGTATGTTGAGATTAGCATGTTTGTTGCTTTGTTATGATCTGTTCTTCATATCCAGGTTATGTTGTATGTGGTTCCATTATGCTTTGCACTGCTGTACATATGCACCGATGTATGGTCTCAATAATGTTTATGTTCTTTGTATGCATATATCTGGTTTACGTTGTTATTTCATTGAAATAGTGCACAATGTATTCATGTCTTCACATCTTGTTCCATATGTTGTTAATAACTTTGTACATTTGATTGCGGCAGTTGTCATATTTGTTGGACCCGAGCATGTTTTGTCGTTTTGGTCGAGGCTTCATGTGTACATTAATTAGAGAACTGCTTTGAGTCTTTTGTACTTTCTGAATTAAATTTTGTTTGCATGCACCTAAGTTGAATCCAACTTTTGCTTGGGTTTGATCTTGTGCTTACCTATCCCTGCAACTTTATCAAGCAAGTATATATAGGCATGCATGTCCTTGTGGCATGTACAATGATCCATTGTGCATGTCACAAGTTGTTCGCGTATGATGAATTCAAAAGAAAAATGATGACGAACAACCCAAATAAATAAGGCAAATAAAATTTTCAAAAACACACACTTTATTTGTACACTGCAAAAATATATTTTCTTCAACTTTATTGCGTCAGTGTTTATTTTGCAGATAATTTCGATGTTGTATACAAGCTGGAAACAAAGTTGAAGATCGAATACGAGTGAATGAGTGATATGTAGTGAGGTGAACATTGTAAGTTGAAATTTGTGATGTAATCGAAATTGTAATGTAATTGAAATTGTGTAAATTTAGTGAGAGCTGAAGTTTGTACTATTTAAATTTGTAATAAAATATTTGTTTGAATAAAATATTTGTTTGAAAATGAATTCTATGTTATTTATTGTATTCATCAAATATTTATTTAATTATGTGAAAAATAAAATAGTGCAATAACAAATACATTTAAATGAATATATATATATATATATATATATATATATTCATTATCATCAAACAAAAATCATATACTAGCATATTCAACAATCTCCCCCTTTTGATGGTAACAAACATATATTAAGATTTTGAATTTATTAAATGTATTTGGTCATTGATGAAATCTATTTGCTCCCCCATTTGAATGCTTCTTCTCTGCAAAAAAGCTCCCCATTCATATATGCATGTAAACAGATAAAAATATGCAAATGAACCTAGATGAGAATATGAGAATAAAAAAATAAAATATTTGAACTTTATTTGCCAAAATCTTAACTTTTCTCTCCCGCTTTTGAAATGACCCGCAGTTCCGTACCCCTGAGTCAACGCTTTTCTACTTCAATCAACTCAAGAAGAACAGAAATGCAAACCATTTTTGATTAAAGAAGAAGAGGTAGAAGAAGAGAAAACAGAAAACAACATCAGAATCTAACCATTGCAGCGGAATAAAATATAATAGATAATAACTAATCTTTACTCAACAGAAAAATATATCTATTTATACATTACATTTATCAGAGTACAACAATCACATAACATAAATCTGAATAGTATCACATGTCCTCATACAAATGAATGCATAGCAAATCAACACAGCGGAATATATAAAAAAATACGGAAGTTCGTATCTCCATCCAGCTCGTCTCCTGAGCTCTACAGCATCCAATACTGTATCCGATAATACTCGGTCTGACCCGAGCATTATAGTAAATAACACTCGAGTTTGTCTGGAATACCAGCGTGAGAAAATCACACTCAATTGGATTATCAAAGTTTCAAAAATCTTTTGAAGACAAAAGCATCTCGTAAGACCACGCCACAAATAAACATGTCGGGTTTTTACCTTACGATAGGTAAACATTTTTTATTAAAGTTTTCTGATATTATAATAGTGTCTATAGAAAGTAAAATAAAATCTAGCTGAAATGCTTGCATCTCACATTTCAGCAATAGTTGGGCACAATCAAAACTGTACAGGCGCGTAGGGAAAATGGATTTCCAACGAATGACTAGGCACTGGGGTACCACCTGTCACAGTACGTGGCCTAGATCACAGTACCGAGGAGTACGCCCGCTCCCCTACAACACAAGGCCGGAACCATCCCTTACTGGACAAATCCGAATAAGATCACCCCGCGGTTGGGATCATCAACTGCCCACTAAGCCGAAATAAAAATGGACATCTAGACAGGGATGACCTTACTCTCAAGTGGGGGCTACCCACGAAGCCTTGCTGCATAACCCCTGATTTTCAGTCATTCCCGATTGATGAGGTTTGAGGCTAAGCGTTAGCTTTATTATGAGTCAAAATCCATCAACTTTTAGATTTCTTTTTCTTTATTATGAGTTAAAATTATTAAACTGAAAACTTGAATTTCAAACTTTCCAAATTCCTTCTTTTTCTTTTAAGTTAAATTTTAATCCTTGAATTAAAATAAATTCTTTATTCTTTTAAATAATATCTCTTAAGTTTTACAATTTATCATTCCTCTGTTTATTCAAATTTTCCCTTTCCATACTCGAAATTCATTTATTTGAAAATTAAAGATTACTTTTATTCTTCCAATTTCATTTTTCAATTTATTCAAATTCTCTATAGTTATTTTACTTAAAAATTTACCCTTTTATTTCCTTTCAAAATATAATTCTATATATTTTGATAACATAGTATACCAAAATATTCAACCCAACCATATCATCCAATATTTCAATTATCAATAAAATCATCACATAATATCAAATATTCATAAAACATAATATTAGTTAATCTAAATAATTTTGAGGAATCCAGTTGGATCCCTCCAACCTGTTTCCCTGCATCCACAGACGTTAGCACAAAACCAATTCCACTTCGAGGTCGAATATCGCGGTATATGGGTTTATATAATATCATCCGCTATTATGCGGTGCATAGGGTCTCATCTACTATATAATGCGAGAAATCAAACATTCCAAGATGTAGTATATACTATAATATAACACATCAATCAGTTCAACCATTCAACCAATTATTTAAATTTAACTATTTAAATTTAAATTAAACCGGATGAGTGAGGTTAACTCACCTTTGATTTTGTATGAAATCTATTTCCAATCCAGCTTGCTTTCTTCCCGATTCAGACCTTGAATAAACATTAGATGATTTTTATTAACATTCGAATTGATCGGACAATTTATTGCCAATTAAATAATGTTAATTTAACTAATGATTTAAATTTTTGATGAATAATTTAAATATCAAACTAGTTTCCTTTTTGAATAACCCTATAGTAACTAAAAATAAATTTTAAATAAGTAAACTAAACATATATATTAGTAAAATTCATTATCAAAAATAAACTAGAAGGTAAATAAAAATATGTATATTTATTTTCCTTTCTGATTCCATATATATAAATAAATTCCAAAATCTTTCTATACATATATTCCTCTTTTTACCTTTAATTTAAAATAGGCAGACACATATATAATTTATAGATATACCAAATTTAAACTGAAACTAAAAATCCCTTTTCAAATCCTTTCCAAAAGTAAAGTGTATATATATAGATTTAAACCAAACTCCTCTTTAAAAACCCTAACTTTTTATTTTCTTTCTGAAACTCCATATGCATGTATTAAATTAGAGTTAAAAATATATTTTTGTTTCGACCTTACTGACAAACTTTTTTTTAGAGTATAAATGAAAATAAGTAACCAATATCCTAATGCAGAAAGGAAAACGAACCCATT
This sequence comes from Allium cepa, assembly GCA_030765085.1. Lineage (NCBI taxonomy): Eukaryota > Viridiplantae > Streptophyta > Magnoliopsida > Asparagales > Amaryllidaceae > Allium > Allium cepa. Next base: position 725,654,451 of record CM060943.1, read on the forward strand.
TCAACGCGAATCGCCCAAAATCGATGTGAGCCCCTAACTCCAAAGCTTTGACGCTTCACACCACGACCAACGAATTCGCCATCGCCCAAATCCGCCTGTCTCGAACTTCTCCCAGAGCACTCACGACACAGCTTCGACCTTCCAACGTTGTTGTGCTTCTACCGGAGATCGCCTCTCACTCGCACGACTTCGCCTCGTTGCCAATGCTTCGCCATCGAACGGCTAGGACTCGACCACAATTTCGAATCGCTTCCCACCTCGAAAACAAAATCGAACGAGGCGCTGGGTTGACACGATTTCGGATGAGGCTCGGCCCCGATTTCCCCCTCTTCCTTGATTTGATTTCGCATGGGGCTGCCAGATTTTTTTCCTCGGTTTCGAAAATGAATAGAGGGGAAAGAAGGATCTGCCATTTTTCGAATTGAAGAGATTTCGTTCGGCCTTACCTTCTTTTGTTTTACTGCCTTGATATTGAAGGAAGTCGTAATTTAAAGAGAAATTGGGGGGAACACGATGTGATGGTAGCATTCTCCGACCAGTTTGCTATAGTGACCACGAAATGAAAGCTTTAAAAATTATGATGTGAAGTTATTTCGGCTGTGATTTGAATGGTATATTATTTAAATTCAAATCGTCTCAATAAAATTTTCAATGCGTTTATATATCGTATGCTCACTCAACAACTCCAATTATACGAAATTTGAAACCCGATAATAATACAATATTACGGATCCAATAGAACTAGTTTCGTCCAATTCCGAGACTGTGCCTCGGACGGCTATTTTTAAATTCAATTTAAACGATATATTTTTAAAACTGAACAAAACTCTTTGAAATTCCATTTTAAAAGTTCTATTATCTTCAGTATTATTAATATAAATTTTACAAATCTTCAAATTATTTTTAACAGGCTCAAAACTCCAGATTCAATATTTTACTTAATTTCAATTTATTAAACTCAATAATTTAATTATCAAACAAATAGTGATATTTGAATTCAAGTTAAAAATCAATTTTTTTCTAAAATCAATTAAATATTCCAATTTAAAATGCTTAAAAATTCCAGGTCGTCACATTCCTCCCCCCTTAAAAGAATTTCGTCCCCGAAATTACTAGTTAGGAAGAACGGTCCAATACCCGTTTACTTATTTCTAAAACCAAACAATTCAACATCTTACCAACTATCTTTTTATAGAAGACCCATTACCATTCTTTATAATCTTCCCCAACTTTCCCATAGTTTCAAACAATATTACTTACTCGATCATTCAAATTTCAATGTTAAATCAAATTTAAAATTATTAGAATTTCCTCAAAATTTTTATAACTCTCTAAATTTCTGAAATTTTTTGCCAGGGTCTCCTTTGCGCGGCTAGCTCGGTACAACTACAAAATGCCTCTACGGGCTCCCAAATCCCAAAAGAAAACAAAAAGGCCCAGTGGCTAGAAATTTAAACCCATACCTTTTTGGTCGGGCAGTTCTAATTTATTATCTGAAATCTAAACCAGTTTTCCTTTCCTTTTCTCATACCTGCGTATCTTACTTAGCAATAATATCCAATCACAACATTCAAAAAACATTTTATCAACTTTCTTTTACACATTTTCAATATTTGTTTTACTTAAGTTCGTACGATGCACCTACATCATCCGTACGCAAAACCAACTCTCATCGCTCACTCGATCACACAATTTCACTTCCGAACTAGTATCGTCCAACCGACCTCCTAGTGCGGACTCAGATCTGGTTTCTTGATCAAAAACCGTTATTCTCCTTGCATAGTCATAACTATGATAGAGAATTTTCAGAATCAATCAAAATCCATATCCGGGGTTCGCCGTCGAAAATCGAGTGAAAAATCCTAACTCGAATTGGTATAATTACCTCGAAATTCTGTGCTCGAATCTGGATCAAAACGCTATGCGAATAAATAATATACGTACATCCTACGTATTTTCCCCAATTGATTATCAACTATATCAGTTTCCTTTTTATTCTCATTTATTTTGATTGTTATTCACCTATGCACAATTTTCCCTTGTCACTACTTCCAGTTTTAAATCTTTATTCAATTATCCACTTAGAATAATTTTCTCAATACTCAATTTACTTAAGAATCTCACCATTCACTTCTTAAGTTCCATATAAATATTTGATATATATTCCTTATATCCATTTTACTACACTACTGAAGTTCATACTCAAACTGAATTCCAATTCCATAAAAATTTCAATTTGCTTCACTTTATTAATTATTTTCAAACTTCAATACTGTTATTTCCATCTTTTATCCAATTTCCATTTTCAATTTTACTTGAATTCAATTTATCTTCAAACTTTGAATATTGAATTTTATCCACTTTACCTTAGCCCATATTTAATTAACCATTACCTTTTATTAGTTCACTTACTAATTTATTTAGAATCTCAAATAAAAGTTTATTTGTAAACTTTTTCTATCTTTAATTTCTTCGAACAATTTCTTTGACTTCATCTTACTCTACATACACAACTTTAAATTAGATTTCAATATTCATTTTCAATTCTAATTGCTTACTAATTTAAATTGCTTGTCGTTAGTGAAAATTTCCAAAAATTTTCTAACTCCCAAAATTTTCGAAATTTTTTGGCAGAGTCTCCCTTGTACGGAGGAGATTTTGCAATTTGACAAGAGATATAAATATATATATATATCGACCCACACGGTCGGAAAACAGAAAAACAGTTCATATTTCCTATTTTTATTGGGTAGGTGTATCTTATTTATCATTTTTAAGCAAGCGGCTATTTATTTTAGCATTTAGCGCGGCAAAACCAGTCAAACGGCTTCCAAAAACCTGTACTTACTCAATTTAAACATGTAAGTGACAAATATACAAAGTTTGTATCATTTCACTTAATTTCAGTAGCTAAACACATGTATAATATAAACAATATACACTAAATACTTCCAAAGGCAAATTAATAAGGTTTCGATACAAGTTTAGTTGTTTAGAACTAAATCACCCATCAATTTCATTCCATTTAAATGGTTTACACTTCATTCCTTACATTCTATTCATTTTAATCCAAACGAACACATATCTATCTCAATTGATTCAAAAATCAATTTTATTGTTTATATTAACTCAAATTTTTTTATACAATCTCATTTGCGTCAACGACGACTATTCTTATGCCAATTCAATGATGTTTATTTAAAGGAATATCCATTCAAGTTTATTTTACATTCCTTAGTCACATTTATTTCAGTTGAATCCATTTATTAATCTTGGAACATTCCATATTATTTACATCTAATATTCATTCCATAATTCATTTACAAGCCAAACACTTGTCACCACAAATTGATATTCAACTTACATTTAATCAATATTTGATTTTTATTTCAAAATCTCTTTATCTAATTTACTGGAGTTCAACCTATTTATTTTATAATTTAAGTTTTGGATTTTCATTCACTTTCCAGAATTCAAAACTATTTTATTTTGGCTTATTTATCTTACTTCCAATTTTTATAAGTCACCACTTATTTATATTCATATTTCATTTATTTACAATTAATCTCATCCACATTTTATTTTTTAACTCGGAATTATACTTTCTATTTAGCCCATATATTTTTATTATTCCATAAACATTTTAAACAAGATTCCAGAGTTTAAACAAATTTCCAAAATTTCAATATCACCTTTGAATTCAACTATATCCAAAAAAAATTGATAAATTGAATAATCTCTTTGAATTTCAAAACAAAACCCAGTTCGCAAACAATTCCAGTTTAAAACAATTTGGTAGCAATTTCTCTTCTAGAAACTTGAAAATGAACATCAATGATGCTGCAGTCATCACCGAAATTATTTTCCATCGACCGAAAGAGAATTAAATGCTTTTATCTCTTTTAAAAACATTTCAAATATTTTTAATTTCAAATCCTTCCAGATTTCAAATCCAACTCAAAAAAATATTTTTGAAATAATACTATTATTTCTCCAAAACCTTTGAAAACCACTTTCAAATCTAAAAGAATTTAAAATTTTCCCAAAATTCCAAATCTAAAATCCATCCAATTCATAATTAAACATTACTCTGGAATTTCATCTTAATTTATTTTCAAATATTTCTCTGGAATTCTATTTCAAATTATAGTCCCATTTATATATGAAGTTTATTTCAATTTATAAATTACATTTATAATCTATATTCCAAATTCCATTTTGTTATATAAAATTTATTCTTCAACTTTGGTTATAAGTTTTCAATTTCTACACAATAGTGTTAATAATTTAATATTATCATTCCTTATCAATCAAGCATCCAAATACTATAATACTTTACAAAAATTATATCTTTTACATAAAAAAATAATTTGGGTAAAATTATTTCATTTACCCTACTTTAAAACAATACTGTGTCGAATTGTTGTATTCAAGTGTTTAGAGATCTCTATCAATAATGTTAATTACTCGTATTGACCAGAATCCATAAACTACTTAATAAACCAATCAACACAATAATAAATTCATTTTATATTCAGTAAAAAATACGCGCTCCTATCTATTTATACGCTCAAACTCATTCTATAGTACTATTGACTCTATTTAATGAGTAATTTCCACCAGAGCCAAGGTTACCATCAACCTAAGCTCTGATACCAAGTGAAACGACCCGCAGTTCCGTACCCCTGAGTCAATGCTTTTCTACTTCAATCAACTCAAGAAGAACAGAAATGCAAACCATTTTTGATTAAAGAAGAAGAGGTAGAAGAAGATAAAACAGAAAACAGCATCAGAATCTAACCATCGCAGTGGAATAAAATATAATACATAATAACTAATCTTTACTCAACGGAAAAATATATCTATTTATACATTACATTCATCAGAATACAACAATCACATAACATAAATCTGAACAGTAATCATCACATGTCCTCGTACAACTGAATGAATAGCAAATCAACAAAGCGGAATATATAAACAAATACGAAATTTCGTATCTCCATCCAGCTCGTCTCCTGAGCTCAACAACATCCTATCCTGTATCCTATAATACTCGGTCTGACCCGACCATTACAGTAAATAACACCCGAGTCAGTCTGGAATACCAGCGTGAGAAAATCACACTCAATTGGATTATTAAAGTTTCAAAGATCCTTTGAAAACAAAAGCATCTCGTAAGACCACGCCAGAAATAAACATGTCGGGTTTTTACCTTACGATAGCTAAACACTTTTTATTAAAGTTTTCTGATATTATAAAAGTTACTATAGAAAGTAAAATAGAATCTAGCTGAAATGCTTGCATCTCACGTTTCAGAATAGTTGGGCACAATCAAAACCGTTCAGGCGCGTAGGGAAAATGGATTTCCAATGAGTGACTGGGCACTGGGGTACCACCTGTCAAAGTACGTGGCCTATATCACAGTACCGAGGAGTACGCCCCCTCCCCTGTAACATAAGGCCGGAACCATCCCTTACTAGACAGTTCCGAATAAGATCACCCCATGGTTGCGATCAGCAACCCCCCACTAAGCCGAAATAAAAAGGGACATCTAGACAGGGATGACCTTACTCTCAAGTGGGGGCTACCCACGAAGCCTCGCTGCATAACCCCTGATTTTCAGTCATTCCCAGTTGATGAGGCTTGACTAAGCGTTACTTTTATAGAACGTGTCCCTTGGAATGCTCATCGTCCACCTGACGATGTTCTGAAAGCATTCATCCATACAAGTCCGTCCCGGGTTCAAACGGAACCGAAGGCACTATTCCTACTACATCCATTTTGAAAATATCCTCAGGATTAGTAGTAACTAGCCCTTGCACTTCACTGCTCCAACTTCGAATCCAAACTCGTTTCCCACGAAACGTACAAACCAGATCGAAGTGGTTTTCGAGAAATTAATCTCGATCCCGGTCTCTTCGAAACGATCATCGCATTTGGCCAATATTTATAGTCGGTTATTTAACTATCAATTAAAATTCACAAACAAACATCAACCAATAATTAATTTCCCAAATTATTTATTTATCCCAAAAATATCTTCACAAGATATATTTTCACTTTTCAAACCCTTTTGAAAACAGTTTCCAACTATCTTTCTTTACAGAATAAATTTCCCAAATATTTTCTATTTCAATGAAATCACCAAGCACAAAACTTTAGATTTTTAAAATATTTTAAAAACACTTTATTGAAAATATACTTTAAAACATTTATTTAAAAAAAAAACTATTTCAATAATTTATTAAAAATACATACTACATGAATATTTGAAAATAAGGTTACTTTATAAAATATAAAACTAGACTTTCACTTTTAAATAGAATACTTGTCACCTTTTAAATAATTATTCTGGTAATAGATTTGAAAATATTTACTTTAAAATTTAAATGTTAGAAATAATAAATTTCCTAAAACATGCTTTTTAAAACAACATTAAAGTTTTAACTTATATTCAAAAATTTACTTTGAAATCGTATTTGGCTATCCAAGGAAATATACTTCTCTTCACATTCCTTAAAAAATAATTCACTATTTATTTTTTAAAAAAATTTCTCATTCCTTTAATAAATTCCCATCTTGAATTTATTCTTTCCAAATATCCCCTGATATATTTTACTTTACTTTTATAAACCCAGTTTATAAATTCCCAAAGTCTCATTTCCTTTAAATTTCCAATTTCAAACACTTGAATTAATTTTCGATTTACAATTGATTTTTAATTTACTTCACTTTGAAATAATTTCTTTACTTACTTTATTATTTCAAAATCCATTAGCTTTCAGATTTCTTTTTCTTTATTATGAGTTAAAATTATTAAACTGAAAACTTGAATTTCAAACTTTCCAAATTCCTTCTTTTTCTTTTAAGTTAAATTTTAATCCTTGAATTAAAATAAATTCTTTATTCTTTTAATAATATCTCTTAAGTTTTACAATTTATCATTCCTCTGTTTATTCAAATTTTCCCTCTCCGTACTCGAAATTCATTATTTGAAAATTAAAGATAACTTTTATTCTTCCAATTTCATTTTTCAATTTATTCAAATTCTCTATAGTTATTTTACTTAAAAATTTACCCTTTTATTTCCATTCAAAATCTAATTCTATAGATTTTGGTAACTTAGTATACCGAAATATTCAACCCAACCATATCATCCAATATTTCAGTTATCAATAAAATCATCATAGGATATCAAATATTCATAAAACAAAATATTCATTAATCTAAATAATTTTGAGGAATCCAGTTGGATCCCTCCAACCTTTTTCCCTACATCCACAGACGTTAGCACAATACCAATTCCACTTCGAGGTGGAATATCACGGTATATGGGTTTATATAATATCATCCACTATTATGCGGCGCATAGAGTCTCATCCGCTATATAATGCGGGAAATCAAACATTCCAAGATGTAGTATATACTATAATATAACACATCAATCAATTCAACCATTCAACCAATTATTTAAATTTAACTATTTAAATTTAAATTAAACCAGATGAGTGAGATTAACTCACCTTTGATATTGTATGAAATCTATTTCCAATCTAGCTTGCTTTCCTCCCGATTTAGACGTTGAATAAACATTAGATGATTTTTATTAACATTTGAATTGATCGGACAATTTATTGCCAATTAAATAAATTTAATTTAACTAATGATTTAAATTTTTGATGAATAATTTAAATTTCAAACTAATTTCCTTTTTGAATAACCCTATAGTAACTAAAAATAAATTTTAAATAAGTTAACTAAACATATATATTACTAAAATTCATTATCAAAAATAAACTAGAAGGTAAATAAAAATACGTATATTTATTTTCCTTTCCGATTCCATATATATAAATAAATTCCAAAATCTTTCTATACATATATTCCTCTTTTTACCTTCAATTTAAAATAGGCAGACACATATATAATTTATAGATATACCAAATTTAAACTGAAACTAAAAATCCCTTTTCAAATCCTCTCTAAAAGTAAAGTATATATATAGTTTTAAACCGAACTCCTCTTTAAAAACCCTACTGTTTTATTTTCTTTCTGAAACTCCATATGTATGTATTAAATTAGAGTTAAAAATATATTTTTGTTTCGACCTTACCGACAAACTTTTTTTTTGGAATATAAATGAAAATAAGTAACCAATATACCTAATGCAGAAAGGAAAACGAACCCAGCTCAACAAGAATTGCCCAAAATCGATGTGAGCCCCCAACCTCCAAAGCTTCGACGCTTCACACCACGACCAACGGTGACGACGCACTGCTCCTCCCCAAATCTTCGACCGACCCAACCTCGACCATGCCGTCACCTACCACCCAGCTCGCGTGACGACCCCTAAAACTTCGCTCGAATTCCAAAAACAGCAACTATGAACTGCCGCAGCAACCAAAGAACCAACGAGCAGACACGCTCTTCCCCGTCATCTCGAAACTGAGCCCCGGGCCATCGGTTAAACTTGTGGCAACCAAGCGAGCCGCTCCTACCAAGCAATCGCGACATCGCATCTGCCATCCTTCCAGCATCGCGAATGATTCGAACGAACTTGATTTGGAATCGAGTAGAAGAACTCAGATTTGAATTTGATTTCGAATATGTATATTTTTCTTTTGTTTTTCGTCATTTGGTTTTGAATTCAAACTTCATTTTCGTTTGAATGACTAGAAGAGGGGATAAATTTTTTTAGCTTTTAAATGGAAGAGTGAAAAATCTCGTTCGGCCATGATTTTATTTTTTTCATTTCTTATGAAAGATAAAGAAGCTGCTCACGTGCTAAAAGTAAACGAAGGGAACAAGATGCGATGTCGATCAAAAAGTGGCTTGCAAAAGAAGGCTACAGTGACAGAAAAAGTTAAGATGTAACAGAATATGGCTGAAAGTTTGATTAGTATAAATATTCAATTTAAATTCAAATTCAAACCGTTCCGGTAAATGCAGCTTAAAAACTTGACCTCCTATCGAGGCGTGCCGCTAGACGTTTATAATGTTATACCCCTATTCCGAACGCAATGGAAAAGGTTTCGAGTCCTAATTCGATCGTATGGAGAAGATAGATTTTTGAATCTAATTAAAGTATTAAATTTTTGATATTAATATTAGCACGTTTATATACCGTACGCTCATACAACAAATCCAAATACTACGAAAATTGAAATCCGATAATAATACAATATTACGGATCCAATGGGACTGGTTTCGTCAAAATCCGAGACTATGCCTCAGAAGGCTATTTTTAAATATCAATTTAAACGATATATTTTTAAAACTAGAATAATCAAGGTTAAATTCAATTTTAAAACTTTAATTATCCTCAGCACTATCAATATAAATTTTATAAGCCTTCAAATTATTTTTAACAGGCTTAAAATTCCAAATTCAACATCATACTCAATTTCCAATAATTAAATTCAATAATTAAATTTCCAAAAAATGGTGATATTTGAAATTTAAGTTAAAAATTAACCAAATATTCCAATTTTAAATGCTCAAAAATTCCGGGTCATCACATATCCTGTATCCTATAATACTCGGTCTGACCCGAGCATTATAGTTAAATAACACCGGAGTCAGTCTAGAATACCAGCATGAGAAATCACACTCAAATTGATCATTAAATTTTCAAAATCCTTTTGAAAATAAAAGAATCTCGTAAGACCACGCCACAAATAAACATGTCGGGTTTTTACCTTACGATAGCTAAAACACTTTTTATTAAAATACTCTGATATTATAATAGGGTATATTTACAAATACATATTAGAATAGCCGAAATTATTACATCTATTAAATTCCAGCTACAAGTCATAAAAGTGGGTAATACAAACAAAACTCGTAAAAGGCTTGTAGGGAGAATGGATTTCCAACTAATGACTAGGCACTGGGGTACCACCTGTCAGGGTACCTGGTCTAGATCAGCAAACAGAGGATCACTCCCGACCCCCTGCAACACAAGACCGGGACTACCCCATACTGGATAATCTCGAGTAAGATCACCTTACGGTTGTGATCAGTAACCGCACCACTAAGCCGAAATAAAAGGGACATCTAGACAGGGATAACCACACCCTGAAGTGGGTGCTACCCATCTAGCCTTGCTGCATAACCCCTGATTTTCAGTCATTTCCGGTTGATGAGGCTTGAGGCCAAGCGTTACCTTTTTAGACCGTTTCACTTAGAATGCTCATCGTCCACCCGACGATGTTCTGAAAGCATTTATCTATACAAGTCCGTCTCGGATTCGAATGGAACCGAATGCACTATTCCTACTACATCCATTTTGGAAATATCCTCAGGATTAGTAGCGACTAGCCCTTGCACTTCACTGTTCCATCATCGAATCCAAACTTGTCTTCCTTACGAAAACGTATAAACCGGATCAAAGTGGTTTTCGAGAAATAAATCCCGATCCCGATCTCTTCGAAACGATCAGCGCATTTGACCAATATTGATAGTCGATTGTTTAACTATCAATTAACATTCACAACAACCATCAATCATAAATAATTTCACCAAATTTTTTATTAACCTCAAAATATCTTCGCAAGATAAATTTTTATTTTCAACCCTTTTGAAAACAGTTTCAAACCACACTCTCCTCATGGAGTAAATTCCCAAATGTTTATTTCCACTGAAAACAACCAGGCACAAAAACTTTAGATTTTGAAAATAATTAAAAAAAACCCTTTATTATAAAATATCCTTTAAGACTTTTGAATTAAAACTACTTTAATACTTATTTAAAAAGAATATATATGCTTTAAGAATATTTAAAAGAAAGCTGCTTATAAAATATAAACCTAAATTTTTATCCCTTTAAAAACTAAATACTAAGTCACTTTTAATAATTACTACTATAATAAATTTGAAAAAGATACTTACTTTAAAATTTTAAACATTTAAGAATTATAAATTTCTAAACATACTTTTAAAACAACTTTAAAGGTTAAAATTTGTTTTTAAAAGAACGTACTTGGCTATCCAGGGAAATATGCTTCTCTTTCATATCTTTTCAAAGTAAATCACTATGTATTTCAAAACAAATTTACCCATTCCTTTAATAAATCTCCATCGTGGATTTATTTCTCCAAATATGCACTGATATATTACTTTACCTTTATAAACCCAGTTTATAAATTCCATAGTCACATTCTCCTTTAAAAGTTCCAACTTCAACCACTTAAATCAATTTTCAAACTGATTTCCAATTTACTTCAATTTAAAATAAATTTCTTTACTTTCTCATTTATTTTAAAATCCATTAATTATAGACTTTATTATTATATTTTTTGTTTTGATTTTAAATCTTTTAACTGAAACATACCAATTTCAGATTTTTCAAATTTCTTCTTTATTCTTTCAATAATTTAAATTCTTAGATTCAAAATAAATGCTTTATTCATTTAAATAATTACACTAAAGTGTAAAATTTATTATCTTCATGTTTATTCAAAATTCCCTTTCATACACGGAATTTATTTATTAAAATTTTAAAACCACTATTATTCCTATCCAGTTCATTCTTAATTTATTTAAATTTTCTATAATTATTTCACTTACAAATTCTCTTCCTTTTATTTTCAAAAATCCAATTCTATATAAATTGATAACTCAGTATATCGAAATATATTCTAGTAAACCATAGCACCCAATATTACAACTATCAATAATATTCATTACAGAATATCGAATATTCATAACAGAGAATATTAAATAATATAAATAATTTTGAGGGATCCAGTTGGATCCTTCCAACCTGTTTCCCTGCATCCACATATGTTAGCACAATATAAAATACCAATTCCACTTCGAGGTGGAATATCACGGTATATGGGATTTAAATATAACATCATCCGCTATTATGCGGCTCATAGGGTCTCATCTGCTATATAATGTGGAAAATCAATCATTCCAAGATATATTATATACTACTATATACAATATAGCACATCCAAAACAATTCAGACATTCAATCAATTATTTAAATTTAACTATTTAAATAATCCAGATGAGTGAGATTAACTCACATTTGATTTTGTAGTCCATTTCCTTTACGACTTGTTCTTCACAATTATGGGACCTTGTATAAGAAATTTATGATTTATTAACATTTGAAATAATATAAAATAATTTACCATTTATTAACTCAACTAATAATTTAATTTTAATCTAATTTTTCAAATGATAATTGGACCGACCAAATTTACATTTTCCTTTTTCCAAATTTATAAATTTTATGACAGATTATAACTATGTCCTAATTCCTCAAACAAATATACGAATTACCTTAAAAATTAACTAGTTCATCCATATCATTACTATTATTATTAAACAAACAAAACAAACAAACTTTATCTTGCTTTCCATAATTTCCTGACCTACATATATCTAAAACAGAATTGCTTCTTCCTGCTGATATAATTTTTTTCTTTTTGTTTCCTCTTATAAATTTCATAGTAGAATAAATTCATTAATTACAGATAGATTGTCAAAATACCTCACAGCCGCGTTCCAATCGAACAGAGCCCTAATCATGACTTACCTGCATCGCCGACGTCGGCCACTAGTCACGCGTCTCCAGGCTACGAACGGACTCGCGAGTCACCAAATCACCACCTTGTCTCCACGTAGCCGAACACCAGGTCGACCAACCCCTCGCAACTCGCAACCCTAACCCACTTCGACGCCAACCTACTTCATCACTTGCTGCAGCAAATTGCGCGAGACCCAAATCCAAGTCACAAAGCTCCTTATCCCTTCAGCGTGTGATTCGATCGCACCTCCAGTCAACAACACGATCACGTGCCTCGGCCTTGGCAACTCGACTCGAGTCTACCCTCAAATTCGTGAACTCCATTCGCAAATGAAAGCCTGGGTAAGAGACACACGCAGCTCTCTCTACTATCGAAATGAATTTAAAAGGAGGGAGGAAGAGGAAGTCATTCGAACGAGAAGGCGTTGCAGTTCTCATTCGGCCATCGCGATTTTTTTATAACAGAGCTTTGATTTTCTGATTGAAGAGAAAGGGGAAAGAATTTTGTGATTTAAAAGAACGAAGGCGGCTACTGCACAGGAGAAATTTCGCATAAACTAGGTGCCTCTGTACGCGTAGGGTAGCTGATGGAGACGTAATAGGGTTTGACTTAGGGATTTATAATATTATTAAATTTCAAAATATCACGTTAAGCATAACTCGAAATCTCGAACTCCAAAATAGACATGTCGACAGGCATTTATAAGGTTTTACCCGTATTCCGAACACAATGGAACGTGTTTTGGAGCCTAATTCAGTTGTATGGGGAAGATAGCTTTTTTAACTAGTTATTATACTGAATTTTCAATATAAATTTCAGCGCGTTTATATGTCGTACGCTCACACAACAACTCCAAACACTACGAAAATTGAAATCCGATAACAATAAAATATTACAGATCCAATGGAACTGGTTTCGTCGAATTCCGAGACTGTGCCTCGGAAGGTTTATTTTTAAATATTAATTTAAATGATATATTTTCAAAACTGAATAAATCGCCTTTAAATTCAATTTTAACACTTTTAATATCTCGAGTATCATTACTATAAATTTTACAAGTCTTCAAATTATTTTTAACAGGCTTAAAACTGAAGATTCAATAATTTACCCAATTTCAGTTTATTAAATCCAATAACTGAATTGCTAAATAATAATAATATTTGAATTCAAGTTAAAAATTAACTTTTAAACATTTAAAATCAATTAAATATTCTGATTCCAAACGTCCAAAAATTCCGGATCGTCGTAGAATTAATTTTAAATGATCATAGAAAGGTATACTATTTCAATTATATATATATGTGTGTGTGTGTGGTGAGGATTGACTACACCTATAACCTCCTTTGATTTCCACCACACATTTCGAATTAACTAATGTTACTTTCTCTCTCTTCCTACTAACTATATTATTTGATTCAGAATGTGTGGTTGATATCAAGGGGAATTAGAGGTGTAGCCAAATTGGGGCATGGTCGATCCTTACCCATATGTGTGCCTGTGTGTGAAATGAGCTAATAATTTAATATGAATTAATACTATTTTAAAAGTGTTATCAAGTGTATACAAGTAATTAGTAAAAATATTTTTGTGCCTTTGAAAATAAAGGAAAGAAAATAAGCTAGTTTTAAATGATCATAAAAAAGAAATTGATATTTACTTAGATGAATGGAAGTACTTAATTTTTTACTTGTAGGAACGATTTCATTACACTTGAAGGTATTGCACATGAATTGTGATGAACCGGAAATTTTTAACAGTTGAAAATGAAATATTAATTAATTTTAAATATTTGGGAGTTGTTTTAACTTGAATTTCAACTTTAAATATAAATTTGGCAATCAAATTTAATTATAGAAATTTGGTATCAGAGCCAGGTTTTGATCCTGGGACCTGTGGGTTTAAGTATCGAATTTAGATATAGAAATTCCTTTTTAAACCCGCATATAATATTAAATTAATATATATATATATATATATACATATATATATATGTATATAGGTATAGTTTCAAGATTTAGAATAAATACATTTTAAATTTACTAGTCTATTTTGAAAATAATTTATTAAAGGAAATTCAATTTTTAATTTAATTTTTTGTTAAATAAACTTATTAAAACGAATTTATTTTAAAAAGAAAATAAATTTGGAAATCAATTTGGAATTTGATTCGGTGTTTGAAAATAAATCTTTGGGAAACCGATTTGAAATTGATTTGGTGTTTAAAAATAAATTTTGAAAAATAAATTTTGAAATCGATTTGGTGTTTGAAATAAATATTTGGGAATCGATTTGAAAATCGTAAATTAGTTGATATTTAAAAATTTAAATCCAAAATGGGGATTTTATAGAAGAAAAGGAAATTGGTTTTAAAAATAAATATTGTTTTATTTTTTAAAAGTGTGGAAAGGAATTTACAGATTTGGAACGTAAATTTAAAATAAATCTAGAAAGATTTACAAATTGATTTGAATGAACCATTTTAGAATGGAATGTGTACTTTCCCCGAAAGCAGAGAATGTTTTCAATATAGTTTATAAATATAAATTGAAGTTGTAAGTATGGTTTTAAGGAAAGAATATTTGGAAAAATTATTTACTTAGGTTATTTTGAAAATCTTTAAAGTAAAAATAAATTTTAAACTATTATAGAAGTGATTATTTAAAATTTTAACTGATATTTGTTTTAGAAATTGGATATTTAAGTAGTTATATCCTATCTGCTAATTTTATTTTGAAATTAGTTTGGACTTGAATTTTTATATGAGATATTAGTATAATATTTTCATAACTAGTATTTAAGCAAGTGTTTTAAAATAGTTTTATTTGGAATGTTTTCAAATATATTTTGGATAAATATTTTAAATTATTTTTTAAAGTATTTGAACTTGGAAAATTTTCAGTAGAATTAAACAAATATTTGGAAATTTATTACACATAAGGAAGGTGATTCAAAATTTGTTTTCAAAAGACTGAAATGTGAAAAGTGGTTTGGAATTTGTTTTCAAATGGTTGAAGTGTTGAAAACTATATCTTGTAAAGATATTTTGAAAATAATAATTTAGGGAAAATTATTTGAAATCTAGTGATTGTTGTGAATGATGATTGATAGTTAAATAACCGACTATCAATATTTGCCTTTTTAATGTCACTTGAATTTCGATGCGACCGAGAGTCGAATTTCCAAATGGATATTCGAAAACCACATCGAACCTTTGTGATTGTACTGGATCTTTTATTTGAAAGAACAAAGTGGAAATTTGTTGTGATTTTTTTGAAATCTGAATGAACACTTATTTTTAAAAATAAGCGCTCATTATTCGGATTAGCCGAGAGAGGACCTTATGTCATAAAACCCATTCTGAATAATGATACGACAAAATGGGATTGCATTTGAAGACGGTGTTGAAGACCTGGTATTTTCGAAAGCGAGAGGATTACCTGTCGAATGTCTCTGCATGGATTTGCTTCGGTATAGAGATTTAAATCACCCTTTGTGATGGGGATTCCAACAGTTAGTGAATATCCGGATGGTAAGGGCTTCTTTGGAAGTGCCTTCGGTTCCATTCGATCGCGAAACGGACTTGTATGGATGTGTGTCTGACGTTACACTTTGAGATGTAAAGCCAGTTTCTATCAAATACATTTCTATTGGTGGCGGAGAATTTATTATCTTAGCTTAACACCCATCTTTGAGACGTATGAGCTCAGAGGTTATTTAGTTGATGGTTACTAGTGATACATTTCCACTTTGTTAATGTGGCATACGAAGTGCTGCTGATCATTTGTTGATCGAAGCATGGGTTTACAAAGCGTAGCTTTGTGGATGAGACTTCGTCGGACCTCATAACCCGGAATGGTCAAAACAAGAAAGATGCGGCAAGGTTATTTGGGGGTAGCGCCTCCTGAGGGTATGTCATTTCCTTTTGGAAAAGGTGATATCATGGTATGGAGCTCAGATATTTTACCTATGTTGATGCTGCAAATTTATTATACTTTGTGGTCGTTGCTTTGTGGTTGAGGATCTCGGATAAAGGTCGGTTACGACCAGGGGATGGCATACTCGTGTTAATAGTGGCCTAGTTACAGTGGTAACCCGACCTTGTGTTGGCAGAGATCCGTTTAGGTTCTCGAGGCGTCCCTCCAGAGGCGTACCCATGTGGCCCAGGAAGTTCCTTAGCCTGACCATTTGTTGGAAATCCAACCACCAATACGCTCCTTGTACGGTTTTAGTTGTAGAACCTGCCATCTAATATGGTAGCTATAGTAGGCATGCTATAATGGTACGTATGCTGGCTGAGATTAATATTATACTTGAAAATGTTTTCCATTATGCACTAATAATAATATTAAAAGAATTTTGCATATCAAGCATGTTTGACTATCATAAGGGGAAATCTCCCCTAAGTGTGCGATTGCATTGTGTGTGTGTCGGGAAGCCTTATGGTAGTTTCATTTTCCAAAAAGCATTGCGAATTTCTTTTATTCCCCTTTTGTTTTCTTCTATTAAAGAATAACTATTTTTAAGATCCCACACCAGTCCCATGTCTGACCTGGAGTTCATTGTTCCCTTTCTAAACTCTGGGTGCCCACAATTTTCCACATAGGCATTTTTTTAAATTTCTATAATTAAATTCGATACTTAAATTGCCAAATTCATTGTTAAAGTTGAAATTCAAGTTAAAATAACTCCCAAATATTAAAAATCAATTAATATTTCATTTTCAACTGTAAAAATTTTTTGGGTCATCATCACATGAATGTTTAGATGGTTCTTCACCATATTATACAATGATAGTTTTTGTGATGATGGATGTCACTCCTTTTTGCAAATTCTACCAATTTTTCGATCATATCCATCTGATGATAGTATGAATATGATCGAAGATTTATAAAATCTACAAAAAAGAGCAACGTCCTTCATCAAAAAAACTATCAGTGTATTAGATGGTAAAAAAATCAAAGACGGTCTATAGCCATAGCGGTGGTGACTGACCATGTATAATAGTGCTGTTATAACTAGTGATGGGGGATTGGGAAGTGCTGGGGATGTGTTGTTAACATTGGAGTCATTGACCAGTCGTAGCAGTATCGCCACCAGCACTTCCTCATCCACCATCACCAGTTATAACAACACTACCACGCATGTCTCCAATAACTGCCTTGGTTTCATGGCATGGCATTAAGATAGTATTAACAGAGGAGGCATGTAGGCTTGCATAGTAGTGTTGTTATAACTAGTGGTGGATGGTTGGGATAGTGATGGAGGGAATATTATTAACATTGGAATCATTGATTGTTAGTGATCATGGTTATCGCCACCAGCTCTAACAGTATTGACACCCATACTATCCTCCAGTTATAACATCACTACCACATAAGTCTGCATATGCCTCATCTGTCAATGTTACCATGTCGTGCTTCCAGCTTCAGACTCAAACGAAAACCTAGGCTGAGTTGGAGGAGATGACAAGAAAGCATGCAGAGATGTTCAGAAGCATAAGGTCATGATGTATGATGTATATACTTAAATACAATATGTATGATGTATATATTTATGATGTTGTTTACTGTATGTAAATGTTATGCTATGCAATGTTGTGTATGGACATATGATGTGTTATGTACATGATATTATGTATGGATGTATGATAGAGTTAGGGGTATACTCTAGGGACAATTATGTAATTGTTACATAAAAATAGCTCAATAGCCAATCTTTCTCGAAATAAAAGGTGTTTTCTTTCGATTAGATACTTGATATAATGTGTTATATATTACTAATTAATTTGATAAAAGTATATTTTATAGAAAATCAATAAATGGTATGTTTTGTGATAGTAGTTACAATGCGTTGTAACCATGAGTAGTGATTTATCATAATAAAATAAACATATCGTTTTAAATAGTCCTGGTCAAGGTGTGTCGAGATTTGATATCGATACATCTATAGAGACTAGAATATGTAATGCTCTCCAAATGTTGAGCAGTGTATTACTCAGGGTTTTGGGGGGTCACCGTAGGGTTATGCACTAATAGTTATTGGATAACTATAGAATACTCACTCGATACACTATGTCATAAAGCGAACCAGAGAATAGCGATCATACAACTTATGGTAAATTTTCTGTTATCCTCCTTTTTCACATAACATATGGAAAAATCATCTGTTATGTGACACAACATTGATCAGACAACGTTTATTTTCAGAAAATATTTATCTGTTGTTTGATTGAAGTTATCAAAAAAAAATTTTTTGCCTCCATACCAATACTTTGGTTTCCCTCTCCTCTGATAATTACTTCCCTCTTATAATTTGTTCTTCTCTCAATGGATACTCTCTCACTCTTAAAACAAAATGCGCAACCCAATCTAAAAACCTAATCTCCAAACCCAATTTCTATTTGTGAAATTTTGACGAGAAATCGGTGATTCTTATTGGTTGTTTCTGCCTTTGTTTATAGTCGTCGATTTACTTGGATTTGCTTTCGATTACTTAGATTTTCTTTTAGTTCGATTTGCTCAGTTGCTTCTATGTCGAGTAGATTGCTATCGATTTAGTATGTTTAATAGTTTTCCCTTTTTAATTTCAAGCTAGAACTCGGCTTGATTTTTTCTGCCAATGATGATATAGGTTTACATAGGAATCAAATTCCTATATTTTTGAAAATATACTTTGATTTGAACTAATGCTTCGAGTGCTTTCTGGAGTTTTTTCTCTGTTGAACTACTGGTTTTAATTATGCCATGATCTTTGCAACGATTTGTATGCTTCTTGGAGTTTTTATCATTGTTAGTTTGTATTATCTCTATTTCTTTGTATATGTATGATATTTTATCTTTGTTGGTTTTTATCTTTGTTTATTTTTATCTCTGTTGAACTACTGGTTTTAATTTTCTAATGGACAATGGTTTTTATCTCTATTATGTGCCGACGTGGATTTTTTAGACGTATTTGCCCGTTGGTTTGTACCTTTGTTCAATTGACTGCATGACTTATCAGTGTGCTTCCTTGAGTTTGAAGTGGGCACTGTGCACATGTAAACATGTTGTAACACCCTCGTACTTGGAGGCCCAAAACTAACGGAATGGTTTTTCACCTCACTAGTATACTAAAACCTTTTCAAAGCCATATACTGTGCTCTTGCAACCACAATGGTTAAATACATAGCAATTCCAAGTATTACGATGATATGCTTACACAAAAACTTTTTGGATTTCCCATCCTCGGTTTACTTGACTCTCTGCCTTGTTCATAGTTTCTAGGGTCACTATTAACCTATTAGTTTTTATGGGCTTACTAATAACCTTTCCCCAACTTATGGACTCCTCGTCTTATTTCATACTTTTCATGGGAACTAAGAACCTATAGGCCCATGCCAATTAACTTAGTTAATACATGGGTTCCCTTGAGCCTATTGGTCATTCCAATATCTCCTCTCTCATCCTAGTGTTCATGGGATGACCATGAACCTACGGATTTTTCTAATAACTTCTTTCTTATTCTAGTTTTCATGGCTTGATTAGGAACCTATTGATTGATGTCAACACTTAATCCGGATATAGTTTTCATGGGTTCACTACAAACTAATTGGCCCCTGCCAACCATCTTTTATACATAGTTTTCATGGGATCACTATGAACCTATTGGTTACTCCAATAACTTCCCAATCATATTTTTCATGATTTTACTATGAACCTTTCCCTTGGGGAACTTTTAGATTTTTGCACCCTATATTCTAGTCTCCCTGACTTCCTGGATGCAATTCGACTCATTCAGGAGTTTAATCAGTTTATATTCACTATTGGGTTAATCTAGCTGGTTCTTCTACCCCTTTATCCCCAATATATAGTTATGGATCATTTATCATGTGAATATAATTATACTTGAAGAATCAACTATAAAAAAACAATACTACTCTTATGGGTTTAATGTCCTTGGAATAATTTTCATATCAAATATGGTTAACCCGTTAACCTATACTTTTATCAAGAAACGCTTCTTCAAATTTTTGTACTTCAATCATTTCAAAACTCCTTCACATAGCCATAGGTATTTCCTTTAAAAATGAGTTTGGGTTATAAAACCATTCGATACCTTCAAAACCTTGCTTTCGACCCTATAGGATGACCTCCTTCGAAAGCATTACAGTTGATCTTCAAAACACTAGGCTACTGCCTTTCAAATACTTTAAAACTTCTCTTTTGAAAACTTTCAATTGTATTAAAGCATTAACTTTTAACTTTAGAAGCATTTCTTTGAAAACAAGTGAAAGTACCCCTTTTGAAACCATTGGAAGTATATCTTCTGAAACCATTGAAAGTCCCCCCTTCGAAATCATTGGGTTTATATTTAAAGCATCATTTTGGGTCAAAGTGAACATAAGAGAAAGCATCTTTTTAAAAACCATTCTTTATTTCATAAAAGTATTGGGGAAACTTGATGGTGTCAAAATCATCCTTTCGAAAGCATAGAACATCTGGTAAAATAATTGAAGATTGGCTTCGAAACCCCTTTCAAAACCATTGCCTTCAAAACCCCTAACCCTTTAGAAAGCAGTAGGTAGTGGCTTATATTTATAAAAAAAATAGTACTTTTTGATAGCATTGATGTCTTCAATACCATCGAAGGGCATCTAATCACAGAAGGGTTTCATTTTGGCTGAAACTACCTCTTTTAGGAGCTTCAATTAAAAACTAAGTAACTCCTTCAAGAGCTACTACTGTAAACAGGCAGCAGCTCTCCTTCAAAAGCTTCTTTTGAAGTACCCTTTCGTAATCATTGGTTTTGACTACTTTGAAACCACTTTGTAAACAAGCAAGCGCTTTTTCTTTTAAAAATAAAACAAAGGTATCGACACCTTCGAAAGTTATATTTCGACGCCCTACCTTCCATTTTTCTCCAATCCACTGTGTACCAACTAAGTGATACCATGTGCATTGGTTTCATGGTAAAAGGTTTCGACTAGGTCAAAGATGGAAGCTTTGGGTAGAAAGCTCCTTCCAAAGGAGGCAGAACCCACTTTTCTGAGAAAAAAGTTGTTTTTTGTAGTAAATAAAGCAAACCTTTTGTAACTAACTTACCCACATGTAAACACTTGATTGGTTACATTAAACTTTCAAATTATTTTTCTAATATTTACTACATTTTTTAGATCTAAAAACTGTATAACTTTTAACAAATAAGCTATTCCATTAGCAAAGCAATTAAATCATTTCAGTCCTCCTTTCAAAATAATTTAATTTTCATACTAAATCACTTGCTAAAAACCTCAAAAATTCCAAAAATTCATTTTAATTATGTTATTTAACATATCAAAATTTCAGACCCAAATTCTTAATATAATTTCCAATATAAATCTATAAACCCAATAACCCTATTTTACTTTGAAAATTCATAATTAATTCTCCACGGCTTAGAAAATTATAAAAATTTAAACCCAACTCCAAAATCATGTTTCTCAAGACCTAAATTTTTTCCATGGCATTTAAAAATCATTTAGTCTTGGTTTTACCCTAAATCCATGCATATCCCCTTTTAAACAATCTTGTTTAAACCATACAAATTATAAATCAAGCATATCAGCATCCAATACATCATGAAAATGAATTTACCCTTAAATCCAAAAATCATTGATCATAAAATAGAGATGTTGTGATTATTATCCACCTTGATTGGATAAGGAAATTCGAGTAATTTCTTCTACCTTGAACCCTAAGCTTTACTTTGATTTCTCATTTCTTCTTTCTCCTAATGGCCAGCTTGGGTTTATATTTCTTTCGTTTAAAAATTTTCTTATGATAAAATGAAAGTGTATGGCCTACAGATAATAGTGTAAAGGTTGGAAAATGAGGGCGACAATGATTCTAATGCCCTTATGACAAATTAGTTAATGCTTAACCTTTTATAACCTACTCATTTTAAATAAGCACGACCACTAATTTCATTTACCAACTCAATCCCCTTATCACTTTACGTTATTCTATTTAATTTGTTCTAATTAATTCTCCTGAATAATGTTATTAAAATTAGGGGTGTTACATATGTATATACATATATGTATGTTAGTATGCTTGTCTAGGTGTGACTTTGCTAGCCTATGTGCTTGTTTTTATTGAACTTATGCCTTATCTATTTAAGTTGATGATCATTGTGTTGTGATGCCTAATCTTCAACGCTATTGTATGCATATTTGAGTTGACTTTCTACTCACTATGTACATATACATGTATACACATATGTCTATATATGTATATTAGTGTGCTTGTACATCCCTATCCTAGCTTGTTGCGTTAGTGCTTGTTGTTTTTATGAAGATGGTGAACTAGAACAATGCTTGAAAACAAAGGCATTGCTTTCGTTTGTTTCTGTTTTGCTGGTTCAAGTATCTATGGGCTTGAGTGAATTTGTCTTGAATTTGCACTTATATTTTTGTTATATGTTTATGCACTCACTTTACCCTATATACTTCTGATATTCAGCCTTGTGTGCACTATACTCATCTGTGTGCACTTGTCTTTCTTGTTTTTTTGAATCATACCATTGTGTGCACTCTAACCTTGTATTGTATTTGTGTATAAGACCCTTGTTGCTTGTATCCTTATGCATTTCTTGTTTGGACCAAAGTGTTGCACTTGAACTAATTGCTTCATTGATTCATTTATGTTCTGATCTTATGCCCTGAGTCTAGACTTGTGTCAATGTGCCTGTCCTTGACATTTAGTTTATCGTTTGCATTTGAAACATATGTGCATGCCTTGAATCTATACTTGGTGTATCACATATTAGATTTGGATTGATTTTTTATATTTGCAAAGCTTGGCAATGTTTGCTGAGTCTGCATTCCTGTCTTGGCCACACTTGAACTTAGTACAAAAAATTCCTTCACCTATGTAGACTACATGAAGCACTTAAGTTGAACTCGAGCTTTCTTGGGTTTGACCTCATGCACACTTGCATTGCATTGAACCTTTGAGCTTGACCTTTTCATTTGTCCTTGAAATTTATTGACACAAGTGCTTTGTGTGTATGGCCTTATGGCATGTACAATGATACATTGTATGTTTCATACATTTTATTCGTGCACTTTGATTCCAGCTTTAAAGTATATAAACAAACAACCTAAATAACTAAGGCAACGTCATATTAAATCACATTCTTATTTTTGCAAATATCAGTTTGTTCTTTTTTTCTTTTTACTGCGTTGTTGTTTGTTTAACAGGCAAGGTAAAAGACTGGAGTAGAAGCAAGAAGATATAATTCGAGTGCGTGAGTGAGAGTAAAAAAATGTTGTATATGAGAGTGTGAAAGTAATGTAATGTATGAAAGTGTGAAATATAATGGAAGCTTAATGTGTACTATTTGAAATTGAAATGAAATAAAATATTTGACTGAATGAAATAAGAAATTATGAATAAAATATTTGTCATCATAAAAAAAATCATAAACTGTTATACTCTACAATATTAGTAAATATTTATATGTTGTCTAATAGGTAATTCAGGGAATGATATTATAACATCAGAGAACATACGATTTTTCTTTATGTTAGTGCATATCAGACGATGGATATATGTTATCTGATGTGTAATGAGATGGTACCGGATTTAATGACAGATAGATATGCCTTCAGACAATGGGGCATATTTATCGTCTAATGCATTTTTTGCATAGTGATATGTGACGCCCCACCTCTATACTCACCCTAACCAAGGACACTACTGGGTAATGCCATCGACTAGCATGAAGAATAAGGCTGTTGAGGAGCGACCATCTGTGTAATTGCTTTATGCGAGTATCGATATGCCAGATAGAAGGTCATGTATTTCATTTAAAGAGAAAATCTGACATATCAAGTAAAAACTCAAAGCTACTACTCAGTGGCTAAGTGGTCTTCGGCAAAAAATATAAAATAAGCATAACACAAATCAGTCATAGATATTCATATCACTAAGGTGGAAACAGATATTAATATATCACATAAAAGTGTACATCAAAATAGTGGTCCTACAAGATCCACTATATCACAAAAGAATAGGTACAAGTGCTACACAAAAGAATATGTATACACCAAGGAGTCTCTATCTCAAATGTATAAAAGCAAAAGCTACTAAACTAAGTAGTTAGCTAAAACTCAAAAGCTAGTCCCTGCTAAGAAGTCAAGTGGAAGCACCTGTAACACCTCGGTCTGACCCAAGTATTATTTAAGAAGAAAATAATAAACAGATCGGTCTAGCTATAAATATCATATAAAATGAGATAGGATGTGACATACACCAAAAACATATGAATGATAACAATAATGTCATAGTATGACAAGTATACATTAGTTAGCAACAAAAATCATACAATATCTCAAATATACCCGAACACCAAAAACAATGTCATATTCTTTAACATATTCACCAAACCACAAATATTGATTAAACTTGTCGATGTAAATCACAAAAATTAGTGAAACTCAAATTCTAGAAATCCTCAATTAGAAATCCATAAATCACAAAAGGGGGAGGCCTATCACAAAAGGGAGCATGAAAACTCACCAACACGTGCATCACAAAAAGAAGGTTATTCCATGGTTGCTAACCATCAATTTTGAGCCGAGGCTCCACAAATGGCCTGAAGACCATGGATCGCTTCCCCACCAATTTTGAGTCGAAACTCCACAAACGAGGTTTAGTGCCCCCACACAACCAAAGAGACATCGCATATCGCTAGTCTAAATCACAAAATGATCATCATCGATCATCGAGAAGTGTCGATTATACTAAGCTAGTAAATAAATGAGTTTAGCTTCATGTCCCATAACCATTAGCTTAACTTAAATATTTACGAACAAATTGTATGTTACCACTCAAAAATTGTCACAAGAGTTTCAATCGAACAAGTCTAAGAATTAACTGACAAAGTAAACGCAAGCGTTTCATACCACTTGTTTTGCTCAGTCATTTAATCAGATTTCTCGAACGAATGAGAAAAAGGTTTGTATATATTAATAGATTAGAAATCGATTTTAAAAGCGAGTTTGATATTGAAAGTAAATGTTGAAATTATTTTGATGAAAGAGTTTGAATATTTACTGCTAGTATAGAAACCTTTGTATTTTAAAGTGACAAACCATAGAAATGATTGTAGAAACAATCAATCGCCAAAAATTCACATTCGAAGACGTGAACCAAATCCATAGAAATCGATACCAAATCCATCAAAATGGATATTCCCAACAATCCCGAAAAAGAAATTATCAAAGTTAACAAAAGTGATAACAACTAATCGGATCCACTAGAATCGATTTAAAAATGAAGTCCACACAAAAATAAAAAAATTGGATGAGTTAAGCAGATTCAGTCGACTGAACCCTGTAGTTAGTCGATTGATTCTATGCCTGAAAACTATCGGTTTCCAGGTTTAGTCGACTGAACCCAGAGATCAGTCGACTGAAACTATGCCTGGGAACTATTTATTTCCAGGTTCAGTCGACTGAACTCTATAGTCAGTCGACTGACACAGGAACAGGAATTTTCTGTCCCCCAGATTCAGTTGACTGAACATACAGTTCAGTCAACTGAACTACAATTTGCAATATTCTCAGCCTATCCCCAAGAATGGCAAAATCCTACAGGAAACGATTGAGTGAGCAATGGAGACTAGGAATTTATGCCAAGTGACAACCCAGCCTTAAAGGCTCTTCGATACACCTTAAAAACATGTTAATATTAAAGATAGGATTTTTAAAGATTTGACTTCAAAACACCAAAAATTGGAATATTCACCAAATCAATTCAAATTAAAAGCAAGTGAACATAAATAATGTTAGGAATTCATACCTAACAACAATGAAAGCTATAGACATAGATGTGAGTTCAAGAACTCATCTTATAACCCAAAAATAATGAAGGATAAGCTTTTAAAACAAGGCAAGATCAATTCCTATTCACTACACCTCAAGAATCTTTAATCTATTATTATAGGTGAAATTTTTCCTGAGTTAGGTTATAGGAATTTGTGAAATTTGAAGAGGTATTGAGATGGAGAAGATGGAGAGGACGCTTACCTAAGCTTCTCTTGGATTTTAGTGCAAGAACTTGAATCTTCCTAAGAAAACTAGGGCTTTGGAATTTTAAATTTCTTCTTCCTTTCCCCATTTTTACCTTAGCTTGAGAGTGTTAGGAAATGAGGAGTGTAATGAAGGAAGATGAGTGGAGTTGGGTTATTTGTTAGGTTAGTGGGCTGATACCTAAAGCCCTAAATGAAAATACCAAAATTCTACTCAACTCCAAACATATCGATATTTATATTCAAAAAGGTCGCAAAAACCATTTTGGACTCGATGGAAGGGGTCTCGAGTCCTAATTCGACTGTTTGCAAAAAATTGACATTTCAGACTTAAATCCGACTAATGATGTTATATTTAAATAAAAATTTAAATATAGAATCGTAAAATATGCAGGTTGTTACAGATTGCCTTCCTTAAAGAAATTGCGTCCTCGTAGTACTTAAGAATAAAACAAAGAATAACAACCATAAAAGCATATCAACACAAAAGAAAATTTGAAATAAGAAGTTCACCTTAAAGAACTCGAGAGAGTAAGTCGGTATTTGTTCGCTTGATGAATTCTCTGGATTCCCAAGAGCAATCCTTAGGATTTGAGGGCCATTGAACTTTCACAAGCGAAACATCTTTATTACAAAGACATTTTACTTCCGTTGCAAATAGGATGTTGCTCATAAGTCAATTTAGGTGACACTTCAACTTCTTCAATAACACCGAGCTTAAGAATAGAATCAGAATCCCTAAGGCATTTCTGTAGTTGAGAAACGTGAAACACGTCATAAAAACTAGAAAATTGATCCAGTAATAGGCGATAAGCCACGGAACCTACACGTTCGATGATGGGAAATGGACCAATATATCGAGGTGCTAGTTTTCCCGATCGATTGAAACGCGATATATTGGTCCATTTCCCATCATCTAATATTGGACCAATATGGGAAAGGAAGATGATGGGAAACGTGATGATGGGAAATGGACCAATAAACACCTAATCTTCCACAGAAAATTCCAAATTCCTTCGATTATCAGCATAGGATTCTTGTCTACTTTGAGCTTCTTTCATCCTATGATGAATAAGGTTGATTTTTTTTGTGCAATCACGAATAAAATCTAAACCTAAAACCAGCTTCTCACCGGCCTCAAGTCAACAAGAAGGAGATCGGCATGACCTTCCTTAGAGTGCCTTGAAAGGTTTTATACCAATACTAGATTGGAAGCTATTATTATAGGAAAACTCAAAAAGAGAAATATGATCTTCCTAACTTCCACCAAAATCAAGAACACATGCACGAAGAAGATCTTCAAGAGTTTGATTCACACGCTCGGTCTGTCCATCGGACTAAGGATGATAAGCCGTGTTGAAATTAAGCTTCGTTCCCAAAGCTTTTTGAAGACTGTTCCAAAATCCACTAGTAAATAATGGTTCACGATCGCTAACAATAGAAGTAGGAACCCCATGCAATTTAACAATTTCTCTAACATAGAATTTGGCCAAAAGAGGTATGGTTCGATTAGACCGAACAGGAATAGAATGGATGGATTTTGTAAGTCTATCCACAATCACCCATAAACTATCATGGCTCAAACGAGAACAGGGAAGACCGTCAATAAAGACCATGGAGACTTGATCCCACTTCCAAACTGGAATGTCCAAAGGTTGCAATAACCCACCGGGCCTTTGATGTTCGGCCGTAACGAGTTGGTAAGTCATGCAACGCTTAATAAAGTTAACAATATCAGATTTCATTCCATCCTAATAATAAAGTCGCTTCATATCTGCGTACATTTTACTACTACCGAGATGAAGAGTAAATTTAGAACGATGAGAATCATCTAAAATGCTTTTAGGAAGATTACCAATATTTGGCACGATAATTTACCAAATTTTCGGATGCCGCCACGAGCATCGATTTCAAAGTCTTTCAAACCATCACTATTCCTATCCCAACAACTTTGGCTAAGAAGAACCAATTCGGGGTCATGCTTTTGAACTTTAAGAATGCGGTCTAAAAGAGAAGGATAAGCCTCAAGGGTACATAAAAAAAGAGATGAACATGAATCAGATTCATGATCTTGAATCTCGCAAGTGGACAAAGTCTCGAGATCATTCCATTCAGATATCATCATAGAAACAACCGCTTGTTGCTTACGACTAAGGGCATCGGCAACACGATTTTCCTATTTCCAGGAGTATAAAGAATATCAAGATTATAAGATGCAAGGAACTTAATCCAACATTGTTGACGCAAATTAAGTTCCTTTTGAGAAAATAAATACTTCAAAGACTTATGATCGGTGTAGAGAACAAATTTCTCTCCTAAAAGATAATGATGCCAAATTCGAAGAGCGAGGACAATAGTCGTGAGCTTTAAATCATGAGTGGCATATCTAGTCTCGGTAGGCTTTAATTGCCTAGAAGCATAAGCAATAACACATTCCCTTTGCATGAGAACGGCTCCCAAACCAACATGACTAGCATTGGTATAAGCAATAA
This sequence comes from Allium cepa, assembly GCA_030765085.1. Classification (NCBI taxonomy): domain Eukaryota; kingdom Viridiplantae; phylum Streptophyta; class Magnoliopsida; order Asparagales; family Amaryllidaceae; genus Allium; species Allium cepa. The sequence goes on from CM060943.1 coordinate 725,683,540, forward strand.
AGTCTTGGTTCCCTTTAGGAACCACAAGGATAGGAGCATCTAAAAGGAGTTCTTTTAATCTTTGAAAAGAAGCTTCACATTTGTCTGACCAAATGTATTTAACTTCCTTCTTTGTCAAACTAGTAAGAGGCGCGAAAATTTTAGAGAAGTCTTTTATGAACCGACGATAATATCCCGCCATTCCAAGGAAACTACGAATTTTCGTCACACTCTCCGGTCTCTTCCAATTTTGAATCGCTTCAATCTTTGAAGGATCCATGGAAATTCTGGACTTAGAAATAATATGTCCGAGAAATTTCGCACGAGATTTCCAAAAGTGGCACTTAGAAAATTTTTCTTTCAATTGATTTCTCCTAAGAGTTTCCAACACAATCCGAAGATGCTTCTCATGCTCTTCCTCAGTTTTAGAATAAACAAGAATATCATCTATAAAGACAAGAACAAATTGATCGAAAAAGTCTTTGAAAACTTGATTCATAAGGTCAACGAAACAAGCTGGAGCATTCGTTAAACCAAATGGTATAACAAGCCATTCATAAGATCCATAACAAGTATGGAACGATGTCAAAGGAATGCTATCCTCTGCAATACAAAGCTGATGAAAATCGGTTGCTAAGTCTAACTGTGAAAAGATACTAGCACCATTAAGTTGATCGAATAGATCATCAATCCAAGGTAAAGGATATTTATTCTTGATGGTGAGATCATTAAGCTTGCGGTAGTCAACGCAAAGTCTAAGTGTACCATTGGATTTCTTCACGAAAATAGCCGAAACTCCCCAAGGAGATGAACTAGAACGAATAAATTGCTTTACTTCCAATTCAGATAATTATTTACGCATCTTCTCATTTTCCTTATTGGACATACGATAAGGAGGGCGATGTTATCCCGCCTTTTTGCAGGGCCGAGATACCAAGGAACTGACTATAAACTTAGGATTAATCGTCCTGGATATCAAGCATGCGTAGGTTCGCTATGGATATCGACAAATTTTATCCGAGTTCGGATCAGGCTATGATTTGCAAGACAAGACTAGCTAAACCATGGAAGCCCTCATCCCAAATTTCAAGTCAATCCGAGTTCATATGCTCAAGTTATGATCGATGCAAATTGAAGGTGATAACCCCATTTTCGTATCCATCACCGAGCTCTGATTCGAATCCATCACCTTCGTATCCATCAGAGCGTCAGCATCTTCGTACCCATCAAGGAACCTCCGACCGTATTGATCTCGTTAGAACTCATCAAAGATCCTAACTTCGAATCGATCCTATTCGTATCCATCGGGAGGCCTCAACAAAACTCAATTTCGTACGAGTCCTTCAACAAAGCATACAGTTCGTATCGATCGCCGAAGGCCTACTTCGTATCCATCAAGTGTCTACCTAGTTCGTATCCATCGGATGACCAGGCTTCGTATCCATCGGATTGTCACTACTTCGTATCCATTAGAGGCTCTTGTTCGAACCCACATCCAGGGACTTGTTCGTATCCATCAAGTCAAATGGACCTGGATTGAAGCAACGGTCATCGATGCAAACGAGGCGAGAATCATGGGTACGATGCAGTCAACTCAGAGCAAAAGGTGGATCAGTTCGAAATACGCACGCCATGTCATCTCAGAAACACGTGCGTCCATCAATGCGAAGGGATCGATTCGAAGCAATGGAGCCGAACCAAACAGCCATGTGGAAATTTCAATTCATATCGACTATATCTCATAACTTGCTGATCCAAATGCTATGAAATTTTCACAGAAGATTTCATACTAGCCAAGGAAAGTTCGCACCGAATTGCAGCTCCATCGGACATGATCTTGATCGATATGAAATGATTTCGTATTGATCACAGATCGAGTCGATACTTTCTAGAATTGGCCGTGTGCCTCACGTGCCAGAGCGAATCTCCTAAAGTTTGAGTGAAGTCCCAGCCTCCTATGCCTATAAATAGAGCCCCAGAGCCTATAGAAGAAGGATATTTTTGACTCTCGAGCGCCTAGACTCTAGCAGATCAAGATCTACATCATACTATTGCTGTTGAATTCGAATTTCAGATTGTATTTTGATGTTGTTCGCTGTAATCGCTTGTAATCGCTGAAAGAGATTCAATAAAGTAATAAAAACTTCATAGTAGACGTAGGCAACACGCCGAACCACTCTAAATCGCTTGTTTGTGCATTACTTCACCATTGTTTGGAGTTTTTTTTAGATAATCCTCGTTTTAAATTTATATTCTTCACTGTTATCTCTTCAAAAACTTCCGAAGAGTGTTGTGCTCAATTTTGGTACAAACACTTTGGTGCTTTCACTGAGAAGATAACTCAGATTCTCTCCTGCTCCTTGGATCTATCATCCATACCGGATTGCTTAAATCTAAGAGAGAGATCCAGATCACAAGTTCGAATTCTTTCCATTCTATTCAGATATGCGTAAAGTCTAAGAAAGGAATTCAGTCCCCAAGATGGTTAGCACAAGAACCACCTCTAGCGTTGGCGACCATGAAGGCCGGGATAGGCAGAATCCCGCACAGTTACCACCAACCAATCAAAATTCCACCGGACCTTCAGACTCACAAGGCCCGTTTACCAGGCAAGAGTTCCAGTTGTTGCTACATTAACTAACATAGAGTCGACAGCAGTTAACAGAACAACTGCATGCAAATGCTGAGCTGACCAACCAGTTAAACCGTCAAAAGTGCAGAAGGCATAGAAGAGATCAAGTATCTCGCTCCTCCACAGAAAGTTCTGCTTCGTTTGGCTACAACCAAAGATCCGTTCGTCCCCGACCAAACGAAGGTCATGCACAGGCCGTAGGACATCATCCCACCTTGACCGTTGGACAGCTAAGGGTTAGTCCATCGGCCAGCTTTCGTACTGGACCCTCCTCCCGGGGAGGGACTGTCCCTCAGTGCACCACAGATAACCGTCCTACCACAACTGTAGTTGACACAGGAATTGATGCTGGAAACCAATACAGACACACTCCTGAACCTTACGTCCCAAAAGATGTTGATCCAAGGAGGCGAGACGTGGACCGTCGACAGTGCCCGGTCCAACCTCGCAATATGAAACCCGACCACACTTTGGCCCAACGAGCGCAGAACGTTGCAATGCCAGACCTTTCGACTATGATTAGACAGATGATCCGTGAAAGCCAAGGTCTTACCAACGACGACTGGGGAATCACCCGGAGTCATACCCCTTTCACGGACGAGATTCTTTATGCTGAACCCCCTCGGCGATTCAGGATGCCAACATTACCGATGTATGAAGGAAATTCGTACCCCAATCAACATATTTTGAAATATGAGTGGTCAATGAGTGTGGCAAGGGCTGATGACGCCGTGAAGTGCTGTAGTTTTCCCATCTCTCTAGGGGGCATTGCAACAATGTAGTTTACAAGGCTACCACCACGGTCTATTTCTTCGTTTGACCAGTTGGCCACAAAGTTTGTTGAGCAGTTTCGTATGCATGTTGTTAGACCTAAAGATGTTAACACTCTGTCCAGCGTCACCCTGGCACCATGGGAAACACTTAGACGTTATTTACAAAGGTTCCACACAGCATGTGTAGAGATCAGTAATCCCAACGATAATTCAATTCTAATGGCACTAACTAAGGGAATTGACCCTGATTCTGAGTTTGGGAATTGGTCGGCTGGGAAATCTCCCGCATCGTTGGACCATCTCTACTCCAAAGTAGCTTAATTCTTAAGTCATGAGGACGGGAAACAGTCTAGGAAGCAGGACGACGCGAGACCCAGTAGTGAAGGGATTCAAAGTAATGTGGCAGTTAAACAGTCGGGTGAGAGTTCTGGAAAAGTACAGTTGAATATATAGAACAAGCAGTCTCAGCCGAGAAACAATGATAATCATAGTAAAAAAGGAATCAAAACCGTGGCCTGCGACGTAGGGCTCCAATGTTTGATAACTACACACCACTGAATACGTCGCTAGAAAATGTGTATCTGCAAACTGGCAATGCTATACAGTATAAGAAACCTGCTTCGAAACCGTCATCAGAGAGGCAGATTCAAATGGGGAAATTCTGTAGGTTCCATGAAAGTTATGGCCACAATACCAATGAGTGTAGACATTTGCAGGACCTCATTGAGAAGTTGGTCAGGGAAAGGAAATTAGATCAGTTCGTACGAGCACCGCAATCTGGAGGTGCGGGCCCGTCAACCCAAAATCATGTGCAGATTCAAGAGGGAAAGGAGGAACCCGCTCGTACAGGCGGGAGATTATTCATAAATATAGTTAGTTATGGTCCCCATCCAGCAGGCCGAAGCAGGAAGGATATGGAGTCGTATGCTAGCTCTATCAGGCATTCGAACTTTGAGTGTTGTAGTAATTTTGATGAAGAGCCTCTGGCCAAACAACAGAAAATGATGAATGATGATATCGTGTTTAGAAACCGTGATGCTAATAGGGTCGAAGGCCCTACTATTGACACACTGGTCATATCTGCCCAGGTTGGTCCGGCTTGGATGAAGGGGATTCTGGTTGACAGTGGGAGTGCAGTAAATATTTTGTTCAATAGAGCTTACGACTTGATGAAAATGGAAGCCAAGGACTTGAAACCTTGCCAATCTCGAATTCAAGGCTTCGATGGAAGTGCCAATATACCCACTGGAGTGGTGGAGTTGCCAGTGGAGCTGGGAGTTGGAGAGTGCCGGAGAGTCCGGATTTTGCATTTTGTTGTGTTGGACATTCAATCCCACTTTAATGCATTTTTGGGCCAACCGGCCCTCGCTGAATTCAGGGCAGCAATTGCCCCGTGGTGTTTAACTTTGAAGTTCCCCACCGATCGTTGGATTGGAGTTATTCAAGGAGATCAGGCTGTTGGGAGAGCCTGTTATGTTGCAGATCTGCATGAGGCGCAGTGACGAGAGAAAGGAAAGGGCGTAGAGGAATCTCTCTGCGTTCGTTTTGCAAATAATTGACAATAGGTGCCTGGGTCTCGGCCCGGGCACCACAACCAATTCCAAAGGGATCTTGACCCTAGAGATAATGAAAAAAATGAGGAATGCATAGAGAGACAGGCTTCCCCAGCTGAACTGACGATAGATGTCCCAATCGACAGCAACGATGATGATGATTCGAGAATGTCAAAAATTGGGTCCCAGTTGAGCCATGACACACAGCAGGAATTGGTTGAATTTATCCGGGCGAATCTCGACGTGTTCGCCTGGACACATTCTGACATGTGTGGGATCTCGTCGGACGTCGCGAGCCATACCCTGAACATTGACCCGAGGTGTATCACGGTCAAACAAAAAAGGCATGGTATGGATCCAGAGAGATCCACCGCCCTTAAAGAAGAAATCGATAAGCTCAAGTCAAACGGATTTATTCGAGATGCTTTGTACCCGGAGTGGGTATCCAATCTCGTACTTGTCCGAAAGCCGAATGGGAAATGGAGGACAGGTGTTGATTATTCTGATCTAAATAAAGCTTGCCCAAAAGGCAGTTTCCCACTTCCCAGGATTGATCAACTTGTAGATTCGATAGCCGGGCACAAATTATTGTCTTTCATGGACGCTTATTCCGGCTACAATCAAATACCCATGCATGTACCTAACCAGGAACATACCAGCTTCATAACTGATTTGGGACTCTACTGCTATAAAGTCATGCCGTTTGGACTAAAGAACGCCGGAGCGACTTACCAGCGTCTAGTCAACCGGATGTTCACCAATCAGATTAGGAAGACCATGGAAGTTTATGTGGACGACATGCTGGTGAAAACATGATTCTCCATTGATCACGTCAAAGATCTGGAGTCAATGTTCAACATCCTTCGAAAGTACGGGATGAAGCTCAATCCACTAAAGTGTCACTTTGGAGTTGCATTCGGAAAGTTTCTTGGGTTCATTGTCAACACTCGAGGAATAGAAGCCAATCCAAAAAATATTTGGGCAATCAGGAACTTACAAACTCCACGAACGATGAAGCAAGTTCAGAGTCTCAACGGGAAGATAGCGGTGTTGAGCAGGTTTATATCGAAGTCTACCGACAAATGCATCCCTTTCTTTGATCTGATCCGAAGAGGAAAGCGGAACTTCGAATGGACTGCGGAGTGCAAAGGCGCGTTTCAAGCATTATTTCAACATCTTTCCACACCGCCAATTTTATCAAAGCCCATCAACCATGAACAGTTGTATATTTACTCGACGGTGTTAGAAAATGCAATCAGTGCTGCCCTAGTACGGGAGGAGGACCGAGTACAGAAACCGGTCTACTACGTCAGCAAGCGATTAACCGGAGCTGAGAGAAACTATCCAAAGCTGGAGAAATTGGCCTACTGCTTAGTCATTGCCTCGAGGAAGCTCCGTCTGTATTTTCAAGTTGACACTATCACTGTGTACACCGATCAGCCATTACGACGGGTCCTCACGCGACCTGAAACGTCTGGTAGGTTACTCAAGTGGAACATCATACTGAGTCAGTTTGATATCAGTTATACCCCGAGAAGAGCCATTCACGGTCAAGTCCTAGCAGATTTTATTGCCGAATTCACTGTCCCATAGGATTTGCCCGAGATCGATAAATCTTTCGAACACATCTAGAAGCTGCATACCGATAGCGCATCCAAGATCGATGCTCAGGTGCTGGGGTAGTGCTTGAAACCCCCGAGGGCCGATCCATATGCTATGCTTTGAAATTCGAGTTCTATGCGACCAACAATGAAGATAAGAACGAAGCTTTACATGCTGGGTTAAAGCTAGCCCGCGATTTGAGAATTACTGCATTGGAAATTTACTGCTACTCTCAGTTAGTCGTATGTCAAATTCGGGGTGAATATCAAGCCAAGGATCGAAGCTAGCGGCGTACTTAGCTCGAGTCAAGGAAATACTTGATCAATTCGATCACTACGCCATTTTCTGCATACCCCGTGAGCACAACCTGAAGGCTGACTCATTAGCCAAGTTAGCAAGTACGGGTGAAGCACAACACATGGAACTCGTTCCTGTTGAAATTTTGTCTTCTCCCTGCATTGATCAGACGAAAACTGATTTTACATTTGAAATTGCTCCCAAAAAAGAGTCATGGACGACCCCCTATCAAAACTATATCGAGTACGGGGTACTGCCCGAGCGTAAGAGTGAAAGGAGACAGATTCTTCGGAAAGCCTCGTGGTTTACCATTCAGGATGGAATCATGTATAGAAGAGGATATTCCATTCCCCTCCTTCGATGCGTCACCCACGACGAAATCAAAAGGGTGTTACGTGATGTGCATGAGGCAGAATGTGATCACATCGGGGGGCAAGCCCTCGCCAAGAAAGTACTTCATATGGATATTTCTGGCCAACTGTGAACCGTGATGGATCGGATTATGCGAGAAAATGTGATAAATGCAGAGACATGCTCGAATTCCTAGGGCCCCGCCTACTGAGATAACCCAAATGATCAGTCCCTGGCCATTTTCAGTATAGGTATCGATATCATCGGTACTCTACCACTTGCCAAAGGAGGAGAAAAATATGCCATTGTCGCAGTTGATTACTTTACTAAATGGGATGAAGCTGAACCACTTGCGACAATCACAACGAAAAAAGTAATCAACTTTGTAGTTCGCAACATCATCTGCCGATTTAGTCTCCAACATACCATTATTACTGATAATGGAGCCCAATTCGACAGTGTTGAATTCAAGAATTTTTGCCAGTGGTTCCACATCCATAAGAAATTCTCTGCGATTGTACACCCACAAGCGAATGGCCAAGTCGAAGCTGTTAATAAGGTCATCAAATCTGTTTTGAAAAAATGACAGGAAAAGGCTGGGGGCAAGTGGGTTGATGAATTACCTATGTCTTTATGGGCTTACGGAATGACCCATGAGTCCGCGACCAGACACACTCCCTTTTCTCTATCTTACGGCTCAGAGGCAATTATCCCAGTTGAAATGGAAGTGCCTTCTCATCGTGTGACTTATTATGATCCGAAAACTAGCACCATATTACTCACTGAATCTTTGGACTTACTAGATGAGAAGCGTGAAGAGGCTGATTTGAGGGCAGCCGCGTATCGAAATCGAGTCGCCGGATTATATAATGCCAAGGTCCGATCACGGACCTTCGAACATGGTGATCTCGTTCTGAAAAGAATTTATCTGGTTCCCTCACAGATGAAGCCAAAATGGGAAGGGCCGTATGTGATCGCCCAAAAGCTCGGAGATGGCATGTTCAAATTGTCGACCGTTGATGGTCTTACTTTGCCAAGGGCTTGGAATAGTGAAAGCCTCCGTTGCTACTACATATGACAGGCTTCATTTATCCGCTTTGTTCTTTTATTTGCAGTTTGTTTTCGCATTTCAAATTTTGAATTTGTAATAAGGCAACTGACTTTTCCATGTTCTTTCATTTCAGCAATAAAATGCCGTCTCTTCGAGCCAAAGCTGTGATTTATTTAGTACAACGTAAAACATCACGATGCACGGAGAGATAAGTTCCGTCGAACGGTGGAATTTATTCAAATAGTGAGTGACTGTGATATGACCGGTCACCCACTAAATGATAACCAAGCTCGGGGCAAGCCACTGCGATAACACCGAAAAAGATTGATACACGACAATCCTTAAAACCATTCCAAACTTCCTGAGTGCGAGTTGGAGTGTGAAAAATCTAAGTACGGTTCTGGAGTGGGCGGACCCGTCTACCTAAAACTCCAACCGTATCCTAACCAAGTTGGAGGATGGACCCGTCCATCTAACGACCTCGCTTGTTAATTTGAGGTGGATGTGATCCGACCATCCACGATCTCGATAAATCTACCGCTCCCATAATGTGAGCGATTCCCTGAAAAATCCAAACAGATACGACTGATCATCTGTCGATTAACTCTAAATACCCGGAGTACGAATTAGAGTATAAACATCAACTCTAGGTTCCCAGAGTGCGAACCGGAGTACAAACACTAACTCTAGGTTCCCAGAGTGCGAACTGGAGTATAAACACTAACTCTAAATTCCTGGAGTGTGAATTGGAGTATAAACAGTGAATCAAAATTTTCCGATTGCGAACTACGCCAAAAACATCGATAACGCTCGGATTCCCAGAGTGCAAACCAGATTATCAATTATAAATAACTCTAAGTCCCTGAAGTGTGGACATGTGCTTAACGACTTCGACATGCGCGGCTGATCGCCTGGATACAAATGTTGATCCCCAGAGTGTGGATGTGACGGTTCATAAATAAACAAGTCCGATCTAATCACTAAATTCTTACTTGTTTTAACATTGGTGTAGCGACACAAAGCCTAACGAGGTAGAAAAAATTTGCGATCGCTAACCAATCCTTACAACTCCTCCCCAGAACAGGAGGCAGAACTTAAGTGTAAATAGTTGATCAAAGCTATACAACGTTCATGTCCGACTTGGTCCCTAGTTATGATTTGTGACCGTGATTTTCGGACGCGGCAAATGAAACGAATTCAACTTGAAGGTAAAAACACCACAAGTAAACTGGATTGAAAGTCAAATACTGCAAATACATAAGCACAAAAGAAATGAGAGTTGAAGGAAAAGAAACTAAATGTCATTTCAACTAAATTATATGTGAAGATTCATGTACAAGTTATTCCAAAAAATTCCTACTAGTAGAAGGCCGAGCCTGCATCTATACATGGCCTATGAAAGAAAAATAAAAGCAACTTCCTAACAACCAAAAATGCACCAAAAGGGGTTATCTACTTTTTATTCTTCGGCTTGAACCACTGGAACCGCTAACAGTCTTTCGCTTCAAGCTCTTACCCTTTGGCGGATCATCCTCTAATGAAGGCATGATTTCGACATCTTCCTCCGAACTTGAAGTTAAAGGAATTCTCTCTTCGGGAGGAGTCGTAGGAGTCGGATCTATAGCCGGGGCCGGAATGGGCATGCTAGTATCAACGAGCGTGCCCCCAAGAGATATCACCATAAGAGGAGTGAGGCCAACCGCCATCGTAACACTCTCGGAACTACCGCCGTGTGCTGCCGCCTCCATCTCTGTGTTGATTTGAGCCAGAATCTCGACTTCACGAGCAGCTCGGGCTTCCCTATAGGCAACAACAGCCTGTGTCGAAGCAATAAGAGCAGGCAGAAATCCACTGAGGACGAGCGGTATGTCTACGAAGGGATCACTCTGTCGGTCGAGAAGTTCGTTCATCATTTATTCATCGAAAGAGATTGAACTCCCTTGTGTCACTCCGATGGGTACAGCCATTGCCATGGATATCGCCTCAGTAATGATGGCCTCCTGCATTTGATGTGACTCTTGGATTGCAAGAGGCTCTGTCAGTGTGGTTTCGGTCACTGAGCAAAGAGAAAGAATAAGTTGTCAATACAGGCTTCAATACAAATACTTCATTTTAGACACACACAAGATTTGTGCAGAGTACCTTCCTCAACTTGGCTTGCGACCGGCTGAACAGACTCGGATGAATGCTCCCTATTAGGAGATTGGTGTGGCTGCTCAGGGTCATAGGCCGGGGTGGGATGGGGCTTGGTCACTGGAGTAATCTCAGATCGAGATGAAACCAAAATCTTAGGACTTGCAGCGGAATGCTCAACTCCAGAACCTTCCCCAATCTCTAAGTGTTGGGTGCCCAGTCTCTCTCTTGCATGGGAAATCACAGAGTCATGGAGAACTTTTTTCATCTTCGCTTAAAATGCAGTTCTCCAGCTCAAATTCGTCAAGGGCACCACCCGACAACACCACCTTCTCTTCCTCGACCACCAAGTTCCAAGAATTGTATAGATGTGTCGAGTAATCATCAAGCCAAGCCAAATTCCTATGTCTCAACACATTTGCGTTATAAGTGATGAGAAGCTCTTCTATCTCCGTCTTGAGCTTGATCTCTGCCTGTCGAACTTTCTCATCAACTCCAGCCTCCGCCTCGCGGACCTTTTCCATGGCCGCATCTCTTTCTCTCCGAAACTCCACCGCCTGATCGCACGCTTCATGTGCGAAAATATTAGCGGCATCCCTTTCTTTTGTGATCTCCGAGATTTTGGCCTTAAGCTAATTTAGCTCCTTCAAGGCTGCCTCCCACTCAGTGGTTACAATGCTGTTCCGGTGGCCCATGTCCTCCACCGTGACATAATGCTCACGCTTCATTCTTTCCATCGCCACCTGGGCCTCATCGGCTTTTTTGAGAACCTTGATTTTTGATTTGCGAGAAGACTTGGCCTCACTATTAAGCATCTGAATAATTTGATCTTTTCGGCCAAGTTCTTTCTCTAGCTTCTCAATCATAACCGTCCGGTCGAAGGCCACCTTTGACGCTTTTTTCACTGTTTTCGACCACTCCTGATAGTGGAAAAAGATATTGGCGATATAATCGTGCACTATGGGTTCAACCGACACTGGAACCCTTTTTAAACACGGAGGGAAGACAAACCCATCGAAACAAATGTCAGGAAAATCTTTCTTCGGCTGGGCAAGACTCGTTGCCCCTTCCACCGAAGGCTCAGTCAGTGTCTTCTATGTTGTTGTGGAGGCCACAATCTCCGTCCTGCGGTGAGTTTCAGACCTTGACGATTGGGAGGACGGCTTGTGTCGTGGAGCTTCTAAGGGTCGCGAGGCATGGGAAGGATGCTGTGCAGAGACTCTAGGAGGGGGTGTGCGAGATCGGGAACGATGTACATATTCCATATCCCTGTCAGTCCGTTCTTGGCCGGAATACGCTTGATCGTATTCCCGATCTCCTTCCCTCCAACGCGATTCATAGTAGGATGAAGATCGATGTTTGTGACGCAGGCTGTCGGGCATCGATCCGTGATCAGACATGGTATCTGCAAATCAGAACGAAGGCAAAAGTTAGTAACATATCACAACAAGCATATTACATTCAGAAATCGTGTAGTGCCGTGAAGTGTGAATGTATGTGCAACCCCACGACCAACCGGATGTGTCGACCGCACTAGTGAAAAGAGACTTGCTTAAAACTAAGGCTTGTTGGAGCTCATCCAATCTAGCATCATGATGTAGGGACACATCGTTCGAAATTGGAAGATTGGCGAGCCCTTCAAAAAGATTCTCTGTTCTTAGGGGAGACACCTCCGAAATTCTAATTACAGAGGAGGGCCGGGACGTGACAACAGATTTCCATCTTCCTTTTTTAAATGGCTTAAAAATGACTGCCTTGCCTTTTCACTGCTCTTCAGTACCCTGGGCTGCATCTGTAGGCTCGCCCAACGGTTCCTCATCGGTGTGAGTTTTTTCGGAGTCATCTTCCTCATTTATGACAACTGTAGGCTTTCTTCGTTTAACTCGTTCTTTCGAGTTTTTTAGTGCACCGTCGAGCATTATACTTTGTCTTCGCTCGATCAGGCCAAGAGTTCTGAGATTCCTATCCGTCAAGAGCAAATCGATATTCCTCTCTTCACTTGGGATTTCTTGGAGAACCCGAACTATCTCCTTGAAATATCCACCTTTTGGTCATTGAATTATTGATGTAAAGAAGGAAAAAAGAAATGTAAGCTCAACTTCATCTATGGCAATCTTATCAAGTACCCCAATACTCACGTCTAAATAACCATCGCCTGGCAAATTCTGGAGGACATCGAACATAAAACCACTCCGTCTTGAAGTAGATAAGTCTAGTCCAAGACCCTGTGACCACCTGACAGTTCCCCACTGCCTCCAGGAACGTAAAAGATGGACTATCATTTCGACTCTTGAAGTTGAATAGGTATCTGATCTCGGTCGGGTTCGGTTGTTAATAAAGGTACTTCATAAATACAATGAACAAGCTATTGAGCGAGGCATATCCATTCGGGTGTAGCTGAGAGGGGGCGATCCCCAAAAATGACAACACTTCTCTTATATACTGGTTAAACGGAGGGATTTTCCCAGCTGCGCATGCATGGCGATTGAATGCGGTATATCCCTTCGGTGGATTGTGCGGTCTGTCACTTGGTCCCAGCAATAATACGTCGTCCATCGACAGGCCATACCTTAAGCATATTCTTCCTAACATATCTTCGGAAATATGAGATGGGATAGAGTCTGACGGATTATTGATAAAAGATGCATCAGGTAACTCATCTTGGGTTGGACCATTGACTTCGGCCTCGATATCTGATATTTCATGTCTGGGAGGAGCCAAACTCTGAGTTTCCTATGGTTGCGAGCTTGGAGTTTCCATAACTAGCTAACTCATGAAAAATCATCATTAGACGACAAAAAGCCCGTGTGTTCTCCTCATGCAAAGTGTTTGTTGTGCGGTGCTGTGCATTACTTGGGTAAAACTTGCAGAGTTAGAGAAAAGTTGGCAAACGACGAAGATAATCGGGTTCCAATTGAGATGATCGTCATCGCTGACCGTCATCACCACATCTAAATGTTAGCAATCGGTCTGGATTAAAGTTGTTATGGTTCCATCGAGGAGCTTTGAAAGGTAGTCAAGTATGCAGTTTAACTATCGAGTCCAGATGTGCAAGAATGAAGCTCGTTGGAATTGGGTTGAAGAGTGTTAAAATTTCGTATCCATCATGGGATGGGCTCGAATCGATCGTCAAGAAGCTCATTCGAATCCATCAGGATACAAGTTCGAATCGGTCCCAACGAGCATGTTTTGAATCGATCGTCAAGGGCCGAGTTCGTATCGACCGAAAAAGATGACTTCGAATCGATCCTTGATTGCCTGGTTCGTACCGATCAGGAAGGTCTCAGCTAAACATCGATCGCATTCAAGTTGATACTCTTCATGTCGAACATAAAGATAAAATTCGTATCGATCTAAAGCTGAGGACTTCGAACGACCGTTACCTTATTTTTCGTATCGATCATTTCATGTCGATACGATCCACCACCATAGCAATCTGTACGAACTGCGTCGCTTCCATTAGGATATTCCAGGGATCGATGCGAAATCCAAGGAGAAACATTATTTCCTTCATCGATTCGAACGCAGGCCCCAGATCGATCCATTTACGTCTTTTCCACTCTTTCATCCCCAATCTACAGAAGCATCACCATGGCCATTTACGACCGAGTTTTGACCCTGATCTGGTCGTACCAATTTCCAGAATGGATAATTGATGAAGAAAGAGTGGATCTAAGATAACTTCGTCATTTGGATTTGTGATTGATTACCTAATTTAATATTGGAATTCGGAGATTTGAAGTGTTGAGTTTGATCGAGTCGAAAGCATGGCATAGTTATCCTCTCTCTTTCAAGTTTCTGGATCGATGCAAAAAGTTGAAGGCGACAGTAAAAAGTAAAAAGTGAAAATGGTTGAAGTCCAGGGTATTCATATGGGGCTCAGAGAGGAACCGGGTCAATTCGCCCCCCAGTCCACGTGACCGGTCGCAACCGGTCAACCCACGAATCGAGTCGAATGCCTTTTTCGTATCCATCTAACCAAAAACTTCCATCTATTCGAAATGAACAATGAATCCATCAATACGAAGCACACAGCGAAGACGGTCGAAGATGATGAACCCATCGACTCGAAGCCCTTTTTTGCATCGACGAATTCGCAACTCCATCCACTGCCCATCGATATGAATGGCGATTTCGTATCCATCATTACTTATACGTTAGCATCAATAAGAATTGTGAATCGCCTTTCCGTGACAAACAGTAGGGTTCATGGATACGAAAGAGTGGTGAACGTCCATCACTACCGAGCATATCGATGCGAGAACAATTTTTCAAACTTCTATATTGGTCCAGGAGAGGATCGACACGAAATTCAATACTAGAAGACTGACAACAACTCAAATCGGATATTCATTTAGTAACGATTATGACGAATGGCTAAGCACTATCATACAGCAATCAGTTATAGCAGCACAACGTTACAACCTTCGATAAAAGAGCAATTGTTGTTCAGAGTGAAGACTGCAGCTTTTCAAAGCACGTCATGTTTCCACAAGACGTACTTTAGGGTGTAAATGTTATCCCGCCTTTTGGCAGGGCCGAGATACCAACGAACTGACTATAAACTTAGGATTAATCGTCCTCGATATCAAGCATGCGTAGGTTCACTATGGATATCAACAAATTTTGTCCGAGTCTGGATCGGGCTATAATTTACAAGACAAGACAAGCTAAGCCATGGAAGCCCTCATCCCAAATTTCAAGTCAATCCGAGTTCGTATGCTCAAGTTATGATCGATGCAAATTGAAGGTGATAACCCCATTTTCGTATCCATCACTGAGCTCTGATTCGAATCCATCACCTTCATATCCATCAGAGCGGCAGCATCTTCGTATCCATCAAGGAACCTCAGATCGTATTGATCTTGTTCGAACCCATCAAAGATCCTAAGTTCGACTCGATCCCATTCGTATCCATCGGGAGGCCTCAGATGAACTCAATTTCATACGAGTCCATCAACAAAGCATACAGTTCGTATCGATCGCCGAAGCCCTACTTCGTATCCATCAAGCGTCTACCTAGTTCGTATCCATCGGATGACTGGGCTTTGTATCCATCGTATTGTCACTACTTCGTATCCATTAGAGGCTCTTGTTCGAACCCACATCCATGGACTTGTTCGTATCCATCAAGTCAAATGGACCTGGATTGAAGCAACTGTCATCGATGCAAATGAGGCGAGAATTATGGGTATGATGCGGTCAACTCGGAGCAAAAGGTAGATCGGTTCGAAATACGTGTGTCGCGTCATCTCAGAAACACGTGCGTCCATCGATGCGAAGGGATCGGTTCAAAGCTATGGAGTCGAACCAAACAGCCATCTGAGAAATTTCAATTCGTATCGACTATATCTCATAATCCACTGACCCAAATGCTATGAAATTTTCACAGATGATTGCATACGAGCCAAGGAAAGTTCACACCGAATTGCAGCTCCATCAGACATGATCTTGATCGGTACGAAATGATTTCGTATCGATCACAGATCGAGTCGAAACTTTGTGGAATTGGTCGTGTGGGCCCCCTCACGTGCCAGAGCAAATCTCCTGAAGTTTGAGCGAAGTTTGAGCGAAGTTTGAGCGAAGTTTGAGCGAAGCACCTAGACTCTTCCGAATAAAGATCTACATCATACTATTACTATTGAATTCGAATTTCAGATTGTATTTTGCTGTTGTTCGTTGTAATCATTTGTAACCGCTAAAAGAGATTCAATAAAGTTACAAAAAACTTCATAATGGACGTAGGCAACACGCCGAACCACTCTAAATCGCTTGTTTGTGCATTTACTTTCTCGTTGTTTGGAGTTTTTGTTAGATAATCCTCATTTTAAATTTATATTCTTCACTGTTATCTCTTCAAAAACTTCTGAAGAGTGTTGTGCCCAATTTTGGTACAAATAGACGAGTTATAGGTAGAGCTCCTGGGATTAGATTAATTCTAAACTCAATTGCTTACTTAGATGGTAATCCTAAAACGGGCTCAAATACGTCAATAAATTCATGAACAACGTGAATGAGGGAAATGACAACTTCCTCACCATCATTATCGTCATCATAAGGGTTTGGAGAATATAAGGATGTTGCTAATTTGGAAACCGAATCTTTAAGGGTTCTGCTTAACAGATTGAGGATGTCAAAGATGAATAGTCCTCTCAGGACATTGGATGTGGGCTTCATAATAGTTAAGCCAATCCATTTCCGAAATCATTTCGAAACCTAAGTAGCGCATACCATGCAAATCGGCTCGGAAAGAATAATCACATAAAATAATCTCAACATCTTTTCAAAGTAAACTGAGTGTTGCGGATCCACCAACCGGATTTGCAATTCTCAAAGAAGTCATCAAGCCCATAACATTTAAAGAAAAAGTATCAACAAGTTCTTTTGATATAAAAGAATGGGTTGCACCCGTATCAAAAAAAAATCGAATAGGAAGATCACGAAACATAATAATGCCATCAAGGAGAGACATACTTTGACCACGAGAAGTGTTACTAGGGGCTTGCACAACATTTAGCTTTCTCTCGTTTTTGATTTGAAGCTTGGTACATGAAGATATATGATGACCCGAACTTTTGCAATAGTGATAAGTAAAAGGATTCGGACACTTATTTGCATAATGGTCCTTAGAACCACAATTATAGCATTACCCACGACTAGATGTAGGAGTCATTGCTGCCGAAGTTGCTTGTTTCCCTTTCTTGTTGGAATTAGGGTTGAACTTAATAGGCCTCTTCTTATTGCTGCTGAAGTTCTGTTTGGTACCCACAACTCCAACATCACTTTCTTTATCTTCCTCTTCAAGTCGTAGAGTGAAATCAACAAGCTGTTCGAAAGAAACTTCCAGTTTCAAAAGTAAAGGATTTTTGAGATTCTTATTCAACCCGTAAATAAACCTCTAATTTTTCTTCAATGGAGTATTAATATACTCGACATCGTATTTAGAGAGAGATTCAAAAGATGCGACATAATCTGTCATAGAAGATTCAACTTGAATAAGATCAATAAAGCGCCGAGCTAAAATTACTTTTTCAGCCTCCGACATAAACTTCAATTCAAACCTTTCTCGGAATTTCTCTCAAGTAAGATCCGCTTCAATAATTTCCGGTATCAAAAGCTCATATCAATCTAATGCTCTCTCTTGGAGCATGCTAGAAGCTACTTGGACACGATGTAGATCAATAAGATTCATGAGAGAAAAGATGCGATCGCGTGTTCTAAGCCGAGCTTGGACTTCTATGACGCTTTCGGAATCCTTGAATGGCTTTCCACCCAAATTAGTATAATCACCGCACAAGCATGCAAACCCCGATTTAGGGTGAATAGGCTCTGGGATGGGTCCGACAGCTTGAGCATTCTTTACGAGATCTAAGAGCTGTTGGGTAGATATAAATACTCTATCCTAAGGAGTAGCACTGGATTGACCGGCACTAGGACGGCCTGGTCTAATCATTTCTCTTCTTTAAGAAAGAAAGAAGAAGAAAAAGGTTATTCTAAAAATGAATATCAAGTAATCATGTTTGATAGAACAAGGCATCATAAAATAAAATAGGATAGAACGGGTCATATGACTCGAATTAAATCCTAAGGCACGATTCCTAAGAGAGACTTAGGACAATGATCCTTGCTATAATATTCTATATTGTTCCGCAGTTTGGCTCTGATACCAAGCTATGATGCCCTACCTCTATACTCACGCTAGCCAAGGATACTACTGGGTAATGCTGTCGACTAACACGAAGAATAAGGCTGTTGAGGAGCGACCATCTGTGTAATTGCTTTGTGCGAGTACCAATATGCCAAATAGAAGGTCACGTATTTCATTTAAATAGGAAATCCTACATATCAAGTACAAACTCAAAGCTACTACACAACAGTTAAGTTGTCTTCGAAAACAAATATAAAATAAGCATAACACAAATCAATCATAGATATTCATATCACTAAGGCTGAAACAGATATGAATATATCACATAAAAGTATACATCAAAGTAGTGGTCATACAAGATCCACTACATCACAAAAGAATATGTATACATCTAGGAGTCTCTATCTCAAATGTATAAAAGCAAAAACTGCTAAACTAAGTGGTTAGCCAAAAGTCAGAAGCTAGTCCCTGCTAAGAAGTCAAGTGGAAGCACCTGTAACACCTCGGTCTGACCCGAGTATTATTTAAGAAGAAAATAATAAACGGATCAGTCTAGCTATAAATATCATATAAAATGAGATAGGATACGAGATATTCCAAAAACATTTGATAACAATAATGTCATATTGTGACAAGTATACATTAGATAATAGCAAAAATCATACAATATCTCGAATATACTCAAACACCAAAAAGAATGCCTTATTCTTTAACATATTCACCAAACCACATATATTGATAAAACTTATCAATGTAAATGACAAAATTTGGTGAAACACAAATTCTAGAAATTCTCAATTAGAAATCCAGAAATCACAAAGGAGGAGGCCTATCACAAGCGAGAGCACGAAAACTCACCAACACGTGCATCACAAATGGAATGCTATTCCATGGTCGCTAACCATCAATTTTGAGCCAAGGCTCCACAAATGGCCCGAAGACCATGGGTCGCTACCCAATCAATTTTGAGTCGAAACTCCACAAATGGCAAAGAGACATCGTATATCACTAGTCTAAATCAAAAATGATCATCATCGATCATCGAGAAGGGTCGATTAGACTAAGCTAGTAAATAAATGAGTTTAGCTTCATGTCCCATAACCACTAGCTTAACTTAAATATTTACAAACAAATTGTAGATTCCCACCCGAAAATTGTCACAAGAGTTTCAATTGAACAAGTCTAAAAATTAACCGACAAAATAAACACAAGCGTCTCGTACCACTTGTTTTGCTAAGTCGTTTAATTGGATTTCTCAAATGAATGAGGAAAAGGTTTGTATATACAAACAGATTAGAAATCGGTTTTAAAAGCGAGTTTGAAATTGAAAGTAAAGGTTGAAATCGTTTTGATGAAAGAGTTTGAATATTTACTATTAGTATAGAAACCTTTGTATTTTAAAGTGACAAACCATAGAAATGATTGTAGAAACATTCGATCACCGAAAATTCACATTCGAAGACGTGAACCAAATCCATAGAAATCGATATGATATCCATCAAAATTGATATTCCCAAAAATCCTGAAAAAGAAATTATCAAAGTTAAAAAAATTGATAACAACTAATTGGATCTACCAGAATCGATTTAAAATTAGAAGTCCACACAAAAACAGCAAAATTGGCTGAGTTAAAAAGATTCAGTCGACTGAACCCTGTAGTCCGTCGACTGATTCTATGCCTAGAAACTTTTGGTTTCTAGGTTCAGTCGAATGAACCCAAAGATCAGTCGACTGAACTCTATAGTCGGTCGACTGACAAAAGGACGGGAATTTTCTGTCCCCCAGATTCAGTCGACTGAACGTACAGTTCAATCGACCGAACTGTAATTTGCAGTATTCTCAACCTAGCCCCAAGAAGGGCAAAATCCTATCAGAAACAATCGAGCGAGCAATGGAGACTAGGGATTTATGCCAAGCGACAACCCAGCCTCATAGGCCCTTCGATACACCCCAAAAACATGTTCAAACATTAAGATAGGATTTTTAAAGATTTCATTTCAAAATACCAAAAATTGGAATATTCACCAAATCAATTCAAATCAAAAGCAAATGAACATAAATAGAAGTTAGGAATTCATACCTAACAACAATGAAAGCTATAGACATAGATGTGAGTTTAAGAACTCACCTTGTAACCCAAAAAAATGAGGGAGAAGCTTTTAAAACAAGGCAAGATCAATTCGTCTTCACTACACCTCAAGAATCTTCAATCTATTATTAAAGGTGAAGTTTTTCCTAAGTTAGGTTATAGGAATTTCTAAAATTTGAAGAGGGAATGAGATGGAGAAGATGGAGAGGATGCTTACCTAAACTTCTCTTGGTTTTTAGAGCAAGAACTTTAACTTTCCTAAGAAAACTAGGGCTTAGTAATTTTGAATTCCCTCTTCCTTCACCCATTTTTACCTTAGCTTGAGAGTGTTAGGAAATGAGGAGTGGAATGAATGAGGAGGAGTGGAGTTGGGTTATTTGTTAGATTAGTGGGCTGAAACCCAAAGCCCTAAATGAAAATACCAAAATTCTACTCAACTCCAAACATATCGATATTTATACTCAAAAAGGTCGCAAACACCATTTTGGACTCAATGGAAGGGGTCTCGAGTCCTAATTCGACTCTTTGCAAGAAGTGACATTTTGTACTTCAATCTGACTAACGATGTTATATTTAAATATTCAATCGTAAAATATGAGGGTTGTTACATGATAGTTTTCTATTGGTTAATATAACAGAAGTCAAACAAACAAAAATCAGTATGATAAAATTACACAGTTCTCTTGATTTATACAATTGAACTTGAATATGGAAACTCCGTTTTGGTTATAGTTAAATTGTAGCATGGCTTCCGTCGAATGATTATAGTTTGGTTTGAGTGGAATTATTGAAAATGAAACACTATTCAAGAAAGGATTCGTCTCTCCGGTTATATGAGGTTAGTATCACGGTCAACTGAAGTCGATTGAAAGTGAAAGTCTTTAGGTAGAGCGGTTTGGTTAATAATAATTGTTATTATTGAACAAAGAACTTTGTATTTGGTCTATAAAATTGAATATCGACGATAATGAAATTTTGGCCATTATCACTTTCCATAGGTCCTAATGTGACATAGTTTTGACGAAGATAAACAGTGTGAATAATTATCACTACTGGATAATGCTTAGCAAAGTAAAATTGGAATTTACCAAAACAAAGTAAGTGATAAATTTAGCCAATATGTCATGCCACCTGCTAATTAATATTTGAATTGTTCAATATTAATCGTTGACCAGATTTACACACGAGAGTCACGCAACTAAAATATTGGATGCTCCTTTTTCACTCGGTTTAATTAATTTATAATTATTACAAATTAATTAATATTTACGAAATATTAAATATAAAATTTTATTTGATATGTATTAAATACTATTAAATAGTGTGCATATCTTAGTTATATAAACACTAATCGATATAAGATATTGATACGTGTTTAAATTAGATTTAAACGCAACTGATATTATTCGGGCTTGGAATATTTCTCGAGGACCAAAAAGAGGCTTTGATGTCGGGCTATAGATGGCCATAATGAGGCCCGCTATAGATTAATATGTCAGTGATTTTTGAATAGAAAATAAAAGAGAGAATGAGTAAGAGAAAAAAGTGGATCTAGATCCAGTTTTTACTCCCTTATCTTTCCATTATATAAGCCACATCTCCCTCACTTAAGCTATGATTTTTGCACTTCTACAACAGCAAAAGGAAGCCAACCATAGCTTATATTAGCCCTAAAATTCCAAGTATGAAATCACACAAAACACTTTGATTCGAACGTCGCTAGTTAGGCAATTCAGGAGCTAGCAACATCGAAATTGGAATTGGATTCAAGGAGTTCACTTCTTCGTTTCAACATGCAAGCTTTGGGCTTTGGTGAAAGGTATTTTTCTACTTTTATCATGTTATAATGTTTATATGATTATTGTTCCATATTTTTTTTTGTTAAAGATACCATGAATCAGCATATCAATAGATTGTTACACGTTGAGGGATGTGTGTGTATGTGTGTATGTTTGTATAACTGTATATATAATGAAATAAAAAAGTGCACTTTTGTTTATGCATGCTCTAGGGCAGAAATTGAAAAAAAAATCGATATTTTAAATAATAATATATTATATGGATTTAAATATCAAATCTAATTTTAAAAGTTTAATAATATATATATATATATATAACTTAACAAAATCCAATTATTTTGGTATGGTTTTTGGAAATATTAAAAATATTAATTATTTCAGATATTTAATGTAAATATTTAAATAATATTATTTAATTCAAAATTGATTATATAAATAAAATGTATGTATGTTTGTGTATTTATATATATAATATAAAATTTTGGAAAAGATTTATGTAATATAAAATATACATCATTGTTGGAAAATATTTTTTACTATTTCCGCAGTAGTAGTTAATTATAAGTTTATAACTAATAAATTATTTAAAAACTAAAAATTATATTAAAAAATTATTTTTATTATCGTGCGAAAGCAGCAAAAAAAATTAATTATAAATTATATACATACATACATATATATATATACGTATGTATGTATGTGTGTACGTAATTATAATAGTTATATGTTTATGTTTATATGTAATATGTATTTAATTTTCTTTAGCAAATCTAGCCGGTTTATATTGGTCATTCACTTATATAAAAGAATGAAGGAACAAATGTACAATACATGCACCAGAACAACTAAACAAAAAAAATAACAAGAGATTGACTAAGTGCCTACACTACTGATATAGGCCACTCTAGCCCTTCTCTAAAGAGGAGGCTCCTCTACCATCCTCAGACAAGTCAGGGCTAATGATATGAAAGCACCCAGAAAGAACAGAAACTAAAGAAGGAACATAATCCACTGACTCAAGTCCATACAAGTACTTCTTATCCCAAGTGACATTTGTGAACAAGGACATATTACTAACACCAAGCTCGCCTAGAACACATAAAGATAGAGTTTTGTTGTTTTCTTGATAGACAAGGAGTCTCTCCTCACCTTCCTCACCTACATATTTGCAAAATATTCCATTAGACGACACATATCTCATCTTTGAATGCTCATGGACCGACGCTTGCTTAAACGAACTCCAAAAAAAAATCAAGAAAGGAAGGAACCTCCACCGAATTCACTTGGAATAGCGGATTAGAACAATTAACAAGAGGCACCGATGGAGCAGGTGCCAAGACTATCGGGGGAATAATGGAACAAATCACTGGATCAACCGAATCAATCACCTCCAAAGATCTATACCTTTGAACCCGCTTCTTAATCAGAGGACGAAAAAGAGGGACCTTAGCAGTGAATGGCAGAAGCACGTCACCCACTAAAGGAGAGATAACAGGACCACCATGCTTATAAGAATCCACTAAGGGACCAAAAGAGCAACAGGTCGAGCAAATATCAGGCTTCCAACTATAGCGAACATCAAAAATTGCCACATGTCCAGTAATAGGGCTAACTCTTAGCTTAGAAGGAAAAGGATTTTTTGGAGTAATTTCAATCGATGCCTTAGCATAAACCAGCCTTCTCCTCGCAATCATATTTACATCGAAACACTTTAAATTGCCTACTAGACATGCTAATCAATCTAACCCAATCATCGGTTGCAAAAGTGCAGGAATGTTAGAGAAATGACCCTATAAGGAATAGATAACACTTGGTCCTTTGCACTATTAATAGGCGCACTCCAAATGGTAATTATAAAAGGCTTTTCCTCAATGAAAACTAGATTGGCTTTGAGAGCACAAAGCCTCTCTTCGGGCTTAGAGAACTTGAAGTAGGGCATATAGTTATCGTAGTGCACTTGGAGCCCACCTCTAAGCTTCCAAAACTACTAACATTTGTACTTAACCATATGATACATTGGGTTAGAATCAAGGAAGAAACCAACCAAATATTCTGACCAGTAGTCTACTCCTGCTAGAATTACCTCTCAAAGGGGAACCATCACTCCATCAACTTCAATCGTTTCAAAGGATCGGGAAGAATATTCGCCAACATTCCTAAGCAAAGAACGAAATAGAGATGACTATATATTACATTTGTCCATCGTAGAATTAGCAGTATGGAAAGCATCTACTTGGGAGCTACTAATTTTACTGAAAGATTGCTAAGAAATCAAAGAGGGGTTTACATTATTAGCGAACCGCTCAAAAGGAACAGCAACACTAGATATTAAAATATTGAATTGTGTAATAACACAAACATCAGCGAGCACCTATCTATACTTTCAATTATATAACCATCTCCTTCAATGTCGATATCCAAACCAACACCTACTAAAATATCTCTAACAACTACATCAGTAGTATTAACAATCGACCACTGTTTGGCCACGCAACTTGCAAAAAGAATCAAAGACAATAGAGATAAAGAAGTGATAGAAGGCATACTAGAAATAAGGGACGAGTTCAAGCATTGCAGCGAGGCTTCGAAAACACTGAAGGGATTCGTAAATAACACATTAGTAGGCATGGTATCATTACTAGAAATCAAAGAGGAGGGGATGCCTGCCAAAGAAATAAGAGGTTCAAATGGTGCTGAAATCAATTTGAAAACGCATCCAGATCTTGTTGTCATGGGCGAGACCCCCTCGATATGAAGCGAAGGGGAGACAGTGCTTAGGCCAGGCATGGATGCAAATAGAAGTGGGATCAACAAAAAAGTTAGAGGAGGGAGCGAACGAGAAGAAAGCATCGAATAAAAATTGCCAACGTCTCCCTTTTTAGAGAAAATATTATTCATAGGTATTTAGTTTAACTATATATATATTAAGATATATAATTTCAGCTCGAACTTTATGTTATAAATTATTTTACAAATTAATCTTTAAATCTTTATATAATTTAATTATATTTATTCATATGTGTGTGTATTTGAATTAATGCTTTTTGTGAATAATCTATAACCAATATTTTATAATAATTATATATATATTTTCATATATGTATTTACATATTTAAACAATCTTATGCATATATATATATATATATATGTGTGTGTGTGTAAACATTTAGACAATCCATCCGTATACACGAAGGGCAAACATGTTTATTGCTGTGTAAATCCAAACATCTACATATGGCTATGTCAAACAATGTACACATTACACTGTTGCATGTGCATGCACATACGTATGTATATATGATACACGTATATTTAATAGAATATAAACTATATAAAATAAAATTTTATTTAACAAAAAAGCTCTAGATGATTTAGCTACATAGGCCCATTAAAGTTCTAATAAAGACTTTCAAATTGTTTTAAAAATTAAAATAAGTTTTAAAATTTATATTTAAATTTAAAAATAACGCATATTATAAAAGTCATAATTTTTTTTTTCAAAATGCTTAAAAATGCTATGAAATTAATTTTGAAAATATTATTTTTAATAAGACTAATAAAAATAAATGAATTAATTAAATAATTTAATTAATATATATACATGTATAATATATCTATATAATGATATATGTTATGTGGCCTTGAATTTTTTAAGACAATATAAGTATACATGTATGTATAAATGAATTTTCAAAATTAATAACATTGAAGTAAAAAAATTATTTACGTAAATTAATTAAAAGTTAATTAATGAATTAAAATGCATACATATATATAAGATATATGTGGATAACTTTAATGGTTATAGTATAAATACATATTCAATATTATATATCATAATTGAATAATATAATAATTAATTGAAATGTTAATTAGTTAAAATGATTAGATAAGATTCAATTAATATAATGTTATACATAAAAGATTATATAAGTTGAATAAATTATAAAATTTATATTATAATAATACTTATATAATATAAATGTATAAACTAAAGGTGGAAGAATTTGAAACCCAATTAGAGTTAAGGAATAAATACATAGGTATAGTCCATATACTATGATTTCTGATGTGTTCGACACTTGAATAACGAGAGTATTTCATAAGAAATATATTATTCCATAAGTCGATAGCACTCAATTTAAATATACTAAAGATTAGGCCTTCTCTCTATTTGTATATTAACAGATTACTTGTATACACCTTACTTGTTGAGCTTTCCTCAAGGCGGGGACGTTATGTGTAGTACTATTAATATATTAAACACATGAGGCAAGATAACTTCGCATATTTGTTGAGCTTTCCTTGAGGTATGTGCATTATACTTAGGTCATCGCGAAAAGATAGGTACATGTGAATAATCTCTCTTTGTTTGTTGAGTTTTCCTCAAGGTAGAGATAGGACCAGGACAAGAACCACAAGATTAGGAGTTGTATGTGATACAACTGATAAGGACTTATCCATCGCATGTGGGACTATGATTTATTGAGTTTTGCTCAAGGTTAGAATCCCAAGGCATAAGAGTGCTGGCACCCTGTAGAGAAGTCAAAAGATTTCTAGTACCATCATACCGTTGTGAGAAACAATAAAGTCTAGTGGGAACCTGATTAGAAAAATAAAATGGTAACATTTAACATTTCTAATACTGTAAAAACATCTGTTATATAAGGTTATAATAATCTAAATTGATAAATTTATGCTATTAATATAATAGATATTTATCACTTAAAATATGCAGACAAACTATATTAATATTGACAAATAGAAATATAAGATATACTTAACAAAAACATTTTGCATATTGACCTATGCAAGAGCCTAGATATATAACCAGATACGTTCATAACTTGGTCACTTATGAGTTTACTTGCTCGAGACTATGCATTGTCTTTAAATTTTTTCGAACTCTAAACTCGATATAAGAATATGGATAATTGATCCATACATGATCACATATAAATGTTATATGTTGAATGGTCTTAATTCATAACGTATAAAACTTCGATGAAATCAGTTCATTAAAATAAGCGAGTAAACTATAGTATGAGATTGTGTATTCAGTATGATTGATTATTATAATTAACTTGTTGTGTTAAATGTAACACTGGACCAAAGGTTACATGATGGATCTAATATTTGATCACTTAAATGTCATATTGATCGGTTTACATAAAGTGCAATTTATTTGATATCCTCAAAAGTTAAGGATAAGTAAATGCACTTTTGTAAAGAGTTCGTTATGATTTTCTGGTAGGAGTTTCCTTTGAGTGGTTCGACCATTTGGAAAGGAAATTAAATGTATAAGAGTGGATGTAAGCTAAGGCACGATTGGGATGAAGAGAGTGAATGGTTACTTTTGCTTCATAAAGAAAATTGTAAATAAGAATTATAAAATAATAATTGCTAGTTAAAACAGGAATGAGAAATATGATTTTATACCATATGAGATATATTTCTTTGAATTTAGGATATTTGATTTGAAAATTCTCGACTGTAAACCAGTTATAATAAATTAAATAAATAGCCTATATTAAGTGGTTGAGTAGAGCTTTGTATTCATACACTATTATAGTAATGATGCATATAATGGGAGCATGCAATGTAACACTTATTGGTCGCACCAAGTTACAAATATTGTTCATATAGAACTTACCAAACAGTATTTATGAAATAATAATCACTTTTTAGTATTAACTAAAAAATAGACATGGTTTTATTTCACTATGAATATTATGAATATTTGTGATAAAATAAAATTGTGATAGTGGCATTTATGATGCATTTCAAAATACAAAAGTAAGAGCTTTAAGAAATAATTTTGATTATATGATTGTGAATCATATGGTACTAGAAAATCATGTCTCAAACCATTAAGGGCAAAGTACCCATTCAATGGGAGCATTATAAGAGTCGATGAACTCTTCGGATTAATACATATAGATGTGTGCAATCGCAATACTATCAATACCCAAACTGTTCCACGTACTTTGTTTGATACACCAATGAATTATCATAGACATTAGCATGTGTATTTAATATGCATGTAGTATTTTTATGATAAGCTTATAGAATATAGAATAGAAGTAAATATAATAACACGAAATGGAAAAAATGATTCGGTTTGATCGAATAGGTGAGTATTTTGGAAAAAAATTTGAACGCACCTAAAATGAATAGATTCAACCTCAAAAGTTATTCCTTCTTATGATACATAATTATTTATCAATAAGGAGTAATCAAACTTTGTCAAACAAAGTATGATTAATGGCGAGTGAAGTTGAGTTAACATTTTTCTATACGGTCGTATACTTTAGAGTAGTACATAAGGTTAAAATTAATTTCACATTAAGAATGGTTTACATAATTATACATGATAAGGGATTGTAAGAAACCTCAACATATCCTAGACCAAGGATTTGGAAAATTGTGCGAGTTGAAAGACTACATATAATAATCGTATGTGAGGGATCTTGTATGAATCACCCTCAAAAGGAGCTTAGGAACAGCTGTCATTGGATGACCAATTTATGTTTTAAGTATTACAAACTAAAACCAAATTTGTTTTATATGCAAGGCAATTCGTAAAGCGTTTATAAATACCTACTCTGTTTCACTAAGAAACAACTGTTGTTTCAAGAAATACTAACTTCATAGTGAAAGAATTTCTTTTAGAAATTATTGGTATAGTAAAATGAATTTGATATGATCCAAAGATGTAAATGATCATGTGGGATGAAATGAAATTAACCAAACTTAAATGAACACTGCATTAGAATGTCTAACAAGTATTCTCACACATTGAAGAGAAACTTTGAGTTTCTTATCATTGTCGAGAATA
This sequence comes from Allium cepa, assembly GCA_030765085.1. Lineage (NCBI taxonomy): Eukaryota > Viridiplantae > Streptophyta > Magnoliopsida > Asparagales > Amaryllidaceae > Allium > Allium cepa. Next base: position 725,712,285 of record CM060943.1, read on the forward strand.
GATAATCCTCAGTTATCAATTAAGCTATTAAAAAAGTATTGAGTATATGATATGGTATGATGCACAAATCCAAAAAAGATTCCAAGTATGTTATCAAAACATGATCTAGGTAGTTGTAGCTGAAGGGAGATGATCCAACGGCCGTGAATGAGTCTTCAAGAGCAAAACAATGCAGTTGGAATATAATGAGCAACATTAACAAGAACAATATTGTAAATTTCAGTTGTTGAAATTGGCGTAATAAATCTATTATTTAACGTCTCAAGTTAATTTGGATTTATTCGAAATATTATTACTTGGTATGACTTTATGTCTGTTACATATGTGTTGAAATGGAAAATTCTATATAATAATTTAAAATGGACTGTTTGCACATAATAGCCTAAGTGTCTCAAAGTTAGCAGGAGTGATATTGAGTTTGTGGGTTTTAGGATATGAACCAAGAAATGATACGAAATTATCACTTTATAAGCATCAGAATTGATTAAGTATTTTAATAGAATTATAGAATAGCTTGATTTTCAGTCAAAATGCAGAGGAAGTGTATATCCATAAGAAAGAACCACTAAAAGGTACATAGATATTTCTAGATATAAATGAACATCATACCGTTGATTGTTAACGATGAACTTATGTTAAAATCAATTTTAGTTTGGTTGTTTAGTACATGATATTGGATTTGTAATCTATATCTTTTATAACAAGTATAAAGAATGTTGGAAATGTCCCAAATGATATGCAAAGACACCTTATTAAAATGTTTATATAGAACATGCAAGATAGATTCCTTACGTATTGACAACAGGAAATTTCATACATGTTGTATTGTCTACAATATCATATTTTGCTTATTTATTTGATGCATGACACTAATATCATATCCAAATTAAGATCACGAAATGATAGTTTAGAGTGTTCTCTGGTATTTATGAAATATTGTATAATTGTGTACAAAAACAATGAACTCCTTATTAAAGTGTGTTTGGACTTGAACTACATAAGTAATTATCGAATATGAAATGTCAAAATTAAATTCATATTCAAACTTTAAATTAGAAGCTTTAAGTTGGAAATGTTGCAAACGAAAGGTTGTGGCTAATTCAACAAATGGCTAACAATATTGCCTTGAATAATGTCGCAATAAAGTGCTAATGAGATTTTTTGTCTTAGAAACATCCAATTTTTTTTAATTAATCACAATGTTGAATGCTTTGGTGATTATGAATCATTAAATTTAAGTAATATTAAAATTTCTTTCAAATGAGGTACTTATATTGCTTTAATCTTATGTAATTATGAGGAAAATATTCAAAATTCAATGGGTGATCTCCATAAATTCATTAAAGAAATCCATTTTAATTCAAGTATCAAAGATTAAAAAAATAGTAATGTACTTGTAACGACCTAGAATTTTCGATCCTGAAAATTCTGGATAGTTAGGGAAAAGATGAAAGAGATAGAAGAAAAAGAAGAAACAGAAACACCAACATCTCACATTCGCAGCGGATAAAATATAATATCACATAAAATAACAGTTTACAAAACAAAACCGTATCAGTCAATTACATTTTAATACATGTGAGTTACAGCATGTGCATATCACACTAGACAGATTCAATCAACTTGTCCCATACAACTACAATATATCAAAATGAAATGCTCTCTATACGTTCCTGCCATCCAGCTCGCCTTCTGAGCTTAAGAACGTCCTTACCTTAAAATCTGTAATACTCGGTCTAACCCGAGCATTACATCAAAGTAACACCCGAGTCAGGCTAGAAACCAGCATGAGTAAACCCATCTTACAAGAAACACAAATGCGTAAACTTATTTAAAACCCGGGTAACTCGTACTTCACTATGAGTTCTCAACTTGTTATAGTTAATACTTATTTCATACATTAATATCTACATACCTCTAAATAGTTTAAATAGTCCAAACAATTAAATTATTCCATTTCAACCTATTGATTTCACATATCAAATCTATAAAGAATCGAAGTGGCTTCGGATATTCACTAATGCCCGATCCCAGTCTCTTCGATCCTAATGACATCCTAACCTAAGTTATTCAAGTGAAATGCAATTCGAATTTAAATTCAAATGTTATTTTTACACAGCAGTTCATCATCTAAAGATAACCACTATATAACCCAAACATATCATATCACAAATCATTTCATAACAGAGGTATCAACCAATTACGACATTAAATATAACCCAATTATCCATAAGCAAGGTTAATTAATCACACCAATAATTTAACCAATTAAATTAATTATCTAACCCTGCTTAATTAATATTGATTACATCATTCTTCAATTATCAATCTAAATTACTTATCCATCATTACTTTCTTTAGGTAATTATCAATTGGTTAATTATCCTCAATTAATTAACCTTTAGTTATCATCTTAATTAATTATTTAAAATTAATTACTTTAATCCTCAATTAAATACATTAATTAATTATTCTATAATCACTTTCTTGGTTAGTTATCCTTTAATTAATCTCATTCTTTAACAAATCATTTAATTCATTCCATTAATTAGATCAATCCTATAACTAATTACATTAAGAAATAAATCCTTAGTTATTTCCATTAAGCAATTATCATTAAATAAAATAATATTTAGTAATTCCCCATTAATTACCCTTCTTAATTATTGACATTCAGCAATTATCCTTTTTATTTCTTCGACTAAGTAATTATCATTAATTAATTTTATATAGTGGTAAGCATTTACTTAATCATCTATAAGTTAATTACTTTTATTAATTAATCACATTAACAAATCAATCTTTAAAATTTATTACACAAATTACCTTACCTTTATTAATTATCCAACGATTAACTTAATTAATTTTTTCCTTGATTGATCAAATTAATCAATTAACCACACCTAATACATTGAATAATTAATACTTTGTTAGATTTCATCATATAGTTTACCCTCTCTTTTTTTTAAAAACATATAGGATTTGATCCAATGTTTGGAAACAAATTCAATTGAATAATTTGACTAACATTCTTTGGTAATTTACTAGCTTTTATTATTATTATCATTATTTTTATCTTATACCTGATCCTTTAAAATTGAAACCTGTTCCAACTCAAAAATGAACCCGAGAAAAAACCATCTAAAACCCGGCATTCAAAACCAAAACATCGAGTCACCCACATCCCTTGTTACTTCGAGTCATTCCTTGCTCAAACTCGAGCTCGTTTCCGAGACAAAATTACTTCATTCCTCAACCCAATGTCACAAACACAAGCTTCACGTCATGCACATGCACAGAGGGTCTGACGATCTTTAATCGATGCCATGACCATAGACGAGTCGGCGATAGCCTCAACCAGCCACTAGAACCCGCAAAAACCCAAGGTGTCGATGAAACCGAAATCGAACCTCTAAACCCAAACTGTCATAAAGCTTGATCATCAGAAAATCCCTTGTTTGACTCCTTAGGCCACCGGCGATCGATATTCCGTTCAGAGGGTCGCCTGACTTTGATTCTTCAATCATCATTGGTGCGATCATCCCTGATCCAACGACGATGCTACAGCAACCCAAGAATTACCTCAACTAAAAAATCTACCTTAAACCCTAAATCGGTCTCGCCTATGATCCACGATGAACTATAAAATCAATGAACATTTTTCTGATGATCCCACACCTTCCATCAAGCTACGGCCCTGATCTCGAGGTCTAGAAATTCTTCGATCACCAGAATTTTGTTAAAACCCATATTTCGTTCATCTTACCAATTCTTGAAATCTACAAAGCTAAAAATCATAAATTTTATTTCAAAAATCATGGGTTTCCAATACGAATCCAATGACGTAGAAGAATCAATGATTTAAGCAATTTGAATTTAACATATTTTTAAAGTTCTTCTGTTTATTTTTAAATTTCCTGATAAATTTTAACCAATTCTTCTCAACATTATTTTTAAGACCTAGATCTAGAGCATACAAAAAAACTCCATGTAGATCTTGAAGTCTAACAAGAACTTAGAAAGAAGAATTCTGACAGATTTTGAAACCTGGACTAAGAACAGAAGTAAATGTCCCTATTTCCAAACATGCACGGTCATTTTCATTCATGTATACACTTATTTGTATACATACCAACCATTTTAAAATTGCACTTCCATCAGGATAACTATAAGTTATAATTCAAATTAGGAAGAGTTTACTCACCTTTTTAAAAAAAATAGAGGCTTTGAAAACTGGATTAAAATTGGATTTGCTTTGATTTCTTAAAACTGAAAAGCTTTGAATTAGCAGAAGAGATCTTAATTACTGGAAACTTGATCTTGCTCTTGACTGGATTTGCCTACTGATCTAAGAATTGATCTTGATTCAGTTTAGAAATTGAATGAAATGCTTTAATTTTTAGGATTTTTGTTATACTGGATTTTGAGTAACAGGTTATTTCTTTTTCTTCTTAGTTTTGTTTTGGAAAAAAAAATAGAACAGAGAAGAGTGAAGGAAGAATTGAAAATGTTAATATAAGTTATTAAATACTTCTCTTTCTTTTTTTTAAAATAAAAATGGAAATGGGACATTTGTTTATCCCTACCTATTTTGTTAACACTTGCTACTTTGATAATATTATTAGTTAATATGTGTATTAATAGATTTTTAATTTAGTTATATATATATATATTAATGTTTTTAATATGTATTGTTTTAAATTTTTTCTTTATTTATTTAAGTAATTTTAAAAGAAAATAATATAAAATCCATTTGCACACTTAAAAATGATTATACTAGTTTCATATGTTATTAATTTACACTTATAAAACCCTTTAAAGACAATGATACGAAACTAAACATATATAAATATATATTATTTTAAGCTCAATTTATTTTTAAAATGTTTACACTTGAAATTTCAAATTCAATTTTTTTTTTAAATTTTACTTATATAAATCCAAATTAATACTTATTTTATTTGCTATACGAAAAAGAATACACTTTTAGATTGTTAAGAAAATTATTGCATTATTTATTTGCCTAGAAATTTACGGGATATCACATTCCTCTTCCCTTTGAATCTTTTCGTCCTCGAAAAGGGACGAAGCCAGAATTTATTAAATTGCTTATTATCATAAAAAATTACTCTTTGATCATGTTTTACTATAATTCTTCTTATTAAGAAATTTTTAAAACACTTTTAAAATCTATATATATTGCCAAAATAGTTTTTATAAAAATACTTTTATGACTTGATGTTTCAACAAGTTCATCCTCGTTCTCGTAGAAATTCGTTCATACGTTGATCAGGCGTGGGACTGAAAATCTATAAGTTCTTGGTAAACCCGTTTTCAACACCCGGTGAAAAATACTTGGAAAATATTTTATTAAAAATATAGAAATCATTTTTGAAAATAGAGGAAATATCTTTGGTGAGAATGCTCTGGAAATCATCATACCCATTCATGGTCGCAGTTAACCCGATGGTTACATTGTCGTCCCGGCAAAATCCATAGATAACTCTAGGCTTCTGCGCCTCTTGATTACGCATGGAACTCGCTACGGATCGCAGTTACATCCATAGTACGTTGCCATCATAGCAAAAGTCCATGTAACTGTAGGCCTCAGCGCGCTCGAATTTCGCTGCCAAAAGAATGAAACTTCTCCACTCCCACATAAGTCGTAGTCTACCGATGTAAAATCAAACGCAGACTGTTGGCTCTCAACAGCACACACGACTCTCATTATGTTACCATAGGTCGCAGTCTACCGATATAAAATCAAACATAGACTGTTGGCTCTCAGCGGCACACACGACTTCCGCTATGTTACCATAGGTCGCAGTCTACCGATATAAAATCAAACGTAGACTGTTGGCTCTCAACGGCACACACGACTTTCGCTATGGTCTGCAGGCACTGACATCGAGTTACACTGTCGTCACAGCATAACCCAAATGCCCCTGTAGGCATCAGCTCCCTCGACTTCCGCTACACACTACACAAAATCCTCAGGAACTATTTTTGTCCAGACTCCTCACAGAATCAACTTTAGAACCTCCCCCTTAGAGGCTCAAGGAAGTACAAACCTATGGTACTCCTGAGAAGTTCATTTCAAGGGAGTACCTTTTTCTCTAGAGCCATTTCAAAATAGTTTATACTATGCACATATAGTAACTTCCAAATCAAACACCTAGTATGAATCCCATATAAATCTCTTTTTCTCAAAATCGATTATCCCAAAATCAATAATTCTCAAATTAGGCTTTCCAAATTCCAAAATTGATTTTTCTCCAAAAATCAAAAGCCTTTCCACATCCAAAGGCCCCAAAACCTTTCCTCAAAATCATTCTCATAAGATCCTTTACATATATTTATATAACATTAAAAATCTTTGGATCACTTCAAACATGTATACATTCTCTTTTATACTTCAAACACTTTCAAAATTCTTTCCTTCTAGCAATAGATTCAACAAGGGAAGATTTATTTTATATAACAAAGATATATAACTTTGTTTATTTAAAATCAAATATTCAAATTTGATTACTCTGTAAAGTCACTTACCAGTTTACTTACTTCATAAAGTAAATTTTTACCATAGAAATATCCAATTTCCACTTCATCATATTTTTCACAAAATATTTCAAAAAACATTTCACAATTCTTATCCACAAATTTCCAGTATCAATTTCATTCAAGTCCGTAAGATGTACACATATCATCCGTATGCTATACCAATCTGATCGCTCACTCGATCACACAATTTCACTTCCGAACTAGTATCGTCCACCTGACTTCCTAGTGCAGACTCGGATCTAGTTTCTTGATCAGAAACCGTCATTCTCCCTACATAGCCTAACTATGATAGAGAATATTCAGAATCAATCAACAATCTATATCCGGGTTCGCCGTCGAAAATCGAGTGAAAAGTCCCAACTCGGATCGACATAATATCTCGAATTTTTTTGTTCGAATCTGGATCAAATCCCTATGTGAATAGAATAACATAGTACACCCTAAGTATTTATCTTTATTGGTTATTAGCCAAATCAATCTCCTTTTCTATTCACATTTCCTATTCACTTATTCACATTTCTTATGTTTTCTATACCCTTATTCACAATTACTTCAATCCCATATGGAATATCATCTTAATTCTTATCTCAAATGGATATTTAATCATAAACAATTTGCACTCTGACCAGCTTAAATTTAGAAAATAGCTTGAAAAATAAAAATAGATAAGTAGTTGAAAAATAATTATTAGCTTGTAAAATAGTTAAGTAATTGTAAAATAGTTGGAAAATAGCTAAAAAGTTATAGAAATTTTAAATAATTACAAAATAGTTGTAAAATAGTAATTAGTTATAAAGTAGTTGAAAAACAGTAATTAGTTTATAAAACAATTGAAAAATTGTTAAATAGTTCTTAAAATAATTGTAAAACAATTATAAGATAGTTTTAGGTTTAAAAAGAAAAGTTGTACAATAAATAGTTTGGAAAAATAGATTATATTAAAATAATTTATTTTGAAAATAGTCCAGAGCCAAACTGTTCAGTTCCCAATCTCCAATCCCATCAATTTAATTTAAATTTCCACTTCCATTTAAATTGACTCAATTCCAATTTAAATAACTTTAATTTCCATTAAAATTGATTTAACTTCAATTCAAGTTGAATTAATCCTCAATTCCTTTCCTAAATTCAAATAAAATTCCATTCGAATTCACTTATTCAACTTTAATCACAATTTCAATTAATTCAAATAAATTTCAAATTGAACCAATTTCAATTCATATCAATTCCAATCTGAATTAATCCCAATTCCCATTTGAATTTTAACTTATTCAACTTTAATTTCATTTCAAATTTTCCATTTGAATTTTTAAACTTATCCATCTTCAATCATAATACCAATTAATTCACATCAAATTCCATTTGAACTAATTCAATTCAAATTTCTAATTTAAACCATCTCAAATTATATAAATTCGAGTTAAATCTTTAAATGTTGATTTAATCCTTTAAATCAAATCAACTTATATCTTTAAACCATTTAATTCTGAATCCAAATTCCATTTTTAACCTATTTCAAAGTTCAAATAATTATTCAAATCCTTTTTAAACAACTAAATCTTTGAAATTCAATTTGTCACCAAATTTCAGTTTTGAAACCAAACCTTTGAAGTTTTATCTTAAACATTCAAATCTTAAGTCCAAAATGATTCCATTTTATCTTAATAATGGATATATTACCACACACCATTTCTGTAAACAAATCTAATTCACAGTTTAAAGATTATTAATAACAATAGGATGGTATCGTTCAAATTATTTTAAAACATCCATTCATTACCAATTTCTAGACCTCAAACCCATTTTGAGAACACACAAACTCCCAATTCTAATTGACCATTTAACTTCCCAAGTTAAATTTCAATTTCATCTTGAAATTTCCAATTCAGGTTGTTTGTTCTAAACTTATTTAACTTCTTCTTAGTTAAATTCAATTAAGTCTTGTTAACCTTACTCAAATTTAAATTCCCATTTCAAATTTTATACTTCAGATTAATAACCTTCCCGTCTAAGTTCAAAACTTACTTCACTTTGGGTTTCACATCTTATTCCAAATTTAAAACTCGACATTTAGATTCTATTTCAAACCTTCTTTGATATTATGTATATTCCTCATACATACATATTTATTTCCTTTACACGCCAAATTACATTTAAAATTTAAATCACCTTTGGTTTCAATTCAAAACAAATTTTTTAAAATTTCAAACAACTCTGTAAACTAAATGATGAAATCTAATGAAGTATTAATTATTCAATGTATTAGGTGTGGTTAATTGATTAATGTGATCAATCAAGGAAATAATTAATTAAGTTAATTATTGGATAATTAACAAAGGTAAGGTAATTTGTGTAATAAATTTTAAAGATTAATTTGTTAATATGATTAATTAATTAAAGTAATTAATTTAGAGATGATTAAGTAAAGACTTATCACTATATAATATTAATTAATGATAATTACTTAATGGAAGAAATAAAAAGGATAATTGCTGAATGTCATTAACTAAGAAGGGTAATTAATGGGTAATTACTAAATGTGATTTTATTTAATGATAATTGCTTAATGGAAATAATTAAGGATTTATTTCTTAATGTAATTAGTTACAGGATTGATTTAATTAATGGACTTAATTAAATGATTTATTAAAGAATGAGATTAATTAAAGGATAACTAACCAAGAAAATGATTATAGAATAATTAATTGATGTATTTAATTGAGGATTAAAGTAATTAATTTTAAATAATTAATTAAGATGATAATTAAAGGTTAATTAATTGAGGATAATTAACCAATGGATAATTACTTAATGAAAGTAATTATGGATAATTAATTTAGATTGATAATTGAAGAATGGTGTAATCAATATTAATTAATCAGGGTTAGATAATTAATTTAATTGCTTAAATTAATAGTGTGATTAACCTTTCTTATGGATAATTGGGTTATATTTAATGTCCTAATTGGTTGATACCTCCGTTATGAAATGATTTGTGATATGATATGTTTGGGTTATATAGTGGTTATCTTTAGATGATGAATTGTTGTGTAAAAATAACGTCCTGAATTTAAATTTGAATTGTATTTCACTTGAATAACTTGATGTCATTGGGATCGTAGAGACTGGGATCGGGTATTAGTGAATATCTGAAACCACTTCGATTCTTTATAGATTTGGTATGTGAAATCAATAGGTTGAAAAGGAATAATTTAAATGTTTGGACCATTTAACTATGTAGCGGTATGTAGATATTAATGTATGAAATAAGTATTGACTATAATAAGTTGAGAACTCGTAGTGAAGTACAAGTTACCAGATTTTTAAATAAGCTTATGCATTTGTAATTCTTGTTAGATGGGTTTACTCACGCTGGTTTCCAGCCTGACCCGGGTGTTACTTTGATGTAAAGCTCGAGTCAGACCGAGTATTACAGATTTTCAGGTAAGGACGTTCTGGAGCTTGGGAGGCAAGTTGGATAGCAGGAACGTATGGAGAGCATTTCTTTTTGATATATTGTAGTTGTATGGGATAGGTTGATTGAATCTGTCCAGTGTGATATGTAAATATTGTAACTCGGATGTTTTAAAATGTAATTGACTGATACAGTTTTGTTTTGAAAATTGTTATTTTATGTGATATTATTTTTTATCCGCTGCAAATGTGAGATGTTGGTGTTTCCGTTTCTTCTTTTTCTTCCATCTCTTTCATCTTTTCCCTAACTATCTAGAATTTTACTATCTAGAATTTTCGGGATTGAAAATTCCAGGTCGTTAAAGTACTAAAAGCAATAAAGAACATAAAGGATTTACGTGGTTCAGATGTTAATCAATCTTACATCCATGGGTAAAATTTCTCTATCTTCTTTGATTCTTAGTATAAACAAAAATGGCAGATAGCACAATTTTTGATTTCAGTGTCCAAAAAGAGTAGATTAAAATTTCCTCATTTTCTGCTACAGTTACCCATCCATTTATAGTACATATAGGTTTACATGGATCGCCAATGACAATCTTCCTCTCTTTTGATTTCTGCCTTGGATTATGCCACACATCGATCGTCCATTTTGTTAATTTACTTTACATGGATTTCTAACGTGGCCTTTCGTTGGAAACCGTGATTTGATTTAATGAATTTAGAACTTAGGAGAAAGCTTGAAATTGAAGCGGGAAAACCCAATTTTGAATGGACCATGGCCTACTGAGTTCGGATGGAAACAAGTCAATGGGTTGCATGCATGTGTAGGTGAAACTGCCTCCATCTTAGAGAAACTGCACAGTTATAAGTACTCTAGAACTTCCCTATCATGAAAGGGGCCATTGTGAATGCACCTCCATAATTATGTGTGGTGACAACATTACACAACATCAGAAATGCATCTTTACTCTTTAAGCCATACTGCATTGTTCGATCAAAATAACAACGAAGCATAATGTTAGGGGAAATCATGGCTAAGCTGTATGGCTCATTAAGTAAGACTAGCCGCCATTTTGAGGGATGGTCATATCGTTTGAACCTATTCTGAATTGTTCTCATCAATAGAGGACCGGTACATCGCCTTTGTATTTAAATTGTGCCTAAGGAAATTAGGGGTGAAGTCATAATTTCTTGGCTTGCCTTTGAGGAATGTAACTTGGTTTGTGGTTGCGGAGCAATTTTTTTCTATTGCCTCATTCTTGGAGGCCTTGTATTTAAGGGTAGTATCCTTTAGAATTGCGGTGTTGGTCTATAATTTCAGTGTCCAATCAGGATGGTGGCGCATCCTTATTGCTTCAATGTCAATATGAAATTTCTGCATGGTCCTGTCATTAAGCGTTAGTTTAAGATTATAGTGCACCACTATTGTATATAACTACTTTAGGGATTATGCCACAGTTTTATACCATTAGTTTGCTTTTTGGTGCTGCAGCACAATCTTTACACTTTGATGTTACTTAAAGATTGTGTCGTAGTTCCAGCTTATTATAGCTTACTTTTGGGAATCATAGCACGATCTTCATATTTGGTCCTTGAAGGCTATGCCACAGTTCTACCCATTGAAATGATTGTTAGGATTGCACACCAGTTCTATACTTTGTGTTTTCTTTGGTTTTTAGCACAGTGTTATAGAGCTGAAGCTATACTCAACGGAAAGGCACAGTCCATACATTTTGGCACCGCTTTAAGACTTTGGTGCAGTACAATTAGGACTTTTCTTCTACTTTCTTTCCATAGTCTGATTCCTATTATGAGATCAGTTCGCTTGGCTCGGTGTTTGCACCAAATTGCCTTTGACAACTTGCGAAAAATATGGGTTTAGTACTTGCCACCCAAATCTGCAGTGATCGTCAATAAGTGTGGACTTGTATTTACTTTCTTATTTTTGGTAACCCATCACCTCTTTTCTTTTTTTTCTTCTTTTCAAAATGGTGAAGTCTTTATCCCTATTTTACATTTAATGTCCAAATACACGTGTCGATTTTCTATCAGTCAATTTTTTTGAAAAATTGTTTCTTCGGTCTTTTCGTTTCCTAAGAAAATTTATATTGATTCTTGCGTAAATCTCTGTTGTCATTAATCAATCGACAATTTGAGGATTTTTTCATCATTTCAATTGTGTGGTTAAGAGTCAAATTGAGGTAAGTATATAATTTTCTCCTTCTTCTTCTTCATTCCTTCACCTACTTTCGAAATCCTTAGTTGCCAATTTCATTTTGTCTCGGAATCATTCCTTTTTCTGAACAAAAGTAAGGATATTCTTTTTCTTATTTTTTTTTCTTCTATATCTTAGTGGTAATTGGTAACCAATCCATTATTCTATTTATGAATCCCTTATCCTTGCCATTTAGAATAACAGAATTAGGGTAAATAGCGGATATTCTGATCATTTTAGTTTGATGGTTACATGGGTAGGGTACCTGAATCTCACAAACGTATCCATACACATCTAAACAATTTTATTTCTTTTACCTCTGTTCATATTCGATATGGACATTATCTTCCTTCCAGTCAAATTCTTCATGAATGGTTATCTGCCATAGGTATTGCCTCCATTCAACTTGCTCCTATTTTATATCTAATTTTGATCGCCACTTTCATTCTTTATGCAGAGAACAACTATCCTCCTTCTACCAAAGCGCTTCAATTTCCATTCGACATTCATAAAATTCTTCTAGGGTGATTTTGGGGTTTATTACACATGGGAAAAAAAATTCGGTTCTAACGTCCATTCCCCGAATGGCCTAGATGTAGAATGACAATATTTTTTTATTTTAAATTTAGATAATTTTCCTTCTTCTTTCCAACTACATCCTAATCGGCCTATCTTTTCTAAGAGGCCACCAGGTCATTCGTATCTTATTGGAAGGGCATCCTGGATTTGGGTGAAGAAGAGAGGAAAGCAAAGTCATTTTTTACCGAGTTATTACCGCACAAATATGATTTTCTACGTACTAACCACAATTTCTCTCGCATTACAGGTGAATATAGGGGTATAATTCAATAAGATGGACAATGAAACTAAATTTTACTTTCTTCTTCATTTTTTAGAGGTAATTACTAATTCTAACTCCTTTTTATGTAGGTTAAAATGCTAGTGGTCTTTCTGACGCATTTCTTGATGACTCCCCATCTGGAGACATCGAAGAAGAAGGGGTGAGAAGAGGAAAGCGGATGCGCCAAGTCCTCCGAGCGACCTCTGAAGAAACTTTAAATACCTCCTCCTCCTTTTCTTTCCTTAGAAAACTTTTCATCTCACTTCTCCGGTCCTTTTAACACCCAATCATTCGCTATTTGTCCTTTCTCGAGGGTTCCATCTCAAATTTTTCTAAGAGGGCAGGGCGGATTGCTTTAGACAATTTATCCCACACCGCCTTTGCCTTGTAATCTTATCTCATTGCTCTTCCATTTCCTATACTCTCCTTCTCTGAGCTTTCTACCAAGCTCGAAAGGACTTTTCCTATGTAAGTGCCTTCTTTTCTTTTCTTATTTAATGGTGATTTATTTTGCAAATTCTTATCTTGTTTATGTCTGCTTTAAAACAGATGGGGGCTTTGGCATTTGAGGCTTGGAAGAGGGTTGTGGATGGCTAAGTTTTTTCAACTATACAGATGGTTGAGCTTGAGGTAGATCTTGCTGCAGCGGCCTCTGAGAAGTTCGGAGTAGGCGAAGAGCTTAGGTCGGAAAGGGAGAAAGCAGGGGGTGACGAAGGCAGCGAAGGAGGCCTAGAATTTGAAGGGTCAAGAGTTATAAGGGAAAGATAAGATAAGGCATTAGGGAGAAAGAGGAGATGGAGGAGTCTATGGATAAGCAAGAGCGGATTACTTACCGGGTGCTTTACAAGATGTATATTGCACTTAAGCGCTAATTTTTCACCGATCGCTTGGGTGATACCTCTACGGAGGTCGATCATAGCTTCTTAAGGGACCCTGTTATGATTGAAGAAGCTCTTGCCTATTGCTGAGTCGAGTGGCCCAAGGAGATGGCCAAGGGCGACTCTTCCCCCTCTGCTTCTCAAGACACCTCATTGCAGCACGATAATGAAATGGCATTGGCAAAGGGGCTGAGGTGGCCACTACTTCCTAAATGTAATCACTTGATCTTTAGTAAATAATTTTTCTATTCCTTATGTTTTCAGAACCTATCGGTATGTAATGAAATAAATCTGTTTCCTAGTTTTGTTGCAACCAATTTTCTTTAATTATCCTACCGTCTTGTTACTACACCATAAATGACCATGCTACTTACAATTCTTTGTTCTTTATATTCTTCCAAGGAAGTAGTTTTTACTAAACTCGTGAAGGAGAGCATGGAATAAATTAAAATTCAAACCGTTGATCATCTCAGTCTTAGTACAGTAGCAATTTGCATGCGAGAAAAAGAGTTCGATGAGGTATTTGAGAAACTTAAAAAAGAAACTCAAGGGTTGTTTTCAAAATTGATCAAATAGTTAACGAATAGGAAGCACTTCGTGACTTCATACTACGTCGCTCATTGGATTTATACTCTAGTGAGCAGTTCTTTTCCCCCTAATAGTCCTCATTTAGAATGGTTTAGTATTAGGCTTAGGACTCTAAATAAGGAATGAGTGCCATGTGTTATTGTTACAATTTTTCATATGTAGATTTTTTGTACTTTTTATATAAAACTGGCCTTATGCAACCCTTTTAAACTTAGCTTTGGGCAATTTGATTTCTATTGGAATAAATTCTAGTTACTATCGATTAGGCTGATTCCCTTCTTCGTTATGGGTATCCTTCTTAGTTTATCAATGTCTTTGAATCTTATGCACCTTTGGTTCCCACTATCGATATCTAGACGACTTAAGCGTGCCTAAATTTGACTTTGCGGCTATGGCCTTAGAGGAAGTGAACTTCCAGCCGACACTTACTGATGCAAGGCTTGAAAGAGATTTGAAGAATGCTTTTTCGGACTTTAAAAATGCTAAGGATGCACACAAGCGCCAGCACTAATAATACCAAACTACACACTTAGCTTGAGGCTACAAATTCAAAGGTGGTCGAACTTCAGAAAATGTTGAAAGAGAGTGAAGCACTTTACGGGATTGTCTATAAAGAAGAGATTAAGAGATTAATAGAAACCATGGTTAGCTTGTCTCTTCAGAGGGGATTCCGAAGAAGGAGAGGGGGTCAAGGAGCTTAGCATGGATGTGGGTCGTGCTCCTCTACAGGCATGGACATCGTGTTAGCAGATGAGTGGAAGAGGAAGCTGGACCTACACTATCAAGGTAAACTTGAAAAATTGGATGCTCGTTATAAGTGGCAGTTAAAGAAACCGGAGCCAAAGGTGCCACCTTATACTCAGTGGAAGGGGTGGAAAGCAGATGCTCTCACATATTTTGGTGGTTTTTCTACAGACTCAAAAAGGATAAGGGCTCAGTTATTAAAGACTTTAGAACCGACGAGGAAGACCGCTATACTTAAGATTTATGAACTCGAAGATCAATTACAAGAAGCTCAAGCTATCTCCAATGTCACGATAGCATTAGTTAATGTAATAAGGCAGGGTCGGCTTGCTGATCTTAAAGAGAATCTTAGAAGGAAGAATATTAGATGTGAGATGGGGCAGATTTCTTTGCAAATAATTGTAGATGCTTTTAATTATTTTTACCCTACCCTTGAATTGAGTTTTCTATATAATAAATAAGGTTTTGTAATGACCGCGGAAGATCCGATGGACCCATGGACAGGCACCAACTACGACCCTAAGAAGACTTTCGTGTCAGAATGGATCATTCTTCGGCAATCATCCCTTAGACATGATGCTTTATAATTGTAGCAATATTTTGGGACTTATACTTTTATAGGAACAAATTGTAGAAAACATTTTATTTTTTGGTGTGCAAATAGCTATATGGATACTGGGCAAATTGAATTCTCTTATAAATGTGTATAAGTACCTTGTTAATTTTAGCTTGATTACACTTTCTTCTAATTTTGTTCATTTGGGTTTGCTTGGTTTGCAGCTCTGCCTTACCATGCAATGTTTGGAGGCAACTAATTTGGAAGAAAATCTCAGGTCTACCTTTATTCGAATTACTAAACTGGGGGAATTGTTGAAAGATGTTGAAGATGTTTATAGGTTTTATATGAAAATGAGATCAAGGTACTGAATGAAAAATTTGAAGAGTAATCTCTTCAAGTCGTAAAGCAAATTAATGTAGAAGATGATCCTATTGCGTCCTTGGCCCTTAGCATAGTATCAAGGCCTGGTGCTACTCCTACGCCTCCCCCGAGTTCAAATCTTGATGACATTGTCCAGTGGAAGGAGGATTCTTCGAACTATTATGAGGCCAAATTTCATGACTTGAAAATTTACTTTAGAAAGGAATCATGAACCTTTGGGATTAGTTATTTGCATGTTATGTCTACTACGTAGGAGCCCGACTCTTATTCTAGAGCGACTAAGTGGACCAAAGATCAGCCTTTGGATGAGATTAAATGGGTTAGAGAGATGGATATGGTGTATGTGGATGCTCTTGAAAAAATATCTACCTTAGAGTCTTAATCCACTTTGCAGGCTATTGGACGAGTTCCAACTACGACATCATCTAGGATTCCTACTGTTGCTTTAGAAAGTTTAGATAAGTTTTCCTTAGTGGAGCAACTTCATAAAGAGAGGGTTGAAAGTGTAATGGAAGATATTATTGTGAAGCAACCAATCGATATTTTTACTCACTTTCGGCCTAAACTCGACTTAGCCTTTTTATATAATCATGAGGATTTTGTTTCAGTCCGGAGGACGTTAGCAATGTTTGCGCATGTGTGAACTACGATCCCGGAGTCTCTTTTGGCGGTGTCGCCTTTGGTTGCTCATCGGCTATTATTACTAAACTAAACGACCCATCCTGGCTTCTCAGGTGGGGAAGTCCTACTCAACATCCTACATTGGGTAACCGCAGATCACATCGCTATGAAAGAATCATAATCAATGATCCTTTTAAGGGTGAGATGTAGTTCGTTTTAGTATAAACCGTAGTTTCGAGCTTAATTTTTAATGTATTTTTACGTAATGATCATTTTATTTTTTATTTCTGATGTATGTGGAAATGTGGGGAATATGAAAATATGATTAGATTTTAGAAAATATTAGTAGATTTCAATTTTTTATACTTGCTTGGCAGGCTTTATGTGGTTTTTGGAATTGTACTTGATTTGAGATTGTACTCCATTCCATGCAGTGTCTTTTCTTGCCACTTTTGATTGAATTCTCATGCAGTTCATTCTTCCTAAACTTGGTCTTTGGCATTCATGCCTTGTCATGAGCTAGGCATGGACTACCCTGCTATCTCGGGGTAGACTGTTTTCGACCGTGAAATCATATCGTGTATTTACAGCCTTTTTTAATTGTAATGATCCTGGATTTTTACTAAGTTTAGATTGATAAATTAATTTAACTTTTGAATAAAAATTGTGAAATTAATTGATAAATTGATTTGAGTTTCTCTAAATTAGAATAAAATATGTGCATTTATTTTATCAAAGTATAAGTAAGTTTTAAAAACGATTTCTTTAAAAGTTAAATATCTATATAATGAATAAATACAAGCCTATCATTGTAAAAGTAAATACGACTTTGGGCCAATTACCATATATATATATATATATATATATAATGTATGTATGTACGTATGTATTTTGGAAGGAAAACTATCTTATTCAATTTACTTAAAGGCTCTACATAATTAACATCTGATATAATATATATCTATGGATGTAATATAGATAATAATGTTTAAAATAATATTTATCCTATCAATATTAAATATAAGTATAAAACAATATGTAAGAAGAGATCAATATTCATTCTTTTTTAAATTTGAACTAAGTATAGTTAGTAAAAAAATAAAATATAAATACATGCTATAATAATTTTTATATTAAGTATAAAGGTAATTCTGGAATATTGTAATATACTATGGGAATTCATATGGGTAAGCAATGCAAGGAAAACAAAATGTCTACATAGACAAAATGAATGCAAGAAGATAAAAGCAAGGCTAAAGAAAACATTGACCAAAGTATTAAAAACAAAGATAATAAAACAAAATGTCTATGCACAAAAAAAAAGAAGCTTCAACCTGAAAACAACACAGCAACAAAACAAGTGAAGATAATAGCAATTAATGTTAGGATCTTTAGCCACCAAAGCAAGATTTTCAAGCCACCAAAGTTAAGAGAAATATCAGCTTAGTCAAACAAGCATATGCATTCAATACCATATCATCTCAGCCGAAATCTAGCTTAGTCAAAGCAAAGTAAGAAAATCTCTGCTTAGCCAAATGAAGAAAACTATCTCTGGTCTGGGATTGTACAAAACCATATTTTCTCACCCTGTTGTACAAACAAATAATAACGACCCTATAAACTTCTTTTATATATATATATATATATATATATATATATATATATATATATATATATATATCAAGCTTCCTCATTACAGTTTGTCCATCCAAAGCAGAAAATTCTAAAGTAAATATCATCTCAAAAACTAAAACAAAAATTCACTTAACAGCAATACAAATAAATGCAAACCAGAGATTAAAGAACAGGGCTTCAGCTTGCATTTTCACAACCTGTTTCAAATAAGAACTCTGTTCATTTTAAAATCAAGGTGAGTAACATCACTTTAAACCATTTTAAAATATAAATCTGTTGCAAGTTTATCTGTAAATAGGTATGTTTGTGTACATATATGAATTCTTTGAGTATTTAAAAGATGGGAACATTTTGTACAGGCTGTTGTTTATATATATATATATATATATATATATATATATATATATATATACACACACACACATATATACATATACATATATATCCTCTGTCTTAGATGCTAACCAAGATCTTTGATTCAAAAAAATCATTTCCTCTTGATCTACTTGCTCTTTGGGTTTAGTGTTAAAACAAAAATGGTTTGTTGTAGCAGATACTCAAGTTTAAAAATCTATTAAAGTTTAAACAACCTGTTAATGACCATGGAAACCAGGATCAAAACTCTAAAGTAGTTAAAATTTAAATTTCTTAATTTACAAATTCAGGTAGGCAATTTGAATTCGTATACTTAAACATGAATTTTAAAGCTAAAATCACAATTTTTAGAGCTAGGATTTAAGAGCAGTTTGGGCTAGTTCGAATTGTGCATTTTGAGTTGCTCTGGTGATCTTGATAGTCGGAGGAGTCGAGTTTCCTCCTGGAGGTGGAGGAGTGATCAGGGGTTGCAGGAAAAATAGTGAGAGGGTGCACTGATGGACGTGGTGGCGGCAGCGAGCATTTGTAATTTCTAAACCTAGTTTTGACGAGGGGTCGTATTTTGATTCGTTCGTCCTCTATGATCGATCGAGTGCGATGGACTTTTGGGTGATGGTAGCTGGGTCATAGACGAGGTCATGGCCGGAGTCGTATGAATTCTAGTGGTTGGGGTGTGGCGAACGACGTATTTCTAGGTGGAGAAGTTCCAGCCTCGTGTTTTTCCAGGTTTGGGCTTTAACTCGATTTCGAGGGGATGATGGAGTTTTTGATGGTCGAGGAGTGGAGCATGGAGGATCGTCGACTTGTTCGACGATGCAGCATCGACCGGAGAAGATCATCAGAGCTATGCAAGTGCATGGGGCAGCTGTTCTGGTGATCTGGAAATTGATATTTGGGTATATGCAGGCGGAACTTGAGTTTGTCTCGAGTTACTCGAGTATTTAACTCGAAGGATTTTCGTTTTGAATCAAAGTCTTTTTTTTTGCTTGGCTCGAGTAAATTGTTTTTCTACAAGTTTTTGTTTACAAACCTGTCAGTGTTTAAGTTCCTAAACTTAAACTAAATTTAAAAGTTTAAAAGCAAGTTTAAATCAAGGTTTTAAAAGCAAGTTTAAATCAAGATTTTAAATCAAAGTTTAAATCCAAATTTAAATCAAATGTTTAGATATGGATTCAAGTTTCTTAAATTCAAATCTGTGATTTAAATCAGTTTTTAAATCTGAATGTTTTAAACAAGTTTAAATCAAATAGTTTTTTTTAGAGTAATTTGTTTTTAAATAAATATTTGAATTGGATTTTGATAAAGTTCTTTTATAAAAGGATTTTGAATGAAAAGTTAAATAATTTGTTTTAACTTGAATTTGCAAGTTAAAATGTAATGTACTTTTAAAGCCTAAATTTTAAATAAAAATTTAAGTAATTTAGTTAGAACTTTTCTTGTATAGGTTTATAAGTTGATATTTAAATTTGGTTAATGTTTAAATATATAATCATTTTGAATCTTAAATTCAAAATGAAATTTGAATCTAAATTTAGAAGTGTAATGTTTTAAATACGCTTTAATATTAATGAAGTCATTAATAAAGAAATGGATTACCTTAGAGATAATTAAGGTATTAATGACTTATTTATCTAATTTATAAATTAATGATTTAGATTAATTTATAATTAGAAATTAATTAGCAAAGTAATTAAAGAATTGTTATTAGTTAATGAAGGTCATTGACTAAGATTATGTAAATAATTAATTAATGTGATTAATTTTAACAATTAATTAGATTAATTAATAAAAGATAATCATCTATGAAATTATGTAAGTGTAATTACTTTATGAAAGTAATTAAGAAATTAATTGCTCATTGTAATTAATTGAGTTTAGTTTGATTAATTTAAGTTGGTTGTCAAATATTGTGTACTGGACTGATATTTCTGTTGTGATTCTGATACTGTGTGATGTGAATTGCTTTGTACTAAACTATGATTTGTGATTTGTTTCTATGTGTATGTGAAAACTTTTTTGCCCGTAAAATGGTATTTAAATTTCGATGCGACAGGGAGTCGGATTCCAGTTGGTTATCCGAAACCCACATCGAATCGTAATGGTGAATCTTTGTGATTGATAAATTTACTTTATTTGTGAATCTGTGAATGATGATAAGCGTAATGGATTATACCACATATCAAGATTGATGTGATTGAATCTATAATGATTGGTGATGTTGCACTATTGTGTGAAACCCCTGAACCACACCATACACATACAAATATGGATTGCACGTGGAAATTGGTTAAGTCGTAGATTTTTGAAAATAGTTTTAAAACTGAATTTTAAATCTAAATGGGTTGGGGAATGGATTGGGATTAAAGTAAAAAGTTTTTGAAAAGGAGTTTCAAAGATAAAATTTATTTTTGAATAACTTGATAAAGTTTTGAAATTTAAATAATCTGATTTGAATTTGAATTAAAAATTTGAAATTGAGTTCTATGATTTGAAACTAGGGATTAAAGATGTTATAAAAGTTATATATGGGTTAAACCATTTTAAAGGTATTGATTGGGAATTTGAATTTAATTAAAAGGCTTTAATTCGTGCAAATATAATTGGATTTTTCCGAAATGAAAACTATTTGTTTTCAAATAATAAAAGCTTTCCCATAAGTAATGAACTCCATTTGTGTTAAAAGGATTTCTAGTTTGAAATGAAAATGATTTCCAAGTTATGTAAACGGTTTGAAAGCTATAAGTTAAATCTTTGATTTAAAGATTTAATGAGTTAATCCAATTAAAATGGGAATTGTTTTGAAACCCGTAAATGGATCTTTGTGAAACTTGATGAACTTTGTGAAACAGATCTTTTTGTTTAAAGATTTGAAATGGTAATTTATTTAAACCATAGAAAGGTTTTGGGTAATAAGTGGTGACTTAACTGAAATCCCATATCCATATGTTTTTTGAATATTGCGCTCATTATTAGGTTTAGCCGGGAGAGGACCTTGTGTCATATAACCCATTCCGAATAGTGATACGACGTTATGGATTGCATTTGAAGACCAGTGGTAAAGATCGGGTATTTGCGAGAACGATAGGATAACCTATTGATTGTCTCTGCACTGAGTTGCTCCGGCATAGAGATTCCCTAAGTGATGGGAAGTCCGATCGGGATTGTGAATACCCAGATTGCAAGGGCTTCTTCCTTTATTGGACGAAGTGCCTTCAGTTCTGTTCGAACCTGGAACAGACTTGTATGGTTGTATGTCTGACACTATACTTTGAAATATAAAGAAGATTTCTTTCAAATACATATCTGTTAGTGGCAGAGAATTTATTCTCTTAGCTTAACACCCTTCTCTGAGATGTACGAGCTCAGAGGTTCTGTAGTTGAAGGTTATCAGTGATATACTCCTAATTTGATAGTGTGACATGCTGAACTGAACACGGTAGCTATAGTAGGCATACAATAATGGTTGTATGCTGGCTAAGATTAATATTATATCTTCGAAATGTTTTTTATGCACTATGCACTAATAATAATATTGAAAAGAATTTGCGTATCAAGCATGTTTGACTATCATAAGGAGAAATCTCCTCCAATTCTGCGTTTGCATTGTGTGTGTGGCGGGAGGCCTTATGGTAGTTTCATTTTCGTAAAAGCATTGCAGATTTATTTTAAATTCTTTTGTTGTTTGTTTTTAAAGATAGACTGTTTTTGTTACTCATACCAGTCCCATGACTGACCTGGAGTTTATTGTTCTTTTCCTAAACTCTAGGTGCCCACAACTTTCCACACGGGCAGTCTAGAGTTGGATTTTTCAAATAGTCAGGTTTAGTAAATTAACTGGAGGTAGTTCAGTCTTTGGATCAGGACTGCACTTGCTTATTTTAGTGCATCGTTACTGAGAGTTCAAGCTATTTGTGGATTGGTGCCTTGGAGATGGAGATCGCCGATAATAGAGTCCTCTTTTGAAGACTACTTTCCATATTGGAGATTTTGTTCCGCTGCTGATGTTATCTATTTTCTTTCCGCTGCTATCTCTTGTATCTCTGATGTATATAGATATTCACTGTATCATTCAGTTGTATCAGACATTGTATCAGATGTTGAATATCAAATGTATTATTCATTTCTTCCATTGTGTTGTACTTGATGTGTTATAAGCTCCAGCGAACCAGATTCGACGTTTAGATCTGCGGCATTTGAATATGAGTGTCGTATTCGGTGCCGATTTTCGAAGGTCGAGTCATGGCCGCTACATTAATTCTCCTATATGGTTTTTTGTACTGTTTCAAGCCGTCTAATATTCTTACGTTTAGTGCAATTATTTGGCTGAAAAGCCGAGTTATGTATGTTACAACTTAATGTTGTTAGCTATGTTAGTAAGATTAGCATAGGAAGAATTTTATACTTGTTCAGGCCGTTTAATATACCTTGGTCAAGTTCATTATATTACTATTTTAATAATAATTACAATGTTTGTTATATAAATAACAATGCTTATACAAAATAAGGCCTGAGATGCTCGAAATTCCATATCCCCGGAACTAGATTTCCCTCATGTCTTGATAGTCGATAAGCCCAATTAGCTAAGGCTTCTGCCACAACCAGAGTACCTTCCCAAATTATACCCAGAGCTCCATCCAGTGGGTCCTTGATGTTAGCCACTACTTTCCACGGTACTAAGTCTCCCTTTTAGAAGCTTCTCTCAATGAGCCTGGCATTGTAATTCTTTATCTTCCTTTGTCGGTATGTGATGGATCGGACTGGGACCTAAATCGAGTGCAGCTTCTTTTACCTCCTTGTTTTGTTTTTCCACATATTATATTCTTCTGTGTGTCATGACCATTGGTTAACAAGAATGGTGTGTGGTCAGTTGGAGATCTAGATGAGGTTCTATAAGCCTATAGCACTAAATATAAATCCTCTTCTCATTTTCCTTTAGCCTTCTATAGCCTTTTCTTGAGCAGTTTTTTGATGGTTTTATTTATTGCTTCAGGCTGTCCATTTACCGGTGGATGTGTGATAGAGGAGAAACCTTTTATTATTCCATTTATTTCTCGAAGTTACATAAACTCTTTAATTTAATACTGATTTCCATTATCTGAAATTATTTTATGAAGGATACTATACCTGGCAATTATTTTCCTCTTTACAAAAGTGACTATCTTCTTTGCGGTGATTGTAGCTAAGGGTTCGGCTTCTACCAACTTAATGAAGTAATCTATTGCCATCATGGCATACTTTGCTCCTCCTTTTGACATGGGGAGTGATCCTATCAAATCCATGCCCAATATGTTGAATGGTCATGGGCTAGCTAATGAGATGAGCTCATGGGAATGTTGTCTTGGGATACTAGAAAACCTTTGACATCTATCACATTTTCTCACATATTCCTATGCATCTTGAAGTGCGGTGGGGTAGTAGTGATCGTATCTTAGCACCTTCTTTGCTAATTTGGCTCCTTTAGAGTGATCTACACATTGCCCATCATGTACTTTGTTCAAGACTTGTATTTCATCATCTTTGGAAATGCATCTAAGATAAGGGGTCGAGTACCCTTTCTTATATAATATGTCATCAAAGAAGGAAAAATACGTAACCTGATATCTTGTTTTACGGGATTTACTATTGTTTGTAAATAGAACTCCGCTTATCAAGAATTGTTTGATAGGGGTCATCCACAAGTCTTCCTCTATCGTTTGAGGGATAGGCATAATTAGAGATTGCTCTTGATTTTCAACAGTTTTTTGATTTTGAGCTTCTCCAACCATAGCTTGCTATGCCTTGGTCAGGACCAGTGTTTGGTTGGCCTCAGTGATGTTTGGTTCAACTTGATACTCTATTAGTATAGTTTCCATTTCCTATGCTACTTTGGTACTAACAAGTTTAGTCAACGAGTCCATAGAAAAATGTTCTCACGTGGGGTTCGCACCATATCAAATTGATCAAAGTACTTTAGCAACTTTTTGGCCAGTACTACGTATTTGGCTAAGATTTGCTATTTTATTTGGTAATTCCCCTACACTTGATTTACAACAAATTGGGAACCGTTATGAACTTTAATATGAGTTACTTCCATTACCTGGGTCATTCTTAAACTCGCTATGAGCGCCTCATATTCTATCACATTGTCGGTAGCTTTGAATCCAAGCTTCACTATCCCTTATAATTTTCTACTCATATGGAGCAATCAATACATATTTGATTCTTGCCTCTTGTTCATTCGATGCTCCGTCCACAGATAATTGATAGAACTATGGAGCAAGTGTTTCTTCCTTGGGCTATGGCTCAATACGTAGCATGCATTCCACGATGAAATATGCTAGTGCTTGCCCTTGGATTGCTTTTCTTGGATAGTAGGAGATATCATACCGACTGACCTCCATCGCCCATTTTAGCGCTCGAATCAATGTCACTGGCTTCTACAGTATTTACGTTAGTGGTTTGTTTATGAGAACTTTGATGGGATTTTCTTGAAAGTAGGGCCGCAGTTCAATTACTATAAGAAGTAGGTTGTAGGTTATCTTTTCAATGAATGAGTAATTGAGCTCTGCCCTTGATAGGCATTTGATCATGAAGTAGATAGGCTTTTGGGTCCTTTCATATTCTTGAACCACTATAAGATCACATATATTATATATCTTATCAAGATTACAGGTATATACTACAAGAGATCATCATGCTCAAAGACATCAAGACTTTTATATAAACAGAGATTTGTGGGCCATACTATGATTAGTAAGGTTATACTAGTGTATTAAGAATCTTAGATAAATATTGTAAGGTCTCCTTGCGTATATATGCACACATGAATTCATATACACAAAATTGGCACTGAAAAACATTTAAAATCTGGAAATGCCAGCCACAAACGTTTGTGGAAAATCCATAGACGTCTATGAGAAGGCTCAGGAATTTTAGTCTTGAAGCCACAAAATTCTATGGTTTTTCCACATATGTTTTCCTACCGGCAGCTACTATGTTTCCAATGGTTGCCTCTTTTCAGAATGAATAATCTCATCTCTTTTTCAAAGACTGCGACCATTGAATCGAATAGACTTTATCTAATAGTACCAACTCCTTATCTACATCTCTTTAACCCTATAAATACTTCAAAGATTGAGATTTACAAACTAACTATTCTCTTTATTTTTTATTGCTCTCTATTGACATATTTGTGCATTTCTTTCTTACATATTCTCAATCTATCATAACCAAAATATTATTTTTGTTAAACTACTTTCTAGAACCCAAAGTACTTGCATTCACATACTCAAAGGAGATCATAGGAAGAGTTGAACTATTAGTCAAAATCCTTGTTATTTGGAACAAAAGATTTTCAAAAACATACTTTTGTATTAGCCTATTCCTCCGGACAAAGTGAAGGTTATTTGGTTAAAAGAAATACCGAAGGGGAGCTTCGAGACTGGACGTAGGAGGGTGGTCCAAACTAGTATAAAATATCTGGTGTGCTCACTTTTATAATTTATTATCTCTATATTCAATTATTATTCTTTTTTTAGTGTAATTAGCAATATACACTCTCACGCTTATATAAGTTGCATTATATAAAGATCCTATAGACTTTCATTTGGTATCAGATCCTGGTGTTCAACCATTCGTAACTACATCCAAGAACAATAGCCAAAACAAGATCTAGTCGAGACACTGTCATCAAGAAAAAGAGCAGTTTTATTGCTGAAGTAACTACAAACAATAATAAGTCGAGATACTATCAGCAAGAAAAAGAGCAATTCTATTGCCGAAGTAACTGCAAACTACAATAAGGTACTTTATGATTCATATGATCAATTATCTAGTAATTACGATAATAATATGATAATTTTGACAAAGTATCAAAATTTAATATTATCATGTTAGAAAAAATGAAAGCTTATGAAATTAAGATTTCAAAAGTAGAAAATTAAAAATAGATTTTAGAAAATGAAAATTCTAAATTGAAAAATAATGTTTGATACTCAATGGTTTTTCAAACGAAAAGGATTTAGAAGTTGCTAACTTAAGGAATCAAAATGGTATATTGCAAATTTCTTTAGACGATTTAGTTTCTCAAATTTCATCTCTTGTAAAAGAGAAATGCGCTTTAAAAGATGATATTTTTGAATTGGTTAAACAAATTGATGCTTTAAAGAATATCAGTGAGTCTTTTAAAAAAGAAAAGTGTGACTATAAAATCAAACTGGTGCGAAACCATGTTACGCACATGAAATTATAAAAATAATATTAATTAGAAAAATTAATTAATGTGATATTGTTCGGACGACGGAAATTCTATCGTTTTAGAAAACCGTCGAATGAATTTAAATTTAAAAATAACCGCAAGCGCACGGTGTACGAATGTAGCACGCGGTGAATACGGGTCGATCCGCAGGGAATTAATGATTTTAAAATTCTATTCAATCAAGTTATACCGAAGTTAAAAGTGTGAATAGCTAGAAATGTAAGAAACTAACAAAAACTAGCAAAAAGAAAAGAAATGCAAATATGAGAGTTAAATGACAATTTAAAGAATAAATCCACTCTCTAGACCATGAAGTTTAACACATGAAATCATGATCTCTCTTTTATGGTCATTAGTGTTTTAATTTATGTGTTTATCATAAGTATGACATATTTGAGCTATTAATTAGCCAACATAAGTCATCAAACTATAACACACCCCTTAAAACACTTACTAACTTTCATGAAACTTGACAAAGAAAATGAAAATGAAATCTATTTTAAGTATGGCCTATTAACTATTGATTAGAAACATAGACCATCAAATTTTAATTTCAAATCACTTTCTTATGCCATAATCATATACTGATGAAGAGGCATTTGTGTTAGTGATTGTTTAAGCATAGCCTATTTGGTGTCAACAATATAGACCATCAAATTCAAGGCAAAAACAACAAATAAAACCACGTCTATCATCATCATTAAGCACAAAAAGAGAGCATGAATTAACAAAATGTTGAAGCTACATTATTTAGAGAGCTTCATTACCCCTAAATTGAAGGGGTTTAGCTTCTCATATTTGTCATTTTATTAACAAATGTAGCTAACAACATGAAATAAAAAGAAGAGGAAAAGGAGAGCAAAATGAAAGGAAAAATTATTCTACTTGCATAAAAGAGAAGAGATCTACACTACAACATGAAAGTAAATGAACATGAAAAGGAAAGAGCATGTATTAAATTGCATATAAAAAAAAGGTTACATAAAATAAAAAATGGCTAAATAGCCATGGAAAGAAAGAGAGCTTTGATTTATTTTCTAAACTAAAACTAAAGAGAAGGAGGCCTAAGAGAAGAGATATATACATGAAACATAAGGGGTATTTATACAAGTTAGAAACCCTAATGCATATTTTTGGGGAGTACCCAAAATGCCCTTGGAGGAAGTGTGGTGGCCAAGTTATCATTAGCTTTAATAATACCTCACTTAAATGTACATGAAGCTATTAAGTCCAAAAGCATGTGCATTAGCCTTTAATTTGTACATTAAGGTAAGTGGGTAGGTGGGGTCCTCCGTGTTCTTCACTTGAATTATTTCTATCTTCATTCCTTTGTATTAATTTTGTGCATGCATATCTTCATGAAACCACTTCTATTTGAGATCAAATTCCTACAAAAATATATATAAATTTTCAATTAATTTTTCTCAAAGAAATATATGCACACAAATGACCGTTTTGCCCATATATGAAGATGAATATGTGACAATTTGGAATAATTTGAATTTTTGGTTTAAACAAGCTAAAATGCCCGATATGATCATTTATTTAATTCAAATAGAATAAATATGGTGGTAAAAATATGCATATTTACGTGCACATCAAATACCCCCACACTTATCTTTTTATTCGTCCTCGAATAAAGGAAAAACCAAGATAAATCCGTTTTCGTAGGGAGCACGATTGCATTGAGCATATGCAACAAGCCGTTAAACCTCTGGGTGTCCCAAGTAGGACGAGTGTTGTCTCGTGAGGATTTTTAGCGGATACTACCCACAAAATCCAAATGCAGGATGAAAATATTTACAAATGCAAGATTTATTTACAAAGAGATAAATGCAAGTTTTTGAAATATTTACAAAATTAAGGATTTATTTTTAAATCGACACAGATAAGTTAAATATTGGTTTTGGTCATTATCTTGAAAATTTAAGTCATTTACTTGTCAAATTTCCAACAAAAATCAAGCTATCATAACAAATAGACAATAGTTTAACTTGTTGTTTCGGTTGATAACAAAGTGTAATTATAAAATGGATCCTTAGTTGATTATCAAAGTTTATCAAAGTGGTATTTTCATTTCTTTTCAATAACAAATCAAATCAAATAAGTAAAAATAGTGCTAGGATTTCAATTGCTTGCTCTCTCATTATTTGCAAGAAAAATTACACACCTAGCTCAGGTAAACTGAGGCCAGATATACCACTCATGCGCTGCCTTTCAGGCTTATGTGAGGGGAGTACAGAGCATGGCGAGTGCACACACTTTCATGCATACACCTATCGACCGTAGGTGGTTTTTATTAAGTCTATTTTTTTACATGTGCTCCATACATGCATAACCGTGAGGACTTTTAAATGAGTATGAAAGCACATAATCAAAGATTCCAAGTAATTCACCCATGCATAACCGTGAGGACTTTTAAATGAGAGTGACTACTTTGGATGTTATTATTATTATTATTATTTTATTTTTTTAAGAGAGAGAGTGTTTTGCAAAATCATCTTGGCACCATTTAACTTAGAAGACAAAAAAAATGTTATATCCTTTACTTTAAATCAACCACTTTTTAAAACAAAGATTTTCAATTAGGATGTACTTCATAATTAACACATAAGAATCTTCCTATATACTAGTTAAACCATTATTATTTGTAATCAAACTTCATTTTTATTTTTGTTAAGACCAATAAATTTTCAAAAATATCAATTTAATAAACCAAAACCATATATTTATCCTATAGTGTTTCTTTAAAAATAAATCTAAAACACTAAAAAAATTCTTCTTTTGTTATAGAATTTATTTTTCTTCAGTTTTTGAAATAAAAATTAATCCTGAAAAATCAAAAGAAGAAGACGAGTCTCCCCCCACACTTGATTTTGACTGTGTCCCCACAGTCAACCCAAGTGAATGGAACCTTTATTATTATTTACATGAAAATGAAATGTATTTGCACGACATCAGAAAGTATATTGCCAAAAAGTAAATGAAACGGTCTTCTAAAGACCGATTCATTTGTCTCGTCAAGTATACGAGACACAGCTTAAGCACGAAAAACCAAATCATAAAAGATTTTGAAGTTGATTGTCGATTTGGAAAAACGAATTTTGTTTTATAAAAAAATTGAACGAGTTGATTTGTTTTCAATGATTTTTGGGGTTGATAAAATAATTGATTGAAATTCACATTTATTTTCACCAAATTGAAATTCAAGTTTGTCACCGAAAACTTCTTCCAAATTATCGATTTCAAAGTCAAAATGGTGATCGAAATCTTCCCCTTCAGAATTCAACAACTCGTTTTCAAAAATTCCATAAAACTCATGTTCGTTAAATTCGACTTCCTTTGTTGGATTATCAACAACTTCATCGTGTAAATCGAGTTTAAAATTCAAAGTTATCATATTTAAATTTCAGAAAAAGGAAGATCAAAGATTAAATCGAATTTTGCACCCTCAAAAGAATTGAAATCCAACTCAATTACCGTGTTTTCAACAACTTCACTAGTTGTTGTTTGAAAATCATCGATTGTGGTAAAAGATGGATTATCGTTTGACTCGTCACACGTTGGAATTTGATTTTGCTTTTCATGTTGTTTCATATATGTTTCAAACAACGAATTCGTGTGATCATCGTAAATTTCATTCATTTGCTCAACAAAATCCAATTTGTAATTATTAACTAGATAGTTTTTGATTTGGACTCGTTGAGAACAAGAATTGTCAATTTCGATAAACGATAGATTATTATTTGATTCTTCGCAAGTTGAGATTTGATTTCGATTTTCATGAAAAGTTTTGTATTTTTCAAGTAATGAATCCCCGTTATCTTCTTCCATTTGGTCAAAAAATTCAAATTTATGATTATTAATTTGAAAACTTTCATTTTGAATTTGTTGATAACCAAGGTTTTCAATCGTATCATTATTGAAACCATTCCCATTGCCAAAATTATTTGAAAATTGGATCACATTTTCGTTTTGATTTTGAAATTCATTTTGGAGTTCAAAATTGAATTGGCATGGGTTATACTCGAAATCGTCTGAATTTTGAAGTGAATCCAAATTTTGATTATTTTGAAAACTTTTGTTCGAGTTATCGCACAAATATGAATTACACAACTCGTTTATCATTTGATTTTGTTGTGTAGAGATTTCAAGTAAAGACAAAATGCTATTTTCGAGATTCGAGGGTCGGTCATCGTTCTGAAAATTTTGTTGTTCGAAATCCGAGTCGTTTGAACGATAGTTATTGATAAAATATCCATACAAATTTGGAGTAAAATTATATAGATTATATTGATTTTCACAACTATATTCAAGTGAGTAAGGAAAAGGAAACACGGACATTTTCAAGAAATTTTTTTGTTTTTTTTTACAAAGGATAAATATTTACAAATAAAATTTATTTTTCAAAAGAGAA
Organism: Allium cepa; assembly: GCA_030765085.1. NCBI lineage: Eukaryota > Viridiplantae > Streptophyta > Magnoliopsida > Asparagales > Amaryllidaceae > Allium > Allium cepa. The sequence goes on from CM060943.1 coordinate 725,743,753, forward strand.
ATTGATTATTGTTTTGCTTTTTTTTTATTTTTCAAATCTTTTCTTTTTTTTGAATTTTTTTTTTGGATTTTTGGAATTTTGATTTGAAAATTTTCAAAGGAAAAGGAGAAAAAAACTAAGTTAAGAAATATTTACAATTTTTTTAGTTTTGAATTTTGAAATTTTTTTTGTTTTTTGTTTTTAAATATGCACGAACTATGAAACTAATTAAATGCAAGGGTCTAATTACAATTTATTTATCCTAAGTTAACCCAAAATTGTATAATCACAAACTTTCTTAGATGAGCAAGATAGTTCTCAGCCAGGTAACGGGCAGGGGTTATCGGTGCACCACGAATCACCGTAGCAATGCAGCCGAAGGTTTAAGTACCTTCAGAGGAACAACCACTATAATATTTACGAATCACCGTAATATTTATAAATGGTTATTACTCTACCGTAGCCTAGACACCAAGAAATTAGATTGTTCAAGGAAGACAAATCGTCAATATACAATTAAAAGTTATCGTCGTCTAACCATTATTAGTAAACAAAATTCTAGAATGAAATGCAAGGCAGAAATTAAACGTGTATTAACAATGCAACTACGAATGGATTTTTTTTTTTTTTTGAATTTTTGTTTTTAAAAAAAAATGAAAATGCAAACAACCAACAACGCAAGACAAAAAACAATAGATATTATATAATGCAAGACAAATAAAATGAAATTATAAATAAGCAAGCAGTTATTATTTTTTTTGGCATGCTCAGCTAAGCGAGCAATTATTTTTGGCAGCAATTCCTTTCCTTCTGAAATTCTGCTTTGGCAACCTGAAAATAAAAATAAGGTATATATATATAGATAAATTTTTATTGAAGGAAAACCAAACAAAACAAATGAAAATAAAACAAAATGAAAATTGTTTTTTTAAATCAAAAGAAGAAAATCAAGGCAAATGAAAAGTAAAGCTTTTTTTTTGAATTTAAACTAAAAGAAAAGTTGAAAACAATTCAACTTGACCCTAATCACAACATTTTTTTTAATATAAACAAAAACAGAAGAAAATTTACGAAAGAACTAATGAATGCGATCAACCCAAACAATTGCAGCCTTTTTTTTATTTTAATCGGCCTGGCCCAGGTAAAAGATGTATACTTTAATACAGAAAAGTTATTTTTCTTCACCGAATGAAGCAAATTTCAAAAGTCACACGCAAAATTCCAAAGTAAGAAAACCGAATCAAATTCACACGCGAAATTCCCAATTCACACTTTACAATTCGAAAGAAAACCAAATGAAATTCCCACGCGAAGGATTGATGACGCTGTCAGTTATTTATTGAAGTTGCGTTCGATTTGGTGTTTGATGAAGATTTCGGGTTAAGGTGGTGAAACCGTGAATTTGGGTAGTAGTTGATTGGGTTGCGATGGAAGCTATTGCAGTGAAGAACGAGGCAGCTGCAGTAACTTTTGAGGTGGCGTCGTAGTCGAGGTTGGTGGGTTTCGAAGTGGGGTTTGGGTTGTTGCGATTGATTTCTGGTTTAATGTCTAGAGGAGGGGAGGGCGAAGTCGAGTTTGAGATTGCTGTTGCTTGGTGAGGCAAGCAAGGTAGGGGAGATTATGTCGAGTTGAACTGGCGATGTTTGGGGTGGTGATGGTTTCTGGTGGAGGAAGTTGCAGTTTATTGAATGGAGTTCTACAGTGTGGACGATGAAATTTAGTGGTAATGATGGTGAATGAATGGTTGTCTTCTTTGACAGTATGATGACTTGGCAGAGGGGGGTTGTAGTTTGGGTGTTTGCTGTCAGTCAGGGTTTTCATGGTTGTTGTAGTTTTGTTGGTGATTAGGTGCGGTGAAGTTTAAGGCTGTGAATGGTGAATGGTGTAGCTTTTATTGAAAGGAGATGGTGATGGCAAGGGGTGTGCTGTTGATATGATGGCAGGGTTGTCGAAGTTGATGGAAGGCAGCAGTGTTTGTGAGTTTGTAGGGGATGCTGTTGATGGTCTAAGGCGGGGTTGCTTCTGTTGAATGTTTGTAGTTGAGTGATGGGGGTTGGTAAGGATGACAATATGGTCAGTGGTAAAGGAATGTGAAGTGGTGATAGAAGTTCCAGGCAGAAGCAATGCAGGTGGTGATAGATGATCAGAGATAGGGCAGAGGCAAGCAGTTGAAGTGGTGGGCTGTTTTGCTGCCTTGATGAAGTGGAGTGTAGATATTTTGAAGCAAGGTAGTAGAAGTTTGAAAGAGGAGACAGGGGTGAAGAAAGTGTAGTTTATGGTTGTGTGTGACAGTGGAGCAGCTTTGGTTAATAGTGGTGATAGGGGGACAGTATGGTGGTATTGCAAGTGGGTAGTGTGATGGTCTGGTTGCTGGGAGGAAGTGTTGTCTATGGCGATGGTGAAGTGTTTTGATATGAAGTTGATTTTGTTGCAGACTTGTGGGAAGTAGGAGATGGTGACTGAAATATAGTTTCGATGATGAAGTGGTGTGGGAGCAGAATTGAAGGTGGTTTGACTGTTGTGGTGGCTTTGTGATGAAGTAACGTGGACAGTTGGTGAGTGGAATGGTTATGGTGAAGGGGAAGTTGAAGGCCAGTGAGTTGAAGGTGAACAGAGGTGGTTGAATGGTGGAGTAAGAACAAGGTGTGGAGCTATAACAGGGAAAGGCAGTGAAATGGTGTGATGGATGTGATTGAGGCGATAATGAAGAGGTGATGCGGGCAGAGGGAAGTTTGCTGTAGTTGTGCAGTTGTGACAGAGGAGTGTTTGCGTGCGGTAAGGTTATGGGTGATAGTGTATGCACTATTTGGATGGTCAGGAGTAGAAATGAGCAGTTGACAGTTTATGGCAATGCACTGATTGGACAGAGGAGGGATGGTTCGGGGCAATGGGTTGTGATTGGTTGAAAGCAGTTTTTTGTTTGGCTTGACGGTACTGTGAAGTCAGCGTTGTGATGTGGGCAAAATGGCAGAGAGGATGAGTGTGAATTGAAGTGGAGGATGGTAGAGGCTACTGAGAAGAATGTGATGAGCTGTGGTGAATTGATGAAGTGAATATGGATGGAAGAAAAAAAATTGTAGGTAGGAGAATATATGCACAGTGCACAGGGATGATATGCTCAATGCAACAGAAAGAGTAACAGAGAGATGGTGAGAAGCAGTTAAATGCAAACAGAAAACAGAGAGGGGAATTCAACAATGCAATGTAATAGTTTTTTCTTTTTAAACTGTCAATTATGATTGCAATGTAAATTGTAAAATGAATGAAACGGAAACAAAATATTTTTTTTTGTTTTGAAATCTTGTATTTTTTTTTTGGGAATAGCAATGCAAATGAACAATCAACTAAAAAAAACAATAACAACACACAAACAAAAATCAAACAACACAACAATTTTTTTTAATTGCAAACACACACAAAATAAAACACACGAAAATGAAAACAAAAATAATTCGAAGAATAGAAAAATGAAATCAAACAAATCCCCGGCAACGGTGCCAAAAACTTGTTCGGACGACGGAAATTCTATCGGTTTAGAAAACCGTCGAACGAATTTAAATTTAAAAATAACCGCAAGCGCACGTTGTACGAATGTAGCACGCGGTGAATACGGGTCGATCCGCAGGGAATTGATGATTTTAAAATTCTATTCAATCAAATTATACCGAAGTTGAAAGTGTGAATAGCTAGAAATGTAAGAAACTAACAAAAACTAGCAAAAAGAAAAGAAATGCAAATATGAGAGTTAAATGACAATTTAGAGAATAAATCCACTCTCTAGACCATGTAGTTCAACACATGAAATCATGATCTCTCTTTTATGGTCATTAGTGTTTTAATTTATGTGTTTATCATAAGTATGACATATTTGAGCTATTAATTAGCCAACATAAGTCATCAAACTATAACACACCCCTTAAAACACTTATTAACTTTCATGAAGCTTGACAAAGAAAATGAAAATGAAATCTATTTTAAGTATGGCCTATTAACTATTGATTAGAAACATAGACCATCAAATTTTAATTTCAAATCACTTTCTTATGCCATAATCATATAGTGATGAAGAGACATTTGTGTTAGTGATTGTTAAGCACAGCCTATTTGGTTTTAACAATATAGACTATCAAATTCAAGGCAAAAACAACAAATAAAACCACTTCTATCATCATCACTAAGCACAAAAAGAGAGCATTAATTAACAAAATGTTGAAGCTACATTATTTAGAGAGCTTCATTACCCCTAAATTGAAGGGGTTTAGCTTATCATATTTGTCATTTTATTAACAAATGTAGCTAACAACATGAAATAAAAAGAAGAGGAAAAAGAGAGCAAAATGAAAGGAAAAATTATTCTACTTGCATAAAAGAGAAGAGATCTACACTACAACATGAAAGTAAATGAACATGAAAAGGAAAGAGCATGTATTAAATTGCATATAAAAAAAAGGTTACATAAAATAAAAAATGGCTAAATAGCCATGGAAAGAAAGAGAGCTTTGATTTATTTTCTAAACTAAAACTAAAGAGAAGGAGGCCTAAGAGAGACTAAGAGAAGAGATATATACATGAAACGCAAGGGGTATTTATACAAGTTAGAAACCCTAATGCATATTTTTGGGGAGTACCCAAAATGCCCTTTGAGGAAGTGTGGTGGCCAAGTTATCATTAGCTTTAATATCCCTCACTTAAATGTACATGAAGCTATTAAGTCCAAAAGCATGTGCATTAGCCTTTAATTTGTACATTAAGGTAGGTGGGTAGGTGGGGTCCTCCATGTTCTTCACTTGAATTATTTCCATCTTCATTCCTTTGTATTAATTTTGTGCATGCATATCTTCATGAAACCACTTCTATTTGAGATCAAATTCCTACAAAAATATATACAAATTTTCAATTAATTTTTCTCAAAGAAATATATGCACACAAATGACCGTTTTGCCCATATATGAAGATGAATATGTGACAATTTGGAATAATTTGAATTTTTGGTTTAAACAAGCTAAAATACCCGATATGATCATTTATTTAATTCAAATAGAATAAATATGGTGGTAAAAATATGCATATTTACGTGCACATCGGATATTTTGCATTATTGAATCCAAATAATTTTAAAAAAAGGTCAAATAATAACATATATTGGGTTTCTGACAAGCACCATTGTCCCAGTGGTTAAGTGATTCAGCTTTGGTGCGAGAGGTCACAAGTTCGAAACTTGCGTAGTGTGATTCGAACATTTATTGACATGTGATATGTTGTCCCAGTAACACTTTGTACATAAAGTACCATTTCAAAAAAAACATAGATTAGGTTTCACATTGAAAATATAACATTAAATGAAATTTGAATATTAATAGGTTAAGATGCAACCAAATAGAGAGAAGGGGCTATTAGTTAAAAATGTTAAGGGAAAATCAAATTTTCGGTGGTAATTATGATAAAAGAAGGACCACGGTTTCTTATTGCGAGAGTGACGATAGATCGATATTTATTCTATAGCAAAGATTAAAGCATTGAAATTTGCTTAGGATATATATATTCATTTATCATTCATTTAAAAAGTAGGGATGCAATAAATTGTGAAATTGGAAGAATGGAGATAAAATGAGTCGAGTGGAAATAAAAAGGAAATACCAAAAATAAATTTGTCTATCAGGAGACAAATGAATTCATAAATTTTGAGTTATCTTCATGTTAACCTTTTTAAAAAAATGAAAAGCCTATATTTTTCATAAAACATCGACAAGATTGGATTTCAAAGGAATTTTATTTTAGATAGGAAAAAGGAATATTTTTCCTCAGGGATTGAACTACATAAATATGCATAATAGAATGGGATAGAAAGAATGTAAAATATGCAAAACTAATTAAAGGGTGAAGACAAAGAAACAACTATTTAGTTGGGTTTATTAAAATTAAATAAATGAGAAATTTTCGATTTGAAAATTTCTAAATGGTCAAAATTTCAAATTGGTTTCATTTGACTTCTTTCAAACGAACAAAACTTTTAAATCATCCTTCGTTTTGCAAGAGGTTCGATATAAAAAGTTTAATTTTTAGCCTCAATATTTTATTTACTTTCATCACCAATTACAAATAGTTAGATTATGCGTATTTAGAGAATATAATATCCAAAATTAAACATGTAAATTACAAAAAAAATTGGTTTAGTAGAGTTCAGATTGGTTTTAGTTGCACATCTAAAACCATTATCAGGATTAATTTATACAAAAAATAGATAAAAATGTGTTGTACATATTCTGACTTATTTACGATGAAAGGAAGAAGAATATAAACTCTAACTATGGCGTACCTTACAATTTTAAAATATTGTATAGAATCATCTTCCAAGATAATAAAGTAATGACAACGGAAAATGAAGACCTACGATGATTCAAAGTAAATTATTTATGGGAATGAGTTATACATAGAGTAATAAAAAATCATAGTGAATAGGGTGAGAAAGTGAGTTGAATATTATCCAAGATTAAACCTTACTATTACATTCTACGACCCTTTCTAATGATTGAATTGTGTAATTAATATTGCTTATATGACTTTGACTCATTATGGAGTAAGATATTAATCAATAACTAAAATGAAAGATGGTAAAGAGAATACATATTTTAATTCTGATGAGAAAAAAATTACTTCTTAGGGTTTGAAAAAATTAGTAAAATTAATAAAATGAGAAGTTAGAGGGACATGACGCTATACATGAATATATTAAAGCTCGTTAACTGAGAAATTATAGAGGATGAATATGAAAATATACACAATGGAGAAATAATTTTAATTACAAAATTATGAGCAAAGAGCAAAAGAATTAGAAGATATCCACTTTAATCTATATAGTATTTTGAGTTCTTAGGAGTTCGAGATAAAGAGAAAATAAACTGAAAGTAAGAATACATAAATTAGAATTATGATAGATATCCAACTTTAATATATACAACATAAATTATGACATCGCTTTAATGTCAGGCAAACCACGATATTAAAGCAAAAAATTAAATAAAAGTAGGAAGAAAGTGATTAGAGATTTTATTTAAGAGGATACAAATATATATATATATATATATATATATATATATATATTTAGGGACTGAACTACATAGATATGTATAATATAATAGAAAGAGTATAAAATGTGCAATCTAATTAGGGGAGGACAAACAGGCAAATGTTACACTTGTATCTATTACAATTAATTAAATGAGAAATTTAAAAGTCGAAAATTAATAAACTATAAAAATTTCAAGTTTAAACCTTGATTATCATCGTATTGTGTGACCTTTTGATGATTGAATTGTGTAAATGAAATTGCAATTTGGTTTTGAGCTCCTATAGACCCGAGATTAAAGAGAAATTAAAATGAAAGACGGGAAATAATAAGAATAAAAATTTTATTTTTTATTACAAAATTTCTAATTAGGGTTTGAATTTTATAGCAAAGTAGAATTCAACATAATGAGTAAAAAGAATAAAAGGAGAAGTTATGGAGACTTGGGGTTACACCTATTTTAAAGTTTGTGAAATGTGAAAATTTAGAGGGATGAATGTGAAAACATACATATGTACCAAGGAGAAATAAGGATTTTAATTCTAAAATTATGAGAAAAAAGGCAAAATATTAGGATAGATCCAACTTAAATATATATATATATATATATATATATATATATATGTATGTATGTATGTATGTATGTATGTATGTATGTATATGTATATATTAGATAAATATGTTGTACCTTTAGATGGCTAAGACGTATCTTCCAAGATAATAAATGCGATTTACTCAAAAAGTGTACTCTATGATTCAAAGTATTGATTATAGATATGGAGTACCAAAATTTTAATTATAAATAGAAGTGGGAAAAATATAGTGAACTTATGATGAAAGAGAATTAACTATCATCATAATACAAACCTTATCATCATATTATGCAATCTTCTAATGATTAAAGTGTGCAAATGAAATTATGACATGATTTTGAGTCTCATGGAGCCCCCAAGATTAAAGAGAAACTAAAATGAAAGAATGAAACAATGAGAATGAATATTTTATTTTTTATGAGAAAAAACTTATAATTATTTTTTGAACTTTATATAAAATTAAAGTAGAATTTAACATAATGAGTAAAATTAATAAAACGGGAAGTTAAACGGACTTGGTATTACACCTAAATATATTAAAGTTCGTTAGATATGACACTTTAAAGGGGCAAATATGAAAATACACACACGAACTAGGAGAAATAAGGGTTTAATCCTACAATTATGTAAAAAAGGAAAAAATGTGAAACATTGGATAAATCGTAAAAATATATACATGAGTCAAGGATAAATAAGGATTTTAATTCTAAAATTATGAGAAAAAACAAAAATAGAAGAGATCCAACTTTTATATATATAGTATGTGAGATAAATATGTTGTGCCTTCGATTCCTAAAAATTGTGCCGATGTATCTTCTGAGATATAAATGCAATATAGATGAAAAGTGAAGACCCATGATTAAAAGCAAATTACTTATAGATATGGAATATGGAATTTTAAATTATACATAGATTAGGAAAAATCTAGTGAATTTAGAAGGTAAGAGAAAAGTATATCATCAAAGTTTAAAAATCACCATCATATCATGCAATCTTACAATGATTAACTTGTGCAAATAAAATTGTGATATGATTTTAAGTATTCAAGCCCGAGATTAAAGAGGAATTAAAATGAAAGAATGAAACAGCGAGCATAAATTTTATATTTTTATGAGAAAAAACTTATAATTTGGTTTTGAACTTTATAGAGAAATAAAGTAAAATTTAACATAATGGGTAAAATTAGTAAAAAGGGAAGTTAAATAGACTTGGTGTTACACATTAATATATCAACGTTTGTTAAATATGAGACCTCAAAGGGGTAAATACGAAAATGTACATATGAATCAAGGAGAGATAAGAATTTTAATTCTATAATAATGATAAAAAAGCAAAAAATGTGAAATTTTGAAGGGATAAATATGAAAATATACACATGCATCAAGGAGAAATAAGGGTTTTAATTCTGAAATGATGAGGAAAAAGCAAAAATATTATGAGAGGTCCAACTTTTATATATATAGTATGTAAGATAAATTGTTGTACCTTTCAATGCTTAAAGTTTTAGAGACATATCTTTTGAAATAATAAATGAAATTTACGTGAAAAGCGAAGACCTTCTATGATTTAAAGAAATTTATTATAGATATGGAATATGAAGAATTGAATTATACATATAGTTGCGAAAAATCAAATGAAATTAGAGAGAAAGAGAACTGAAAATCATCAAAGTTTAAACATTACCATCATATTATGTGATCTTCCGATGATTGAATTTTGCAAATGAAATTGTGATACGATTTTGTGTTCTCATGACCGAGATTAAAAAAACCAAAATGAAAGAACGAAACTAGATTTTATATTTTATGAGAAAAAATTCTAAATACGGTTTGACTTTTATACATAATGTAGAATTTACCACAACGAGTAAAATTAATAAAAAGGAAAGTTAAAGGGACTTGGTTTTATACCAGAATGTATTAAAATTTGTCAAATGTTAACATATGAATCAAGAAAAATAGGGATTATAATTTTGGGATTACAAGGAAAAAAGCACAAATAGTAGGAGTGATCCAACTTTTATAGATATATAGTATAAGTTTTGACGGGCTTAATGAAAAAGTCATAAAATTTAACAAAGGTCAAAATAGTTTAAATTTAGTTTTATCAAACTCTAGACCTATGAATAATAAAAATGGTTTAGGATAAAATAAAGCTAATTGTAATAGTTCTAGATATGCTTTCATGTATAATTAAAAGGTCAATGTTAGTACAAGATACCAAGTAAAATCTAAATCCACTTTTTACAGAAATTCAAGTATTCTATAAGCTGTAATATTTCTAACATCTCTAAAAATACAAAACTATCGGCAGGAAACATGAAAAAAAATTGTTTAATTATTTTGGTCCCTATTAATTAGAAGAATAGAGAAAAATACATTGATGATTATTATGATGAAGTAACTAATAATGAAATTATATTTTCAAAGGTTTTACCAAATCCATTTGGGTATGGTTACCTTCAACCTAACTCCTTGGACCCTAACGTAGGAAGTGGGTATTGAAATATAGAATTTATTTTTTGCAAGTACCCAAGAAAGTAAAAGGGATGTGATGGATTCTGAATAGAAAATGTTTCATACATATGATAAAAAATATGCATTTATGCACAATGGAACTGCAATAAATTCGGTAACTCTTTTTTTATATTTTGAGGTTGGTTATTGTGATAACCCGCCCTTCTAACTACCAGAAAGACGTATCATCATTAAGAAAGAAAGGGATAGAAATAGAAAAGAATAGAAAAGAAAGAACAAAACATTAGAATCTCACAGCGGAACGGATCAAAATATAATATATCACATATCTATTACATAGATTTACATATATCAGAGTTATATAATATCAATATACATGACAATCATACATACATCTGTCACTATATACATCAGAGATACAGTATACATCAACCAACACAGCGGAACTAGATAGATATCTACAGCGCTGAAGCCTCATGCTCCATTGCTCCTCCAGAATTTGACAAAGCCAACCTGAATCCCTTGGCTACCCGTAAAAATTGGGTACCCGAGAGTTTATGAAAAACAAAATATAAACTCCGGGTCAGACATGGGTCTGGTATGAGTAAACGGTATTAAATTGTTTAACTTTGAAAATCATTTAAAAACAAAGGTATCACGTAAGACTCCCACAAATAAATACGGGAAATTTTTTACCTTACGCTAACCAAAACATTTTATAGGAAATCCAGTGATATTATAATAGTGTCTAGGGTTTTCAAGTAAAATACAGAAATAGCTGAAATGCTTACATCTCACATTTCAACATAGTTGGGCACAATCAAAACGTACGGCGCTTATTGGAAATTGGATCCCATACAATGGCAGGGCTACTGGGGTACCGCCCGTCACAGTACGTGGTCTAGATCACAGTACCGAGGAGCCACCCTAACTCCCCTGCAACACAAGGCCGGAACCATTCCTTACTGAACAGTCCCGAACAAGATAACCCCGCAGTTGGTGCGCAATTCCAACCGCCCACACAGCTGAAATAAAGGGACATCTAGACAGGGGTATATCTCGTCCTGCTTGGGCATGACCCACCTAACCTTGCTGCACCTCCCCTGTTTTATCCATTCCCGGTTGATGAGGCTTGAGGCTGTGATTACCTTTATAGGATATATTTCTTAGAATGCTCATCGTCCGCCTGACGATGTGTTGAAAGCATTCAATCCATACAAGTTCGTTCCGGGTTCGAACGAAACCGAAGGCATTATCTCGTCACACTCATTTTGGAATCACCCTCAGAGTCAACGACGATAACCCTTGCATTCTGAAAGCACCATCTCTATCTTCACTTGAGAATTCACGACCTATCGTTTAATTTGGATCGATGTGGTTTTCGGAATATCAATTGGATACCCGATCCCGGACTCATCGAAATCCAAACGCCATTTTAAAGGCCAAGTTGTCTAATTAACTTAAACAGTTTAATAATTTAAATTCAACAATTGAATTAATATAACATTTATCACAGATGAATCATATACAATTGCCATGGATATATTACAGCATATCAGTGAGCATCACAGAATATCATCAATAAGCATCACAAGCAAATATACAATACATACAACATCCATAAGCAATCATCTTGAATTCTAAATTTAGTCAATTCAATTAAACCAATTACTTGAGGATTAACCTCTTAATCCTGTTAGATTAATCATTAGTCAATAATTCATTACTTATTCCATTTCAAATTATTTAATTAATAATCAACTCTTAATTAATAATTATATCTTAATTACTCCTAATTATTAATTATTAACTTTAATTATTAACTTATAAAACTTAATTATCCATTGATTAACCATTAGTTACATAATTAATTAATTATTAATTCGTAATTAAATTACCTAATTAATCTTCTATTAAGCATTCATTAATTAACTTAAGTAGTTAATTACAATTTAATCAATCACAAAGTTCATTGATTAACGAATCTCCAATTATAATTCTAATGTAATTATCCTTAGTTTCTTTCTAAAATAATTAATTAATATTAGTTGTTCAACTAAATCAAACACTAAAAGTCTTCCTTAAATTTTGGAGTCTAACTTATTATTAGTTATAATCTCAAACGATAATGAATCTTATATTAACTTAAATTAATCACTTAATAAAATATTAGTTAAGAGTTTAGACATTGTTATGCAATAACTAATAATTAAACTAGTATATAAAAATAATACTAATCGTCAACATTTATTAACTTACACTGTTTAAATCCTGGAAAACCCAAAATTTACCTAACTCCCCTTTTATTTTAAAAACAACAGTTCCAAGCTAATATTAACCCGAGGCTTCCCCCGTCCTTACTCGATTGCCCCTCGAGTTGCCTACAGGATTTCCCCTAGTCACCAACCCAGTAACGCGACTCATCTTCTTCCCTCTTTTAATTTTACAGCAAGTTTCAATTAAACTTAATTAAAGGATAACTATCAGAAGCTTTACGCACTCGAATTCGAAATATAACCCGAAGCACCCAATAAAAATTCTCGAGTATAGCTCGAGACAGTACCCCCTTCTCCCCAACTTCAAACGCTGATACGCCTCGGTGCTGTACACGTGTACAGCGCCACTCATGGCTCCGGCGAGCTTCTGAGGCGTCGTGCAAATCCCAATTAACCCCCACATAAGAATACGAAAGTCGATTTACTATACAAGATGTGAATTCGAAAAATTGCAGTAGAACGCAAGAAAGACGAACGACCACTCTACACACAAAACACCGCGCCACCAAACATGGTCCACCGGAGGCGATGCAAACTCGTCTACACCTCGTCAACATCCCCAGCAACCTTCCCACCAAGCCATGAATCACTCGGTCACGTGCGTGAGTCGAAAACCATACTTTACTGACATGCACGAAAATGTGCAGTAAAACCCTATTTCGATCTCGTATCAAGATTCTATGCAATAGAAAAATTAATGGATATTTTTCCTAAGATCATATACATCCATACTTGCTTCAATTTGAATTTCAACAATTTATAATGAGTAATTTTCGAGAATTCCATAAAAGTTTAATTTCTGTTCAACAACAAATTGCACTTGATATATTGAGCTAAAAATTCCCATTCAACCTTTAAAAATCATAACTTGTAGTCATAATTCAGGATATAAGTTTGAATTAGCTTTTATATACGATTGAATTTACTTATGTTTTCTTGCTTGACTGTAAACAGAGAAACAACAAAAATAAAAAAAATAAAATTACTAATATGTTGGTACAGTTTTTCACAAAAATCTTCTGATTGAAGTTCACGCATGTGACGCCCCACCTCTATACCCACGCTAGACAAGAACATTACGGTGAATGCTATCGACTAGCACGGAGAATAAGGCTGTTGAGGAGCGACCATCCTGTAATTTCTTTGCGCGAGCACCGATATGTCAGATAATATAACATGCATTCTATTTCAAGAGGAAATCCGACATACCGACACAAACTCAAAGCTACTACACGGTGGCTATATAAATCCTTCGGAAAACAAATATAGAAATAAACATAACATAAATCAGTCACAGACAATTCATATCACAAGGGCGGAATAAGATATGAATATTACACTAGAAAGTGTACATGAGAGTAGTGGTCTAAAAAGATCCACAATATCACAAAAGAATAGTTACACGAACTACACAAAAGAATAAGTATACATTAAGGAGTCTATATCTCAAATGTATACAACAAAATAACTACTAATCTAAGTAGTTAACCCAAAAGTCAAGGAGTTAATCCCGGATGAGAAGTCAAGCAGAAGCACCTGTAACATCTCGGTCTGACCCGAGTATTATTTAATAAGAAAATAATAAACGGATCAGTCTAACTATAAATATCAGATGAAACGGTATAAAATAAGAGATATGACTAAACACATAATAATCACAATGCCAAGATGTGATATATATATATATATATATATATATATACACACACACACACTTAGTTGATAATCATCAAGAGATTAATCACTGTCACCAAATCTACACAAGAATCAAAGAAACGTCATACTCCTAATTTCGTTCACCATACCATAACTATTGACGATAATATCAATGTCAATCACAAAAGTCAATGACACACAAATTCCAGAAGACTACACAAGAAATCCAAAAACCACTAAAGTCAATGACATACAAATTCACCAATGCACAAATATTGATAAAACTTATCAATGGAAATCACGAAAAATTGGTGAAACACAAATTCTAGAAATCTACACAAGAAATCCAGAAATCACAAAAATAGAGGAGGGGAGGCCTATCACAAACGGGAGCATAAAGCTCACCAACACGTGTATCACAAACGGAACGCTAATTCCATGGCCGCTAACCATCACAAATTGAGCCGAAGCTCCACAAACGGCCCGAAGACCATGGGTTGCTACCCCATCACAAATTGAGTCGAAACTCCACAAAACGGGGTTTAGTCTCCCTCGCAGACAAAGAGACATCGCACATTGCTAGTCTAAATCGCAAAGATGATCGTCATGATCAACGAGAAGTGTCAATTACACTAAGCTAGTAAATATATGAGTTTAGCTTCATGTCCCATAACCACTTGCTTAACTTAAATATTTACGAACAAACTGTAAATCTCCACTAGAAAATTGTCACAAGAGGTTCAATCGAACAAGTCCAAGAATTAACCGACAAAGTAAACGCAAGCGTTTCATACCACTTGTTTTACTAAGCCGTTTAATTAGATTTCTCATACGAGTGAGGTAAAGGTTTGTATATACTAATAGATTGGAAAACGGTTTTATAAACGAATTTGGTATTAAAAGAGTATTGAAATCGTTTGAGTAAAGAGTTTTGATATTTACTACTAGTATAGGAAACCTTTATATTTTTAAAGTGACAAATCACGAAGAAGATTGTAAGAACAATCAATCACAAAAATTCACATACGAAGACGTGAATAAAATCCAACGAAATCGATAAAGGATCCATCGAAATGGATATTCAAAAATCCCTAAAAAGAGTCATCAAAGTCATAATAGATGATAACAACGAATAGGATTATCACGAATCGATTTAAATTAGGATTTCAATCCAAAAAGGCAAATTAGACTCAAACAGCAGGTTCAGTCGACTAAACAGAGATTTTCAGTCGACTGACCCTGTACATGGAAATTTTCCAGGTTCAGGAAACTTTCTGTTTCCATTTTCAGTCGACTGTGCAGAGTTTTTCAGTCGACTGAATCATGCCTGGAAACTCTCGGGTTTCAGGTTCAGTCGACTGAACAGAGATTTTCAGTCGACTGAATCATGCCTGGGCTGTTTTTCAACCTTATTCAAATGAAGAGCAAACTCTTCCAAAATGCAACCGGACGGACATTGGCTCTAAGGGTTTATGCCAATCAGTAACCCGGCCCTATATGCTCCTCGATGCATCACCAAAAGCATGATCAAACATCCATAAAAGGATTTTACACAAATTTGACTTAAAAACCCAAAAATTGGAATATTTACAAAACCAATCCAAATCAAGAGCAAATTCTCATGAAGAAGTGTTAGGAATTCATACCTAACAACCAAAGATAATTATAGTCATAGATGTGAGATAAAAATCTCACCTTTTCACAAAATCGAACAAGAAGAAGCTTGAAAGCAATTGGAGAATCAACCTCTCTTCAATCTCAACACTAGAAGCTTGAATCTAAGCTCAAAAACAAGAACATTCCCGAAATTCGGTTTAGGAATTTCTGAAATTGGGAAGAGAATAAGTTGGAGAACAAGAAGAGAAGCTTACCAATGGGTTCTTCTTGAGTTTGGAGCAAGGAATTTGATTTGCAAGGGAAACTAGGGTTTTGGAATTTTAATTTCCAATCTCTCCCACCATTAACACTCTAAAAACTGAAATGAGAAGAGAATGAGGGTGAGTGGGGAAGAGTGGCTCAGATTTGAGCATAAGTTAACATAGGGTTGAGCCCAAAAACCAAACACAAAGTAAAAAGTAGCAGAAATCAACTTTCTCCAAACATATCGAAGCTTATACTCAAAAAGGTCGCAAACGGCATTTTAAACTCAATGGGAGTGGTCCCGAGCCCTAATTCGACCGTATGCAAAAAGTAGCTTTTCGGACTAAAATCCGACTAACGATAAAATATTTAAATAAAATATTTAAATATAAAATCGACAAATATGCAGGTTGTTATAGACTCCCCTCCTTAAAGAAATTGCGTCCTCGCAATATTACAAGAAGAAGATATATAGTTACAACCATAGAAGCATATTCAACACAAAAGAAGTTTGAAACAAGAAGTTCACCTCAAAGAGCACGAGAAAGTAAGTCCGGATGTGTACGCTCGATGTACTCTCTAGATTCCCAAGAACAGTCCTTAGGATTTAAAGACCATTGAACTTTAACAAGCGGAACATCTTTATTTCGAAGTCGTTTGACTTCCGAAGCAATGATACGAATAGGATGTTGCTCATAAGTTAAATTAGGAGAAACTTCAATCTCTTCCACAACACCGGGCTCAAGAATAGAATCGAAATCTCGAAGACATTTCCGAAGTTGAGAAACGTGAAACACGTCATGCATAGCAGAAAACTGAGCCGGTAATAAAAGGCGATAAGCCAAAGAACCAATACGTTCGGTGATAGGAAATGGCCCAATATATCGAGGCGCTAACTTTCCCGATCGACTGAAACGTACAACACCCTTCATAGGTGAAACACGAATGAACACAAGATCTCCCACAGAAAATTCTAACTTCCTTCTCCGGTTATCGGCATAGGATTTTTGTCTACTCTGGGCTTCTTTCATCCTATGACGAATAAGATCAATCTTTTCTGTGGAGTCACGAATCAGATCTGGACCAAAAACTAGCTTCTCACCGGCCTCAAGCCAACAAGAAGGAGATCGGCATGGCCTTCCGTAGAGTGCCTCAAAAGGTGTCATACCAATACTAGATTGGAAGCTATTATTATAGGAAAATTCAACAAGTGAAATATGATCTTCCCAACTTCCACCAAAATCAAGAACACAAGCACGAAGAAGATCTTCAAGAGTTTGATTCACACGCTCGATTTGTCCATCGGACTGGGGATGATAAGCGGTGCTAAAATTAAGCTTCGTTCCCAAAGCTTTTTGAAGACTCTTCCAAAATCCACTAGTAAACAATGGATCACGATCACTAACAATTGAAGTAGGAACCCCATGCAATTTAACAATTTCTTTGATAAATATCTTGGCCAAAAGAGGAACAGTTCGGTTAGACCAAACGGGAATAAAATGGGCGGATTTAGTAAGCCTATCAACAATCACCCATAAGCTGTCATAACCCGATCGAGAACGGGGAAGGCCATCTATAAAATCCATGGAAATTTGATCCCACTTCCAAACTGGAATTTCTAAAGGTTGCAATAACCCACCGGGCCTTCGATGTTCGGCCTTAACGAGTTGGCAAGTCATGCAACGTTTAACGAAATTAGCGATGTCAAGTTTCATTCCCTCCCAATAATAAAGTCGCTTCATATCCGCGTACATTTTACTACTACCGGGATGAATGGTAAACTTAGAACGATGTGAATCCTCTAAAATATCTTTACGAAGATCACCAATATTTGGCACGACAAGTCTACCAAATTTCCGAATGCCGCCACGAGAATCGATATCAAAGTCTTTCAAACCTCCAATATCCATTTTATCCCTAATATTTTGGCCAAGAAGAGCCAAGTCGGGATCTAGCCCTTGAGCTTCAAGAATGCGGTCTAAAAGAGAAGGACGAGCCTCAAGGCTACACAAAACAAATGATGAGCATAAATCGGAAACACGGTCTCGAATTTCGCAAGTGGATAAAATCTCGAGATCGTTCCATTCGGATATCA
This sequence comes from Allium cepa, assembly GCA_030765085.1. Taxonomy (NCBI): domain Eukaryota; kingdom Viridiplantae; phylum Streptophyta; class Magnoliopsida; order Asparagales; family Amaryllidaceae; genus Allium; species Allium cepa. The sequence continues at coordinate 725,761,755 of CM060943.1, forward strand.
TTATAGAAACAACAGCTTGTTGTTTTCGGCTAAGAGCATCGGCGACAAGATTACCCTTACCGGGAGTATAAAGAATATCAAGATCATATGGTGCAAGAAATTCGAGCCAACGCTGTTGACGCAAATTAAGTTCCTTTTGAGAGAATAAATATTTCAAAGACTTATGATCTGTGTAAAGAACAAATTTCTCTCCTAAGAGATAATGACGCCAAATCCGAAGAGCAAAAACAATAGCCGCGAGCTCTAAATCATGAGTGGCATATCTAGTCTCAGCAGGCTTTAATTGCCTAGAAGCATAAGCAATAACGCGTTCCTTTTGCATAAGAACGGCACCCAAACCAATGCGACTAGCATCGGTATAAACAACGAAATCTTGATTCCCTTCGGGAATAATAAGAATAGGAGCATCAGAAAGAAGTTCTTTTAATTTCTGAAAAGAAGCTTCACATTTGTCCGACCAAATGTATTTAACACCTTTCTTTGTCAAGCTAGTGAGAGGCACGGCAATTTTAGAAAAGTCTTTAATAAAACGACGGTAATAGCCCGCCAATCCGAGAAAACTACGAATCTCTGTCACACTCTCCGGTCTCTTCCAATCTTGAATCGCTTCAATCTTTGAAGGATCCATGGAAATTCCGGATTCGGAAATGATGTGACCAAGAAACTTCACACGTGATTGCCAAAAATGGCATTTAGAAAATTTTGCCTTTAATTGATTACTCCTAAGAGTTTCCAACACAATCCGAAGATGTTTTTTATGCTCCTCCTCGGTTTTAGAATAAACAAGAATATCATCGATAAAGATGAGAACAAACCGGTCGAGAAAGTCTTTAAAAACTCGATTCATTAAGTCAACGAAATAAGCCGGGGCATTAGTTAACCCAAATGGCATAACAAGCCATTCATAAGATCCATACCGAGTACGGAACGATGTTAAAGGAATGCTATCCTCTGCAATACGAAGCTGATGAAAATCGGTAGCCAAGTCTAATCGTGAAAAGACTCTAGCACCACTAAGTTGATCGAATAGATCATCAATCCGAGGTAAAGGATATTTATTTTTGATAGTAAGATCATTAAGCTTGCGATAGTCAACGCAAAGCCTAAGTGTACCATCGGATTTCTTCACAAAAATAGCTGAAGCTCCCCAAGGCAAGGAACTAGAGCGAATAAATTGCTTCGTTTCCAATTCAGATAATTGTTTACGCATCTCCTCGTTTTCTTTATTGGACATACGATAAGGAGGACGAGTGATAGGTTGAGCTCCCGGAGTAAGATTAATTCTGAACTCAATTGCTCGTTTAGGTGGTAATCCTAAAACGGGCTCGAATATGTCGGAAAATTCACAAACGACGTGAATAAGAGAAATAATATCACCCTCATCATCATCATCATCATCATCACGAGGATTTAAAGAATATAAAGATGCAACCAAAGCAGAATCTGAATCTTTAAGAATAACAGAAACCTGATTAATAGATTGAGGATGTCGAAGATGAATAGTCCGCTCAGGACATAGGATATGAGCTTCATAACGGTTAAGCCAATCCATTCCCAAAATCATTCCAAAGCCTAAATAACGCATGACATGCAAATCGGCTCGGAAAGATAAATCACACAAAATAATCTCGACATCTTTACACAATAAACTGATTGTTGCGGATCCACCAACCGGATTCGTAATTCTCAAAGAAGTCATTAAACACAAAACATCCAAAGAAAAAGTATCAACAAGTTCTTTTGATATAAAAGAATGGGGCGCACCCGTATCAAAAAGAACTCGAATAGGATGATCACGAAACAAAATAATTCCATCTAGAATAGAATGAGAAATACCTTGGCCACGAGATGTGTTGCCAGGGGCTTGAGCAACATTTAACTTTCCCTCTTTCCTGCCCTGAAGCTTGGGGCATGAAGATATAACATGACTGGGAACTTTGCAGTAGCGACAAGAAAGAGACTTTGGGCACTTGTTCGCATAATGGTCCTTCGAACCACAATTATAGCATTCCCCACGACCAAAGGAATAAGTCTTTGCCACGGAGGTTGCTTGCTTCCCTTTCTTATTGGGATAAGGGCCTTTGAATTTGCTTGGCCTCTTCTTGTTGTTGAAGTTTGGTTTGGAACCCACCACTTCAACATAATTCTCTCTATCCGCCTCTTCAAGACGAAGAGCGATATCAACGAGTTGGTCAAAAGAAACTTCTAACTTTAGAAGTAATGGCTTCTTGAGACTTTTGTTTAAGCCATAAAAAAATCTCTGATTCTTCTTAAGAGGGGTGTTGATGTATTCAGCCCCATATTTGGAAAGCGACTCGAAGGAGGCGACGTAATCAGTCACGGAGGACTCACCTTGAACAAGGTCTATAAATCGTCGAGCCAATGTCACTTTCTCAGCTTCCGGTACGAATTTCAACTCGAAGCGTTCTCGGAATTTCTCCCAAGTGAGATCCGCTTCATTAGTTTCAGAAATAAGAAGCTCGTACCAGTCCAATGCTCTTTCTCGGAGCATACTTGAGGCCACCTGAACTCGGTGAAGGTCAATAAGATTCATGCGCGAAAAGATGTGATCGCATGTTCTTAGCCAAGCCTGTACTTCAATAACAGTTTCGGAACCCCTGAATGGCTCCCCACCCAAATTAGTGTAATCGCTACACAAGCGTGCAAATCCCGACTTTGGGTGAGTAGGTTCCGGGTTAGCTCCAGCCGCTTGAGCATTTGTTACCAAATCAAGAAGCTGTTGAGCAGTCATAAAAACTCCATCCTGGGGCGGAGTGCTAGATGGCACGGCTCTGGGGCGGCCTGGTCTAGACATTTCTCTTCCTTTAGAAAGAAAGAAGAATAAGAAAAGGTTATTCACAAAATGAATATCAAGCAATCTTGATAGATAAATAAGGAATCATAAGGAAAATAGGATAGAACGGTACGAAGACCCGAATAAAATCCTAAAGCACGACTCCTAAGATGAACTTAGAACGATGATCCTTGTTATAATATTCCATATTGTTCCGAAGTTTGGCTCTGATACCAAGCTGTGACGCCCCACCTCTATACCCACGCTAGACAAGAACATTACGGTGAATGCTATCGACTAGCACGGAGAATAAGGCTGTTGAGGAGCGACCATCCTGTAATTTCTTTGCGCGAGCACCGATATGTCAGATAATATAACATGCATTCTATTTCAAGAGGAAATCCGACATACCGACACAAACTCAAAGCTACTACACGGTGGCTATATAAATCCTTCGAAAAACAAATATAGAAATAAACATAACATAAATCAGTCACAGACAATTCATATCACAAGGGCGGAATAAGATATGAATATTACACTAGAAAGTGTACATCAGAGTAGTGGTCTAAAAAGATCCACAATATCACAAAAGAATAGTTACACGAACTACACAAAAGAATAAGTATACATTAAGGAGTCTATATCTCAAATGTATACAACAAAATAACTACTAATCTAAGTAGTTAACCCAAAAGTCAAGGAGTTAATCCCGGATGAGAAGTCAAGCAGAAGCACCTGTAACATCTCGGTCTGACCCGAGTATTATTTAATAAGAAAATAATAAACGGATCAGTCTAACTATAAATATCAGATGAAACGGTATAAAATAAGAGATATGACTAAACACATAATAATCACAATGCCAAGATGTGATATATATATATATATATATATATATATATATATATATATACTTAGTTGATAATCATCAAGAGATTAATCACTGTCACCAAATCTACACAAGAATCAAAGAAACGTCATACTCCTAATTTCGTTCACCATACCATAACTATTGACGATAATATCAATGTCAATCACAAAAGTCAATGACACACAAATTCCAGAAGACTACACAAGAAATCCAGAAACCACTAAAGTCAATGACATACAAATTCACCAATGCACAAATATTGATAAAACTTATCAATGGAAATCACGAAAAATTGGTGAAACACAAATTCTAGAAATCTACACAAGAAATCCAGAAATCACAAAAATAGAGGGGGGGAGGCCTATCACAAACGGGAGCATAAAGCTCACCAACACGTGTATCACAAACGGAACGCTAATTCCATGGTCGCTAACCATCACAAATTGAGCCGAAGCTCCACAAACGGCCCGAAGACCATGGGTTGCTACCCCATCACAAATTGAGTCGAAACTCCACAAAACGGGGTTTAATCTCCCTCGCAGACAAAGAGACATCGCACATTGCTAGTCTAAATCGCAAAGATGTTCGTCATGATCAACGAGAAGTGTCAATTACACTAAGCTAGTAAATATATGAGTTTAGCTTCATGTCCCATAACCACTTGCTTAACTTAAATATTTACGAACAAACTATAAATCTCCACTAGAAAATTGTCACAAGAGGTTCAATCGAACAAGTCCAAGAATTAACCGACAAAGTAAACGCAAGCGTTTCATACCACTTGTTTTACTAAGCCGTTTAATTAGATTTCTCATACGAGTGAGGTAAAGGTTTGTATATACTAATAGATTGGAAAACGGTTTTATAAACGAATTTGGTATTAAAAGAGTATTGAAATCGTTTGAGTAAAGAGTTTTGATATTTACTACTAGTATAGGAAACCTTTATATTTTTAAAGTGACAAATCACGAAGAAGATTGTAAGAACAATCAATCACAAAAATTCACATACGAAGACGTGAATAAAATCCAACGAAATCGATAAAGGATCCATCGAAATGGATATTCAAAAATCCCTAAAAAGAGTCATCAAAGTCATAATAGATGATAACAACAAATAGGATTATCACAAATCGATTTAAATTAGGATTTCAATCCAAAAAGGCAAATTAGACTCAAACAGCAGGTTCAGTCGACTGAACAGAGATTTTCAGTCGACTGACCCTGTACATGGAAATTTTCCAGGTTCAGGAAACTTTCTGTTTCCAGTTTCAGTCGACTGTGCAGAGTTTTTCAGTCGACTGAATCATGCCTGGAAACTCTCGTGTTTCAGGTTCAGTCGACTGAACAGAGATTTTCAGTCGACTGAATCATGCCTGGGCTGTTTTTCAACCTTATTCAAATGAAGAGCAAACTCTTCCAAAATGCAACCGGACGGACATTGGCTCTAAGGGTTTATGCCAATCGGCAACCCGGCCCTATATGCTCCTCGATGCATCACCAAAAGCATGATCAAACATCCATAAAAGGATTTTACACAAATTAGACTTAAAAACCCAAAAATTGGAATATTTACAAAACCAATCCAAATCAAGAGCAAATTCTCATGAAGAAGTGTTAGGAATTCATACCTAACAACCAAAGATAATTATAGTCATAGATGTGAGATAAAAATCTCACCTTTTCACAAAATCGAACAAGAAGAAGCTTGAAAGCAATTGGAGAATCAACCTCTCTTCAATCTCAACACTAGAAGCTTGAATCTAAGCTCAAAAACAAGAACATTCCCGAAATTCGGTTTAGGAATTTCTGAAATTGGGAAGAGAATAAGTTGGAGAACAAGAAGAGAAGCTTACCAATGGGTTCTTCTTGAGTTTGGAGCAAGGAATTTGATTTGCAAGGGAAACTAGGGTTTTGGAATTTTAATTTCCAATCTCTCCCACCATTAACACTCTAAAAACTGAAATGAGAAGAGAATGAGGGTGAGTGGGGAAGAGTGGCTCAGATTTGAGCATAAGTTAACATAGGGTTGAGCCCAAAAACCAAACACAAAGTAAAAAGTAGCAGAAATCAACTTTCTCCAAACATATCGAAGCTTATACTCAAAAAGGTCGCAAACGGCATTTTAAACTCAATGGGAGTGGTCCCGAGCCCTAATTCGACCGTATGCAAAAAGTAGCTTTTCGGACTAAAATCCGACTAACGATAAAATATTTAAATAAAATATTTAAATATAAAATCGACAAATATGCAGGTTGTTACAACGCAACAAGTTTTTGATGAATACAAATTTAAACTTACTATAAATCAATGAAAACAATTCAAACATTTAATTGTTTCAACCCTGTAACACATAGCATAGTTCAGCATCTTCAATATTCCAGGTTCAACTTGTATTTAATCTTAGACACATATCAAAACAAAGCATATGCCAATAATTCTCATGAATGTTCTTACTGATATAATTATCGTATGCTTGAGAAAAGTTAAGTTTACTCACCTCCAAATTTCTGTGAACAGAGAACAACCTCTGGTTTGAATCTGCAGTTGAATCTGCTCTTAATCCAGTTTGATTTTGGTTTGAATTAGATTTGAGTTTGCTTTGAAAAAATGAAGATGTTTATTTTTATCTCTGGTTTACTTTAGTAGTTACTGAGTGATGCATACATATATAAATAGAAGAGAGTGGATTGTAAAGGAAGGTATTATCTAGTTGAGTTATTTTCTGCATTTGGTTTTATCAGATTTTATTCCTGAATTGTATAGATTTGTAAACATTTTGAATTGACAAAATATTGTGCTGAAATGATAGAAATTAAATGGCTTGCTTCATCATATGGTTGCATGCCATAATTATGTTTGGCTGTACATGGATAAATGTACACTTGTAGGTAACATGAAGATATTTTGTTTGCAAACGTTCTCTTTGCAGGCAGGCTTGGCTTATGAATGAAGATATATGTTTTAGATATGTTTTGTTTTACCTGACATCCAGTTGAATAGTTTAGATATACATGTTTGTCTGATATTATGTTATATTTTACATTAGTACTTAATTTCAGTTTATGTTGTATGATAATATTTTTTTTATTATTTTCTTGCTTGATTCATATGCAAATATTTGTCTTATTTTATTTTAGTTTATTTTTTTTGCAAAACTTCAACTTATGTTGTATTTCAATTTTTAACAATCACTATTTAAATTATGTTCATATGATTTACTTATGTTTTATACTTATATTTATTTCTATTTCTATATTTTAACTATCCATATTTAAATTATATTCTTATGGTTTACTTATACTTTACTGATAGAATTTGATTTCATTTCAAACGTTATTATGTATATATATTTATTCATTTCTATTTGTATTTTAACTATCAACAATTAAGTTACATTCATATATTTGACTTATTTTTATGTTGATAGGATTTGATTTTTATTTCAAACAACATCATCCACATCTATACATTTATTTATCACATGTTAACAAGACAAAGTATTTTAATGAAATTATATAAGGAAATTTTGTTGTAAATATTATTGAGATATTTTATTCTAAATATTTTTAAGAGATTTATTTTAAACTTTCAAACCAATTTCCTTTTTAAAATACAAATCCATACTAAACAAATGGCAATTATTCCAAATGATTAAATCATTTTAATATGATCAGTTCACATTTTATTTAATTGGGTTAAATATTTATTAAAATAGACGGGGCCAAAATCCAGGGTCGTTACATTCCTTCCCCCTTAAAAGAATTTCGTCCCCGAAATTTAAAATAAAGATAATCTAAAAGTTGTCATATCAACAATTCAAACATACATATCATTCATATATTAACAAACAACCAACAATCTATCCTAACAAACATCGCTAGCTATCCGGACACAAATCCAGATAAGCTTTCCTAAAACTATCCAGAGTTTCCCGGGTGAAATCCCTGGGATCCTCGCTCCACTATACTATGATAAGCTATACTACTATACTCCTGAGTAGCCTCTCACCTTAACTAACAATCCGAACTGAATTTCTATCCACAGTCACATTCGGCTCATCTTCCAAGTCTTCCTGTACTATTGATTCTACAACTAATACTGAATCAAGAACAAATTTCTTTAGATGGGTCACACAAAATACACTATGAATTCCAGACATCTTTTTTTGACAATTCGACTCTACAAGCTACAGTTCCAATCTTTTCAATATCCGAAATGGTCCAATATAACTCAAGTCAAGTTTTTCCCGCCTTCCGAATCTAATAGTTTCTTTTTAATCGGGAAACATTGGTCAAAACAAATTACCAATAACAAATTCCAATTGTCTCCTTCTCTTATTTGCGTATTTCTTCTTCTAACGGTCTTGAGAAACTCTCATCTTATCCTTTGATAAGCCTAATCTTATCAGAAACTTCACACACAAAACTGGTCCAATCACAAGATAGTCTTTCCGCACTTCACCAAAATCCAAAACTCAAACTTACCGCATATCCTCTAAAATACGGTTTAATCTCTCTGATCGTCCTAGGATAATAGGCTATACTAAATTTCAAACTCGATCCCAAAGCCAATTGTAGAACCTTCCAGAATTTTGCTGGTGAAAAATAGGGTCACGGTCACTTATTATACTAACAGGAACACCAAGCAATCTTATTATTTTCTGCAAGAAAATTTTAGCCTGAAACTATAGTCCAAGTTATCTAACTAGTATAGAATGACCACTCGTAGCTGACCGATTCACAATATTCCATATTCCATCGTTTCCTTCCTTGGTTCTTGGCAAACCGTCGATGAAATCCATCGAAATCATCTCCCACTTCCATCTGAGATTTCAAAAGATTGCAATAATCTTGGACAACTTCTATTGATCACCTTAACTTGCTGATAGAAAGTACAACTATAAACGAAAACAACTACGATCCTCTTCATGCTCGGTCTCCAAAAAATTATTCTCAAATCTTTATACATCTTAAAGATTCCGGGTGAATATTCAGTCTGGAGTGATGACATTCAGCTAAAACTTATTGCCTTAATTCATCCATATCAAGCACACAAACGGCCACTAATCCTTTAAGCACCTTGATCATCTACCTTACAATCTGAAAACCTTCCATCCTTAGTTCAAGAATCAATTCCTCAAAAGATTTATTCCCCCTTAGCTTACTTATGATTCTGCCCTGGAGAGAAAGAACAACTTCCAAAAGAAACAAAACTGCATTCCTACTAAGAGCATCAACTACCACATCCGCTTATTCTGGGTATACAGAATCACAAGATGTCAGAAATTCGACTCACACTGCTGCCTCAGATTAAAATCCCCTTAGAGAGAAAAGATATTCCAATGGTTCGTGATCCGTTAATAACCCAACTTCTCTCCCAATAGATAGTGCCTCCCAAACTCAAAACAAACACAATGGCTAACGACACAAGGTCATGCGTAGCGTAGATCCCTTCATGTTGCTTTAATTGCTGTCACGCATACGCAGTTACTCTTCTATCTTGCATCAACTTGCTCCCCAAATCAATTATACAAGCATCCGTATAAATTCCAAAGCTGTCCTTCCCTTCCGAAATAACAATCACTGGAGAACTGGTTAGCCTCGTCTTCCATTCTTAGAATAGATTCTCCCTTCGCTGGATCTACAGAGATGTCTTCACCCAAAATAATGTGCCTCAAAAATATCTTTCGATTTCCAAAACTGGCACTAAAAGAACTCGCCTTCAAAACATGCCGCTTCAGTGTTTCCAACACTATTCTCGAATACAGCTTGAGCACTTCTTCAAACTTAGGATATACCAAAGCAAACTTATTCATTAATTATCAATCCTAAATCTGTTCAACTAACTCTACTTCCTTTCTCGGAACCATCCTCTAACTAGGCTGAATCCCTAGCACTACTCAAGAATCAAATCATAACGAAACTCTATCTCTCGATGGGAAGACAAACAATTTGAATCACATCAATAACTTAAACTTCTCTTGAGAAGTCCCTACTCCAATAAAAGACTACTCAAATGAATTCCAGAATTGTCGTACAACACCCTGGTAATTCTACCCAAATAAGTTTGTTCTCCTTTCACAATCCAGAACAGTCATATACTTTTCGGATCAATCCACTCTGCTACTTCTGAAATCACCTCAAGAAAACTGCTAATCATCAAACCTTCTCGACAGCACACAGAACACTTCCAGCTATATGGCTAACCTCGATGTCCAAAGACTTCTATTCAAAGCTCTTCGAGAAACTCGGGCCTCAATTAAACAAAAATACCCTTCTGGACTTAGTCACCATTCCGAAACGGACATACTTCCTTAACTTGTTCCAAAGAAACATCTTCGGAGACATCCAAACTCACTGAGTCTCATTACATAGCTACTACACCCTGAGATATCAAGATGTCATGACTTGCTCCTATCCATTCGATAGATCCAAACTCAAGTTCATCAAAAATTACATTCCAACAATGAAATTCTCACATCACCCAAAGCTCACTCGAGACGATAATAGGTCCACAGTCTCGACAGATACACTTCAACTACAAATATTCAAAACTCCAACCATCGGTAGCCGTGTTTCACATACCACTATCATATCTACCTTTATAACTTATATTGGAAAACCCGAACAGGTAACCAATAAATAGGTAGAAATATATATATATATATATATATATATATATATATATATATATATATATATCAAAATTACAAATACGCTCTCTCAAGAAAGAAATCACTCAAGAGCCTAGGTACTCACTCGACCTAGCGCTCTGATACCAGGTGTGATAACCCGCCCTTCTAACTACCAGAAAGACGTATCATCACTAAGAAAGAAAGGGATAGAAATAGAAAAGAATAGAAAAGAAAGAACAAAACATTAGAATCTCACAGCGGAACGGATCAAAATATAATATATCACATATCTATTACATAGATTTACATATATCAGAGTTATATAATATCAATATACATGACAATCATACATACATCTGTCACTATATACATCAGAGATATAGTATACATCAACCAACACAGCGGAACTAGATAGATATCTACAGCGCTGAAGCCTCCTGCTCCATTGCTCCTCTAGAATTTGACAAAACCAACCTGAATCCCTTGGCTACCCGTAAAAATTGGGTACCCGAGAGTTTATGAAAAACAAAATATAAACTCCGGGTCAGACATGGGTCTGGTATGAGTAAACGGTATTAAATTGTTTAACTTTGAAAATCATTTAAAAACAAAGGTATCACGTAAGACTCCCCACAAATAAATACGGGAAAGTTTTTACCTTACGCTAACCAAAACATTTTATAGGAAATCCAGTGATATTATAATAGTGTCTAGGGTTTTCAAGTAAAATACAGAAATAGCTGAAATGCTTACATCTCACATTTCAACATAGTTGGGCACAATCAAAACGTACGGCGCTTATTGGAAATTGGATCCCATACAATGGCAGGGCTACTGGGGTACCGCCCGTCACAGTACGTGGTCTAGATCACAGTACCGAGGAGCCACCCTAAATCCCCTGCAACACAAGGTCGGAACCATTCCTTACTGAACAGTCCCGAACAAGATAATCCCGCAGTTGGTGCGCAATTCCAACCGCCCACACAGCCGAAATAAAGGGACATCTAGACAGGGGTATATCTCGTCCTGCTTGGGTATGACCCACCTAACCTTGCTGCACCTCCCCTGTTTTAGCCATTCCCGGTTGATGAGGCTTGAGGCTGCGATTACCTTTATAGGATATATTTCTTAGAATGCTCATCGTCTGCCTGACGATGTGTTGAAAGCATTTAATCCATACAAGTTCGTTTCGGGTTCGAACGAAACCGAAGGCATTATCTCGTCACGCTCATTTTGGAATCACCCTCAGAGTCAACGACGATAACCCTTGCATTCTGAAAGCACCATCTCTATCTTCACTTGAGAATTCATGACCTATCGTTTAATTTGGATCGATGTGGTTTTCGGAATATCAATTGGATACCGGATCCCGGACTCATCGAAATCCAAACGCCATTTTAAAGGCCAAGTTGTCTAATTAACTTAAACAGTTTAATAATTTAAATTCAACAATTGAATTAATATAACATTTATCACAGATGAATCATATACAATTGCCATGGATATATTACAGCATATCAGTGAGCATCACAGAATATCATCAATAAGCATCACAAGAAAATATACAATACATACAACATCCATAAGCAATCATCTTGAATTCTAAATTTAGTCAATTCAATTAAACCAATTACTTGAGGATTAACCTCTTAATCCTGTTAGATTAATCATTAGTCAATAATTCATTACTTATTCCATTTCAAATTATTTAATTAATAATCGACTCTTAATTAATAATTATATCTTAATTACTTAGTTAATTACTCCTAATTATTAATTATTAACTTTAATTATTAACTTATAAAACTTAATTATCCATTGATTAACCATTAGTTACATAATTAATTAATTATTAATTCGTAATTAAATTACCTAATTAATCTTCTATTAAGCATTCATTAATTAACTTAAGTAGTTAATTACAATTTAATCAATCACAAAGTTCATTGATTAACGAATCTCCAATTATAATTCTAATGTAATTATCCTTAGTTTCTTTCTAAAATAATTAATTAATATTAGTTGTTCAACTAAATTAAACACTAAAAGTCTTCCTTAAATTTTGGAGTCTAACTTATTATTAATTATAATCTCAAACGATAATGAATCTTATATTAACTTAAATTAATCACTTAATAAAATATTAGTTAAGAGTTTAGACATTGTTATGCAATAACTAATAATTAAACTAGTATATAAAAATAAATCTAATCGTCAACATTTATTAACTTACACTGTTTAAATCCTGGAAAACCCAAAATTTACCTAACTCCCCTTTTATTTTAAAAACAACAGTTCCAAGCTAATATTAACCCGAGGCTTCCCCCGTCCTTACTCGATTGCCCCTCGAGTTGCCTACAGGATTTCCCCTAGTCACCAACCCAGTAACGCGACTCACCTTCTTCCCTCTTTTAATTTTACAGCAAGTTTCAATTAAACTTAATTAAAGGATAACTATCAGAAGCTTTACGCACTCGAATTCGAAATATAACCCGAAGCACCCAATAAAAATTCTCGAGTATAGCTCGAGACAGTACCCCCTTCTCCCCAACTTCAAACGCTGATACGCCTCGATGCTGTACACGTGTACAGCGCCACTCGTGGCTCCGGTGAGCTTCTGAGGCGTCGTGCAAATCCCAATTAACCCCCACACAAGAATACGAAAGTCGATTTACTATACAAGATGTGAATTCGAAAAGTTGCAGTAGAACGCAAGAAAGACGAACGACCACTCTACACACAAAACATCGCGCCACCAAACATGGTCCACCGGAGGCGATGCAAACTCGTCTACACCTCGTCAACATCCCCAGCAACCTTCCCACCAAGCCATGAATCACTCGGTCACGTGCGTGAGTCGAAAACCATACTTTACTGGCATGCACGAAAATGTGCAGTAAAACCCTATTTCAATCTCGTATCAAGATTCTATGCAATAGAAAAATTAATGGATATTTTTCCTAAGATCATATACATCCATACTTGCTTCGATTTGAATTTCAACAATTTATAATGAGTAATTTTCGAGAATTCCATAAAAGTTTAATTTCTGTTCAACAACAAATTGCACTTGATATATTGAGCTAAAAATTCCCATTTAACCTTTAAAAATCATAACTTGTAGTCATAATTCAGGATATAAGTTTGAATTAGCTTTTATATATGATTGAATTTCCCTATGTTTTCTTGCTTGACTGTAAACAGAGAAACAACAAAAATAAAAAATATAAAATTACTAATATGTTGGTACAGTTTTTCACAAAAATCTTCTGATTGAAGTTCACGCAACAAGTTTTTGATGAATACAAATTTAAACTTACTATAAATCAATGAAAACAATTCAAACATTTAATTGTTTCAACCTTGTAACACATAGCATAGTTCAGCATCTTCAATATTCCAGGTTCAACTTGTATTTAATCTCAGAGACATATCAAAACAAAGCATATGCCAATAATTCTCATGAATGTTCTTACTGATATAATTAACTTATGCTTGAGAAAAGTTAAGTTTACTCACCTCCAAATTTCTGTGAACAGAGAACAACCTCTGCTTTGAATCTGCAGTTGAATCTGCTCTTAATCCAGTTTGATTTTGGTTTGAATTAGATTTGAGTTTGCTTTGAAAAAAATGAAGATGTTTATTTTTATCTCTGGTTTACTTTAGTAGTTACTGAGTGATGCATACATATATAAATAGAAGAGAGTGGATTGTAAAGGAAGGTATTATCTAGTTGAGTTATTTTCTGCATTTGGTTTTATCAGATTTTATTCCTGAATTGTATAGATTTGTAAACATTTTGAATTGACAAAATATTGTGCTGAAATGATAGAAATTAAATGGCTTGCTTCATAATATGGTTGCATACCATAATTATGTTCGGCTGTACATGGATAAATGTACACTTGCATACCATCATTTTAATATGATCAGTTCACATTTTATTTAATTGGATTAAATATTTATTAGAATAGACGGGGCCAAAATCCAGGGTCGTTACAGTTATTTTTTTAAAAATATGACAAAGAAAAATAACTAAATTTATGTACGATGCATAAACTATGATTTTCAACCTTTTAATGATGACCAAAGGGGAGAAATATATGCACATACATAGGGGGAGATCAAACTAAGGGGGAGTTATTATCATGATTAACGAATGTATAGTTGTCGTCAATAAAAAGAGGGAGAATGTTAGAACCTCCATTCCGTGGTTTCAATGAAAACAACTATACAATCACATATATTATATATCTTATCAAGATTATAAGTATATACTACAAGAGACCGTCAGGCTCAAAGTTATCGGGACTCGAAGACAAATAGAGATTTATGGACCATACTATGATTAGTAAGGCAATGCTTGTGTATTAAGAGTCTTAGATAAATATTGTAAGGTTCCTTGAGTATATATGCACACATGAATTCATATACACAAAATTGGCACTAAAAACATTTAAATCTGGAAATGCCGCTATAGACATTTGTGGAAAATCCACAAATGTCTGAGAGAACGCACGGGAATTATATTCTCAAAGCCACAGAGGTTTGTGGTTTTTCCACAGACGTCTGTTGTCTAGCAACTGCTATATTCTGAATGGTTGCTTCTTTTTAGATTGAATAATCTCATCTCTTCTTCAAAGATTGCAGCCATTAAATAGAATTAATTTTATCTAACAATAAAAACTCCTCGTCTATCTCTTTAATCCTATAAATACTTTAAAGATTGAGATTTACAAATTAACTATTCTCTTGATTTCTTATTACTTTCTATTTACATATTTGTCATCTCTTTCTTACATATTCTCAATCTATCATAACCAAAATATCATTTTTGTTAAACCACTTCCTACAACTCAAAGTATTCACATTCACATACACAAAGGAGATCATAGGAAGAATTGTACTACTAGTCAAAATTTGTGTTATTCGTAACACAAAATTTTCAAAGAAAATTTTTTATATTAGCTTATTCCTCCGGGTGAAGTGAGGGTTGTTTGGTTAAAGGAAATATTGAAGGGAGGCTTTAGGATTGAATGTAGAACGGGAGGTCCAAACTAGTATAAAATGTCTAGTGTGCTCGCTTTTATTATTTCCCTTCTTTATATTAGGTTATTATTCTCTATGTAGTGTAATTATTAATATACACTCTTACACTTATATATAAGTTGCATTATATAAAGATCCTATAGACTTTCATTGATGCCTCCATGTTAGTTAGTGTAGGCCTTCCCAAAAGCAGATTGTATGAAGACGGTTGATTTATGATCATGAAGCTTGCATAGAATGATTTATAATGGGGAGCAGTCCCAATGACGATGAGAAGAAGTGTTGATCCAACAGGAATAGTCGTAGTATTGTTGAAGTCGTAAATTTGTTTGGGGCTTGCATTTAGTATTTCTATTAGAAGCTTCATCTTGTCAAATGCAAATTTGAAAATGATATTAATAGAGCTCTCAGAATCAACAAATATTTTCTTCATGGTACAAGTTGTGATTTGTACCGTAACTACCATCGGACATTGATGTGGGAAAACCACCCTAGTGGCATCGACAGCAGTGAAGACTATGTCTTAAGTACGCTTCTTCTTTGCATGGAATAGGTACTTTGCTCTACCTTAGCCTCTTGTACATACCGGTCATGTGCCTTTTTTCTTTTCACAATGAAATGTGGTCCTCCATGAATCGAGGCTATGAAATTAGAGGGGTTTCTTACTAGGCCTTCATTTAGATCTGAAGAGAAAGATTCCTAGCCCTCTTCCATTTTTTTCCTTTTGATAGCTGCCTATGTTTCCATTTTGAATTAGTATCTCTATTTCATTTCTGAAATATCGGTAGTTATCAATATGGTGTCCCTTGGCTCTGTGGAAGCAGCATCATGATCCCTTTATTCTACTCTGACTTCTTTCCTTTGTTCGAAATGTTGGAGGACAGTTTAGTTTTGGTCATCTCATATATCTAACTAGATGTGTAGGTGAGAGGAGTTTTTACTATGAAGTTAAATTCTCTCTATCGCTTTGTATGAGGATGGTATCCTTCTGCCCTCCTTTTTTTCTCTTTGTGGGGGAGAAAAATCTCTCTCAGATGGAGGTAATTCAATGGCCCTAGCTTCTTCCATCCGTATGTAGCCTCTAGCTCTTTTGCAAAAAGCCTTCATGCTATGACACGGCTTCCTACTATTCTTATCCTATATAGTTGTGTTCCTTCTAATCCCAGCATGTGTTTCCATTTGTAAGGCTTCCTCAAAAGTCACCCCAATCTGAAGCACCTCGGATTGGAAGTATTTGATAAAGTTGCGTAAGCTTTCATTTACGCCTTATTTCACATAAGACAAGGTATTCATGTCTGGAAAAACCACTTCCTCAGAATTGCCTTAAGAAATCTATAGTTAACTACAACATGAAACGAACCTCCCCTGATCCATACCACCTGACCATTTAGAAGATGTCGTAGCCATATATACTAGGAAGAGCTTGCATCTAGCGATCCTTCCCACCTTTAGAATGTTCATGCAGTACTCGAAGGTACAAATATGTTCATCCAAGTTAGTAATCCCATTGAATTTTTGTCTATTAATGGGACTTTGAAGTTATCAAGGAGGTCTATTTCTATAATAGTTTCACTAAACAGGGAAGAAACTTCTTTCCTTACTTCTCTTTCCTTACTTCTTCTCTATTATTTTGTCAGCAAAGTCTCGCTAACTGCTCTACATAAGCTTTTAATTGACGAACCTCATCCTCCTTGAGGTCTATTTGGTATAAGCCATCTTTATAGAGTGAAGTAACATCATCATCATTGGGTGCAGTTCGTGCATGCATTTTTAGCCGTAATAGGATGACGTTCACAGGCTTTGATTTGATATGGGGGATTGATTGAATTTTTCCTTTAATTTTGGTATCAGTTTGTTTTAAGCCAACATCACCGTTCTCATCTCTGAGATTTTCATTATCACTCACACACTGCATAATCAGCGCAGTCGGTGATCTATGGAAGGCAGAGGGGAGACTGGTATAAGAGTAGGATATTAGGCCACGGATCTCTTTAGTCCATTCATGCGTTGGTCCAATTGGTTTGTGAAGGCATGAAGAGCAGTTAGGATTGGATTCGAGGGCAGCTCTATAGAAGTTCCTACCTCGGTTTAGGTCATGCAGGTGAGGAGTTGCCTTTTTGGCATTTTCGAAGTCAGGTGAAGTTGTTCTTGGTTAGAAGGAGTGTTGTAATAGGTAGGATTCAAGGTGTTGTAGAGGTATCTAATGGAAATATTAGTAAATTTTTCTAGAGAGGGAAGCCACACTCTCTCTAACGCCAAAATGTTAATGAAAATTTTTGATCTCAGAAACACCCAATTTTTTGGGAAGTAATCACAACGCTGAACACTTTTGTGATTATGAATCAGCAAATCTAAGTGATATTATAATTTACTTTAAAGGAGGAAATTACGTTGCTTTAATGCTTATGTAATTTTAAGAAAAATATTCGAAATTCAATGTGTGGTATCCATCAATTCATTAAAGCAATCCATTTTAATTCATGTACCATAGGCAAAAAATAGTAAAGTGCTAAAAACAATAAAGGACAGAGGATTTATATAGTTCAGAAGTTAACCAATCCTACATCTGCGGTATAAATATCTTTATCTTCTTCTTTAATTCTTATTATAAACAAAAATGGTAGAGAGTATAATTTTTGGTTTCACTGTCCAAAAAGAGTAAAGTAAAAAATTCCCCCTTTTCCTGCTATAGTTCCCTATCCATTTATAGTACATAGAGATTCACATGGATAGCCAACGTTAATCTTCTGCTCTTTCGATTTCTACCATTGACTTATGCTATGTGTCGATCATCCATCTTGCTTATTTAATGTACATGGATTGCTAACATGTCCTTCGGTGGAAAACCGTGATTCAATTTGATAAATTTTGAACCTGAGAAGGACGCTTGAAATTAAAGCGGGAAAACCCAATATTAAGTGGACCATGGCCTAATGATTTCATAAGGCAACTAGTCCATGGGTTACATGCATGAGTAGGTAAAACTACCTCCATCTTAGAGAAATTGCATAGCTATAAGTACTATAGAACTTCGCTATAATGAAAGGGCCACTAAGAACTGTGCCTCCATAATTACATAGGGTGAAAATATTACATAGCATCTAAACTGCATTAATACTCTTAAAGAAGTATTGCATTGTTCCATCAAAATAAAAATGGGTCATGGTGTTAGAGGTAATCGGGGCCAAGCTGTATGGCTTAGTAAGTAAGACCATGCCACCATATTAAAGGATGGTTATATTGCCTAAACCTATTATGAACTATTCTCATCAATAGAGGACTGAGTCACTGCCTTTTTATTTAAGTTGTGCCTAAGGAATTTGGGGGCAAAGTCATAGCATCTTGGCTTGCTTTTGAGGAACATAACTTGGCTTGTGGTTGCGAAGGAATTTTTTTTTCTATTGCCTCATTCTTTAATTCATTGTATTTATGGGTAGTATTGTTTAGAATTGCGGCGATGTTGTATCATTTCAACGTCCAATCAGAGTGGCGGTGCATCCTTATTGCTTCAATGTCAATATGAAATTGTTGTTCAATCCTGTTACTTAAGCGTTAGTTTAAGATTTTGACGCACCCCTATTGCACAATATTGCATTAGGGATTGTGTCACAATTCTATATCATTAGCATTGCTGTTTAGGGATGCAACATGATTTCTACATCTTGTTATTACTTAAAGATTGTGTCGCAAAAGGTTCACTTTTTGCAACCGTAGCACAACCTTCATATTTGGTACATAAAGGTCATGCCATAGTTTTGCCCATTGAAGTGATTATTAGGAATGTAGATCAGTCCTTGTACTTTCCAGCTTTCTTAGGTTCTCGATATAGTGTTATATAGTCGAAGCTGTACTGAATAAAAAGGCGCAGTCCTTATATTTTCCTACCATCTTAAGACTTTGGTGCAGTACTATCTGGACTTTTCTCTTGCTTCCTTTCCATAGTCTGACTCCCATTGTGGGAGCGATTCTTTTTTCCTAGTGTTTGGATTAACTTGCATTTGACAACATTCAAAAAATATGGATGTAACAATAAGCAATGTATAAACATAAATGCACAAACTTATAACTGAGCTAGGGGTGATTCCAAGTATTAAGAATACTAATTATTGTTGTATGATAACAACGTAATAATAAGAGCCCGCTAGAGTTCGAGAAACATACTACGAATAGTTTCACATGATAAAGGTAATTTATTGGCATCAAAGAGAGTTGATTAACATGGTAGATAATTAAACAACATAGCAGATCCAGTCATGAAGGATATAACTCGATTAGTTCTCATTAAACTAATTGTAGGGATGAGATTGAGATCCATAACTGGCCCTAAGTGTAAGTGGGAATTGATAGAGTTAGGGGTATGCCCTAAGGACAATTATGTAATTATTACATATATTTGACTCGATAGCCAATCTTGTTCAAAATAAAAGGTGTTGCTTTCTACTTTATACTTGATATAATGTGTTATGTATTAATTAATTTAATTAAAATTATAGGCAATAGAAAACCCATTAGTTGTATATTTTATGACATTGGTTACAATGCATTGTAACCATGAGTGATTTATAACAATAAAATAAACATACCTTTTCAAATATTCCTAATCATGATGTATCAAGACTGGTTATCGATACATCTATTGAGACTAGAATATGTTACGCTCTCCAAATGTTGTGCAGTGTATTACTCATGGCTGTTAGGGGTGCCAAGGGGTTACAAACTGATATTTATTAGATAACTATGGAATGGCTCACTCGATAGTTTTCTATCAGTTAATATAATTGAGGTCAAAAAGAAAATACTGATGTAAAAAGTTTATGTGGTTCTCTTGACTTAAGAGTACTATTAATCTTCAATATGGAAGCTCCCATTTAATTATAGTTACATCGTGGCACGACGTCCATCGAACAACAAAAGTTGGGTCGAGTGAAAGCATTATGTTCGAAATGGTATTTCTATCGATTAAAAAGCTGTTGAATAATCATTATAAAACCGCAAGTGTACGGCGTAAAATCGCAGTACCTATGCAAGTATGGGTTGATCCACGGAGAGAGCAAAAATTCTAAGATTACTCAATTAAGTTAGCCCAAAGTTGAAAGGATATCGTTAACTAAAAGTTGTCTAAAAATGAAACTAAAACTAGAGTAAATATGAGAATAAAACTATGAGATTAAGAAGCAATTTAAAAGTAAAGCCACTTCTAATCATTCATATAAATCAGCACAAAATTTAACCTATAATATCTCATTTAAATTCAAGTGGAAATGATTGATGTGCTTATTACGAGCATGGCCCATTTGTGCTATTAATTACACAACTTAAACCATCAAACTATAGCACACCATTCAAACCCACTTCTAAAATCCCATGAAAATGATCATGAAACCAAAAATAAAATCTATTTTAAGCATGATTATTTACTATGAACTAGTAACATAGATCATCAAATTTTGATTCTAGTTTGACTTTCATTGTCAAAATCATATTTGCAAGATGATTATGTAACTTGTGTTTATATTTGATTAAGCATAGCATATTTGTGATTAACAAGATATGCTATAAAATCAACCAATAAACTTACATCAACATCTAAATTTCCATTAAGCAGAAAATAAGAGATTATAAATGAAATCATTCTATATGGATTCAATATGATTCATGAGAGCTTCATTACTACTGAATTGGAGGGGTTTAGCTTCTCACAGTTGAATTCAAGTTAACATAAAGTGATTTAAGCATAAAAAGGAAGGAAAATGAGAGCTAATTAAAAGAAAAGAGAACTAATACTTGCATAAAATAAATCTAAACTAATTACATGAATTAAAGGAGAGCATAAATAGAGTAACAATAAAAAAACATGAAATGAAAGTGCATGAAAGTAAAAAAAACAAGGCTAAGAAGCCATTAAAGAGATATTTTATTTAATATTGATTTTACGCTACAACTTTTCATTCAAAGAAGAGATTAAGTGCCTCCTTACATGAAACATAAGGGGTATTTATACATGCCTAAAACCTTAATCCTCTTTTAGAAGACTATCAAAAATGCTCTTGAGTTTGTATAGCCTCCAAGTAATCATTAGGGAATTAATGAATCCCCACTAACATGTGCATACGTTTTTAATCATGGTCCATTAGTTAGTGGGCATGTGGGCTCCTCCATTTGCATGAATTCTTTTATTTCCTTCTTTCTTTGGCTTTGAACACTTGTGCATGCCTATATCCATGAAGCTCCATCCAATATGCAATCAATTTCCTATAAATAAAAATAAATATTTGTAGATAAATTTTTTCAAAACTAATTCACACATAAAATTACCATTTTTCCCTAAATGATGATGAATAAATGATGATTTGAAAATAATTTAGATTTTGGTCTAAACATGTGAAAATACCCTAATATGCCTTTTACTTTAACGAAAGAAGATTAAATATGAAAGTATAAATATATACTTTTACATGCACGTCAATACCCCCACTAATCAATTTATTCGTCCTCGAATAAACTAAAACTAGGATAAATCCGATTTTGTAGGAAACACGATTGCACTAAGCGTATGTAACAAGCCGTTAAACCTTTAGGTGTCCCTAGTAGGACGGGTGTTGTCTCGAGAGTGTTTTTAGTGGATTCTACCCACAAAATCCAAATGCGATATGGAAATTCTAATGCAACTACATGGTGCAAGTTTTTGAAAATATTTACTAACATAGAATTTACTTTTAAATTTATATGAGTGAGTTGGATATAAATTTTTGTTATTATCAAGAAATTTAGTCTTTTTACTCATCAAAACTTCCAACAAAAATTAATTTATCATCACAAATGGACTCTAATTTGGCTACTTGTTTCGCTTGATAACATAGTGCAATTAAAAAATGAATCTTTGTAACATCCCGCTTTTTTTGCACACTTTAAACCGACACACGTGCCAATTCAAAGCATACACAAGGGCGGATTGTTATGGGGTAAATAAGAAAAACAGAGAAGAAATAAAAACAAAAACAGAATCTCACAGCGGAAGGATAAAATATAATAACAAATATACAGTTCATAAACAGTTTACAAAAGCTTGATTCTTCTTTTACAATAAATATCAGAGTTACACATACCAATACAAGCAATGCAGCGGAATAGAAAGAGTGTGGTGTAATACTATATATAACATAATACTTATTCTTCGTCTTCGTCCTCCAAAGCTAAAATCTGCTATCCTGAAATGCTCGGACTGACCCGAGCGAATTTGAATAGACAAAAACACCCGAGTCAGACTAGAATATCTTATGTGAGTTAAATAAACAGAATATAAATATGAGTACAGTAACTCAAGAGATGTTCGGGATTTACATCTCCTAAGGATCTGTTAAACTATTTACTATGTAGTATATTGCGCTATTATAATAGTGTCTATTTATAAAATAAACTTACTTTTAAATAGCGTTAAGGCTTTACATTTTCCACCTTAACACGTAATAGTCCCAGTAGTCCGTCCAATATCATAGCCCCTCCTGATCGGGAAGCCACTAGAGGATACCACACGGGCTACGGGAGAAAACCAAACTCGTACAAGGCGCGATATGGTAGGTGACACGGCACAACTAGGCAATGCCAGGGTAGATATACCAATTGCTATCCAGGCTGGTGGAAACGCGTAGCCGCAGTTACCGCCCACCTCGGACTAACTCCCCAAAATCAAAATATAGAAGTGGCCACTGAATCAAATCCAAGTCAAATTATAATATCGAAGAGGAGCGTCCGATCAGAGGAATGACCTCATTGGCCTGAGAATCGCTCCTGTTTTAGCCACCTTATGCCAACTCACGGGAGTTGGGTCCACGTATTTACCTTACAGGAAACGTCGCCACCACCTACTTCATTCTGGAATCTCCACCGCGTACACGGTTAGTCAAAGTGGTTTTCGGTATTGACAGAGAGTATGTCCATATCCGATCCCGGTCTCTTTGCCAACCAATCGTTATTATAACACCGCGGTCATTTAAAAATAGTTTATACTTTTAAAACCAGAATATAATCCATTTCAAACCGTAATATTACGATATCATTTCTTCTTTTAAAACCCAAAACAATATGATATCGTTTATCCCAAATAAAATTATTCCTTTCCAAAAAATTATGTCACTTTTTATTATTTAATATCCCATGTAACCAATATTCTGTTTGTAACTTTCAACATAATTCTTCGAAAATCCATAGCATTTTAAAACCATTATTTTCAAAACTAAATGGTTTGGATATTCAACGGTATGCGAATTAAAAAAAGTTTAACTTTACTGTTGCTTTATAAAGAAATAAATTACATGGCTTTCCAAATATTTCTTCTTTTAAAGTTAAACCAAAATCCAAAATATTACTTCAAGTCGCAAAACCATTTCAATTTTATATATATTTATATCCATTTTGGAGCATTAATATTTCAACTAAAGTTGGATTTTTATCCTTTCAAAAATCAATATTCTATTAATTAATCTTGACCATTCACATAAAATCCATAATTAATAAGACTTCAATTTCTAGTAAAATATATATATATATATATATATATATTTCCAAATTCAATTTTTACTAGAATATTCATTTCAAAATATTTTGGGAAAAATCCAATTATAAATATCATATCTTTAAAATTTCCAACTTAATATTTAAACATAGGATATAATCATCAAACTCCATTTTCTTAATTTTCTTCCATTTTTAATAAAGAAATTTATTCACCTTTTAATTTCAAAATTTCAACTTCATATGCATATAACTATGGAAGAAAACATTTATTCAGTATAAAATTTAAGATTTTTATAAACCGTATTCCATCCAAACCATAGAAATCACATTAAAAATAGTTATATATAGACCACGGTGTCTGTATATAGTTTTCTATCCTATGGTCAAGTGATACGGATATTTATCATTTCAATCCGCAATTTAAAAAATAAAACTGCGGTTGTATATCATTTCAAACCGCAATCCCGAATGAAATGAAAAATGCATACTAACTTGCAGTTTAATGATATCAAATAAAACATCCCTTCAATAACACATCCATCATCCAATCACAAACATCAAGCAATATCAATCAATAACAATTATATATATGATCATATATAACAGGTGATAACTGGCAGTTTATTCAAATTAAAATTTTCAACTATTAATCTAACAATTTATATTCAGTGATAATTGACATAACTGTTAACTAGCAGTTCATATGCAACCAAAAATTTCTAACAGCCAATTAACACGCAATAAATCAATTAAATTAACAGTCACATTCAATAAAATGCAATTCAACAGATATGAATGAAATAACATGCCAAAAGCTCATAAATAAATTTCTATTCATTTCTAAAATTTATTTAACAAACATAAAAGCTTCTAGTAGTTGTGAGTGGGTTAAAACACTCACCTTTTGAATTTAAATTGAATTCAAATCCAATTTAAACCCAAAAATTGGACAGTCTCCAAATTCATCCAAACCAGTGCCAAAACGTCAGAAATTCCGATACGATCCCAGCAAAACAAACCGCGCGTGAATCCGAGCTCGTATGCAAAAGTTATGAAAATTTGAAAAATGAAAAATTCTGGTCCTGGGTCAACTTCGGGTTCGACTTCGGGGCGCCGCCTCATTTCCCCGATGCTTGCTTGGAGTTTTCGCCAAAACGACCCGGAGCGACCCGAGTCATTTTCTTCCTGACCCGAAGTTGCTCTAGGGTTTTCTCCTCTGAAACCCGAAGCGCGACCAGAAGCTGCTGCAGATCCACAAAATTTTTTTTTTTTTTTTTTTTTTTTTTTTTGAAATATAATTTTGGAATTTGGGAATTAGGTTTTTTCTGCCATTGGAATGAGGAGTTGAGAAGGAGATGTACGTATAGAAAAATGAAAATAAGGAGTGGCTAGGGTTTATAATCGCAAATATATAGACAGATAAAAGAAGGCTAGGTGGGTACGGATAACGAACGTGCTAAACGATAGTTGGCCCAAAAAGCCCGTTCTGCCTCCGGAGTCGAATTTGTTAAAACTATATATCCAAATAGGTGTTTCAAAATATTCTGAACGCGATGGAAAAAGTTTCGCGACCAAATTCGATCGTATGAAGAAGTTATGCTAAAAAAATAAAAATTTCAAATTGATTTCAAAATGCGTAAATTTCAAGGCGTTTCGAGTCCGTACGATCAAACGACAAGTCCGATCGCAACGAAACTTGAAACATTATTATAATTCACCGTTACGGATCCGATGAAACTAGTTTCGTCGAAATCCGAGTCCGTGACAAAAATGGCTATTTTTAATATTTATTAAATAAATTAAAATAAATCATAAAATCCAAATTTTCTTTCAACTTTAAATATTGGCCAAATTTCATTACTTATATAATCCAATCAATTCCAAATAATTTAGCAAGCTTGGATGTGAATTAAAATTTATAAGTATATAAATTTCGCAGTGTTAACCTCTGCGTTTTCTTATTATTTAGGAATTATAAATTTTATTCGCAAAACCCAATTATTTAATCATATACTTATACTCTCATCTTAAATCTAATTATATAAATAACTTGATTTCTATTATCCAACTCAAAATATATCAATTATTCTCCAACTACATAGTTAACGTTTCTTTTATATATCACTGTGGTAATATTTCAAAATGTTCATCTTTTGTTTGCATAAATTACTGTATTTAGATAAAATTGTAATTTTGGTAACTTATCACATAAATAACTTAAAACCTCAACTAATACATTCCACCTTTGTTTCATCTTATTCATTCACTCATCAATATTCCGTACTAACTACAAAATTTAGTGTATTCCTTTAAATTGATCAAAATAAGACTTATCAACTAATAGAAAGATTTACGTACAAAATTTATTGTCATACATCTAATTTACAAGCCTATACTTAATTATTATCCTACAATACGTTTTACGTTACTATAATGTTCATTCTTCCGTTCCTACGTTTCTATAAATTTATTCCTTTATAATTTATTTAACGCAACACTTAATCTACACCTATTGCGATGTTTCAAATTTACTTGAATGAACAATTTCTTTACTTAAAATAGTTGTTGTAAACTCTTAATTCCACATTTATAAGTGTATTATTATTTTCACTCAAATATTATACATATATATAGAGTATTGGGTTTTTTATTTAATCATCATTTATCATATATATTAATTAATTAAATTCAATACTTAAGTCTGACTAAATTTATTCCCCAAATACACATTTACATTTCTCAACCAATAAATATAACCAATCAAATTCTCATTTTATTGAACCTTGGTCAATTCCACACGTTAATTTTACTTAAAGTCTCAATTAATTAATTTACCTCGGTTTCATTACCTTATTACCTTATATGCATAATTGACATGGTTATATCTTCCATTACATCAATAATTTATCATTTCATTTCTATGCAATATATACTCATCTTATTCCATTTATTTGGTTACTGCATTGAAATCTATTTATTAACCAATACTAACGTTATTATCATAAAAAAAATTTGATTCCCAATTTTATTCAATACTTAGAACAAAAATTTTCACATTAAATCAAATCCTTCTATTCAAACCAAGTATCATGCTATGATAATATTTTACGTTGGTTACACTGAAAAAAATCAACTTTTTATCGTTATCAATTAAACATACATTAATTGCACAAATTAAAGGAATTAATTGCCATTTATCAAATTAAATTTTTCATACATCAATCTATTTCATCTAAATCCTTACCTATGAATATTGCAACCTTTAATTCCATTAAATACCAATTAACCCAAATTATTTCATTTATTCTAAGTCATATCACTAAAATAATTCATCATAATAAACTTAAAATCTATACGTTTATTGATTTATTTCTATTTGTCTTATGTTAAATTCTAAATTTAGTAAGACAACCTAAAGTACTCCACTCAATCGACAGTCCCTTTCAATTGTTAATACGTACTTAAATTTCTACAGTTGCCTTCCATCTGCACTTCCGTTACTATGATAAAAATTAGTAACGTTTATGCCATCAATCCATCATAATTACTTACCCTTAATTGAGTTTGATTTCCAAATAAATTTGCTGACCCTTAATTAGACAATTTATAAAAGTTTGTCATCATACCTATAGTTCTACGCTTATGCTATGTCTTAAATTTCAATAAATTTATAAATTTTGAGATGTTCATTAGGGTTTACAAATTTATTGACTTGCAATAACAGGGTTTCTTAATCTATTCAATTTATCGTTCACAATCTTTTATTGCATTAAATTGGTTTAATATTCCCATATTAAATTTTATGTACAGGTAAGAATTTTTCTTTCTTTCTCTACTTAATTCATTTGAATTTTATTCAAATGTCTTTAAATAGGTTTCTAAGTCACTTCTATATAATTTATTCTAGCCTTCATTTTAATACTTATCTACCACCTTTATTCTTTCAACTAAAATAAATTACAAAATCCTATTAAACAAACAATTTTAAATGGTCGAACTTAACGGGTCGTTACACTCTCCCCCACTCAAA
Source organism: Allium cepa (assembly GCA_030765085.1). Lineage (NCBI taxonomy): Eukaryota > Viridiplantae > Streptophyta > Magnoliopsida > Asparagales > Amaryllidaceae > Allium > Allium cepa. Next base: position 725,789,652 of record CM060943.1, read on the forward strand.
ACTTTTCGTCCCCGAAAAGGGAAAGGAAGGGAGAAGGAAGAATAAAACAGTATATCTAATTTCAAATATTAACTTATAACAATAATTTACTAAATTAATTTCCTTTAATGAAATACACTTGTTTTATAATCATTATGTCTTTTAATACTTGAACTATTAAAGTTGGAAAAATATCTTTAACCAAATTCTAAGTCCAAAATTTACGAAAATTTTTGGCAGAGTCTCCTTTGTACGGAGGGACTCTGGAGAAAATATAATATCCAAATATACAAATATATTACATATATTATCCAAAATAAAATATCCCAACACGGGAAAATATATAAAATAGCGCTTTATACGTAATCCGGAAACGTACCTATTTGTCGGGCAATACGCTTATTATTTTGGAACCAAAAGCAGTAGCAGTTGCTTCCAACCCCTGTATTCACTTATAAAATCTAAAAGTTAAATATCTATATTACAGTGAAATGTTTGGGTAGATTCAATCATTCATATCCAAATCAAATGCAACAACCATACATTTTAACAAACGGCACACACCACAAACCACAATCATTCAATCAACAACCGTTAGTTGTTCGGGTTCAAATTATGAAATTTTACGGAGTGAGAAATAACTATCAAGTGCATCCGTTACTCAACAGTCTTAGATGGAATAGAGATAGATTATTGTTCCTCCAACAACTCCAAAATTCCTTACCCAACAACCATACATCAACCAAACAATTCAAATCAACACCACAATAGCTTATTATACATTTATTTCATGCTTCAGTGGTTTTATTTTCTTTCTTTCATTTATGGAGGGATTTCTTTGTTTCTTACAATTTTCATTTTCCATTTGTTACAAAATTCATTATATTGTATTCCAATTTATTGACTAAGGTTTATATCATCTATTTATACTACTTACCCTTTCTTATATAGTAAAATTTCCAATTTAACTTAAGTTTATACAATTAATTCTCATTTATAACAGCAAATTTATTGAATACCTTAATTACCTCAAGCTTCACTTGTAAGATTTCCCCTTACATTTTCTTACTAACATTGCAACTTTTATTATATGGTAAGTTATGTATGTTTACGTTTTATTATATTTAATTACAGTAACCCTCTACTTACACTTAAATTATTAACCTTAAAACCTCCATTTTTATAAATAAAGGATCTTATTAATTCATTATCTAGGGTTTACAGACATTTATTTATATTACCTACTTTTTATTATATTACTAGTAGCATTTTAAAACATACTTAAGTTTATAACCGTACACATCAATCTTTATTTATTAAAGAATTTCATTTTATTTACTTAAGTTAAAATCACCTATTAATAATACTCACCTTTAATTTGGGTAAAATTTCAATTATCACTTAAGTTTATACCAATAAATTCTTATTATAACAGTAATTTATTGAATACTTCATTTTTCCTAAATTCCTACTTGTAAAATATTCAATTCCAGTTTCTCATTTAACACTTCAACTTTTATATTTGGGTAAGTTATTTATGTTAAGGAAATTGCAATTGAACTTATACAAGTTTAATCTCCATTCTTTTAATTAAATTTAATGTTTATTCATATTACCCTTTGTCTCATATGTATGCAAATTCCTCTTTATAGCTTTGCAGTTATTCTCTTATTTCAATTAGAGGTTTCAATTCATTCATTCTTCAATAAATCTTTTCCATTATTTATCAGTTAAAAACTTTTACTTCCCTTATCCCTAGCATTAACTTTCTTACTTAATATTTCACTAACAAAGTTTAAACACTTAATTAACGGAAAAATTTAGAATTAAATACCGGGTCAAATTTTAATCTATTTCAAAATAATGGATAAATAAGTTCTTACAACTTTTATATCTCTAATTATATTTAGAACAATAAAAGAAAATTTTTAGAAAATTTCAAAAATAAATCTGCAGTAGAATTTACTACAGTGGCCTTTCCCTTCGAAACTCGAAAATGAAAGTCGATGATGCGGCCGTCATCACCGAATTTATTTTCCAGCGACAGAGAGGAAAGTGCAGAATTTAATTCTTTTCCAAAATCTTCTTTAAAACAATTCTTCCAATTTATACGAAATATTTATATAAGAAAATACTTATAAACCAAATCAATAAATTTCACAAATTCTTTGAAAGCAAATTTTCAAAAATCCCGGACTTAAGTTCTAAATCTCCAAATTTGGTTTATTATAATTTCACTTAGCTTCAGTTATTATAAATATTTTTATTGCCTAACATCCAATCTATAGCAACCAAATATATATATATCTTTATAAAACTATTTTTATATATAGAAATATAATAGGCAAAATTATTTCATTCACCTATATTAAAAACAAATATTATGTCGGTCTGTCCTATTAAGTGTTTAGAAATCCCTATTGATGACATAGCGTCCCATGCATCAACCAGAATTTATAAATACAAAGCGGAACAGATTAACACAATATTAAAATCTTTTTATTAATACTAACAAGTACGCTCTCTCTTATATATACACTCAGCGACTCCCATAGGATATTTCTACCCTATTAACAAAGAGTCAAACCCCACAAAGCCAAGGTTTATCGCTAAACCAAAGCTCTGATACCAACTGTAACATCCCGCTTTTTTTGCACACTTTAAACCGACACACGTGCCAATTCAAAGCATACGCAAGGGCGGATTGTTATGGGGTAAATAAGAAAAACAGAGAAGAAATAAAAACAAAAACAGAATCTCACAGCGGAAGGATAAAATATAATAACAAATATACAGTTCGACCATTTAAAATTGTTTGTTTAATAGGATTTTGTAATTTATTTTAGTTGAAAGAATAAAGGTGGTAGATAAGTATTAAAATGAAGGCTAGAATAAATTATATAGAAGTGACTTAGAAACCTATTTAAAGACATTTGAATAAAATTCAAATGAATTAAGTAGAGAAAGAAAGAAAAATTCTTACCTGTACATAAAATTTAATATGGGAATATTAAACCAATTTAATGCAATAAAAGATTGTGAACGATAAATTGAATAGATTAAGAAACCCTGTTATTGCAAGTCAATAAATTTGTAAACCCTAATGAACATCTCAAAATTTATAAATTTATTGAAATTTAAGACATAGCGTAGAACTATAGGTATGATGACAAACTTTTATAAATTGTCTAATTAAGGGTCAGCAAATTTATTTGGAAATCAAACTCAATTAAGGGTAAGTAATTATGATGGATTGATGGCATAAACGTTACTAATTTTTATCATAGTAACGGAAGTGCAGATGGAAGGCAACTGTAGAAATTTAAGTACGTATTAACAATTGAAAGGGACTGTCGATTGAGTGGAGTACTTTAGGTTGTCTTACTAAATTTAGAATTTAACATAAGACAAATAGAAATAAATCAATAAACGTATAGATTTTAAGTTTATTATGATGAATTATTTTAGTGATATGACTTAGAATAAATGAAATAATTTGGGTTAATTGGTATTTAATGGAATTAAAGGTTGCAATATTCATAGGTAAGGATTTAGATGAAATAGATTGATGTATGAAAAATTTAATTTGATAAATGGCAATTAATTCCTTTAATTTGTGCAATTAATGTATGTTTAATTGATAACGATAAAAAGTTGATTTTTTTCAGTGTAACCAACGTAAAATATTATCATAGCATGATACTTGGTTTGAATAGAAGGATTTGATTTAATGTGAAAATTTTTGTTCTAAGTATTGAATAAAATTGGGAATCAAATTTTTTTTATGATAATAACGTTAGTATTGGTTAATAAATAGATTTCAATGCAGTAACCAAATAAATGGAATAAGATGAGTATATATTGCATAGAAATGAAATGATAAATTATTGATGTAATGGAAGATATAACCATGTCAATTATGCATATAAGGTAATAAGGTAATGAAACCGAGGTAAATTAATTAATTGAGACTTTAAGTAAAATTAACGTGTGGAATTGACCAAGGTTCAATAAAATGAGAATTTGATTGGTTATATTTATTGGTTGAGAAATGTAAATGTGTATTTGGGGAATAAATTTAGTCAGACTTAAGTATTGAATTTAATTAATTAATATATATGATAAATGATGATTAAATAAAAAACCCAATACTCTATATATATGTATAATATTTGAGTGAAAATAATAATACACTTATAAATGTGGAATTAAGAGTTTACAACAACTATTTTAAGTAAAGAAATTGTTCATTCAAGTAAATTTGAAACATCGCAATAGGTGTAGATTAAGTGTTGCGTTAAATAAATTATAAAGGAATAAATTTATAGAAACGTAGGAACGGAAGAATGAACATTATAGTAACGTAAAACGTATTGTAGGATAATAATTAAGTATAGGCTTGTAAATTAGATGTATGACAATAAATTTTGTACGTAAATCTTTCTATTAGTTGATAAGTCTTATTTTGATCAATTTAAAGGAATACACTAAATTTTGTAGTTAGTACGGAATATTGATGAGTGAATGAATAAGATGAAACAAAGGTGGAATGTATTAGTTGAGGTTTTAAGTTATTTATGTGATAAGTTACCAAAATTACAATTTTATCTAAATACAGTAATTTATGCAAACAAAAGATGAACATTTTGAAATATTACCACAGTGATATATAAAAGAAACGTTAACTATGTAGTTGGAGAATAATTGATATATTTTGAGTTGGATAATAGAAATCAAGTTATTTATATAATTAGATTTAAGATGAGAGTATAAGTATATGATTAAATAATTGGGTTTTGCGAATAAAATTTATAATTCCTAAATAATAAGAAAACGCAGAGGTTAACACTGCGAAATTTATATACTTATAAATTTTAATTCACATCCAAGCTTGCTAAATTATTTGGAATTGATTGGATTATATAAGTAATGAAATTTGGCCAATATTTAAAGTTGAAAGAAAATTTGGATTTTATGATTTATTTTAATTTATTTAATAAATATTAAAAATAGCCATTTTTGTCACGGACTCGGATTTCGACGAAACTAGTTTCATCGGATCCGTAACGGTGAATTATAATAATGTTTCAAGTTTCGTTGCGATCGGACTTGTCGTTTGATCGTACGGACTCGAAACGCCTTGAAATTTACGCATTTTGAAATCAATTTGAAATTTTTATTTTTTTAGCATAACTTCTTCATACGATCGAATTTGGTCGCGAAACTTTTTCCATCGCGTTCAGAATATTTTGAAACACCTATTTGGATATATAGTTTTAACAAATTCGACTCCGGAGGCAGAACGGGCTTTTTGGGCCAACTATCGTTTAGCACGTTCGTTATCCGTACCCACCTAGCCTTCTTTTATCTGTCTATATATTTGCGATTATAAACCCTAGCCACTCCTTATTTTCATTTTTCTATACGTACATCTCCTTCTCAACTCCTCATTCCAATGGCAGAAAAAACCTAATTCCCAAATTCCAAAATTATATTTCAAAAAAAAAAAAAAAAAAAAAAAAATTTGTGGATCTGCAGCAGCTTCTGGTCGCGCTTCGGGTTTCAGAGGAGAAAACCCTAGAGCAACTTCGGGTCAGGAAGAAAATGACTCGGGTCGCTCCGGGTCGTTTTGGCGAAAACTCCAAGCAAGCATCGGGGAAATGAGGCGGCGCCCCGAAGTCGAACCCGAAGTTGACCCAGGACCAGAATTTTTCATTTTTCAAATTTTCATAACTTTTGCATACGAGCTCGGATTCACGCGCGGTTTGTTTTGCTGGGATCGTATCGGAATTTCTGACGTTTTGGCACTGGTTTGGATGAATTTGGAGACTGTCCAATTTTTGGGTTTAAATTGGATTTGAATTCAATTTAAATTCAAAAGGTGAGTGTTTTAACCCACTCACAACTACTAGAAGCTTTTATGTTTGTTAAATAAATTTTAGAAATGAATAGAAATTTATTTATGAGCTTTTGGCATGTTATTTCATTCATATCTGTTGAATTGCATTTTATTGAATGTAACTGTTAATTTAATTGATTTATTGCGTGTTAATTGGCTGTTAGAAATTTTTGGTTGCATATGAACTGCTAGTTAACAGTTATGTCAATTATCACTGAATATAAATTGTTAGATTAATAGTTGAAAATTTTAATTTGAATAAACTGCCAGTTATCACCTGTTATATATGATCATATATATAATTGTTATTGATTGATATTGCTTGATGTTTGTGATTGGATGATGGATGTGTTATTGAAGGGATGTTTTATTTGATATCATTAAACTGCAAGTTAGTATGCATTTTTCATTTCATTCGGGATTGCGGTTTGAAATGATATACAACCGCAGTTTTATTTTTTAAATTGCGGATTGAAATGATAAATATCCGTATCACTTGACCATAGGATAGAAAACTATATACAGACACCGTGGTCTATATATAACTATTTTTAATGTGATTTCTATGGTTTGGATGGAATACGGTTTATAAAAATCTTAAATTTTATACTGAATAAATGTTTTCTTCCATAGTTATATGCATATGAAGTTGAAATTTTGAAATTAAAAGGTGAATAAATTTCTTTATTAAAAATGGAAGAAAATTAAGAAAATGGAGTTTGATGATTATATCCTATGTTTAAATATTAAGTTGGAAATTTTAAAGATATGATATTTATAATTGGATTTTTCCCAAAATATTTTGAAATGAATATTCTAGTAAAAATTGAATTTGGAAATATATATATATATATATATATATATTTTACTAGAAATTGAAGTCTTATTAATTATGGATTTTATGTGAATGGTCAAGATTAATTAATAGAATATTGATTTTTGAAAGGATAAAAATCCAACTTTAGTTGAAATATTAATGCTCCAAAATGGATATAAATATATATAAAATTGAAATGGTTTTGCGACTTGAAGTAATATTTTGGATTTTGGTTTAACTTTAAAAGAAGAAATATTTGGAAAGCCATGTAATTTATTTCTTTATAAAGCAACAGTAAAGTTAAACTTTTTTTAATTCGCATACCGTTGAATATCCAAACCATTTAGTTTTGAAAATAATGGTTTTAAAATGCTATGGATTTTCGAAGAATTATGTTGAAAGTTACAAACAGAATATTGGTTACATGGGATATTAAATAATAAAAAGTGACATAATTTTTTGGAAAGGAATAATTTTATTTGGGATAAACGATATCATATTGTTTTGGGTTTTAAAAGAAGAAATGATATCGTAATATTACGGTTTGAAATGGATTATATTCTGGTTTTAAAAGTATAAACTATTTTTAAATGACCGCGGTGTTATAATAACGATTGGTTGGCAAAGAGACCGGGATCGGATATGGACATACTCTCTGTCAATACCGAAAACCACTTTGACTAACCGTGTACGCGGTGGAGATTCCAGAATGAAGTAGGTGGTGGCGACGTTTCCTGTAAGGTAAATACGTGGACCCAACTCCCGTGAGTTGGCATAAGGTGGCTAAAACAGGAGCGATTCTCAGGCCAATGAGGTCATTCCTCTGATCGGACGCTCCTCTTCGATATTATAATTTGACTTGGATTTGATTCAGTGGCCACTTCTATATTTTGATTTTGGGGAGTTAGTCCGAGGTGGGCGGTAACTGCGGCTACGCGTTTCCACCAGCCTGGATAGCAATTGGTATATCTACCCTGGCATTGCCTAGTTGTGCCGTGTCACCTACCATATCGCGCCTTGTACGAGTTTGGTTTTCTCCCGTAGCCCGTGTGGTATCCTCTAGTGGCTTCCCGATCAGGAGGGGCTATGATATTGGACGGACTACTGGGACTATTACGTGTTAAGGTGGAAAATGTAAAGCCTTAACACTATTTAAAAGTAAGTTTATTTTATAAATAGACACTATTATAATAGCGCAATATACTACATAGTAAATAGTTTAACGGATCCTTAGGAGATGTAAATCCCGAACATCTCTTGAGTTACTGTACTCATATTTATATTCTGTTTATTTAACTCACATAAGATATTCTAGTCTGACTCGGGTGTTTTTGTCTATTCAAATTCGCTCGGGTCAGTCCGAGCATTTCAGGATAGCAGATTTTAGCTTTGGAGGACGAAGACGAAGAATAAGTATTATGTTATATATAGTATTACACCACACTCTTTCTATTCCGCTGCATTGCTTGTATTGGTATGTGTAACTCTGATATTTATTGTAAAAGAAGAATCAAGCTTTTGTAAACTGTTTATGAACTGTATATTTGTTATTATATTTTATCCTTCCGCTGTGAGATTCTGTTTTTGTTTTTATTTCTTCTCTGTTTTTCTTATTTACCCCATAACAATCCGCCCTTGCGTATGCTTTGAATTGGCACGTGTGTCGGTTTAAAGTGTGCAAAAAAAGCGGGATGTTACAATCTTGATTATCAAAGTTTTGCAAAGTGGTATTTCTATTTTTTTTGAATAACAAGTCAAATCAATTAGGTGAAGATAGTGCTTGGGTTTCAATTGCATGTTCTTTCTATTTTAAAAATATTATTGTTTACACACCTAACTCAGATATACCGAGGTCGGGTATACCGATCAAGCACTGCCTTTTGGGGTTACATGAGAAGAGTATAGAGCGTGACGAGTATAAAAACTTGCGTACGAACACATGACTCTAGGTATTTTATTTTTATTTTTATTTTATTTACATACACCTAACTCAGATATACTGAGGCCATATATACCGATCTGTACTGCATTTCGGGCTTATGTGAGAAGGGTATAGAGCGTGGCGAGTGTACACACTTACGTGTGAACACATGACGCTAGCTATTTCTTATTATTATGATTTTTTTTGAAAAGAGAGAGTTATGCAAAATCATCTTAGCACTTAGAAAATGAAAAATGTTATCACATTTACTTTAAATCAATCACTCTTTTAAACAAAGATTACAATTAGGATATACTTCACAATAATCACCAATGAACCTTCCTATATACCAGTTACCATATTCGCTTGTTATTAAACTTTTATTTTTAGTTGTTGAGAAATGTAATTTTTTTTAAATTTCAATTTAATAACTAAAAGCTTATACTTATTCTATCGTCTTTCTTCCAAAGTAAATCAATATGCTAAAAAATTGTTCGGGTTTTTTTCTTTTTGTTTTCTGGAAAGAAAATGCAAAAAATAAATCATGAGAAATCAAAATAAACTTGATACTCCCTCCCTCCACAATTGATTTTTACCATGCCTGCATAGTCAATGCATGATATAATGAGTGTAATGGACAAAAATATGTTCATATTTACAAGAGAGGGTTAAAGTTCCTTACTAGGCGTAGTGTGGCTCATGAAGAATCATGAGCTCCTCCTCTCGATCATTCGCCAACTCCAAGTAAGGTTTTAAAGGATGACCGTTGACTTTGAAAATTGATCCATCCCTAGGGCTTTATATTTCTATGGCACCAAAGTGAAAAACAGTACATACCACGTACGGCCTTGTCCGCCTTGCTTTTAGTTTCTTAAGAAACAAATGAAGTTAAGAGTTACACAAAGGAATTCTTTGATTTGGTGAAAGTGTTTTCTTAGAATTGGCTTGTTATGAAAAAATTCTGTTTTCTTTGTAAATTTTCTCATTTTCATACGCTTCATTCCTAATTTCCTCTAACTCATTGATTTGTAATTTCCTATTTTCGCTAACTTTTTCAAGATTAAAATTTATGTTCTTAATCGCCCATATTGCATTATGTTCAAGTTCGGTAGATAAATGGCACGCTTCACCATATACTAACCTAAAAGTAAACATCCGTAGATTAGTTTTGTACGCTGTTCTATAAGCCCAAAGCGCATCTGTCAACTTTTGTGATCAATCTTCTCAACTTTTATTTACAGTTTTCCTCAAAATTTACTTGATTTAGCGATTTGAAACTTCAACTTGACCACAGGTTTGAGAATGATAAGGTGTAGATAACTTGTAGGTTATCGAATATTTCCTCATTAAAGTTTCAAATGATGGATTACAAAAATGGGTTCGATTATCGCTTATTATTGTGCAAGTTGTTGCAAACCTTGAATAGATGTTTTCTTTTATGAATTTCACAACAACTTTGTGGTTATTTGTTTTACATGGAATGCCTTCAACCCATTTAGAGATGAAATAAACAACAAGAAGAATGTACAGATTTTCGAAAAAGTGGGGAAATGGTCCCTTGAAGTCAATAACTCCAACCTCAAAGATTTCGATCGTAAGAATGGGGTTCAAAGGCATCATGTTTTGTCAAGAGATTTTTCCTAACATTTGGCAGCAATCACAAGTTTTACGAGATTCAGATGCATGTTTGAAAAGTGTGCGCTAGTAAAAACCACATTGGAGCACATTTTCCGCTGTTTACTTAGGACCGAAATGACCGCCACAAGCTTGGTCATGATAAAATGAAAGGACGCTATTAATTTTGCAATTTGGGATGCAATGTCGAATGATTTGGTTGGAACATACTTAAACAAGTATCGACCGTCCGAATAGAAGTATTTCACTTGGGAAAGAAATTTGTATTTATCTTGTTTCAACCAAAATGAAGAAGTTTCCTTAGTGACTAAATAGTTCAATATATCGGCATACCATTGATCGATGGAAACGGAAAGGAGTTGTTCATCAGGAAAGTTCTCATTGATCAATAAAGAAGATGCGACGGATGTTCAACAATGATGTTGTCGGATCCTTTTTGTCTTTGATCATAAGGTCAAATTATTGGAGTAAAATGATGCAATGGATCAAAAGAGACTTAGCATCCTTTTTAGTGAAAAGGTAGCAAAGAGCGGAGTGGTCAATGTAAACCGTAATATGTGAGCCAATCAAATAAGGTCTAAACTTTTTAAGCGTAAAGACTACTGCTAGAAGCTCGTTTTCAATGGTCGTGTAATTGAATTAAGCATCGTTTAATGTCATAATAGTATATTAGATGGTATGAAGAATTTTGTTGATGTGCTATCCTAAGACAGCACCAATTGCAAAGTTAGAAGTATCACACATTATTTCAAAACGAAGATCCCAACTAAGCGAGCAAATGATTGGAGCAGAAATAAGTTCATTTTTAAGACGTTCAAAAGAAGAGGCATAATCAGAATTGAAATCGAAAGGAACATCTTTTCCAAAGGAGTAGTCAAAGTTCGATAGTTTTGCTAACATCCTTTACAAAACGTCGATAAAAGCTAGCTTGTCCTAGGAATGATCGAATTTCCTTAACGAATTTGGGAATTGGAAGATTCGAAATAACATCGACTTTTGCTTTATCTACCTCAATGCCCTTATTCAAAATGACATGTCCAAAGCCTATGCCTTATTTGACCATAAAGCGGCATTTTTCCTAATTCGAAGTTGATTGTTTCTCTTTACAATGATTTAAAACCAATTTGAGTTGATGTAAGGATTCTAAAAAAAGAATCTCCAAAGATAGAGAAATCGTCCATAAAAACATCTACAAAATGTTCAGTCATGTCAGAAAAGATGCCAACCATGCATCGCTGGAAAGTCATAAGGGAATTACAAAAACCAAATGGCATGCGTCGATAAGCAAAGTTTCCGAAAGGATACGTTAAAGTCATTTTTTCTTGATCTTCTGGAGCAATTGGAACTTGGTTACAACTGGAATAACCTTTAAGAAAACATTAGAATTTGTGGCTAGCTAACCATTCAAGCATTTGGTCGATGAAAGGAAGAGAGAATGATCTTTACGGGTTGTAGCATTTAATTTTCGATAATTAATGCAAACGCGCTAATCTGTTTGATTACATGTTGGAATAAGTTCGTTTGTGTCATTCATGATAACGTTTATACCGGACTTTTTAGGCATGACGTGAATTACGCTAAACCACGAACTATCGGAGATGGAGTATATGATACCATTATCAAGGAGCTTAAGAATATCTTCATAAACCGCATCTTTCATTTTGGGGTTGAGCTTTCGTTGCGCATCACAAGTGGGTTTGGCATCGTCAATTAAATGAATGTGATGTTGAACAATTACAGTGCTAATCCCTAAATATCGGTAATGGACCACCCAATCACTTCTTTATTTTCTGAAAGAATTGAAACAAGAGGCGCTTCTTGGTCAAGAGAGAACTCGGTAGAAATAATGACGGGAAGAGTGTCATTTAAACTTAATTATGCATACTTAAGGTGAGAAGGAAAAGGTTTGAGCTCTAATCTAGGAGGTTGCTCAATCAAAGACATCAATTGAGATTCGAACTCAACCTTAAGAGGTTCGAAGGGAAGCTTGTCTTCGATCTTGTTTGGAACATCTTAAAATAGTTGTTCGTATTCGGTCTCGCGTTCATTGTTAAGGTTAACCGTTCCATTGTCAAAATTTTCTTGAATGGAGCAAACTTCCAACATTGGTCAAGTGGTTCGTTCAATTGATTTTCGAGATTGAAGATGTTAAGATCCAAAGTCATGTCATCAAAAGAAATTTTCATCGAACCATTTCAAAAATTGATTAGGAGGCTAAGAAAGGTCATCCTAGATAAAGTGGAATTTGACTCATCGAATTATTCATAGGTTGTGTCTTTAGGAATATGAAATCGACGGAGAATATGAATTGATCGATTTTTATGAGTACATCCTCAATTTCTCCCATGGATTTCTTTATCGAACGATCAGCAAATTGAAGAGTTACTTTCGTTGGTATTAGTTCACCCAAGCCAAGTTGCTAGTAAACTTAAAGGAATCAAATTGACACCCACACCCAAGTCTAATAAGCACTTATTAATAATCTTTTCTCCTATCGTGCATGAGATCATCAGACATCTAAGATCTTTGTATTTTATGGGAATTGATTTAGACATGACTTTGCTAAGACTGGCAACTTAGAAAACTTTCTTGGATACATGAGTGTGTTAGATACTTTGCGTAAATTGGGACTTGTTGAACGATATCGAGGAGAGGGATGTTCACAGTTTGAAAATTTCCCACATCTTTTCCATTTGATCAGAATGTTCCTTAGGTTGAAGTCAATGCGGAAATGGAATTCGATACTAGGTAGGTTGGTTTACTTGAGTAGAAAAAGAATTTGGGTTGGAGTTTGATTCTATATTTAACTTGATGTTGTAATGACCTGTAAATTTTAATGGTTTTTTAAAGAAATTAACTGAAATTTTTCCTGAAATTGAATAATTATATTTAGCATTGAAAATATGATATTTGGTATGCGTCTATTCAAACATAGCAAATGGCAGATTTTCGTTATGTAATTTCAGTTTCAATTTAAATCGGTTAAAATTGATGTAAATAAAATATTCTTGAAATCTGAAAGTTTTTATACAATAAAAATGTAAATCATTTTCTGAGTGAGTTATATTTCGTTTCGCCGAATTTGGACTGCTTTAGATCCGTTTATTTTATTTTCGACGTTTAAGCAGCATTTTCGGCAGCGAAAAATCGAGATTTTATAGGATGGTCATAACACTGATACTTGTGTACCGTTTGGTTTGTCCCATCGTGTTGATCTCCGCAGTATATTCATTTATATGTTTCGGAGTCTGGCACGCGACGGAATCGATGAAAACAGCTAACTGTATCGGTCCCGCGTTGTTGGCTTTTGAGCTTTCAGTTCTTTTCATTTGTTCATCTGGTATAGTCAATAACCTCCGGCCATAAATATTTGCAGAATTCAATGGCTGATTATTTCCATTCATTCAGTATATATATCGTTCATTTCCATTCACCTTCTTTTTCTGATCTTCTTTTATTTTCATTTTAAAAAAATTAAGCTTTCATTTATATCTTGCTTGCAAGCTGCACGTCTTCTTCCCATAACTTGCTTCGAGACCCGCATGTGTCCCTGCCCTTCAACCAATACTAAGGCCTCGCCTCTCCTTTTCTCCAGCCGAGACTAGCCAACTTCCATCCCACAACCACCCACAACCAACGTCAGCCCACAAACAAACTAACACACAACCCAGATCCGTGTCCTCTCTCTCAACACCTACCTTCCAGTCTGAGCTCGCCCACAATTTGAACAGCCGACTTCCCCATCAGGCCCACCTACCCACTAAAGCACACAGCAGACCCACCATAGCCAAGCTCAGACGACCAAGCCTCGCCCACCAATAGCCGAAACCCGCCCCTTAGATCGACCGACTCCACTTTCCCTTGGCCACGTCCAATGGCTAGCCTCTATTTTCACACTTCATATCACCATCCGCAACCCGCTTCTTCACCACATTCTTATTAGACCCACTGACCTCCGAACAGCCTTCCTAACTCGAGCAACCACTTAAGAGCCCACCCACACCTTAAGCCTTTGGACAACCAGACCACCAAGCATAGTTTTCATAATCCAACCCTGCCGCGGTTGAACCGCGAATAACCCCGAGCCGTGGGGGTCAAAGGCTGGGAACTCAATCAAACCTCCTTCATGCAATAACCTTGGTTCGACCTATGAATTGGTGGTTTAACCCTTCATTTGAACCCAGTTGAACACTCTCATATGCGCAATTTCTTCGTTTCAAAATATGTTTTCAAATCTTCGTCCGTTTTATGTTCATAATTAGTGCATCTAGTGTAATAAATTTTGTTTAATTTTTTATATTTGAATTAATGTGTGGATTATGAATTAATATCATATATATTTATTGAAGATGTTGATATATTTTGTACTTATGTTTGATACGTTGCATCTAAATTTATTAATTTTCAAAAAAAAACGTATGTGCGGTTCTTGACGGTTCGACCGGTCGAAACCTGATCCTTGAGTCCTCACGGTTTGATTCAGGTCCGGTTATGAAAACATTGCCACCAAGTTCACCACCTTTCCTCTTCCTTGACGTTTCCACTACCTGTTTTATTTCTTACATTTCAAATGTAACTTCATGATTTCTTTTGTTATATATTTTTATTTACAGCTTATATATTCAAGTGTTTGATTTTGTATACATAAAAAAAAGTTAGAACTTTGTGTTAAATATAATGACAAAGCAACCTTTTAAAACAAGTAATATATATTGTATGACAATTGTGTCATTGTCTGAAGAAGAGCTCTTTGTTTTTAATAATTTTTTTGCTGAAATAGTCTTTCTTACACTGAAGAATCTATACGTAGTTCGTATTTAAATAAAACCGATGACATACCTAAAGAATTTTTATGTTACAATAAGCATTAACTTTTGAAGACCACAAAAATTCCAAGTTTACCTTCATAATTTTCAAACTGAAAAGTAAGGATGGGATATGAATAAACATAAGCACAACTATAGCCATGATTATATGTTTTTTGTCCCGTAATGGGAAATTTAAAAGAATATGGTCTAGAAAAAATTGATATAACTAAACTATTAACATTTTTGTATGCAATTCTTTTTCAACAGTGAAGTGATATCAATAGCCTGTTACTAATAAATGTAAGGTAATATCTCTTTTATATGATTATATGGGTATGTATAATATATTTAGAGTAGTATATAATTTGTTTATATATATAATATGTTTGAAATATTTACTTAAATTTATGTTAATATCTTTAAAATAGATTTGTTTTGTAATAGCTTTAATGTATATATTATGTTAAAGCATTCATTTGAAAATTGTAAAAGTAATATATGGGTTTCAATAAATATCGTTTATATATATATATACACACACACACATATATATATAGTTTATATATATAATTTCAATATTATAACTGATTTTCATCGAATCCAGTTCATCGTGCTTTGCTTTTGCCTCGCCACTGTCCAGAATTGGTCATGGCAGCTTTTTACTTTTCTCCGTATGTGTTTCCTTGTCTCTTCCTCGTTCTAATTGTTTCTCTAGCTCGAAACTTGAGCAATCACTCACGATTAACATTCTTATATTTATCAAATTCAATTCACATGAAATGACAATTGAAATATGTTGTTAAATTTAAAATTATTAGTTATTTAATTGTTAAACATGATCTATTATTATTTGTATTTTTTCACCGATGTTAACTGACAATATTCATACCATAACCTGTTGTATATATTTAAAATGTTAAGTATGATATATGCTTGTTAATTGATATGTTATGCTATTTATATTATTATTTTATTGTTCTCGCTGCACAAGTTTCTTCTTAGTCTAGGAATTCCCTATGGGTTGAAATGATACATACCGAATGATATTATAGATTTAGGGAAAATCGTTATTGGGTTGAAATGATAAACCCAAACGATTTTGATCGATTTTGAATTTTGGGATTGCAGGTTGAAATGATACACCCGTTAAATATTTAAATTGTGGATTGAAATGATAAATTTCTGTATCACTTGACCATAAGATAGAAAATTATACACGGACATTGTTGATCTATTTTTTTAAAAAATGATTTTTCAAGGTATTGAAAGGAAATATATGGGTTTTAAATAAATATTGTATTTATAATATATAAATTTATTTATATATGTGTAAATTTTAGATTTTTTAAAATTGTATATTTGAAAATTTTAAATTTATAAGTTAGTTTTGAAAATACGAATTTTAAAATTTTACTTATAATTTTATTATTTTATATAAAAATAAGATTTAATTTGATAAAATTTAATTTAATTAGTATATGTATAATATGTAAAAATATTTATTTAAAATTTATATTAATATTTTTAAATAGCTTTTGTAATAGCTCTAAATAATTAGAGGTTGGGAAGATAAACTAAATAAGAATTGATTTGTAATTTAAATGGGTTAATACTTAAATTTAAATAAGAATTGATTTATAAAAAATTATTTAGAATTGAACTTAATATGGATTGATTTGAACTTATTGATTTTGAGATTATGAAAGGTATGATTGTATAACTTGATTTGGTAAAAGTGATTTAATGAATATTCTCAACTTTAGATAAAAATGAGATTGAATATTGAATATTTACTTAAATTTGTAGTATGAGATTTCATTATAGGTTATTAAAGATGATTAAGTGAATATTTTGAAATTTAATAGGAGTAAAGT
The DNA here is from genome assembly GCA_030765085.1 of Allium cepa. Lineage (NCBI taxonomy): Eukaryota > Viridiplantae > Streptophyta > Magnoliopsida > Asparagales > Amaryllidaceae > Allium > Allium cepa. The sequence goes on from CM060943.1 coordinate 725,806,585, forward strand.
TGAATTTTGAAATAAAAATGAAATTTATTAAATTTAGTTATTGTAAATGTTGAATAATTAAACTTTGAAACCTATTGAATTTGAAGTGGATTAAATCTGTAGTTTGAACCCGGATTTGAATACAATTAAAATGGCTTAATGATAATTTGAATTGATTTGTGAAATTGGATGAAACTATTCTAATTTGAAATCATTTTCGATATAAACTCTTTTTAATATATAAACTATTTTATTATATAAACTTTTGTTAATCTATAACCTATTTTTAAATGTATAAACTATTTTACTTTATAACTATTTCAATATATATAAACCTTTTTCAATATTTAAACTATTTAAGTTGAGGTTGTTAGATTTAGATTTAATGGATTTAAATGCAAATATTTTGATATGATGGTCTAAACTATTTTATGGTTATGATTTTGAAAATGAATATGATTTAAAGCGATATGATTTTGAAAGTGAATATGATTTTGAAAGTTATTGTATTTTGAAATAAGTATGATATTTTGATATGAGGTATAAGCTGTTTGAAATTATAAACGACCACGGTGTACAATAAGTGTTTGGTTGTTAAAAAGACCGGGATCGGATATTGTCATACTCTCTGCCAGTATCGAAAACCACTTTAACAACTATGTATGTGGAGGAGACTCTAGAATGAAGTAGGACGGTTTGGTGTGTGATTTTTTATGAGGTATTTACGTAGCCCTGACTCCCATGAGTCAGCTTAGATATGACTAAAAAAGGAGCCATGCCGGGCCAAGTGAGGTCATTCCTCCGATCGGACACATTTCTTCGATACCATTCTATTACTTTGTGATTTGATTGGGTGCACCTTTGATTTGGGACTGTGTCTCGAGGTGGGCGATAGTAGTTGCTATGCTTTATCACCAGTCCGGATTCGCAAACGATATATCTACCCTGGCATTGCCATGTGTGTCGTGTTCACATGCCATATCGTGCCTTCTACGAGTTTGTTTTGTACCGTTTCTATGAGGTGTCCTCTGGGTAAACCACTGGCTTGGTGGAGCTTATGGCATTGTATAGACTATGAGAATATATAAAATGTGTTAATGAGGATATGAGTAACGCCTTAACGCTATTTTAATAGTTTACTTTACTATAGACATTATTTATATAGTGTATTGTACTATTTATGTAGATATTAATGAATCCTTAGAGGATGAGAATCTCAAACATCCTTTAAGTTATTTTTATTTCAGTTGACATTTCACTTGAGTTGATTTACTAGTATAAGAATGTTAATACTGACTCGAGTATTTTGTGTTTTGCTTTATGTTCGGGTCAGACTGAGTGTCATAGTATTTGAGATTGACCTTTGGAGCTTGGAGCTTTGCTTGAAGATCTGTATTTGCCTATCCAGCTTTTCAATTACTTCAGTTTATTCCAGTAGTTTTGTTCAGATTTGTCATTGGCATATGTATTAGTAAATTCTATGTATTCGAGATATCTGTTGTATTTTTCTTTAAACCCTGATGCTTATATAGTACCTTCATCAACTACTATTTATCTGTTCCACTGCTTATTCTTGTAATACTCTGCGTTTGTGATTCTGTGATTGATTTTATTCATTGTATATGGTAAGTTTTGCCAAATATAAATTAGCAATCTATTGTTTTGAGCAATTCAAGTCTGACATGAGTGGATGATTGTCGATTCGAATGGTTCGAAATGTCAGGTTGTTATAGTTGGTATCGGAGCTCTGGTTTAGGAAAAACTTAACATATGGAGTAAAATTAATTACAGAACAAGATTCGTTCGAGCTTGAAATTCTTTGTTAGGATCCTCCTAGATTAGGATTTCTCTCGAATTTCGGAACTTTCTCTTTGTTCTTAAATTCATTCTTGATTTTTCCTGTTCTTGTCCTTCTTGATATTGTAGTATCCCGTAGCTCTATTTCTGTTGATCTCTGTAATAAATTTGAGCGCATCTTGCATCTCAATTGGCAACTCCTTGACAATAGGCATCGACGAGAATTTCTATGTCCCCAGCTGTAATGTTGTTATCTCTTGCAAAGCTCAAATTATATCTCTAGTAAATGATCCGGATAATTCTCTTGTGATCCAATGAAGATTGCCTTAGGATATGTAGGCGGTTTATTTTTTTCGCTTGATGATCAAACTAGTGATCTTGACTCCATCCTATTGTCCAACTCTTTCCAGATGATTTTGGTGAATCACTTCTCTCCCTCCCAAATGGGAAATTGAATTCCATATCGATTCTATCCTTAGAGCCCAACCCGTCGTCCTTTCTTCCAGACGTATGGTTTCTATGGATGGATAGTGATTTCCTTTGGATTAACCAATATGCTCCTGCCTTCTTCGTTGATCTCATGAATCAAGTTTCCACAGTATTCTCAACAGGTTTGTCCTAGTTTTCGTTGGTAATATTCTCGTCTTTCCTGAATCTCAATTGACCCGGTAAAGGTCGCCTGCGATTAATATGAGTCTATCCATCTTTACTCCTATGTAATTTGATCTCTCATTCGAGTCTATCCTCTTAGTTAAAATTCTCTTTGATTTGACTCCTCTAAATTTGAATATCTAATCCTTGTTCTAAATCTATTTTGAATCATCATGTGAGGGAGTGTATTTGTAATTAATATAAATTGTTTATATTGTGTTGTTTGAGTTGTTAAGGCTGAATTGGGGTTTCGATTGATTCGTCTGGCCAACACTATCGATAGGAATTTCAAACACTTGAATAAAGCAAACCGACACAATATTGTTTTCGAAATTGGTAAATGAAAATTTCTGTATGACTATATTTTATATACAAAAGTATAATTTTCTAAAATCAAATAGTTAAATGAATTGGTTGTTAGAAATGATAATAATATATTATCATTTATTGTTTATCAACATTCCTAAAGTATCAACTATTTCTGTATGTATAAGAAGATGAAACTTTATAAAATGGGTTATAAATCTGAATTTCAAAAGAAACGAATTTAAATTAAGGGCTTGAGAACTAAAATTTCGGTACTTTTCAAATTGGGTTTTCAAAGTTTTAAAAAAACATATTATTTGAATGTATTTTTGATTGAAGATTTGTTTTCAATGAATTTTAGAAGAAGTATGTCAGTACTCTCCTTTCCGTCACTGAAAATAATTTCGGTGATGACTGCAACGTCATTGACATTTATTTTCAAGCCTCAGAGTGGAAAGACCACTTAGTAGCTTTGCCATTGCTTTGGAAAATGGATTTAATTTGAATTTCTCAACTATGATTTTATGCTTATATATATATATATATATATATATATATATATATATATATATATATATATATATATATATCTCTGTGTGTGTGTGTGTATGTATGTGTGTGCGCATGCATATGTGTGTATTCATTTCAAAATGGTTTGAAGTGAAATTGAAAATTCAATTCTTAAATTCTGTGTTGAGTAATAATTCTCAATTATGGAAATAAATAAAACTTTTAAATAATTAGAGTGTATAAATGGAAAGTGAAATTGAAATAACTTGAAACTAGGATAAAATTTGTTTGTATAATACTTAGTTGCATTCTAATAGACATAAATAACTTACTTGAATTATTTAAATGTTAAAATGTTAATGTGAATGAAATTGCAAGTTTATACAAGAGAAAACTTAAGTAATAAAATTTTCAAACTAAAATTTGTTAAATAAAGATGTTGAAAATAAAAAAAAAATTTGTATAATGCTCAGTTACACTCAGAAACATCTATATAACTTACCTGGTTATTCAAAAAGTTAAAATGTTAATGAGAAAATGTAATTGAATATTATACAATATAAAATGTAAGGAATAAGATGTACAAAAAATTTAATTTGATAAAAAAATTTATTAGTGGTTATAATAAATGTTTATACAATTAATCTATGTTGCAACATATGTTAAGTGAAATTTTTTTTGAATAATAAATAGAGAATGCTTTTTAAGTAAATAAATATAAACTTAAGAATAGTCAAAATTGAATTATGAAGTGGAATTAAATTAAGTTAATTAGAGTTAGTAAATGAGTCGAATAAAATAAATTTTGTTTTGGAAGAAAATTTTGTAACAAATGTTAATAAATTAAAAGCAAATCAATTGAATGAATATACATTGAATTGAAATCAACCAAATATGAATACAATAAATATTTGTTGATTGAATAAATGGACTGAAAACAAATTTGTTGAATATTAATCAATTCAAAAACTTATGAAATTTATATTGTTTTGAATTAATTGTTGTATCTAGTTCTTTGTATTTTGAATCTCTCTATCTTTCTGGTTGCTCTATTCTCCTATTTCGTTCATTTTCGGGGACGAAAAGGTTTGAGTGGGGAGAGTGTAACGACCTATAAATTCTAACGATTTTTATAACAAAATTAACTGAAATTTTGCTTGAAATTAAATAATTAGATTTAGCAATGAAAATTTGGTATTTGGTATGTATCTATTCAAACATAGCAAATGATAAATTTTCGTTGATAAATATGGAAGTTGATTTTGTTGTGTAATTTCACTTTCAATTTAAATCGGTTAAAATTGATGTAAATAAAATGTTTTTGAAATCTGAATGTTTTTATATAATAAAAAAGTAAATCATTTTGAAAGTGAGAAGTCATATTTCGTTTCGCCAAATTTGCACTGCTTTAGCTCCGTTATCTTATTTTCGGCGCTTTAGCAGAATTTTCGGCAGCGAAAGATCAAGATTTGATAGGATTGTCATATCACTGATATCTATGTACTGTTCCGTTCATCTTGTCGTGTGGATCTCCGCAGTATATTCAGTTATGTGTTTCGGAGTCCGATACACGACGGAATCGGTGAAAACTGGATAACCGTATCGGTTCAGCGTTGTTAGCTTTTGGGCTTTCAGTTTCTTTTCATGTGTTCATCTGTTATAATCAATAACCACTGGCCATAAATATTTGTAGAATCTAATGGCCAGCTATTACCATTCCAACTATGTTCAATATATATATCTTTCATTTCCATTCGCCTTCTTTCTCTAATCTTCTTTTATTTTCAATCCAAAACAAATTTATGCTTTCGTTTATATGTTGCCTGCAAGCTACACGTCTTCTTCCCATAGCTTGTTCGAGAGCTGCATGCGTCCCTGCCCTTCAACCGAAACTAACGCCTCACCTCTCCTTTCCTCTGGCTGGGACCAGCCAACTTCCATCCCACAACCAATGTCAGCTCACAAACAAACGGCCACGCAACCCAAATCCATGTCCTCTCTCCCAACACCCACCTTCCAGTCTGACCTCGCCCACAACTTGAACAACCGACTTCCCCATTGGGCCACCTACCCACTGAAGCACACAACAGACCCACCACAGCCAAGCTCAGACGACCAAGCCTCACCCACCAATAGCCAAAACCCATCCCTCAGATCTGCCACCTCCAGTTTCCCTTGGCCATGTCCAACGGCTAGCCTCCGTTCGCACACTCCATATCACCATCCGCAACTCCGCTTCTTCATTACGTTCTCACCAGACCCATGGACCTCCGAACAGCCTTCCTTACCCGAGCAACTCCTTCAGAGCCAACCCACACCTTCAGCTTTCCGACAACTAGACCACCAAGTTCACAACCTTTCCCCTTGCCTGAAATTTCCACTACCGTTTTGTTTTTTTATCTTTCTTATTGTTTAAAAAAAAAGTTCATGATTTCTTTTGTTTTATATTTTTACTTACATCTTAACAGTTCGATGTTGTTATACCTAAAAAAAAGTTAGAACTTTATGTTAAATATAATGATAAAGCAACCTTTTAAAATAAGTAAGATATACTGTATGACAATGAGAGAATCTGAATACAAGTAATTGTGTCATTGTCTGAAGAAGACCTCTTTGTCTTTAATATAAATTTTTTTTGCTGAAATTGTCTCTCTTACACCGAAGAATCTATGCTTACGTATTTCGTCTTTAAATAAAACAGATGACATACCCAATGAATTTTTATGTTATAATAAATATTAACTTTTGAAGACTGCAAAAATTCCAAGTTTACCTTCATAATTTTCAAACTGAAAAGTAAGGATGGTATATGGATAAACATAAGCACAACTATAGCCATGATTATATGTATTTTGTCCCGGAACGGGAAATTTAAAAGAATATGGTCTAAAAATAAATCGATATAACTAACTATTCACATTTTTGTACGCAATTCTATTTCAATAGTGAAGTGATATCAATAGCTGTTACAAATAAATGCAAGGCAATATCACTTTTATATGATTATATGGGTATGTATAATATGTTTAGAGTAGTACATAATTTGTTTAAAGATATATATATATATATATATATATATATATATATATATATAATATGTTTGAAACTTTTACTTAAATTTATGTTGATATCTTTAAAATAGATTATTTTTCTTGTAATAGCTTTAATATATATATATTATGTTAAATTATTCATTTGAAAATTTTAAAAGTAAAACATGGGTTACGATAAATATCGTTTAAATATATATATATATATATATATATATATAGATTATATACTCATATAATTGATTTTTCATCGAATCCAGTTCATCATGCTTTACTTTTGCGTCGCTGCTGTCCAGAATTGATCGCTTCAGCTTTTTGCTTTTCTCCATGTCTATGTCCATGTCTCTTCCTCGTTCTACTTATTTCTCTCTAGCCTCGAAAGATGAGCAACCACTCACGGTTAACATTCTTATATTTAGCAAATTCAATTTACATGAAATGACGATTGAAATATGTTGTTAAATTCAAATTTTTTAGTTATTTAATTGTCAAATATGATCTGTAGTTATTTTCATTTGTTCACCGATGTTAACTGACAATATTGGCACCATAACCAGTTGTATATATTTAAAATGTTAAGTATGATATATGCTTGTTAATTGATATGTTATGCTATTTATATTATTATTTTATTGTTCTCACTCTGCAAGTTCCCTGTTAGTTTAGTAATTCCCTATGTGTTGAAATGATACATGCCCGAATGGTATTATAGATTGGGGAAAATTAATATGGGTTGAAATGATAAACCCAAGCGATTTTCATCGATTTTAAATTTTGGGATTGCGGGTTGAAATGATATACCCTTTAAAATTTTAAATTGCGGATTGAAATGATAAATATCTGTATCACTTGATGTAACAGCCCGCTATTTTGGACCATTCAAATCAACAATAAAACCATACATGGCTGACTTGAATAATTCAAAATACCGAATTGTTAATTTAATTTGGCAAACTCAGCATAAACAGTAAAGAAATAAACACAGATCACAGACACAGAGTAATAAAAATGCAGCGGAATAGATAAAGAATAGTAGTTCATGAAGCTACTATATACATCAGAGTTTAGAATAAAATACATCAGAATATCCTAGATGCAGTGAAGTCTCCAGTACGAGTAGATGACTTCTCTGAACCAATCAACTGGATGACTGAAGGGATAGATAGCTAGATCTCCAAGCAAAGCTCCAACTTCGAAGGTGAGTCTCAAATGCTGTATCACTTGGTCTAACCCGAGCGTAAAGCAAAACACAAAACACTCGAGTCAGGATTAACATTCTTATATCTATAAATCCAACTCAAGTGAAATATCAACTGAAATATATTTAACTTAGAGGATGTTTGGGATAACCATCCTCTAAGGATCCAAGGAACTATCTACAGGGTAGAAATATACACTATAACACCGTGGTCATTTCAATTTTATTTATATTTCAAAACTAAAATATCATTTTTATTTCAAATATCTCTATTTTCCAAATTAGTATATATATCCAATAATTTATGAAGTAAAGTATTTTTATTTCCTCAAACTTCACAAATCGCTTCAAAAATCAACTCGACCTTCCCGTTCAAATTTTATTAAATCAAAATTTATCAATTTCCATTCAATTTAGTTTCTGACTAAACTAATTCAAATTTTATCTATTTTAAATACGGATTTGAACCACAAAATGAACCATTTAAATTCTAGTATATTTCAAAGCTTTAATATTCAACATCTCAAAGTTCAATTTAACAGTTTCATATAGATCTCGATTTAACCTCGTTATTTTGTAGTCTTGAGATATTCATTTAATAAATTCAGTATTATTTAAATATCCTTAATTTACCTTTAATTTTTTAAAACATGAAATATTCATTAAATCACTTAAATCAACATCCGGTTATAAAATCATATCTTTAAGTTTCACATTCAATAGCTTCACATCGATTTAACTAAATAAAATTCTTAATTTGATACCATTTCAGCTAAATCCAAATTTATCTCCCCACCTCAATTTATCCCAATTATTGCAAAAATCAATTTGAAATATAATTTACATGAATATTTAACATAATTTATGTATTAAATCAATCTTAATTAAATTAAATACTATTAAATCTATATATATCATAACCCTTTATATATAATAATTTAAGAATCAACATTTATTAAAACCATATATTTCTTTCCAAAACAATGAATTTATTTTCAAAATATTTATATATGGACCAACGGTGTTTGTATATATTTCTTATCATATGGTCAAGTGCTACGGATATTTATCATTCAATCCGTACACTAAATATATACGGGTGGATAGCATTTCAACCCATAATCCCAAATTCAATTAAATGAAAATCATTGGGTCTATCATTTCAACCCATAACGAAATTCTCCTATTCTAAAGTCCATTCGGGTACGTATCATTTCAGCCCATAGTGAATTCTAAACTATAGAGAACTTGTAGAGTGATAACAGATAATAATATAAAAGGCATATATCATCAACAACAGTATAATATAAACAAGAGGATATGGTGTCATATCCCACAGGTGAACAGTTACAGATAATAGCATATATAAAAATTTAAATAACTACAGCAACATATTTCGGTTGTCGTTTCAATTGAAATCAAATTTAATAAATAAAAGAACGTTAATCGTGAGTGATTACTCACCTCTCGAGCCTAGAGAATACTGAAGATGACACGGATACGCATACTGCTACAAACACTGAAATTTGAATTATGAATCGAAGCAAAACAAAATCAGCACGAATTCAACGATCAAAGCTGATAACAAGAATTGATGGAACAAGTCAGAACGGGATCGGCGAAGATAATGGTATGAGTGGACTCATATATATAACTATATATATAAAGTCATATTCTAAATTCAACACATATTAAATTAAATTAAATATATATGTATTTATATTTTCCAAAATCATTGTTTTTTTTCTTTGAATTCAAAACACATAAATTAGAATCAAGCATATATACAATATGAAATTTGAAATAAATACTTATATGAACAGACTAATATAAATCATGTTCTAGGTTACAATACTGACATATTTTAGCTGTAAGAAAGAGCATAATGAAAGAAGTCAACATCAGTTATAATATATTTATATAAACCAAATGTAACATATATTTAGTTGACATAAAAAATGAATTCTTTTATAAAATAATATACAGTGGGCGCTATTTCATAAAAATGCACATATAATACCATTTACATACGAACAACAAAAGTAGCTTATATATATACTATTTAAAAATCAATATTTACATTTCAACTAACATCAGAAAACAAATATAAACTTTATACTATATATATGTTTTATGGAAAAAGAAAAAAAACAGAACGCAAAGTGGATCCAACGTATGGAATTCAGGGATTAGTCCTAAAGGCTAATACACCGTAGGATCATTTTTATTAAATTTTTTTGATAAATTTCAGTAGAAGAGTAGCAATTTATTTAAAATAACGTGGTGTGAAATGAATTGATGGAATGAATATTATTAGTACCCAAATAATCAAATGATACAATACGTTGGTTTCTTAATAACGACAGTAACTGTTGGGCGTGTTCTCACCCAGAAGACCGGACTAAGGACTACAGGTCCAAATCCATGCTACCGAGCCAAAGCTAGGAAGGCATTACCGAACCAACCCCTCCAACCATTCACTACCGAACCAACTCTCCATTCACCACCGAATCAACTACCACCGGACCAGGCATTACCGAACCAACCCCTTTCTCCATTCCCCACCGAATCAACTACCACCGGACCAGGCATTACCGAACCAGTCCCTTTCTCCATTCACCACCGGATCGACCTCTACCGTTCCAACCACTACCAGACCACTCACAACCGGACCAACGTCAACAGACCAAATCGCTTCAGCCCAGGCCCACCAGCAGCTATATACATCCAAGACCCCTGCCCCCAGCCTCACTCTATAAATAGAGGGGCAGGGGTACAACAATGGCAGACAAGTTTGAGAGCTCAAGCACGGATAGAACTTTCAAACAACTTTCATACTCTTGTAATCAAAGCTTTGTACTTGTAATCCAAAGAGCAAAGGAGAATAACATATAAAGTGGACGTAGGCACATTCTGGCCGAACCACTATAAATCTGTGTGTCTTTTACAGTTTAGTCCCTGCTTTTATATATTTGCATAAACCACCCAAATCACTAAAAAAAACATAAAATCAACTAATTCACACGACTTGGAGGTGTTTGCCCATTTTTTGTGCAAACATTTTTGGTGCTTTCATTGAGAGCTCGAGCTAGAAGCTTCAGCTTCTCCCACTCAACCTTTTTCCTAACAACATCGCTCATTGCTTGGAAAACATGCCTCCCAGGCAGAGGAAAGATGTTAGCAAAGGATAGAACGTCGCAACTAGCAGTATCCCAGATCCAGTGATCACAGATCAAGGGAATCGTCCTGCTCCAACAGCAAATGGAAATCAGGCAAGTCCGACAGCCCCTGCGGCAGAACAACCAATTACTAAGGTAGATCTGGACAAGGTTGTGGCTAAAGTAACTAACCGCTTCACATCTCAACAAGAAGCTTTGGTGGACCAACTCATGTCACGCTTAAGGGATGCTGAAGAATCCAACCGCAACACTGAATCATGGGGCGAGTCCAAGTCTGGAGGATCTGGGAGGCGACAAAGATCTTTCTTCTTCGAAGAGGCTAACAATAGGAACAGCAATGGTAGGAGCCGAGCCCAGACTCAGCCCGAATTCCGACCCGAGGAAACACTTGGAACCGAACCCAACAGGGGAGGTACCAGGCAGGGGTCAGATGTGGCTGAGCCTGTCATGCTACCTAACCATGGGAACACCAATGGACGGGGCCGAGCTGGATTCCAGCCCGAAGTTGGAACCGAGGAAGTGCTTAGAACAGAGCCCAGCAGGGGAAGATCAAGGCAAGGGCCAACTGTGGCTGACCCCAGCATGCTCCCAGAAGACCAGAGACAACCGCTGGAAAATGTTAGGAGTGATAGACGATACCATCCCTACAGGTCATCTGGATGGGATCGATCCCGCAGGGAATAACCAAGCTCATTCCAATCTACTCCATATTCTGCTGAGAGGATGGCACGATTGTTCAGAGAGTGCATCCGACGGGATCAAAGAGATCGTGGGATAGACGCTAGGGTAACCAACCCTTTCACCCGCAATATTGAAGTTGCCATCACCCCCCGAGAATGGAAAATGCCAACAATGGAACCTTACAAGGGAACCTCTGACCCCGTTGTGCACTTGCAGAGATACACACAGCATATGCTCATGAGCGGAGCAACAGAAGGAGTGTTGTGCAAGTGCTTCCCGCTATTCTTGGCGGATCTACCTACATCCTGGTTCTGTCATCTACCCCAAGGATCCATCAGTTCATGGGAAATGTTGAAGGAAAAATTCATCAGTCAATTCCGCATTCATGTGGAGCAACCCAAGGATGCTTATTCATTATCCAATATCAAACAGAAGCCGGGAGAGACAGTGCAACAATATCTAACCCGATTCAATGCTGCAGCGGCCGCAGTCCAAGACGCCGATGAGAAGCTTATCCTAATAGCCCTCTGCAGTGGTGTGCATCCGGATACTAAATTTGCTAGAAGACTAACAAAAGAAAAACCAGCTACATTACCCGACTTCTTCCATGAAGCCGGAAAATATATGAGACTTGAAGACGCCGCCACTGAGAGGCAGTCAGAGCAACAGGCTAAGGCAAAGCCAGACAGGGTTCCCGCTGCTGCAAAGGATGTTCGGAGAAATGACTCTAGAGACAATGCTAGGGGCAAGAAGGGAGAAAAGCGTTTATACCAACCAGGACCGAGATTTGACTCTTACACTCCTTTGAATGAAACAATCGAAAACATCTTCCTGGCCACCCAAGACGAAGTTAGATACAAACGCCCCCCGCACAAGAAGGAATCAGATAACGCAATTAAGTCGGGAAATTTCTGCCGTTTCCACGAATCTCATGGGCATGATACTAATGAATGTCATCATCTCCGGGACTTAATTGAGGAACACATCCGAAGGAAGAAACTGGAACGCTATGTGAAAAGCCAGAACAGGGCTCCAGCTCCTGCCAATAAAAGCCCGAGGCTATCACCCCCGGGAGTAGGTGGAGGAAATCACAACACCAGCGGCTCTAGTCAATAGAAGATAGTGGTCCATACCGTGTCAGGAGGACCACACATCGCCGACAGAAGCTGGGCAGAAATGGAGAGATATGGAAAGTCACTTAGAAACAATGGAGATTGTGTTAACTCTGTAATAGAAGAACGCCACCCGAAGTGGAAAGTGAGTAATGACATCACATTCAGTAGGCGTGATCTAGAAGGAAGGCAGTACCCACACATGGATCCTATGGTCATCTCTGCTTGGTTCGGCCCAGCCGAATTTTTTCGAATTCTAGTAGATATCGGAAGTTCAGTAAATATTCTATTCAAGCATGCTTTCGACAAAATGAAGCTATCTATGAAGGATGTGTCTCCGTGCAACAAACCACTACACGGTTTTACTGGAGATGCAAAGATGCCCCTCGGGCAATTGGACCTCTTTGTTGAAATAGGAAGTCATCCCCGCTCCGTCGTACGGAAACAAACATTCGTACTAATAGATAACCACTCGTCCTACAATGCCTTTTTAGGAAGACCAGCCTTGGCCGACTTCCAAATTGTCCTAGCCCCATGGTGCCTGAAGATGAAATTTCCAACAGACAACGGAATAGGGGAAGTAGAGGGAGATCAAGACGCCGCCCGATATTGCTATGTAACTGAACTTCGCAATAATCGCAGGAAGGATAAAGGGAAGAATGCAGAGACTGCTCTCTGCAAGAAAAGCTTGGAAGCATAGCAACTAAAGAAAGCCCCTCCTCTTCGATATACCAGTGATCCTTTCAATGAATTAGACCCCAGAGACAAAGAGGAGGAGACCACCGCCGAGCCTGCAGAGGCTATGCAATTTATATCTATAGACAGACATGACTCAAGTAGACTGCTGAGGGTCAGTTCTCAGTTGAGAGCAGAATTGAAGGACCAACTCGTCGATTTTCTCCGTCACAACTCGGATGTATTTGCATGGACGCACGCTGACATGACTGGAATCTCCCCAGACGTAGCGTGCCACGTACTGAACATCGATCCTACCAAGGTGCCAGTAAAGCAGAAAAAGTGAAGTATGGGGGCAGAACGATCAGCAGCCCTCGAGGAAGAAGTAAAGAACCTACTTGCCAATAACTTCATACGAGAAGCCATCTACTCAGAATGCATCGCCAACCCGGTACTAGTAAAGAAAGCTAATGGGAAGTGGCAGACATGCATTGACTTCTCCAACATAAATGATGCCTGCCCGAAGGATTGCTTCCCACTCCCAGAGTCGACCTGCTTGTGGACAGCACAGCCGGGCACAACTCTTATCTTTTATGGACGCGCACTCAGGATATAATCAAATTCCTATGCACACCCCCGATCAAGACCACACTAGTTTCATCACTGACCGGGGATTGTACTGCTACAGAGTAATGCCTTTTGGACTTAAGAACGCCGGAGCTACCTATCAGCGCCTCGCCAACAAGATGTTTGCGGAACTAATAGGGTGAACTATGTAGGTTTATGTGGACGACATGCTAGTAAAGTCAAGGAAAGCCGACGATCACGTAAGCCACCTGGGCAAGATGTTTCAAGTACTCCACCAATATGGAATGAAGCTGAATCCTCTAAAGTGCTCCTTCGGAGTATCATCAGGAAAATTCTTAGGGTTCATCGTCCATGCCAAAGGAATTGAAGCAAACCCCGAACAAGTCCGAGCTTTGAAAGATATCGAAATACCTTCCACTCGAAGGGAAATGCAAAGCCTAAACGGAAAGGTGGCCGCCCTGAGCAGATTCATCTCTAAAGCGACTGAAAAGTATGTCCCTTTCTTCGAAGCTCTAAAGAAAGACAAAGGAAAGTTCGAGTGGACTGACGAATGTTTAAAAGCCTTCCTTAACCTAATCGAACACCTCCAGAGACCACCAGTACTCTCAACTCCGAATGAAGGCGAAGAGCTATATCTATACCTTGCTGTGTCGTCTCATGCTCTAAGCGCGCCTTGGTGAGAGAAGAAAACTACGCGCAGCGGCCGATGTATTTTGTAAGCAAGAGGCTCACGGGGGCAGAAGCCAGATATCCTAAACTTGAGAAGCTAGCATACTGTTTACTAATCGCATCACGAAAACTGCGACACTATTTCCAATCTCATTCCATCAGAGTTCTAACCGATCAACCGCTAAGATAGGTACTCCATCGCCCCGACACTTCGGGACGACGACTTAAATGGTGCATTGAACTGAGCCAATATGATATCACCTACCATCCTCGCACCGCCATCAAGGGACAAGCCATGGCCGATTTCATTGCCGAATTACTATCAACGAAGGAAAAGAGCAATTTGAAATGGCAGAAGACATCAAGTGGAATCTCTTTGTGGATGGAGCATCAAACGAGCAAGGCTCGGGGCAGGTATTGTGATAATCACCCCCCGGGGAAGGAATCTGCACTATGCTCTAAGATTGGAATTCGCTGCCACCAACAACGATGCAGAATATGAAGCAGTGATAGCTGGATTAGAACTCGCCCTAGAGATTGGAGTCAGCTCCTTATGTCTTCATAGTGATTCTCAACTTATTGTAAACCAAATACTATAAGAGTTTCAGACTCGAGGAGAACGGCTCACAGTATATCTAAAGAAAACCAAGCTGTTACTCCATCAGTTGGATAACTACTTAATCAAACACATTCCTCGAGAGGAGAACCAAGAGGCCGATGAACTGGCAAAGCAAGCTAGCATGAAAAGCGGCATCATTTCCGCAACAGTAGCCATCTCAAAGCAACTAACCTCGAGTTTCGAACAAGTGAATCTGATAGCTGCAATCGAAGAGGAAACTTGGATGACTCCCATCCAAAAATACTTACAAAGTGGCACACTGCCCAACGAGCGTAACGAAGTTAAGAAAATATTGAGGAAAGCTTCCCGCTACACGATACAAGAAGGCATTTTCTATCGGCGCGGCTTCTCTAATCCCTTATTAAGGTGTGTCGCTGGAAGGGAAGCCAAGGAAATCTTATCCAACATACATCAAGGAAGTTGCGGAGATCACACTGGTGGGCAGACTCTGGCAAAGAAGATACTCCGATATGGATATTACTGGCCCACCTTAAACAAAGACGCCCTAGACTTCGTCAAGAGATGTGACAGATGTCAGAAATTTGCTAAGATTCCTCGACTACCAACAAACGAAATTACTCAATTGACCAGCCCTTGGCCCTTTGCAGTATGGGGAATTGACTTGATTGGTGAACTGCCAGTGGGACGGGGCGGGGCCAAATATGCTATAGTGGCAGTCGACTATTTCACCAAATGGGTGGAAGCAGAACCTCTAAATAAAATATCTTCGGCAAAAGTTATTAACTTCTTGATCAAAAACGTTCTATGCAGGTACGGAGTCCCACTCAAAATCATATCAGACAACGGACTTCAGTTTGACAGTGAGGAATTCACCGACTGGTGCCGAGAGCACAGAATTCACAAAAGCTTCTCATCTGTAGCTTATCCCCAGGAAAACGGACAAGTCGAAGCTGCCAATAAAATTCTCAAAACTCTAATCAAGAAGAAACTTGAAAAGTCAAAAGGCACTTGGGTGGATGAACTTCCTACGGTGCTTTGGGCCTACCGCACATCTTACAGAACATCAACAGGGCATACTCCTTTCTCTTTGGCATACGGATCGGAGGCCATGCTCCCAGTTGAAACTATAGTGCCTTCCCACCGTAGGATCCACTACAACCCAGAAGAGAACGAAGAACTCCTCCATATGTCTTTGGATCTAATTGAAGAGAGAAGGAACAATGCAGCACTCAAAGCAGCAGCTCACAAGCAAAAAGTAGCAGCACAATACAACTCCAAAGTCAAGCACCGCAACTTACAAGAAGGAGATCTTGTCCTCAAACGGATCTTTCCGCGCCCTAGAGCGCTAGATCCAATCTGGGACGGACCCTATGTAATCCATAAAGACCTCCACAACGGAGCTTATATTTTGTCAACAGTGGACGGAGAGGTGTTCCAGAGGGCATGGAACATCCAACACCTTCGTCGATACTTTTCTTAACTTGTACTGCCCATATGAAGTGAATTAACAAAGAGAATCAATGGACGTAGGCATTTTCGTGCCGAACCACTTTAAAAATCTTGTCTCTTTTTTAACCTGTTCCTTTATATCTTGGCTGCTTGTTAACTTTATCCTTTTCTGTTGAACAAAATCATGTGTTTCTATTCAAGACGCATCACAGCACAACTTCACCTGGACAAGACCCAACAGGTACTGTACGAATCTATGCCCTCGCCAATGAGACACTTTTGCTCCAGCATCCCTCTGCTGCGGGTTAACTCATTGCTCGCGACGTCCCTCAAAGCCAACTGTAATGAGCCGATTATAAGCCACCGAGGAGGCCGAAAATAGCCTAGGCAGCTCATTACGGCGTTCGGCTCGCCGGCAATTGTGAACCGATTATAAGCCCCAACATAAGGTGTGGCTAGCCAGGGGCAGTTCACAGTTGACGATAGGCACCCACGCTAGCCGGCCACGGTAAATTGAATAATACCCACGATTACGGGCCATAATGGCCCGGGTAGTTACTGTGCGCGATCTTGGCTCCGATGTGTCTTAAGTGCGGCTATGGTAAAAAAGAAAACTCCCCGCGGAGGCGTAAGATGGGTGACAAATGTCTCCAAGACCCACACCTAGGGAAAGTGACTACAAAACCCATTTTCCATGAACTTAAGCATATCGACGGCCTTCCGTGATTGGAAGTTTTACTATTTTCTTATATTTCCATTCTATTTAAAAACTTTCGTCCTATCCTCTATAACGACCCATAAAGTACAGGGCACAAAATAAGAGACACTCGCTAACGGAAATGAAAACTCACAACTGGATGACAAGTCACTCGGCTGCATTCCATCCTCAATCACACAAGACATTCAAAGTTACCATCTACAACTAAAACATGAAGGGCGGTACTTTCTTTTCTTATACATAAACATGTAGCTATATTTTATTCACATATCACACTAACATTGCGAGACATGAAATTATACTTTAAGCAAGAGCTTAGCATCAAACACGATTAAAACACATGCATATACATAGCTATATTTCTTATGCAGCACATCAAAATAACGACAGCAATCAAATATGACAGAATCAGCTTGTGTTATAAAATTATATAAGAATAAAATCATTCGCTACAATGACATAATTACATAATTACAGCCTGAAAGTACATTAATGTTTTGAACTAGTATATTCAGGAATGCCAAGTAAACCAAAAAATAATCAGCTGCAGCAGGGCTCCGCCTCTATCCTACTGGCCCTCCGGGATCTACTTGACCGCAGGATCAGAACTCCCAGCATGCTGGCCGGAGGTCCTACCTGTCCGATTCGGGAAAAGAATCCATCAGATAAATAATACGCAATCAAGTTAAGAAAAGATTGAGAGGGAAGACTTACCAGCATCTTCTCCCTGACCATCATCCTCCAACTGCACACCCACTTCCTCGGCGGTAAGCAGCCGCATGCCCTCCTTCACCGCCACCTTCTCCTCCTCAGTAAACTGGGCCGTGATCACATTCATTCTGAAAGTTACACCACCCTCCCTATCCGCCTCAGCCTTAGCCTCCTCCAAGGCCCGAAGATATATCCTAGCCAAAACCCGGGGATAATCGTCCATCCAGGATAGGTTGCCCTGCTTCCAAGTACGGAAATACATATCCTGCAGCATATCATCCATCATCCCCTCGTTCTCCTCAAACTCCCTCATACGGGCCTCAGAAGCCGACAACTTTGCAACGGCAGCATCCCTCTCCAATCGGTATCGCGAGCAGTCGGCCTGAAGGGATCTCCTCATTGCCTCCATCTCCTCCTTTAGCTTGACCTGAACAAGCTCTGCGGCTTCAAGCCTTCCAGATAGCTCCTCCACCTGCTCGAGATCCGCTCTCCGAACCTCATCTACCGTCGCAATGGCCATGTCAATTCGTTTCTTGCAAGCGGCCTCCATTTTTCGCAACTCTGCCTTGCTAGCCTCTTTCATAGTTTTCTTTAGTCGTTTGGAGGCTGCCTCATGCTGGGAGATCTAGATGGCTTGATCGGCAAGCTGTTTGGCCTGATCAAAAACCATTAGCAGCAACCGAATGTTAGCACTTCCGATTTCCTCTCCAGCCTTGACCAGTCGGGCATGATGCGCCATCAGCTTCCTGGTCTCCTCAGCCACCCGATCGATGTTTGCCTTGGCCTCATCCCCCATAGTTACAATCCGAGTGGTCAACAAGTCGAGATCCAAAGACTTAGCCTCATCAAGCACCCTTACCATAGGATTGCGGGGTAGGACGTGCTCACCAGTAACCTCATCGAAAGAAATATAATGGGAACTCGGATCCAGGTCCGGATGACCCACGAACGGGTTGCGAGCCAAGCTGGGGTGATCTATTGGGGTAACAGTAGGGTTTTCGGACGGGTGCGGGGAAGGTACAAGCTCAATATCCTCCTCCACGACATCCTGAAGAGGCTGAGTTGGGGGCTGAGGATGAGATGGAGATTCGAACAAGGAGCGGCCTCTCTTTTTCCTTTGGATACCCTCCTCAATGACCCCGAGAAGAGGACGATAGCCAACTACATCTCCGGGGCGGCTAGCCGAAGGCTTCGGTTTAGCAGAAGCTTTGAGTAGTTTGTATTGTTCGAGGCGGTGCCGAATATCTGATGTCTTGGCCACCTTACCCGTTCCTGGAATAAAAACCAAGTGTTACAAGAATGCATGAAACTATAATCCGAGAAACATGTTAAGCTAAGAAGAATAGAGAAAAATTCACCTTGAATCGCTGGAGCTGCCTTAGCTGAAGGGCTCTTAGAAGGTGGATCGGCACCAGTTCCGGCCTTGCCCGCCTTCTTCGCCTTCTCCACCAAGGCCGATCCTTCTTCGCCTTCTTCGCCTTCATCCGTCCACTCTTGGATCTCACCTACTTGACCAGAAGACAAAGCCCCGGTGCCATCACCGCTCTGTCCTTCGCCACCATCATCACCATGACCTTCACCATCACCTTCTCTGCCACTTCCACCCTCTGCTTCACCTCCTTCATCCTCGCCTTTTCCCTCCTCCACGTCCTCTTCCTCCAAAACATCTGGACATGTGCTAGGGGAGGGTCCATCGGATTTCTTGAGCTTCTTTCCCCCGGCGACTGGAGGTACCGAGAAGGGTCTCCTCTTGCTGCTCTTCGTCATGGCCCCGCCTTTAGCTTTGGCAGCCCTCTCCTCGGCTGTATCTCTCTGCTTAACCACAGACTGACGTGGCAGAATCAAGTTGTGCTGCAGAAGAGTAGCATTCCTGATCAGATAAGAAGCTGACCGATCCCTTCCCGAAATGGCTTCTATTTCCGCAGCCATCTGAACCAGGCGATCGCTCTCCACAACCGCAAAGCCACCTGCTGCTAGCAAAAAATAAAAACACATAAGAAGAAGCATTTCAGTTAGAACGAAAATTATAAATAAGCTTCAACTTACAGCCGGAGGTGAAGCGACGGATAGAAACGGAGTCGTCCTTGACGAAAAACCATTCTTTCTTGAACATGCTGAACTTCGAATATAAGTCCAGGACCGGCTTGAAGGACACGGTCGATTCCAAGCTGATGTATGGAGACCCTTTCTTGTAGCCCCTCAAGTTGTACAAATATCGGATCTCCCGGTTGGAAGGAGGGCGCCCATATTTTCTCTGGAAAATGATGAATAGGCTCACCAATATGGCGTAAGAGTTGGGCTGAAGCTGGAAAGGGGCCACCTTCAGGTAGGTGATAAAGCTAAATATCCAAGCATTGATCGGAGGGATGGCCCCGCACATGCAATGGTATCTGCTGTAAGCAAAATATCCTTCAGGGGGATCATACGGCATGACTCCATTCCCTGGCAGCACCATGAGTGCTCTGTCAATCCCAAAGGAGCGGGAGATAACATCAAGCTACTCCTCTTTGAGGGAGCTAGGAAAGCAGTCAGGAGGAGAGCTCAAGAGCTCCTGAGGGCCATATCCATCCACTAGTGATCTCGGGGTGGGTCCCTGTCGTCCCGGTCCTAGCTGGGCTGGGGGCACAACGGGGGACTCTCTTCTGTCCGTAGATTTCCTCTTTTCTGATCGAGTTTCTACTTTATGAGACATTTATCTGCAACACAAGGAAGCACGTTGTTATATATATATAAAAAAGCAAGTGCGTACAGTCTAGAATTTCATTCATAAGTCGAAACGTAAAAAGCTAAAGGTTCATTCAGCACTCGGAATCTCCAAGTTCGTTTGGGAAGTCGAAGTCATCAAGTTCATTCGGTACTTAAGGTCTCCGAGCTCATTCGGTAGATCAAAATTTTCATGTTCATTCGGTGCCTAAAGAACCGAGTCCATTCAGTAGTTCAAAGCAAAAAACACATTCGGCAGAAGATGGTCTCACCTGAATCGGCAAAGATGAGGGTTTGATTCGGCTAACTCGTTTGAATCGGCAAGGATTGGAGTTTGATCCGGCTAATTCGTTTGATTCGGCAAGGATTGGAGTTTGATCCGGCTAACACGTTTGATTCGGCTGATAGGGAATGATGGAAGCATAAACCACATACTTATAGGCAAAAATCAGCAACCGGACCAATTGGTTCGGCACTAGAGACCGGATGGGGGTGTCCCAGATGAATAACTTGAAACAAAGCACGCCATATACAAGCATATGCCCTACTTTGGGGGGCAAATGTTGGGCGTGTTCTCACCCAGAAGACCGGACCAAGGACTACCGGTCCAAATCCATGCTACCGAGCCAAAGCTAGGAAGGCATTACCGAACCAACCACCTCCAACCATTCACTACCGAACCAACTCTCCATTCACCACCGAATCAACTACCACCGGACCAGGCATTACCGAACCAACCCCTTTCTCCATTCACCACCGAATCAACTACCACCGGACCAGGCATTACCGAACCAGTCCCTTTCTCCATTCACCACCGGATCGACCTCTACCGCTCCAACCACTACCAGACCACTCACAACCGGACCAACGTCAACAGGCCAGATCGCTTCATCCCAGGCCCACCAACAGCTATATACATCCAAGACCCCTGCCCCCAGCCTCACTCTATAAATAGAGGGGCAGGGGTACAACAATGGCAGACAAGTTTGAGAGCTCAAGCACGGATAGAATTTTCATACAACTTTCATACTCTTGTAATCAAAGCTTTGTACTTGTAATCCAAAGAGTAAAGGAGAATAACATATAAACCGAACCACTATAAATCTGTGTGTCTTTTACAGTTTAGTCCCTGCTTTTTATATATTTGCATAAACCACCCAAATCACTAAAAACAACATAAAATAAACTAATTCACACGACTTGGAGGTGTTTGCCCATTTTTTGTGCAAACAGTAACGTTCAATTTGCTAAAAGTTAATTTAGGACGTTATCTCTGTCTTATTTGTAAGCGATTGATATATCATACCTCTTTTAAATTTAAGATCAGCTCATGGCACGGTGAAAATTCAAATTCCATCGCATCATATATTTATATTTTCAGTTTAGAAACGTATGAACTTATCAATTTTTTTTGCTATAAATGATGTAAAACACCACTGCTTATTAAATTTGTGGTTTACTGCGTTTAAATACTTCCAAAGCGTTTGTCAATTTATTTAAAAGCTATAAAATGAAAGGAGTGAAAAGAGAAAAAAAGAAAGAAAGAAAAATATATATATAATAATAATAATAATAAACATGGGGAGAGAGACGAAGATACATATGGTGGTACGTATCTTGTTCTATTCATAAGTAAATATCACCACGTTAAATTCCTTTGCATATTTTTAATTGCTATAACCAATGCTTTCATATATAACAGGTCAAATCTTATATACATAGCTACATATTAACTGTCTTCCATTGTACGAAAAAATCACGCATGTCATGGACTGTTGGGCTAACAATTTCTTGACACAAGCTGGTAGGTTGGTTCTTGTACAATCTGTCAGCTTCTCTATCTCGGTATACTGGGCCAGAGTTTACATCCTTCCAACTAGGCTTCTGAAAATGGTTAGGCGTGCTATGTTTAGATTTTTTTGGTTTGGTACGATACACACGAGGAAGTTACTGCCATGTTCGTTCACTGCTTTTGAGAAGCCGAAGTGTAAAGGTGGATTAGGGTTGCATAGTATTAAAGATCGGAACAAGGCTGCTTACAGTCATCACATCAATGCGTTAATAAATAACCAGGATACTTTATGGGTTAAATGGACTATCAGATACAACATTGGCTCCAAAAAATTTTGGCTGATGGATATGTCGCTTTCCTGTAGTTGGATATGGAGGAGTATACTTAAACTCAGAAGCACATTCCTACCTTTTGTTAAAATAAACTTGGCTGAGGGGAGCATCTGTAGCTTTTGGACAGTTCCATGGATTGGCAAAGGGATTGTGCTTGATCTACTCTTCAATCAAAAGTAGAAGTATCAATCTGGAATAAATGGTAGTGCGTTTGCTGTTGACTATATTGCTGATGGTAAACTTGTTGTTCCTTACACTAGCAACCAATATGTCAGAGCCTTTTGGGGGGTGTATGATGGTTGTTGCTTTACTCACCCTGAACAAGACACTGTATTGTGGAATGGACGTGCACATGCTGTTAGCAGAGTGTACACTGCCTTGTGTGGTCTGGATGCTTTGCCTGATTGCAAGTGGTATAAGGTTACCTGGTCTACTGTGTCTAGTGGTACTGATAATCTATGTTTCTGGAAGGTAATCAACAATGCTCTGATGACGAGAGATAAACTTGTTAGCTATGGTATGATTGTGCAACCAAACTGCGAGCTGTGTGACCAACATTGTGAGAGTGTTGACCACATTTTCTTTAACTGTCCATATGTCCATCATGTCTGGTCCAAAGCTTTAAGTTGTATGCAAGGGATGACGCTATCATACAGTTCCAATGACCATTGGTTAATTACTGAGCAAGTGCTAGGATGGAAGGAAGAACAGAAAGTTTACTTTTTCTTCGTCCTGAAGAAGCTTATCAAGGTTGTTTGGAAGGAAAGAAATTTAAGGGTATTTGAAAGGAAGTGCTGCAGTAAAGAAGGTATCTGGTTGGTGCTGAAGAGTGAAATATATAGGGGCATGCAAGACAGCAACTATAGTTTTTTGGACAAGCAGTTTGAGCCGTGGGTTCCTTAGTTATGTTTTCTGCCTTTTTTCCTCCTTTGTTTCTTCCTTATTTGCTCCCTTTCTGTCGTGTGTTTTCTTTTTATTTATTTTTTCCTTTTGTTTTATTTTCTTCCATGTTTTCTCAGTCATTAATAAACCTGGTAGGGGACCAGTTTTAACCCCGCTTAGCTTTCAAAAAAAAATATAGATGAAAAGAGAATTGCAGCAAGCTAAAATTTATAAAAAAAAACAAAGTGTTGCAGGAAGTTGAAAACAACAACTAATGCAATAATATTTATTATAAGTTTCGAAATCCATTAGACAAAAGAAAACACAGCTTGTATAACATATCCATTAAACAAAATAGACTATATTTAGTACTAGCACATAGTACATATTCATGCTATATGTAAACATTTAAAAACGAAACATATATTGCAATACGATACGCATACCATTTATAAAAATATGGATGACGAGGGGAGGAGGCACGGAGTGGGTTGCAGCTCTTGACAGGTGGTGTGCTGTGGTGGAGGAGGCTTGACGAAGCTATAGGAAGGAGAACTGGTCCTTTTTCATTTTTCCATCATATGTGTTATAGCATTGTAATGGGAAAAATCTCTTTTTTTTTCAAGAAGCAACAGAGAGGAAGAAAAATATGGTAGAGGAGAAGAAAGTGAGCAGGCTAGGAATGGGGAAGTCTATCTGTGAATTGGAAAAATATCTCGAAAATCAAATTAAATACGATAAATAAAACCATTAAAAATTAACAAAATTTTACGGGTCGTTACACTCTCCCCCACTCAAAATTTTCCATCCCCGAAAAGGAAGAAGGTAGGAGAATAGAAACAACCAGAAAGATAAATAGATTGAAAGAGAAGGATAAACAATTAATTAAGACCATATAAATTTTACTTGAAATATTCATTTGAAAACTTCATTTGAAATTAAATTTTCTTTAATACTTAAATTTTTTTGTCAAAACCCATTAGAATTAAATATATTAAATAACACTTAATAAATATATGAAAACTATTTGAAAACAATTTATTTACATGATTAGTTATATTTATAAGGAAGTTATTTGGAAACATTAAATCCATAATTTATAACTTACCAATTTCCTCTCAAAATACTTTTCAAATATTCTCACTAATCATTTACTTTAAATATGTTTATTTTAATAAACAACTTCTAAAATATTTATAACACTAAAATTTTCTATTAAACCAGGTAGTATATAATTAAACAATATTTTAAAGGATATATTCAAAAGGAAAGGAAGGTAGATTCAAAAGGTAGTATCGAGCACGAATCGTAAATTTCAAACTATAAGAATTTAAATTTTAAAAACTAATACAGAAATTTCTTGTTGGAAATATTTTTATAATAAAATACCTTTATAATAAAATAATTTTATATCAAAACAAATTTTCCTTTCGAAAATACTTTTATAACTCGATTTTTCAACAAGTTTATCCTCTTTCTTGCAGACTCTGGCCATGCGTTGATCAGGCGCAAAGCTAGAATTCTTCAAGTACTTAGTAGACCCGTTTCAACACCTAGTGAAAATACTTGAAAAACCTTTAAAAAAACAGATATGGAAATTACAATCCAAACAAAACAACCAAACCAAAACCTTTGTCCAACCATGGTTCGCAGATACACAATGGTTACGCCTGGATCCCCCAGGAAACAATCTGTATCCGTAAGCTTTCTCAGCCCTACGAGTTACGCCATGATGACTAGTAAAGTGAAGAATACACAATGGTTAAGCCTGGGTCCCCCAGGAAAAAATCCGTACCCCTAGGCCGTCTCAGCCAGGCAGTTTCGCTACTAATCGCGACCTACACAGATTGCAGGATACACAATGGTTACGCCTAGATCCCCCAGGAAACAATCTGTACCCCTAGGCCAGACTCAGCTAGGCAGTTGCGCTATGCAGTCCTGAGAGAAAAAACCATGGGTTACGCCACGGTGGGAACACTCGAGTATTACATCCGGAAAACCAAAAATCAGAGAGAATAATATCGATATAATGAATCCACAATGTGGCCACAAAGCGGATATCAAGCAAAAGGCACTTTCCATATCTTTACTTCTAAAATATTTATCATATAGTACCTTTTCAAATCACTTTCAGATATCATACATATATAAATTCCATTATATATAGGATCCCATTTTCAAATCGAATACTTTCCAAATCAATAGTATATCAAATCATACTTATATAGACTTCGATTATATAAAATTCTCTTTCCAAATTGAGTACCTTTCAAATCAATAGATTTCAAATCAACTTCATACTTATACAAATCCATTTTATATAAGTTCGACCACTCCCAAATCAAGTACTTAATAATATAAGGTTCTCAATTTCAAATTATTTCAATATCAATTCAGTTTCAAAGTTTCTTAATCAATAGGTTTAGAAAATAATCCAAATTTCCAAATCAACAAAATCTAGGTCAAACAAATTCATTTTCAAAATCACCATATAAGTACTGGTTTTAATTCCAATCAAATTTCAAAACCAAATATTTTTCTCAAAATCAATTATACTCAAAATGGTTTCCAAATTTATAATTATCCCTTTAAAACCCTTAAACTATTTATTTCTATTTGAAATATCCAATTTACCTTCCTGACAACCGTTATTTAAAACTAATTTTTTTTAAACATTTCAAAACTAAATTCCATATTAGTATAATTCAAAATATTCATATTCATTTACTTAACAAAAGGTTTCAAACTTAAACATACAAAACTAAACTTATATGCTTTATCAAATTTTTATCCTCTTCGAAATTTCTTAGCTTTGAAAATTTAACCTCGATTTGGAAGTGTTCGAACATTCAAAATAGTTAGGGAAATCAAATTTCCAATTCAAGAGTTGAAAATCAACAATAAATCATATAAATCAATTTCAATAGATAGGATTATACCAAATCAAATCCGAAACTCGAGGACCGAATACCGGTCTCACTTTGAATTGTTTCAAATATATACATATATCTTTCGAAAATATTAAATTACTTCGCAATTTGAAATCAAAACGGTTTTACAAAATCACTCGCATAACGAAGCTATTAAAGTGGCCTCTCCCCCACTCAGAAACTCGAAAATCAATGTCGATGATGCGTGCACTCATTGCTGAAATTATTTTCCAGCGACATAAGTGAGTTCTGAACTTCTATTTTCTTGAAAACTTCTTTTGAGACTCATTTGAAGTCATTTGAGACATTTCTTATCGAAAAATACTTTCAAATATTATTATTATATATTTCAAAATCTCAAACCAATTTTCAAAAATACCGGAGTCCAATCTCTTGAATTTCAAATTCAAAACCTTTCGGTTATAAATCATTTTTATATAAATCAGTTTTCTTATAAATTTTCAAAATTTCACATCCTTTCAAAATTGCAAACTTTCGGTTTTTTTTATATAATCCTTATTGAAAATATTTTCTCCTTTATGTATAAAATAAAATCATAGTTACCCAAATAAAAATTTCGGTATATAACCAATTTGAAAATACAAACAAAACCCGATTTTCAAAGGATAGTTCAAGAATGGATTTCAAAACAAAGATAGAGATTTAAATTAGAGGAACTCCAATCAGTAGAATCCTGATTCGAAGATAGACTCGATCGAAGATGAGATAATTAAATTATAGAATTAGAAGAGGGATATACATATATAAATCGCGGGCGACCTTAACCGGGTCAACCGTGGCTTCAGGAATATAATCTATACGGAATTCCAAAACAAATCGACATTCGGTCGCCAGAGATAGAATTCGGCATATCAAGATATAGTAGCATCGTAAACCGAGGATACAGAAATCTTCGGTGAATCAATGCCAACTGTAAAAGAGACTTCATCCCCTTTACAAAACGTTCAGTGAAGTTATGGGATACTCCAGAATCAAAAGAATATAAATAGAGAGAGACAAAAATGAATTTTGGTACCACAGGGAACGTTCCAAATTTCAAAGGAAATCGAGTCAAAAGGAAGAGATTCAACTCGAACGAGAGTGATTCTGTAAATAAATTTTTCATATATGCTAAGTTTGCCTAGAGCCAAAGCTCTGATACCAACTGTAACAGCCCGCTATTTTGGACAATTCAAATCGACAATAAAACCATACATTTCTGACTTGAATAATTCAAAATACCGAATTGTTAATTTAGTTTGGCAAACTCAGCATAAACAGTAAATAAATAAACACATATCACAGACACAGAGTAATAAAAATGCAGCGGAATAGATAAAGAATAGTAGTTCATGAAGCTACTATATACATCAGAGTTTAGAATAAAATACATCAGAATATCCCAGATGCAGTGAAGTCTCCAGTACGAGCAGATGACTTCTCTGAACCAATCAACTGGATGACTGAAGGGATAGATAGCTGGATCTCCAAGCAAAGCTCCAACTTCGAAGGTGAGTCTCAAATGTTGTATCACTTGGTCTAACCCGAGCGTAAAGCAAAACACAAAACACTCGAGTCAGGATTAACATTCTTATATCTATAAATCCAACTCAAGTGAAATATCAACTGAAATATATTTAACTTAGAGGATGTTTGG
Source organism: Allium cepa (assembly GCA_030765085.1). NCBI lineage: Eukaryota > Viridiplantae > Streptophyta > Magnoliopsida > Asparagales > Amaryllidaceae > Allium > Allium cepa. Next base: position 725,834,734 of record CM060943.1, read on the forward strand.
GATAACCATCCTCTAAGGATCCAAGGAACTATCTACAGGGTAGAAATATACACTATAACACCGTGGTCATTTCAATTTTATTTATATTTCAAAACTAAAATATCATTTTTATTTCAAATATCTCTATTTTCCAAATTATTATATATATCCAATAATTTATGAAGTAAAGTATTTTTATTTCCTCAAACTTCACAAATCGCTTCAAAAATCAACTCGACCTTCCCGTTCAAATTTTATTAAATCAAAATTTATCAATTTCCATTCAATTTAGTTTCTGACTAAACTAATTCAAATTTTATCTATTTTAAATACGGATTTGAACCACAAAATGAACTATTTAAATTCTAGTATATTTCAAAGCTTTAATATTCAACATCTCAAAGTTCAATTTAACAGTTTCATATAGATCTCGATTTAACCTCGTTATTTTGTAGTCTTGAGATATTCATTTAATAAATTCAGTATTATTTAAATATCTTTAATTTACCTTTAATTTATTTAAAACATGAAATATTCATTAAATCACTTAAATCAACATCCGGTTATAAAATCATATCTTTAAGTTTCACATTCAATAGCTTCACATCGATTTAACTAAATAAAATTCTTAATTTGATACCATTTCAGCTAAATCCAAATTTATCTCCCCACCTCAATTTATCCCAATTATTGCAAAAATAAATTTGAAATATAATTTACATAAATATTTAACATAATTTATGTATTAAATCAATCTTAATTAAATTAAATACTATTAAATCTATATATATCATTACCCTTTATATATAATAATTTAAGAATCAACATTTATTAAAACCATATATTTCTTTCCAAAACAATGAATTTATTTTCAAAATATTTATATATGGACCAACGGTGTCTGTATATATTTCTTATCATATGGTCAAGTGCTACGGATATTTATCATTTATTCTGTATACTAAATATATACAGGTGGATAGCATTTCAACCCGTAATCCCAAATTCAATTAAATGAAAATCACTTGCGTCTATCATTTCAACCCATAACGAAATTCTCCTATTCTAAAGTCCATTCGGGTATGTGTCATTTCAACCCATAGTGAATTCTAAACTACAGGGAACTTGCAGAGTGATAACAGATAATAATATAAAAGGCATATATAATCAATAACAGTATAATATAAACAAGAGGATATGGTGTCATATCCCACAGGTGAACAGTTACAGATAATAGCATATATAAAAATATAAATAACTACAGCAACATATTTCGGTTGTCGTTTCAATTGAAATCAAATTTAATAAATAAAAAAACGTTAATCTTGAGTGATTGCTCACCTCTCGATCCTAGAGAATACAGAAGATGACACGGATACGTATACTGCTACAGACACTGAAATTTGAATTATGAATCGAAGCAAAACGAAATCGGCACGAATTCAACGATCAAAGCTGATAACAAGAATTGATGGAACAAGTCAAAATGGGATCGGCGAAGATAATGGTATGAGTGGACTCATATATATAACTATATATAACTATCTATATAAAGTCATATTCTAAATTCAACACATATTAAATTAAATTAAATATATATGTATTTATATTTTCCAAAATCATTGTTTTTTTTCTTTGAATTCAAAACACATAAATTAGAATCAAGCATATATACAATATGAAATTTGAAATAAATACTTATATAAACGGACTAATATAAATCATGTGCTAGGTTACAATACTGACATATTTTAGCTGTAAGAAAGAGTATAATGAAAGAAGTCAACATCAGTTATAATATATTTATATAAACCAAATGTAACATATATTTAGTTGACATAAAAAATGAATTCTTTTGTAAAATAATATACAGTGGGCGCTATTTCATAAAAATGCACATACAATACCATTTATATACGAACAACAAAAGTAGCTTATATATATAGATATACTATTTAAAAATCAATATTTACATTTCAACTAACATCAGAAAACAAATATAAACTTTATATTTTTATATGTTTTATGGAAAAAGGAAAAAAAAACAGAACGCAAAGTGGATCCAACGTTTGGAATTCAGGGATTAGTCCTAAAGGCTAATACACCGTCGGTTCATTTTTATTAAATTTTTTTGATAAATTTCATTAGAAGAGTAGCAATTTATTTAAAATAACGTGGTGTGAAATGAATTGATGGAATGAATAAAGTAACGTATTATTAGTACCCAAATAATCAAATGACACAATACGTTGGTTTCTTAATAACGACAGTAACGTTCAATTTGCTAAAAGTTAATTTAGGACGTTATCTCTGTCTTATTTATAAGCGATTGATATATCATACCTCTTTTAAATTTAAAATCAGCTCATGGCACGGCGTATGAAAATTCAAATTCCATCGCATCATATATTTATATTTTCAATTTAGAAATGTATGAACTTATCAATTTTTTTTTGCTATAAATGACGTAAAACACCACTGCTTATTAAATTTGTCGTGTACTGCGTTTAAATACTTCCAAAGTGTTTGTCAATTTATTTAAAAGCTATAAAATGAAAGGAGTGAAAAGAGAAAAAAAAAAGAAATATATATATATATATATATAATAATAAAAAAAATATGGGGAGAGAGACGAAGATACAGATGGTGGTACGTATCTTGTTCTATTCATAAGTAAATATCACCGCGTTAAATTCCTTTGCATATTTTTAATTGCTATAACCAATGCTTTCATATATAACAGGTCAAATCTTATATACATAGCTACATATTATAAAGGGTTATGAAAACTTATATATACACCTTATAGTATAATATATATTACTAGATAAAATGTATATATTAGATAATAGAATACAATAATATAGATGAAAAGAGAATTGCAGCAAGCTAAAATTTATATAAAAAAACAAAGTGTTGCGGGAAGTTGAAAACAACAACTAATGCAATAATATTTATTATAAATTTCGAAATCCATTAGACAAAAGAAAACACAGCTTGTATAACATATCCATTAAACAAAATAGACTATATATAGTACTAGTACATAGTATATATTCATGCTATATGTAAACATTTAAAAGCGAAACATATATTGCAATACGATACGCATACCATTTATAAAAATATGGATGACGAGGGGAGGAGGCACGGAGTGGGTTGCAGCTCTTGACAGGTGGTGTGCTGTGGTGGCGGAGGCTTGACGAAGCTATAGGAAGGAGAACTGGTCCTTTTTCATTTTTCCATCATATGTGTTTTAGCATTGTAATGGGAAAAATCTCTTCTTTTTTTTCAAGAAGCAACAGAGAGGAAGAAAAATATGGTAGAGGAGAAGAAAGTGAGCAGGCTAGGAATGGGGAAGTCTATCTGTGAATTGGAAAAATATCTCGAAAATCAAATTAAATACGCTAAATAAAACGATTAAAAATTAACAAAATTTTACGGGTCGTTATACTTGACCATTAGATAGAAAATTATATACGGACACCGTTGTTCTATTTTTGGAAAAAATTATTTTTCAAGGTTTTGAAAGGCAATATATGGGTTTTAAATAAATATTGTTTTTATAGTATATAAATTTATTTATATATGTGTAAATTTTAGATTTATTAAAATTGTATATTTGGAAATTTTAAATTTATAAGTTAGTTTTGAAAAATTATGAATTTTATGATTTTACTTATAGTTTTATTATTTTTAAATATATATAAATAAGATATGACAAATTTAAATTAAATAATAAAATTTAAATTAATAAAATTTAAATTAATAAAATTCAATTAAATTAGTGTATATATAATGTGTAAAAATATTTATTTAAAATTTATATTAATATTTTTAAATAGGTTTTGTAACAGCTTTAAATAAATAGAGGTTGGGAAGATAAACTAAATAAGAATTGATTTGTAATTTAAATAGGTTAGTATTTGAATTTAAATAAGAATTGATTTATAATTAAATTTTTTTAGAACTGAACTTAAATATGGATTAAGTTGAACTTATTGATTTTGAGATTTTGAAAGGTATGATTGTATAACTTGATTTGGTAAAAGTGATCTAATGAATATAGTCAACTTTAAATAAAACTAAGATTGAATACTAAATATTTACTTAAATTTGTATTATGATATTTCATTATGTATCATTAAAAAAATTTAAGTGAATATTTTTGAAATTTAATAGGACTAAAGTTGAATTTTTAAATAAAAATGAAATTTATTAAATTTAGTTATTGTAAATGTTGAATAATTAAACTTTGAAACCTATTGAATTTGAAGTGGGTTAAATTTGTAGTTTGAACCTGGATTTGAAAACGATTAAAATGGCTTAATGAGAATTTGAATTGATTAGTGAATTGGTAGAAATTATTCTAATTTGAAACCATTTTCGATATAAACTCTTTTTAATATATAAATTATTTTTATTATATAAACTTTTGTTAATCTATAACTTATCTTTAAATGTATAAACTATTTTAGTTTATAATTATTTCAATATATATAAACTATTTTCAATATTTAAACTTTTAAGTTGAGGTTGTTATGGTTTAGATTTAATGGATTTAAATGCAAATATTTTGATATGACGGTCTAAACTATTTTGTGGTTATGATTTTGAAAGTGAATATGATTTAAAAGTGATATGATTTCGAAAGTGAATATGATTTTGAAAGTGATTATATTTTGAAATAAGTATGATATTTTTATATAAGGCATGAACTGTTTGAAATTATAGACGACCATGGTGTGTAATAAGCGTTTAGTTGTTAAAGAGACCGGAATCGGATATTGTCATACTCTCTGCTAGTATCGAAAACCACTTTAACAACTATATACGTGGAGGAGACTCCAGAATGAAGTAGGATGGTTTGGTGTGCGATTCTGTATAAGGTATTTGCGTAGCCCAGACTCCCGCAAATCATCTTAGATGTGACCAAAATAGGAGCCATGCCGGGCCAAGTGAAGTCATTCCTCCGATCAGACACATTTCTTCGATACCATTCTATTACTTTGTGATTTGTTTGGGTACACCTCTGATTTGAGAGCGTGTCTCGACATAGACGGTAGTAGCTGATATGTGTTACCACCAGTTTGGATCCGCAAACGGTATATCTACCCTGGCATTACCTCGCGTGCCGTGTTCACATTCCCTAACGCGCCTTCTACGAGTTTGTTTTGTACCGTACCTACGGGGTGTCCTCTGAGTAAACCACTGGTTTGGTGGAGCTGATGACATTGTATAGACTATGAGAATATATAAAATGTGTTAGGGGGATATGGGTAACGCTTTAACGCTATTCTAATAGTTTACTTTACTATAGACATTATTTATGTAGCATATTGTACTATGTATGTAGATAGTTTAACGGATCCTTAGAGGATGAGAATCTCAAACATCCTTCACGTTATTTGTATTTCAGTTGACATCTCACTTAAGTTGATTTACTTGTATAATAATTTTAATCCTGACTCGAGTATTTTGTGTTTTGCTTTATGCTCGGGTCAGACTGAGTATCACAGTATTTGAGATTCACCTTTGGAGCTTGGAGCTTTGCTTGAAGATCTGTTTTTGTCTATTTTGCTTTCCAGCTACTTCAATTTATTCCAATTGTTTTGTTCAGACTTGTCATTGGCATCTATATCAGTAACTTCTATGTATTCGTGATATCTGTTGTATTTTACTTTAAACCTTGATGTTTATATAGTAGCTTCATGGACTACTATTTATCTATTCTGCTGCTTATTATTGTAATACTCTGTTTCTGTGATTCTGTGATTAATTTTATTTTTGTATATGGTAAGTTTTGCCAAATATAAATTAACAGTCTATTGCTTTGAGCAATCCATGTCTGACATGAGTGGATTATTGTCGATTTGAATGGTTCAAAATGCTAGGTCGTTACAGATGTTTTGTTTATAATCGCTTGTCATTTTCGAAGTGTCAAGAGGAGCTTTTAGTAAGTTGTTTGGATTGATAACTTGGTTATCGATTAGTTTACCGGAACACAAAGTCGTGATAGAATTTATTTGGTTCACATTGCTATCTTGAACGACCTGAGCTTGATTCGAGTTCGTGTTTTGATTTCTAAGGTTCAAAACTAGCTAACTTGGGAACGTGCTTCACTCACGTTCACTCACCGAAGTGGCTAATTGACTCATTTGATTTCGAGTTTAGCAATTGATTGACTCGTATTTTGCGTGTACGAGATCAATAAATTTTGCAAATTGCTATTTGATTAGAGGTTTTGAGCGATCGCTTTTGCCAAAGTTTCAAGAACTTTCTCAAGTGAAGTCATACATTTATCGTCTTGGGGAGCGAAAGATTGTTGTGGTTGATTTTGAGACGGGGGCGCAAAATTTTATTGGAAGTGGTTGTGCGGAAAAGGAGGATTCAAAGCATTGTTCGGAAATGCTTGAAAATTGGGTCGAACAAAATATATGCAAAAATTATTTTGTTTCTATGAAAAGTTAGGATGATTTCTCCAGACGGGATTGTACGTTGGAGAAATGGTTCATTCTTAACCTTGTTAAAAGAATTAAGTTGTTTTAATGAATGAGGACACTGATCGGTGATGTGATTCGGATCGTTACATTTATAACACAATGTTTGGAAAGCTTGGTTCATTTGACTGTATGAGAAAACATTGTCGAATTTATTGATCATTCCATCGATTTTCGTTTTCAAAGCTAAAGATGATCCCATCGAATGTGTGCTTGATCGTGAATAGATGGAATTCTCATTAGAAAGCTCACATTTGGATGATTTTTCGGCCAAGTTCTCAAGAAATTGCCAAGCATCGTCCTGATATTGGCGAGAAAATTGCTTAGCATGTCGATTCAAGCATGCTTCGTGAACTATTTTCAAGTCCACCATAAAAAATTTGACCAAGAGTCCATTTTTCAAAATTATGGTGTAGACATTTTATCAAAAGCTTTTTAAATCTTTTAAAGTATTTTTCGAATGGTCCATCCCTGAATTGATGAAAATTTACAATATCGTTTCGTATTTTGGATGTTTTACGAAAGGGTAGAGCTTTTTCAAGAAAACTTTAACGAATTCATCCTAAATTTTGATTGAGCTCGTAGGCAACCTATATAACCATTTTTCGGCATAATCAAAAAGGGTGAATGGAATTGACCTAACTTTGATTCCATCGTTACATAATTGTTGAAGTTTAATGGTTGCACAAAGTTGTTCGAATTCTGTTAAGAAGATGTATGGGTCATTGTGTTTAAAATTACCAAATTTTGGAAGCATGGAAATATGATTTGAATGAATTTCGAAGTGATTATCTATTAGGGCAGGTAAGGTGATATAAGAAAGAACAGAAATTCCATCGGGAAAGATTATATCTATGAGAATTCGGGAAGTGTTTTCATTAGCCATCGTTGAAGGTTCGTTCGTTCGAGTTAAACGATTTGTCGTTGTATCACGAGTCTAGACACTCATGCCCAAGTGAAAAGATCAAAGAGAGAAAGACGTGAAAATCAAGATTAAGAGAATGAAATAAGGTTTAAAGAATGAAATGAAGTGAAAAATTCTTTTATTTTGTTTTTTTTAAAAGAAAAATATTTACTAAATAGAATTATTAGGAAGATTTTTTTTTTTTGGTTTTGTTTTTCGGAGTTTAAACTTTTTTTCCTTTTCTTAAAATGTTTTTGTTTTTTTTGAAAAGATTTATATATATATATATATACATAAAGTAATGCAACTAAATGAGTGTATGGACTTAACTATAAATTTTCTATCCTTAGTAGCTCCTAATTCAAAATTACATAATCACACTTTGACTTAATTCAACAAAACAGTTATTAGACAGATAAATGACAGAAGTTATCGGTGCACCACGAATCACTGTAACATACATATAAAGTACCTTCAGAAAAACAATTACTATAATATTTTCGAATCACAGTAATATTTATAAACGATTATTGCTCCGCCATAGCCTAGAGACCAATAAATAAATTGCTAAAATAAATCAACTTGCCAAGATGTAATTTTTTCCCTAGATGAGCTCGTGACTTTCTTAAATCCAAGGTCTAACCATTATTATTAGTTAAATTTTAAAATGATATGCAATTTGTAGATCAAGGAAGGGGTGATGAAATCTCATACCTTATGTGAAGTTGGGTATTGCCCTTTAAAAAGAAAATAAGACGAAATGAATGCAAAACAGAAATTAAACATTATTTAATAACGCAACTACAAATGAATTTTTGTTTTATTTTTTCAGCTGCAAGCAACCAACAATGCAAGAGAAATAAGAACAAGAGTTAAGGGCGCGATACCGGAGCATGCCAAATTATTTGCAAAATTTTAAAGCAGCGGTTTTTTATCTTTTTAGCAAACAAGCAGGGCTGTGCAATTGTTTGGCAAGTAATTTCTTTTTTTAAACCTGTAATCTGCAACCACTAAAAGAGTCGAAACACATTTTTTTTTAAAGGATAAAACAAATGAATTTTTTATCGTTTATCCAAGGCCAAACAAAAAAGCAAAAATCAAAAAAAAAAAAATTTTGGAATATTTCTTTAAAAACAAAATTTATTTTACAGAAAATTTAAAGAAGAAAGAAAGAAAAATAAATAAAATTACATCAGCCCACCACTTTGATTTTACAGAAAATTTAAAGAAGAAAGAAAGAAAAATAAATAAAATTACATCAGCCCACCACTACAGGCCCATTAACAGGCCCATCTTCTGTATTAAAAAAAAATTCACCCTCTTCCCTTCTAGCAACGCAGACATAAAACACAAAAAAAAGGCGAATGCAAAGGGGGAAAAACTGAAATTCCAAAATTAATTCTCGGTTTTGATTGAGGTCGCGAATCAAGTAAGTTGAAATAGCAATGTGGTCGCAGCGATTGAGGCGCGGTCATGCTAGGTAGGAGGTTGATAATGGATTTTCGTTGCAAGTTCGATTAGTTCGCTGAAGCCTGAAGGTGGTAATGCTTCGATTTGAGGGGTAATTGTTGTGGGTGGTTTGGTTGTGGAATAGAAGTGAGGAGTTACTAGCTGCTAGTGAAGTGGTGGCTTTGCTTTGTTGATGAGTGGGTAGTTTATGTAGCAGTTCGATGATTGGTTGACAAGTAATTTGCGTTGGTAGAGATGCTGGCGAATTGGTGAAGTTGTGGTTCATTTTTGTTGCAGGTTTGAATCGGAGGCAGAGGGGGATTTGTGAGGCGAGTAGCAAAGATGATTTGGCGAAGCGATTGGTGATGGAGGAGGAGCTTGGTTCGGTGAGCAGTTTGGGTGTTTTCTGTTGAAGTCGCGGATGAAGGTGCATTTTGGTTGGAAGCTGGGAGTTGTAGGTGGTAGTGTTCAGGCTGCGAGTTTGATAAAGTTCGGTGGCGGAGTGAAGTAAAGGTTGTGGGTTGATGGTATTATGCGTGAGTTGATCAGGTGGTTGTAGTGGTTGTTGTATGGTAGAGGAGTTGGTGATGGTTGAAGGTTGAGGTTGCAATGGAGGGGGGTTGCGGGTTAGTGGAAGGTGGTTGAAGTGATGAGGTGGGTTTGAGGGACGGTCGCAGTGGCAGTTTTGGATGGTGGAAGTTGCTGTTTTGGTTGATGTGTTTGGGTATAGGCAGAGGTTGCGTTGAGATGGGTGTTGCAAGTTGCATGTTTGCTTCAGGTTGTGTTGGGTGGTGTTTGAATGTTTCAGACAGATGACGAGAACAGAACAAAAGTGTAAATGTAAAATGCAATACAATATTTTTTAATTACAATTGTAAACAACTGAAAATAGATTCTTTTTAAATACAAAGCAGTTTTTTTTTCTATCAAATGCAAAGTAAAAGGTGCATAACTGAAAACAGATTCTGGCAATGCAAAGTGAAAGAGTGCAAACTAAAATGCAAATGCAATTGAACCAAAAACAAAAATGGCACTCACAGTGCAAACTCAATAGAGATTTTTTTTGTGATGAAAGAATACAAACTAAAAAAACTAATTAGAAGAGTAAACTAAAATTAAATTAAACTCAAAGGAAAATAAGAGTTAATTAAAGGAAAAGAGAACTAACTACTTGCATAAAATAAATTTAAACTAATTGCATGAATTAAAATAGAGCATAAAATAAAATAACAATGATAGAAAACATGAAATGAAAATTCATGAAGGTAAAGAACAAAGATAAGAAACCATTAAAGAGATTTTATTTAACATTGATTTTGTGCTACAACTTTTCATTCAAAGAAGAGATTACAAGCCTCCTTACATGAAACATAAGGGATATTTATATATGCCTAAAACCCCAATCCTTTTTTTAGGGGACTACCAAATATGCCCTTGAGTTTCTGTAGCCTCCAAGTAATTATTAGGGAACTAATCAATCTCCACTAACACGTGCATGCACTTTTAATTATGGTCCATTAGTTAGGGAGCATATGGCTCCTTCATTTGCAAGAATTCTTTTATTTCCTTCTTTCTTTGGCTTTGAACACTTGTGTACGCATATATCCTTTAAGCTCTTTCTAATTTGCAGTCAATTTCTTACACATAAAAATAAAAATGAGTAAATAAATTTTCTCAAAATGAATTCATATACAAAATTATAATTTTCCCCTATATGAAGATGAATGAAGGTCTGAAAATAATTGAGATTTTAGTTTAAACATGTAAAAATACCTTAATATGTCTTTTATTTTAACAAAATAAGATTAAATATGCGAGTACAAATATACAATTTTACATGCACATCACATTGGAAGTGAAACACTGTTCAGGAGAGGATTCGTCTCCTCGTTTATATGAGGTTAGTATCAGGGTCAATTGAATTCAACTCAAAGTCTCTAGTCGGAGTAGTTTGGCAAATAATAATTGTTATTATTGAACTAAGGATTTTGTGTTTGGATTGTAAAATTGAATTATGATGGAATTTTGACCATTACCAAATTCCTTAAGTCCTAATGCGATATAGTTTTGACGAAGAGAATTGGTGTAAATAATTTTCACTACAGCATAATGATAATAACGTAAAATTAGATTTTACTGAAACCAAGTAAGTGATAACTTTGGCCAAAATGCCATACCACCTATTAAGTGACGTGTGAATGTTAATATTTGAATTGTTCGATTTTAATCGCTGACCAGATTTACACTTAAGAGTCACATAACTGAAACATTAAATACTCTTTTTACCACCTAATTTAATTAATTTATAATTAATATAAATTAATTAAATTAATTAATATTTGTGGACCATTATTTATAAAAATTTATTTGACATGTATTGAACAGTATTAAATAGTGTGCGTATAATAGTCATATAAACACTAATCGATATACAATATCGATATGCATTTAAATTAGATTTAAATGCAACAAATTTTATTAGGGCTTGGAATATTTTTTGAGGCCTAGAAAGAATCTTTGATGGCTGGCTATAAATGGCCATAGTGAGGTTGTCCATATATTGATGTGGTAAGTGGTTTTTGAATGAAAAATAAAGGAGAGAATGAGTAAGAGAAAAAAGAAGATCTAGATCTCCTTTTTTGCTCTTTTTTTCCCTTGACATAAGCCTCCTTTCCTACACTTAAGCTATGATTTTAGCACATCTATAACAGGAAAATTAGGTCATTCATATCAGCCCTAGAATCCCAGTACAAATCACATCAAAACACTTCGATTCGATCGTCAGTGGTAAGGTAATTCGGGAGCTAGCAACTTCGAAATTGAAATTGGATTCAAGGAATTCACTTTTTCATTTCAACGTGTGAGCTTTAGGCATTGGTGAAAGGTATTATTCTTGTTTGCTATTATATTATAATGTCTAAATGATTATTGTTCCATATATTATTTTGTTAAAAATACTAGGAATCAATATATCGATGGATTTTCACATGCAGGTGGTTGTGTGTATGTGTATAAGTGTGTGTGTGTGTGTATATATATTGAAATTAAAAATAATTATGCACATTGTTTATATATCCTCTCGACCTAAAAAAATACTTTTGAACTTTTAAATAATAAAATATTATATGGATTTAAATATTAAGTCTAATTTTTAAAGTTTAACACCATGTAATATATGTTTTAAAACTTAACAAAATTTAATTTTGTTAGTATGATTTTTGGCAATAATAAAAAAAATTATTATTTTCAAATATTTAATATATATATATATATATTATTTAATTTAAAGTTGATTTTATAAATAAAATATATAATTATAAATAATATAATTCTGGAAAAAATTAACATAAAATATACATTATGGTTTCGAAAATAATTTTAAATATATTATTGTTTCCATACGGTTTAATAATTAATTATAAGTCTTCAAATAATGAATAATTCAAAAATCAAAAATTAAATTGAAAAAATGTTTATTATCAAGCCGAAAGTGGCAGGAAAATATATTTTAACTATAAATTATGTATATATATATATAGTTATGACTAGTTATATGTTTATACATAATATGTACTTAATATAATTTAATATGTATATATATATTAAAATATACAAATTTTGATTCCAATTTTATAATATAAATATTCTAAATAATTTTATAAATTATTGTCTAAAATAATTTTGTAATTTAATTATATTTATTTATATGTGTATATATATATTAATTAATATTATATGTAATTTATTTACAACCAATATTTTATATTAATTATATAGTTATATTTTCACGCACACACGCACACGCACACGCGCGCATGCACATACACACATATATTTACATTTAAACAGTTTTATGCACAAGCACACAGTTATATATATATATGGATGCATGTATGTATATATATGTGCATACACACATGCATATTATGTAACAATTCCGAATTTTAACCAAGTTTAATTTGGCAATTAATTTAATTTCGGAATTTATTTGTGAAATTAATTGTGAATTAATTAGGAAATTTCCAGAATAAATAAATAATTTAGATTTTAAATAGAATTTTGGTTTGCAATTTAAAGATGAGTATTTTATAAATGAATATTGAAGATTAAAATTCAAGAATAAATATATTAAAAGTAAATTGAATTTAAATACTCTGTAGCTTAAGATTAATAAGATTTGTTTTGAAAATGTATATATGGTATTAAAACAAGAATTAACAAGAGTTTTAAAATATACATGTCTTTTGAAAATTTATAAGAAAGCATATATGTGTGTGTGTGTGTGTGTGTGTGTGTGTGTGAAGGAAATTGGTTTGTGAATTTATGAGATTTGATAAAAATTTAAATCCTTTTTTTATACTTGAAAATAAATATAATAGTATATATGTAATTGAATATAAAAGCTTATATATATATATATATATATATCTTTTGAAATAAAGAAGTTTAAAAAAATATTAATAATAATAATTTGTATAAATATGTTAACATAAGAGAATAAAGGTTTAAAAACAAAATTTATAAAATAATTTAAACTAAGGAGTTAAATATGATTTGTACAATGACTTGAATTTAAAATTTTAAAACAAGAATGAATGTAAATTATTTACCTTTTGAAATTTAATAAATGTATTGTAAATAATATTGATTTAATAAAATAAGTTTATAAAAGCTTTATTAACTAAGAAAAATATATGTGTATGATTTATTTGTTGAATGTACAAATTGTTTTAATCCATTTCTCTTTAAAAATTGTAAAAGTAAAATAAATACAAGCGTATGTAAATAATTAGTAAATAAATTAATAAAAAAGGTTCAAAAGCGTAAAGCATGTTTTCATAAATTAAAGTAAGGTAAGAATTAAAACAAAGTTACAAATAAATTATAAACAAGGGCTAAAATTATAGTTTATATGTAAATAGATAATCCATATAAACAATAGAAACATACATATGAATAAAAGTGTAAATATAAATTCAAGTGGGTTTAAAACAAAATTTACAAAATAAATTTCAATAGGGATTTAAACATGAAAATGCAAAATGAAGACAAGTGTAAGCCATGCAATATACAAGATGAACAAGTGGCAGGTTGTTTTCATTTCCAAAAAATTTCCCAAATCTGAGAAACCTGTTCAATTATTTTCAGTCCAAAGATTTCAAACTCTTCACCTCCCAATTCCTTCATTTTCAAATAAAAATCAAAGCCAGTAAAAAAGAAAGAAAAACTGTCTTCAATCAAATTAAGCCAACAGCAAAACCACTCAAATTCAAAGTAAAACTCAGATCATAAATCTGGAAAAGAAGCATGCAATCAAACCAAGTTTCAAGAAATTCAAAGCTCAAGCAAAAGAAAAATAATTCAAAAGCTTCAACCTGTTTTAGCCTGAGATTTTCAAACCTGAAAGCTAAAGCTTTCAACCTGGAACAGAGAAAAAAGAGTTCCAGTTCTCGGTTTTTCTTCAAAGCTCAGGTGAGTAAATTTAAGAAAACCCATAACTAAAATTTGGATTTAAAGTTTGAAGCAATTAAAACCATAATAACTCTAGTATTTTCAATTTTAGGGAATGATAATCAAAACAAAGATCAAAAATCGGGGGAATCTCAAATCAAAGGCAGAGAAGTTTAACAATTTCATGCTCCAGGCTTCACTGTCTCTGTTCATACTTCCAAGGTGAGCAAACTATCCCAAATACAGTTAGATCTGTGTTATACTTTGATATGCGTGTTAATTTTGGGGTGAAATTGTTTGCATGGATGATAGATGTTTGGATTATAGCATGAATTTATTCTGTAATTCATGTGTATGCCTGTGTACATTATGTTATATATCTCTGATATATATATACAGGTTCATAAAATGAGAAAGAAAATCCAATGATTTCTTATATAATCTGTTTTAGACCTTAATTCTTAAATGTAAAATGATCATATGAATGTAACATCATTTTTAAAAATAAATTCAAGTGGATTTATCAAGTGATTATTTCAAAACCGGGATGTACAGTGATGATCAAATACAAGTTGAAAATTCAATCAATTGAATTCCAAGTTTTGAATTCATAACTTCACTCATAATTGAAAATAATGATTTTTGATAAAGGTTTCGTGATTTTAAAGTTTGAAAATCGAACGAAATTGCAAGATGAACGGAGACTGTACTTCGGTTAATTTTCGGTGAACCACGTCGAACTGGATGTTAAAATCCATGGTGAAGAAAGCTTATGCGTCAGAGGGTATAGGAAAAATGTTTGTTAATTTTTTAAGTAATCAGGGAAGTCGATTGAAGTTGTAGTAGGGTTTAAAAGCATTTTTAGATCGTCATTGTTCCTCGAATTTGTGTGATGTCATCAAGGGACCGGAGGGGATCAGATCGAGAGAGATCGGTGCGTGAAGGGTGGCGCAACTTTGGGTGTGACGGCATGGGTTCTGGCAATTAGAATCATCGGCGGTGGTGGTTTTTGGTGATTGTGTTAATTTCTGTGGGTTGCTCGATTACTCGTTTCTGATTCCAGGTGGAACGCGTCGATCTGGTTGGTCGTAGCAATTGCGTGAGTTATCTGTGACTTGTTGGTGGTGCTGGTGATAATCAGACCGTGGATGATCGCACGCACATGTGCACGTGGGGGGGTGCGTATCCGTTGTGTTCGAAAAATTGGGGAAGACAATGTTTTATTGGGGACGAACTCGAAGAATTTCACAAAATAACTTGAAGAAAAGGGTAGTGAAGGGGGGACTCGAAGTAGAGCTCGAGTAGAATAAAGAATTGCTCGAGTAGAACAGGGAATTGCTGGGTAGAATGAGATTTTTCTTGGGTTATCTGTTGTAATACCAAATAGCTTTAAACTTTAAAGAAGAATCAAGTTTTTTTCAAAAAAAATAAAATTAAATCAATTTCCTGTAAGATTAGAAGTTATCTAAGTTTTAAAAAAATTTGTTAAGAAGGTTTTAAATTAAATTGTTTTAATTAACTAAGTTTTAAAATGATTTAAAGATATATATAAACTTTTATTTTGAAATTTTAACTCAATAATATTAAGGATTTGTTAAAGAATGTTGTAATGGTTAATTAACTTTTAAATGTTTAAGTTAAATTTATTTGTTAAACGAAATTAATTACTTGAAGTTAATGACTTAATAAAAGTGATTAAGATAAATTAATTAATAAATTTAAGTTTGATTAATCAAGAAATAATAAAAGGATAACTAATCAGTTAAGATTAATTAAATTAAGGTAATTAATTACTTAATCAAAAGTAATTAACTAATGATTTAAGTTAGGAAATAAAGTGATTAAGAATTAATTTTTGATTAAGGATAATCATTTATTAATTATAAAT
Organism: Allium cepa; assembly: GCA_030765085.1. Taxonomy (NCBI): domain Eukaryota; kingdom Viridiplantae; phylum Streptophyta; class Magnoliopsida; order Asparagales; family Amaryllidaceae; genus Allium; species Allium cepa. Next base: position 725,850,905 of record CM060943.1, read on the forward strand.
AATTAATTAAAATGATGATCAATTAAGGAGTTAATTAGGTAATTAAAGATAATTAATTAAAGGATAATTGAATAATTAAAGGTTAATTATTTAAAATAAAGAGTTAATTATCTAATGATTAAAGATTGATTAATTTGTTAATCAAATTTGATTTAAAGTAATTAGTAAAGGTTAATTAATTTATTAATTAAGGTTGATTAATTAATAGTTAAAGGATTAATTAATTTATAAATAAGGTTAATTAATAAATAATTAAAGAATAATTAATTAACATAAACTGTAATTAATTAATGTTAATCAACCAGAATTAGTGATTAATCTGGTTTTAATTAATCAAATGGTCAATTAACCTTATTTATTGATGGTTGTATTCTATTGAATGCTGTGAATTGTTTTTTCATCTTTGCTGTGTGATGTTTGTGATTTGAATTGTTTTAATTCAAGCTGTGATGAATGCAATTTATTTATTTATAATGCATTCATATTTTCTATCTGTGAATCTGTGTATATAGATAAGCGTTATTGGAATATACCGCTTATCGATATTGATACGATTGAATCTGTGATGATTGATGTTGTTGCACTATTGTGTAAAACCCCTGGACCACACTATACACACACTAATGTGGATTGCATGAGGAAATCGGTTAAGTCACAAATTTTTAATGATTTTTAAAGATTGAATTTTTGAATCCAAAATAGTTTTGGAATTGGAATTGAAAGCTTTTACAAAATAAGTTTCAAAAATAAAAGTTATTTTGAATAACTTTATTGAGTTTTTAAAATTTAAATAATTGGATTTATACTTGAAGTCAATATTTGAAATTGAATTCAATGATTTAGAAATATGGTTTAAAAATATTATACAAGTTATGAAGGTGTTTATATGGGTTTTGAACCATTTGAAAAGTATTGTTTTGGGAATTTAAATTTAAATCCAAGTTTTATACTTGAATGGTTTTAACTTATGGAAATGTAATTAGTGTTTCCCAAAACGAAAACTATTTGTTTCAAATAATAATAGCTTTCATAAAAGAGAGGATTTCCAATTTGTATCGAAAGATTTGAAGTTTGAAATGAATTGTAGATAGTTTGGAAAAACTATGAATTAACCTTTGTGAAAGATTATTAAACCTTATTTTGAAATCTAAGAGGATTTTAAATGGTATATCTTTCATATAAAAGATTGAATTGGAAATGGTTTGAAATTTATGAATTAAATATTTAATTTAAAGATTGGACAAGTTAATCCAATTGAAGTGAAATTGTTTTGAAAAAAACCGTGAATGAACCTTTGTGGAAAATTAGTGAACTTTGTGTAATGAATCTTTTTATTTAAAAAAGATTTGGAATGGTAATTTGTTTAAACCATTTAAAGAAAGGTATTGGATAATAAGTTGTGACTTAACTGAGATCCCATATCCATATTATTTTTAAATATTGCGCTCATTATTCGGTTTAGCCGGGAGTGGACCTGGTGTTATATAACCAATTTCGAATAATGATACGTCGTTATGGATAGCATTTGAAGACCGGTGGTGAACACTGGGTATTTTCGAGAAAGAAAGGATAACCCGTCGATTGTCTCTGCACTGAGCCGCGCCGGTATAGAGATTTCCTAAGTGGAAGTCCGATCGGGATTGTGAATACCCGGATTTGCAAGGGCTTCTTCGGAAGTGCCTTCGGTTCTGTTCGAACCCGGAACAGACTTGTATCGATGTGTGTCTGACATTACACTTTGAGATGTAAAACCAGTTTCTATCAAATACATTTCTATTTGGTGGCGGAGATTTATTCTCTTAGCTTAACACCCTTCTCTGAGACGTACGAGCTCAGAGGTTATGTAGTTGATGGTTACTAGTGATACATTCCCAATTTGGTAATGTGGCATACGAAGTGCTGCCGATCATTTGTTGATCAAAGCATGGCTTTGTGAAAAAGCGTAGCTTTGTGGACGAGACCTCATCGAGCCTCACAAACCGGTAATGGTCGAAACAGGAAAGATGCGGCAGGGTTTCAGGGGTAACTTCCCTATGGTATGACCATTCCTTCTAGAAAAGGGCGGTATCATGGTATAAAGCCTAGATACTTACTCATGTGGACACCGTAGTATATTTATTACCGTGTGATGTTGTTGGTGTAGAGGTCCCTCGGATAAAGGTCGCAAACGACCGGGGGTGGCGTATCTTAGGTTTTACCCCCGGGAAGGGGGTAGACCGGCCTTGTGTTAGTAGAGAGCCGGGTAGGTTCTCGGGGCGTCTCTCCAGAGGCGTTCCCATGTGGCAATAGGAAGTTCCTTAGCCTGACCATTTGTTGGAAATCTGTGACGACCCGGAAATTTTTAACACTTGAAATGAAATATTTAATTGATTTTAAATATTTGAATGATGGTTTAGCTTGAATTTCAAATATAACTTTGAATTTGGAGATTAAATTATTGAATTTAATTTATCGAAGTTGGGTAAAAATTTGAATCTTTAGTTTTAAGCTGATTAAAAATAGTTTCAAGGCTTGTAAAATTCATATTGATAATACTAAGATTAACGGAAGCTTCAGAATTGAATTTGGAAACGATTTATTCAGTTTTGAATTTATATCGTTTAAATCGATAATTAAAAATAGCCTTCCAAGGCACAGTCTCGGAATTCGACGAAACTAGTTCCGTTGGATCCGTAATACTGTTTTATTATCGGATTTCAATTTTCATAATGTTTGGAGTTGTCGTTTGGCCATACAATAAACAAACGCGCTGAAAATTATATTGAAATTTAATTTAATAACTCGATTCCAAAAGCTATCTTCCACATATGACTGAATTAGGCTTCGAAACACGTTCCATTACGTTCGGAATAGGCGTATAACATTATAAACGCTTAGCGGCACGCCTCGATAGGAGTTCGCAATTTTAAGCCAAGAAATCAAGACGTTTTGAATTTGAATTTAAATTATATATATATATATATATATATATATATATATATATATATATATATATATATATTTACTCCCCTACAACCCAGCCTTCAGCTGCCTTTCCTTCAAATCACTGTCTCCACTCGTACAAGCCAACATCATCGTGTTTCCTTCCCTGTCTTCTTTAAGGGCGACGGTTGAAAGCTAATCGAACGAGAATAAAAATCTCGACTTCGATCAAAATCAAAAATGGCCGAAATATATTCCTCATCTCAAATTTTTACTTCTTTCCCTCCTCTCTAGAAATCAAAATCAAGGACCCAATCATAAATAAAACGACGGCTGGCGAAATTTTTTTCGAATTCGACTTCTCCTCCTATCATACGGATTTGAATCAAATTCGAACTCGAATTCGAGTTTCAGGGACGACCACAAATTGTGGGTTTCGTGGGAGATGTGGCGACTCGAGTTTGTGCGCACGGCAGAGGCGATGGCCGCATCGAACATCACTTGCGTGCGCATATGAGTGTTCGTCGAGGCGGCGAGCAGCGAATTGGAGGAGCTTGTCGACCTCACCAAAATCACGGCATTGCTAGGGTTTCAATTTGCGTTTTTGGGGATTCTCGCTTCGGGTTCAGGAGGGCAGCAACGGCACGGAGGCTCGTACTCAAGCAAAGCAAGGTGAAGGCGTTCGTGAGGCGAGTGGTGATGGCGTATGATCTGGACGCTCGTGATAGTTTCGGTACGGTAAGGTATTTTTAGTTTATTTTTAATTTATAAATGTATTTATATGCACAAAGAAAGGTAAAATTATTTACAGTAAGATGAAAAAAAATTAAAATTATTTACAGTAAGATAAATGTATAAATCTGTTTTAAATTTTTTTTAAGCAGTAAGATAAATGTTTTATTTTATAGAATTTTAAAATGTTCAAAAGTTTATATATTAGGTTGATTTGTACCGATTTTTTTTACTGTATGTAATTTCATAGGAAATGAAATAAATAAAACTATATACATTTTTTTCTTGTTTAATCAAATATATTTAGAGGTAGGTTTATTTAATAAACTTACAAAATTACTCTAAAATAATTTTTTTTAAGGTGATTTGTTTGTTTAAATTAAAATCATTGGATAATTAAAATTACCAAACGAAAATTTATTATTCGATTAATTCGAATATTAATGAATTGTATAAATTGTTTATACAAGGTCAAAATCTTAAAGGAACAAATCGAAAAGGAAATGGATTGCAAAACAAAAGCAAAGGTGATATCTTCTCACTCAAGTTCAAATTGAAACTTCCAGTTTGATTTTTAATAGTTAGATTTAAATTGGTTGACTGTGTGCTTGGTTAATTGATTTATAATAATTATTCACTGGATGATATTATATGTACATAGTAGTATATAGTATATATTGGGTGATTGATTTCCCACATTATATAGCAGATGAGACCCTATTGCGCCGCATAATAGCGGATAATATTTTATAAACCCCATATACCACGATATTCCACCTCGAAGTGGAATTGGTATTTAGTTGTTGTGCTAACGTCTATGGATGCAGGGAAACAGGATGGAGGGATCCTACTGGATTCCTCAAACAATTGAATTTGTTTCATTTGTTGTGTGTTAAATTATTTATAATCTCTGTGTGATTATATTGTAATTGGGATCATTGTAGGCTAAAAAAATTTTGCCGAATATATTTTTGGTGTTGTAAGATACCAGAAATAAATAAAATAGGATTTTTTATTTTAAGTAGAAAAATCTATAGTGAAATCCTATTGAATAAATTCCAAAATATGGGGAAAGACTTTAATAAATGGGTTTTGAGTAATATTGTTGATAGTTGAAGGATTTATTTAAAATATGGATTTTAAATAGTTTAGAAAAAAATAAAGGGGTTTATTTTAAAAGATGATAAATTTGGAAATCCATTTGGTACCTGAAAATAAAATCTTTGGGAATCAAATTGAAATTTGATTCGATGTTTGAAACAAAAATTTAGAAATTAATTTGGAAATTGATTTTGGTGATTGAAAATAAACCTTTGGGAAATCCATTTGGAAATTGATTTGGGTGTTTGAAACAAATTTGTGAAATCAATATGGAAATTTGATTTGGTGTTGAAATGACTTTTGAAATCAATTAGAAATTAATTTGGGTATTTGAAAGTGAATATTTGGGAAACGATTTGAAAATCGTATATCAATGGATATTTGGAAATTTGAATTCATAATGGAATTTATAAAGGAAAGGGAAATTGTTTTAAAAATAAATATTGATTTATTTTTAAAGTGTGAAAAGGGATTTACGGATTTGGAATGTAAATCTAAAATAAATCGAGAAGGGTTTATTAAATTGGTCTAAGTGGACCATTTTGAAATGAAAGTGTATTTTCCCAAAAAGTCGAGTATGTTTTGAAAGTTGCTTTTAAAATATAAATTAAAAGTCCTAAGTTGGTTTTAAAAGAATGTTTGAATTTTTTTTATTTACTTGGCTTATTTTGAAAATCTTTAAAGTAAAGATATATTTTAATTTAATTATAGAAGTGATTATTTAAAGATTTAAATTGATATTTGTTTTAGGAAATGGTTATTTATATAGTTATACCCGATCTACTAACTTTATGTTAAAGTTAACTTGGACTTGAAATTTTATATGAAATATTGGTATAATATTTTCATAACTAATATTTAAATAAAGGTTTTAAAATAGTTTTATCTAAATATTTCCAAGTATATATGTTTGGATAAGTAATTTAAATTATTTAAAAGTATTTTAACTCGGCATACTTTCAATGGAAATAAATAATATCGGCAATTTTATTCCGCGAGTGAAAAGTGATTTGAAATTTGTTTTCAAATGGTTGAAGTGTGAAAATATATCTTGCAAAGATATTTTGAAAATAAATAATTGGGAAAATTATTTGGAAATCCAGTGATTGTTGTGAATGTTGATTGATAGTTAAATAACAGACTATCAATATTTGCCTTTAAATGGTGTTTGAATTTCGATGCGACCGGGGGTCAGATTCCAAGTGGAATCCGGAAACCACATCGAACCTTTGTGATTGTGATGGATCTTTTATTTAAAAGATCAAAGTGGAAATTGTTGTGATTTTTTTGAAATCTGAATGAACACTTATTTTTAAAAATAAGCGCTCGTTATTCGGATTAGCCGGGAGAGGACCTTTGTGTCATATAACCCATTCCGAATAATGATACGACGAAATGGGATTGCATTTGAAAACCGGTGGTGAAGACCGGGTATTTGCGAGAATGATAGGATGACCTATCGATTGTCTCTGTACTGAGTAACTACGGTATAGAAATTCCCTAAGTGATGGGAAGTCCGATCGGGATTGTGAATACCCGGATTGCAAGGGCTTCTTCGAAAGTGCCTTCGGTTCTGTTCGAACTCGGAACAGACTTGTATGGATGTGTGTCTGACGTTACAAATTGAGAAGTAAAGCTGGTTTCAATCAAATACATTTCTGTTGGTGGCAGAGAATTTATTCTCTTAGCTTAACACCCTTCTCTGAGACGTACGAGCTCAGAGGTTATGTAGTTGATGGTTATTGGTGATACATTCCCAATTGGGTAATGTGGCATACGAAGTGCTGTTGATCATTTGTTGATCAAAGCATGGCTTTGTGAAAAAGCGTAACTTTGTGGACGAGACTTCGTCAAGCCTCACAACCCGATAATGGTCGAAACAGGAATGTTGCGGCAAGGTTTTTAGGGGTCGCGCCCCTAGGGTATGTCATTCCTTCTGGATAAAAGGTGATATCATGGTATGGAGCCCAGATATTTTACCTATGTTGATGCTGCAAATTTATTATACTTTGTGGTTGTTGCTTTGTGGTTGAGGATCCTCGAATAACGGTCGGTAACGACCGGTGGATGGCATAGCTTGTGTGTTAGCTACCTAGTTACTGCTGTACAGCGTGAGGTAGCGTCGGTGTGTTAGTTACCTAGTTATAGCTATACAGCGTGAGGTAGCGTCAGCTTTGTGTTAGCAGAGATCCAGTTAGGTTCTCGAGGCGTCCTTCCAGAGGCGTTCCATTTCGATGTAAGGAAGTTCCTTTGCCTGACCATTTGTTGGAAATCCAAAGAAACAATACGAGCCCTGTATGGTTTTAGTTGTATAACCTGCCATGGAATATGGCGGTAACCTGTTATTGAACATAGTAGCTATAGTCGGCATAAGTGTGAAATGTCCATGCTGACTAAGGTTAATATTATACTTTCGAAATATTTTCTGCACTATGCACTAAAAATAATATCCAAAGATTTTGCGTATTAAGCATTTTTGACTGTCGTAAGGAGAAATCTCCTCCAAGTGTGCGTTTGCATTATGTTTGTGGCGGGAGGCCTTATGGCAGTTCCATTTTTTTAAAAAGCATAGCGGGTTTCTTTTCGAAAATAACTGTTTTTAAGATCTCACACCAGTCCCACGACTGCCCTGGAGTTTATTGTTCCCTTTCTAAACTCTGGATGCCTACCAATTTCCACACGGGCAGTCTAGAGTCAGGTTATCAGGTCATTCTGGAATTCAGGAGTTGCTGTGGAGATCAGAAGCAAGCTGGATGGCGAAGCGTATCACTTATATATGTAATATTTCTTTTCGTTGTTTGTTGTTGTACACTCTGATAATGTAATGTGATGTAATGTAATAACAGATATGATTCTTTGTTTTAAAGATTATTCATTGATATATTATATGTTGTTCCGCTGCGAAATGTGAGATTATGTTATTGTTTCCGTTTCTTCTTCTTTACCTCTTCATTCTTAAACCCTAAAGACTCGTAAATTTGTTCCTCTTTGGCTGAATTGTTGTGGAATTTTGCTAGCTCAAAAGGGTACGGATTTGTGGGACTTTACAAAATCCATTCATCCAATACGCACCTTGTACGATTTTAGTTGTATTATCTGCCATCTACTTATGGTGGCGCCCCACTGTTTGGATGGTAGCTATAGTAGGCATAGTTCAGAATGTCTATACTCGCTAGGATTAATATTATACTTTTGAAATGTTTTCCACTATGCACTAATAATAATATCAAAATAGTTTTCGCGTATCAAGCATTTTTGACTATCATAAGGAGAAATCTCCTCCAATTTTGCGTTTGCATGGTGTGTATGGCGGGAGGCCTTATGGTAGTTTCATTTTTCAAAAAGCATTGCGGATTTGAACATATAAAAAGCTTTTGTTGTTTGTTTTAAAGATAAAACCGTTTTTGTTTGCTCACACCACTCCCATGACTGACCTGGAGTTTATTGTTCCTTTCCTAAACTCTAAGTGCCCACAATTTTCCACACGGGCAGTCTAGAGTTGGTTTTTTTCAGATAGTCGAATAGTAGGAATTGATTCGATAGCCTTCGAAGTCTTTGGATTGTGGATCGCATTTGCTACACTTCAACATCCACAGGCTGCACTTGCTTAGCTTTGTGCAACTTGATGGGAGTTCTCGCTAGCTTTGGATTGGAGATGGAGTTCTTGGAGTTTGGCATTGAAGACATTATCTTTCCGCTGCTATTTCTTGTATCTCTGATAGTGTTGATATCTATTGTACCATTCTATTGTATCATCATTGTATCTGAATATTGTATCAAATATTGTATATGTATTATTCATTTTCTTCCGCTGTGTTGTTATACTTAATGTGTTATAAGCTCCGGTAAACCAGATTCGACGTTTGGATCTGCGGCATTGGAATACGAGGGTCGTATTCGGTGTCGATTTTCGAAGGTCGAGTCAGGGTCGTTAGATATTAAGACAATTCATTTTTATACACGAGGACCTAACATGTCCATTGAGGTGTAAATCCTAACACCAACATACGGGTATGTCAAATCACATACACATTACCCTGTTGCACACGAATGCACGACAATGTGTATATGATACACGTATATTTAATTTGATACAAACTATATAAAATAAAAATTTATTTATACATTTAAATAAAACATTGATTTTAGTTAACATAAAATTTAGAAAATTGTACTACATAGGCCCATTAAAGATTCAATAATGGATTTTTTTTGAAATTTACCCAATATCTCACGGCGGATTGACCTAGTTTCGAATATATAGATGTGTCATTTTTATGGAATTTTTATGGTTTGGTTTTATTTTTTCATATGATTTTTCATGTATTTAGATATAATATTGTGTTGGTTTGGTGTAATATTTGGCTGTGTGGCATTGTCAGAATGGCTTGTTTTGTGTGTTGGTTTGAGGGGAAGAAAAGCAGTAGAAATGCTGAAAATTTGGTTTCAACAAGGAACTGGAAAGTTGTCGAAAATCTAAATTCTACATGGCCTCTACAAGTCATCTTAAAGTCATTAGTAAAAAAAATCATCAGCAAGTCATCATCAAGTCGTTGGTATATTTCTCACACCTAGTCATCAGCAAAGCAACGACAAATATTTTTCCACAAGGTTTATACCAATGACAACCATTAAGTCTTTGGTATTAAGTTCACTGACGACTTACCAACGCCATAGTGGCATCGGTAAAACCCTGTATTTCTAGCAGTGCAAATCATTGTATTTTGTATTCTAAGTATTATCTTTCCATCTGTTAGAAAAGTAATGAAAATGGACCGTGGATGTGGAATATTTTGGTAGAACCACTATAAATTTGACATTCTTTATTTTACTAAAATTTATTATCTGCTTCTTGTGCCTATGAGCTGCTATCTTTAAAAAATTTAAAATACAAGGATAACATCCGTGTTTTACACTCCGTACTATATCTACAACAAACTACCTAGAGGTGTTTGCCCAACATTTGAGCAATTCCACTATAGGTTCCTTAATCTCGTTTTCATTTTCTGAATCCAACTCCATATATTTGATTGGAATTCTGTTTCCAACCCCTAAGGAATTTCCTTATTATTCCTATTCCCTATTCCTAAATTTCGAATTTGAATTTTTGGTTCATTATCATCGTCTTTTTAGATCGATGCCTAGGTATTACTCTCTAGTAGTAATCGACATTTCTTTTGCAAATTTAGATAGTTTTGGTTTCATTACTTACTATTAGTTATTTTGTGCCCATTCTATGTAGGAAAACTCCCGATGCTACACATCATGTGTTTGAGGGGGGATGTTAAAGAATATTGCAGTAGATTTGTTCGACAATAATACATATTTGAGATGTTAAGAGAAATTATCCATTTGTTGTGAAATTTGCTAAGAATATTTTAATATCTGTACTTTACCAAGTTACAGTATTTTCCCATTATAAAATTACTTACATTCTATGTAATACTACTACAAATACTTGTCATGTATTATAGGACAATAATAAAGTAATCAAACAAAGATGTAGTCCTCTTTGTATTTATCGTTTTTCATCTCTCCCTCTTCTTATTCTTTATGTTGTTTATTTTGTTCTAATATTAACATGACATCAGAGAAAATTTCAATCCTAGTTAAATTTTTTGGCTTTGATATATACTAGTAGTCTTATTTTGTTCTGAGTTTGGAAGGGAAATTTATCCCCTTTTACCTTTGACCCTTAATTTCCCAATCACTTAACATTCTTACTGAAAAATCCCCCTTCAGAACTAAAAATAACATCCATTTCTCTTTCCAACCCATCCCGACCAACCACTCTCTTCATTAGATTACATTATATCTCTTTAGGCAACAAATACAAATCCCTTTATCTCAGCATTTATAGCACTACGACCTTTACCTTCTTTTGGTAGTTTGATACTTCAATGCCCATATCTTCCGTGCTTCTACTTTGCCACTACTCTACCAAGAAAATCAATCGCTACATCTTAAGTTACGATATGTATTGCCGAATCTAAACTACAATACGCCCCTTAGGTGATAGTACTGCTTTGCCAATCACCATATAGGTCATAAGATGTGTGTCACCACGTTGTGTATGGTAAAAATTTCTTTGGTTGTTAAATGTGGAATCTGAGATACTCTTTATTGATCCTCCAAATTATTTATGATTGCAAGTGGTTGTTGGTGAAGAGATATTGTAAAATTGAAGATTGTATGTTGGAGATGAGTTGTGAAAACAAACTTGTTGTATAATGAATAAGTTAAGTTTAAGCCTATATAATACTTATCCGATGACCAGGGCTTACATAGTGAGAAGCCAATCAAGATGGAGATTGTTTCCACTCTTCAACCAAAAAGTAGAGTTGTTACTATTAATGATAAGAAGAATGCAGTTGATGGGACATCATATGATATCTCACATAAGTAGTGAGGGCGATGTTTATGACACTAGAGATGATTTAGTTTAAGGTAGAGCTGATGGAAATTTAGGCGATGTTGGAGCCACTCAAACCAGTTGACATATTAGGAAGGAACCAAAGAGATATAAATAGCGACACTATGCAAACCTTAGCCTTGATGATCAGTTTGACTTTGCATTGCATGTAGTCCAAGACAAACCTTTAGATTTTGATGATGCTTTGAAGTCAAATGATAGTTGAAAGTGGATTTATTCTATGGAAAAGAAAATACAGTCTTTGTAGAAGAAAAAAACTTGGAAATTAGTTCCATTACCTTAAGAAAATCGAGTCATAGGACGCAAGTGGGTGTTTAAGGCGAAAGAAGATGGAAGTTACAAGGCTAGATTAGTAGCAAAAAAGTTCTCATAAAGAAGAGCAAATAACACGATCAAATCTTTGCCCTTATAATCTGACATACCCATATTCGGATTTTATTGGCTTTTATTTCCTCAACTATTAAGGACATGGATTGGAATAACTTGGTGTGATGAAAAATTTTCTACGTGGAGATTTGGAAGAGGCCATCTATATAAACTAGCCAGATGATTTTGTTATAGATGGAAAGTTTGATTGAGTTAGCAAATTGAAGAAGTTGTTGAAATTCTGTCTGCACATCCTTCGTTGGGGCAACATAGAGTTTGGCCATCCTCTAACAAAAGGAACCCTTTGTTGTTACTGTTAACCACCACATTTACATATCTCTTGCACATTGTCCATTATCCTAGGCGTAACCATAGGCTCAAATACTATGCTGAAATTTCGAGATCCGTCCGCACATCCCTCCATAATTCGTAGGGACAACGTAAAGTTTGGTCAATACCTTTTAACAAAAGGAATCTCTTGTCGTTACATGTGACCAAACTCATATATATATATACTATTCCGCATCCATTATTTTTCACGATGTAGGACTATTACATCCAATATACACCCATTATCCACATACAATGCGAGACACCCTAACAAATCTTCACCTTTGCTCGCATCTTGCAATAACCCTAATTTTCACTAACATTATTTAGAATATTTAATTGGGCATATTAAATAAAATAATGAAAAGGGTTGAGAAAATTAAAATGTGGTAATTAATAAGGTTGTGCCATAATGAATGAAATAATGAAGAGATTTAAACCCAAATAAAAAGAAGTAAATAGGCTAAGGATAAATGGGAAAAAGGGTAATATTACAAATCCACGCCACCATTCTCACTTATTCATTTTACACTTTACAATTCAAAAGAAGCATAGGCTGGCCATCGCTAGGGTTGCAAGAGGAAGAAAAAGTTCTAGTAAAAGCTGAAGGAAATCAATCCATATACAAATCTCAACCTTCTTAATTCATTTAAGGTGAATAATAACTATGTATTTCCAGCTCTTATGTGATAATTTCCGCTTTAAGAGTAAACCCGTTTCTTTTGTAAGTATTATGCCACGTTTTAGAGATTTGAATGATTATATGCTTATTGGTGATTTTCTAGAGTTTAAATATAAAAATTAGTGACATGTTTGAGTTAGAAAACTTATAATATGATGTCCAAATGACATGAAATTTTAGTATGATGTTAGAAACATTATTTTGGAAGTAGGCTTTTAATTTCATAACTTTCCAAGCAAATATGGATTTTCTATTAATTTTCTAAGAAGAGAAATTGGTATATTTCCGGTTTTAATTATTAAAAATAAATAAATAAGGTTTTCGGTCCTAAATTTTTTATATGATTAGTAAGATCTATTGTGATTTATGGGGATTTTTCCCAAGCGTTTATGATTTAATATGAATTATTTAAGCAAGAAATACTTAATTAAATATTAATATATTAATATAATATTAAGGGTTTGTAAATGTTTTTGGAAATGGTAAAACTGCAACTTGGCAGATTTTTGAAATTCTTTTTAGTAAAGATAATGTTATCCAATAGTATTTTGACAAATAATTGGGGTTGGTGAAAAAAAACTACTTTAAAAGGAAATTAATCTGTTTTCATTTTTATTACAGTTCTACCACTTCGAAGGTATGATGTTGCTCCTCATCTTTTTGCACCTATGGTCTTCAAAGTTAATCACAAATGATACATAGGATATCAACGGACAGTTGATATGGAATGGATCGGTGTGATTGAAGCGGAGTACACAGCTTTGAAGATGGCATCATGGTCTCGAAATGGTTGATGCCAAATGGCTTAAGTGTCACTTGTTTTATGATGCCAACCACAATGCTTTCAAAGAGGTATATAGTGGTGCTAACGATGCCATAATTTTTTTCATGACTTCGAACCTATACTTTCGAAGTAATTATTTCAACTCTATAGACATAATGCCGCTTTTAATTATTTCGGCAATAGATGATGTAGCCTCATTATTACTTCGACTTTATTCCATTTAGCTATTCCGAAGAGGGCTATGATGCCACTCGTATTGACTTCGGCACCAATGAGGCTGCTATTTTCTTTAAGGTGATGACGTCGATGTTGATGACTTTGACCCTATTCTTTTATTGGTTTTAAACTATACAAACCGAAGCTCTTCGACTTCTTCATATGAGAAGTGCGAAGAGGAGTTTTGTAACGACCCGGAATTTTGGTCGCTAGATTTGAACATTTAATTCATTTTAAATGTTGAATATGTATTATAATTTGAATTTTGAAATAAAAATATTTTGGTTAAATTAATAGAATTAGTTAAAGTTCAAATATGGGAATTTAATTGAAATTTGAATAATAATAATAATAATAATATAATATTGGAATTGGAATAATTGGTGATTCTGGGTGTAAATAGATACAAAAATAGATTCTAAAATTTATTTTAAGTCTATTTGAATTTGAATTATAATATTGGTCTGTTGGATGAAATTAGAAGTCGATAGGTTGAATTTGGAATTTTATCTTAATTTAATTTTGGAATTTAATAATATAATAATGCAAATAATCAGATTTTGGTTCGAAACGAGTCAGAATGATTTCTAATGTGAATATAAATTTTTTACGAGTTATAATAGAGTTAATAAAATTTTAAAAGTGAAATTTTAAGTGATTTCTACAATTTCGGAAATCGCTCGATTTAATCGACGAGTGAAAATAGCCTTCTGGGGCACAGTCTCGGAATTCGACGAAACCAGTTCCATTAATCCGTAATAGTTAGTTATTATCGTATTTCAATTTTGGTAGCAATCAGAGTTGTCGTTTGATCCCGGCAGTTTAAAACGCATAGAAACTATTTTAATCGATTTAATTTAAAATTGATCGTTTATTTCCGTAACTCGCACATATGATCGAATTAGCTTCTGAAACACGTTCAATTGTGTTCTGGACGTGGGTAAAACCTTAGAAACGCCAGGCGGCACGTGTGATTTGGAGATCGTTTGTAAAAGTTGCTTTAAAGTGAATTAAATAATTAAATAATTGGTTATACGTATATATATACGTTTAAGGGGGGGGGGCCGAAACCCTAATTCTTTCAGCGCCGACACTAAAACATTTCAATGGCCGAAACTTCATTTCATTCTCTCTCGTTTTTCTCTCAATCCACAAGTTTTCGCGAGGAGCTCTCAACTAGAGAATCAAAGTACTCGACGAGGGCTTCACATCCATACGGTGGGGATGGATTTTCATTCACTGGAGAGGGAGCTTTGGGCCGCGTTCGTGCTCGTTTCTTGCACGAAATTCGAGTAATTGGGAGCACCGAGCTTCACCGCATCTGGGGTGATGGTTGAGGCGGCAATGGACTTCGGAGCGGTGGGTCCTGATCGCGTTCAAATTTGTCTTTGGAGGGCTGCGTTCGAAACCCTAAAGGGCAGTTTGGGTTCGGTTTCTTCAGGGTAGCGTGCATACGTGAGGAAGAAGACGATGTGCGGCCGTGATTGTGGGATTGTGGATAGTGTGGCCTCTTTGGAAAATTAAAAATAAAAATTGAAAATTGAAAGGAAATCGTTTTATAAATTATACTAAATGTTTAAAATTACATATCTTTCACATACTGTATCAGAATTCAACGAAACAGGAAGCACCGGAATCGCAGCGACAAGCAGGCCGCTATGTTGCAGATCCGGAAGCGTTTGAAGCCAACGAGAATTTTAAGTTAAATCGAACGTGGTTCGATTTAATTTAAATTTGAACGCTCGACGAAACCCAAGGTGAGCTATTCTCACTCACATCTGAATACCAGTAATTTAAATAGCTAATATTTAAACGTTTGATTGGTTGTTTAGCTAAATATGATAATTATTATCAAATTGAATCGATATTTGTTTGTTGTGCTAATATCTGTGGATGCAGGGAAACAGATTGGAGGGATCCAACCGGATTCCACACAAATAGGAATTTTATTTATATTCTGTGATATATCTCATTTATATCCCATGATAAATGTTTAAATCTTGTTATGCTGTTTTTATTTATATACTGTGATAGATTATATTGAAAATTAAATTGTGTTGTGCTCTGATTGGGTGAATACAACCTGGGAATTTAAAATAAGTAAATAAATTGGGTTTAAAGAAAATTAAAGAAATTCTTAGGTAAAGAATTTAAAGGAACTAAATTCAAGTAATTGGTTGATAATTTGAAGTGTTTGAAATTGTGGTTTAAAAAGGGAATTGGGAATTGTTAAAATATAATAGCGAGAGAAGTGTGCTTTCTCTTGGAAATTTGATTCTGTTTTTTAGAAAAGCTTTCAAATTATAAATTTGTAGTTTAAATATGTTTATAATATTTTAGAAGGAAATATTATTTTACATTGTTTAAAGTGTAAGTAAATATTTATTTATGTAATTATGGTAATTAACTATTTAAAAAAAATAGTAAAGTAGTATTAAGTTCTCAAAAGAAAGTTATAATATAATTATTTAATTTAATAACTTTATTTTAAAGGTTAATTTTGACTTAATGTACTTAGGAAACCACCATATATTTCCTTAAGTATTATTTTCAATTAAATAGTTTCTAGAAGCTTTATTTTAAACATATATTTGAAAGTGATTTCCAGAAAATAGCAATGTGTTTAAAAATAAAAGGAGTTTATTTTTAAATATGGAAAGGAATTTAAGGGACGAACGTAAAATTGAATTGGGTTAAATCTTATTGGATTGATAAAAAAGAATTCTTTGGGTTATCCTAAAATGGAAGTGTATTTCCCTAAAAGCCAAGTATGTTTTTAAAGTAAATTTTCGAAGCGTTAGAAGTTTGAAGTTATATTAAGGATGGTTTCAAGAAAATCATTTAAGTGGTAAAAATTTTAAAAGCGAACATTTATCAAGGTAATTATAGAAGTAATTATTTTAAAAAGGTAATTAGCATTATGTTTTAAAAAGAATATTACTAACATTTATACTTTATAAATGGTTCTATTTTAAAGATAATCAATTAAAGTTTTATTTGAAACTTGTATAGACTTTCAGAGCTTTATTTCAAGATCTAGTATGACTTAACTTTATTTTAAAGATAATAGTTTATATTTTATTAAGCAGTTTTATTCGAGATATTTTTAAAGGTATATATATATACACACTAAATTAAGTATGTCAGAAGTTTTAAATATAAATGTTTTAGTGTATTTTCAAGAATAAAGTATTTAAATTATTTTAAACCTTAAGTATGGGTACTTGGATGTTTTCAGAGGAAGTAAAGATTTGGGAATCTATTCCATGAGAAGAATTGGGTTTGAAAAGTGTTTCAAAGGGATTTTGAAGTGGAATTATATCTTGCAAAGATATTTCTTTTGAGGAAAATAAATAATGTGGGAAATTATTTATTGTTTGATGGATGTTTGTGAATACTAATTTATTGTTAAATCACCGACTATCAATAATGGACAAATGCACGTTTCGAAGAGACCGGGATCGGGATTAATTTCTCGAAAACCACTTCGATCCGGTTTGTACGTTTTCGTGGGAAAAAACGAGTTCAGAGTCGAAGATGGAGCAGTGGAGTGCAAGGGCTAGTCGCTACTAATCCTGAGGATATTTCCAAAATGGATGTAGTAGGAGTAGTGCCTTCGGTTCCTTTTGAATCCGAGATGGACTTGTATGGATGAATGCTTTCAGAACGTCGTCAGGTGGACGATGAGCATTCTAAGTGAAACGATCTAAAAGGTAATCCTTAGCCTCATGCCTCATCAACCGGGAATGACTGAAAATCAGGGGTTATGCAGCAAGGCTTGGTGGGCAGCACCCATTTCCGGGTAAGGTCATCCCTGTCTAGATGTCCCTTTTTATTTTGGCTTAGTGGTACGGTTGCTGATCCCAACCGTAGGGTGATCTTACTCGGAATTATCCAGTAAGGGATAGTCCGGGCCTTGTGTTGCAGGGGATTGGGAGTGGTCCTCGGTACACTGATTCAGACCAGGTACTACGACAGGTGGTACCCTAGTGCCTAGTCATTAGTTGGAAGTCCATTCTCCCTACGCGCCTTTTACAAGTTTTGTTTGTATTACCCACTCTGTGGCTAGTAGCTGGAATTTAATCATGTAACAATTTCGGCTATTTTATAAGTATTTGTATATAGAGCTTGTTATAATATCAGAGATTTTTATAAAGTGATTTAGCTATCGTAATGTAAAAACCCGACATGTTTATTGGTGGCGTGGTCTTACGAGATGCTTTTGTTTTCAAAAGGGTTTTTGAAATTTTAATAATCAATTTGGGTGAATTATTATCAGCTGATATTCCAGACTGACTCGGGTGTTATTTCATTATAATGCTAGGGTCAGACCGAGTATTATTTGTTCAGGACAGGATCACTACATCAGAAATGTCATTTTGCAACGGCTCTGAGCCGTTGCAAAAGGGTTTCGCAACGGCTTAGAGCCGTTGCGAAATCGGCAGTGGTAAAAAAACAACGACCTTTAGCCGTTGCGAAATTAAAATTAGCAACGGCTCAAAGTCGTTGTAAAACTTAGTTCTACAACGGCTAAGAGCCGTTTCCAATTTTAGTTTCGCAACGGCTAAAAGCCGTTGCAAAACCTTGTTGGACAAGTGTTTTTAGCCTTTATTAATTTGATTTTGCAACGGCTCAAAACCGTTGCTAATTTTAATATTTTTTTTTAAAAAATATATTGCTTTTTTCTGCCCTCTTACAGTAAGAGTTATTTCATTATCATACTCATTACAAACATTTGCACATTTAATATAATATCACAAAAGAAAGATCATTAAACCTAATATTTTTCGTAGATTCAACACAAAGACCAAACATAATAAATCTTTTAATTACAATGTTCAACAACAGTACATTACACTAACATAGTTCGACAACAACAATAT
Organism: Allium cepa; assembly: GCA_030765085.1. Taxonomy (NCBI): domain Eukaryota; kingdom Viridiplantae; phylum Streptophyta; class Magnoliopsida; order Asparagales; family Amaryllidaceae; genus Allium; species Allium cepa. The sequence continues at coordinate 725,869,354 of CM060943.1, forward strand.
TACAGTACATAATACATAGTTTGACGACAACAACAAAATGATTAGAACAACAGTACTACATCATTGCCAATAATACTACATTATCATACTCAATATTACAATATACAATGCTCAATACAATCAGAGGTATCTTTTAGGGCAAAAGAGCTTACTAACCTGGAAAACCTTCCACATAGATCTTTGAAAATTAGGAACCAGACTCTTTAACTATGATACATATAAAGAAGCGAATTGTTACCTGTAAAAAGTAGCATGCACAAACAAAATAAGATGACGTGAGTTGGATAAAAAGTTTAACAAGCACAAGAAACATAACTAATTCTGTAATTTTCAGACCATAAAATTTAGAACAAAACAAGGTCATGCACTTCGACTTTATAAGGTCGGTAAGGTCGGTAAGTAAATCATTTTTGGGAGGAAAAAAAGGGATTTGATAACCATCTAGTTTACAAACTGTCATATATCATTACAAGTCTAAGGAGAAAAACAATTCTCTGTATTGCAATATGCAGATTTCTGGAGATGCAACTCCATATGCTAGCTCAAAACTTAAATAACATTTTCTCCCCTATGAGTAAAAAAATTTCTCTAACTGATATGTTACCTAAGTGTTGATATTGCAGACTCGATCATGCCCTTTACATTACCTCTCAAACTGATATGTAAAGGTAACCAAAAATATTTAAAACCTTTTTGTTTAAAAGCATTATAATTAATGTCTATGAATAAGAACTAAAGTTACCAAACTAGACAAAGAGCATGTCCGTTTAACAGATTCTTTTTACCAGCAGCTAGTCTTCAATATATTTTCCAGTGATTGAGATACTATTTTTTTCAGCAGAGAAAACGTCAAACCTCAAAGTGGAAGATGCCAAGCTTACAAGCTTTGTTAAATAATGTGTACTGGTTATTTACAATCAGTTTGAATAAAAATAGTGGCTCATGTTTTATGAGGTGGCAAGTGATTAGCATTAATGAGACCAAGGGAAACCAACAATCCCAACAGTACTAAAATTTGTACATTCAATGAATAGAACTTACAAATGATGCACTACAGTAGATAGTACAGAAAAAGAATATAGATGAAATTGTTTTAAGCCGCCGCCAAACGGAGATTTAGAGCCTCCTTTCTTTCCTATAATTCCTTCCCCTTTGGTTCCTTCTCCACCACCATATACAGATGGCACTCATAACTAGAACTTTATCCTTTTCCATCATTTACGTGTTTCTTTTCATTTGGATTCCACTCTTAGTTTAATATGAAGTATAATAATAGAGGAGTTGGATGCTAAATTCATGTATTTCTTTCTACTGTTGCTTATTGGTGTATTCAAATCATATGATGTTTTTCAGTCTTGATTTTGCCCAACATAAATTAATATATGGTTTTATTTAACCACTTGTAAATTTTACAAAGAAATGCTCTTATTTTTCGTATATGAAAAGAATATGTAGTTAAATAACCGACTTTTTTTGTGCAATAAATATACAGCATTTTGCACAGGACTAAACAGAGACCGAAACTTACCTGACTGTTTAGTCTCTCTCGTCATCTTCTTACAAGCCTATTGCTACCTTGAAACCAAAATGATACTTATCAAAGAACAGCTACATACCTAAATTTTACAGCTTTAGACACAAAGATATACAATTGTATACAAATTGAGTGGAACAGAACCTGCACCTGCACATATTGTTAGAAGATGATGAAGCTACAGGATGCATACTTGAAAATGAATTCTCAATAAGAGTCCTTACTGGATTTTGAAATTCTGAACATGAGCATTAGTATGTTTTATGCTGGAAGTATGTTGCTTAAAAAATCCCTGAAATAATTGAAAAACAATTGGTATAGTTTGATTAGACAATGCTAGAAAATAAGGTGTAAGCAAAAAAATTAAACACGTACCAAAATCCTTAAGTAGTTTTGCTTCTGTAAATTCATTAAGGCAGTAGCTTTAGCGCACAATATCAATAATCATGAATAAACAGACCAAATTTCATTTAGGCACTATGTTAATCCACCCAGTCAACCATATATCAGCTTAAGTTATACTAGAACCTCGTTTTTCTAACCTTTCCATTCTGCTAAAATTCAGTTTGCTAAAATACTGTAACCATCACTCTGTTTACATTCTTTTCAAACTTCAATATATGAACAACTAGGCTGTTGATTTAAAGAAAAGCATGAAATATCAATGGGATTGAAGTCTGTAATTCTCCAATCCAAAAATGTTCATCCCTTTCATAAAGTTGTGATTTGCCGATGAATTGTAATTTAGGAACTACAATCTTATTATCTTTTCTCATGAACCATACTTCAAAATACTTATCAATAATTGATATTAGATGATAATGAAAACAATGAGCAGACCTTAACTGCAAGCAAACCTAGAAAGCAAGGCTTGTCAAAAAGATGAGCTAAAGTCAAATGCTTCAAATCACCCTGCAACGATCAGCTTAACTCATTCAGTTTTCATCAAAATTGTTAAGAAAATGAAAGGAGATACATTGTAATAAACTAAACATTGTTAGAAAAACATTTTTATACTGTACTTCCGTATAACATTTTTAAGTACAGTATGAAAACTATACTAACCGGCGAAATGTCCTGGAAGCTCTACTTCAGGGCCCTCCCACCCTCCATAAGGTTCACCAGGAGTGGGGAAACCCGCTTGCTTCCGGAAGCTCCAAACCAGTCGATCGACGTCTAAAAGCAACAAATATTCCAAATTTGTTTGTTGAGCCACCCCATGCAAAGATTCCGGGTCCAGACGAACATCGTGAAGAGAAACCTCTCTAAGAAAATCACCACCGTTCTTCTTACCACCGACTCCATCCACACCCTTCACTGTTCTATATAGAATCTCCCAATCTAACTTCTCTTGCAGGGATGGTTTCTTGTTCAGCGTAGTTCGATTTTCACACAGAATTTTAATATAGATATCGCACATGACTTTGATTAATATACATGAACCCTCTGATGTGGGTAGAAGTAGCTACTTTATACTGGAGATGAATTGTATGAGAAAACACAAACAAAACGTTGTACTGTGATACATAGATATAAAGAACTTGGATACAAACTTCAAACATACATACTGAGTTTTCGTATTTTTTAGACATACATAAAGAGATAAATTGACTATAGGGAAGTTGAACGTTAAGATGCGTAAACAGTCACCATCAGACAATGCTACTTTTGTAATTCCCCTTAATGTCATACCTGCTATGATGTTGTTATGTTCACTTAATCCTCTCATCCTGTTTATCCTCAATATAAAGCATTATATTCGATCAAATTACCTCTCTGTTCTCCTAGTTTGGGTACACTTAAAAGAAAAGTAATTAGCTTGCTTGTAAAAGATTAAAAGAGAAAAAAAACAGTAACATAGTTAATCATTTGATATTCTACTTTACTTGGTGTTTACTACAAAAGTAATAACGGTGAGAATGGTGCACTTCAAAATATGAAGTACCACTACGTAATCATAAATAAATATACACGTATTGACAGATTCATAAATTATCTTAGCTTCACTATAAAATGAAATGCATATGAATAAAAAAAAGAACTTTTTTCATCTTGTTGCATAAAATATATATGCATTCAAATAGCTTGTAGCTAAAGACTCTAAAAAACCCTGGGCAAAATTACTTCGATATTTTACAACAAAATTGATCTTGAGATCTTGTAAACAGAAGCTACAAAGCTAGGCTATATACGCATTATACATGTTGATGCCGGTTAGTGCTGAAAGTAGATTTGAATACCCAAATTTAATGTTAATAACAGCAAAGTGGACAATTCATTTGGCTGTTTATACCAAGGAAAAAATAATGATGTAAGTGAAAAAAATATTAAGTAATAAAACTAGATTTGGAACTTTTATTATTTTTAACAACTTCAGAATATCAGCTGAAAAAGGCTCGAGGGTGCAAAATGTGGTGACAGTCAATATAAATTTAGTAATGATCGGAAGTTCGTAAATCCGTCACTGTCCACAATCGTCTACATGAAAATAATAGTAGGAAATATTAGATAGTTAGAAATAACAATAGATGTTGGAGCATGTTTGAAGTAGACAAGTCTGGATTGAAATAACAATCGCCCAATCTAACTTCTCTTGCTCTAAACTTGCACTAAATTAACAGTGTTTTACAACTAAAGCCTTCAAAATATCGAATCATTTCTTCTGTCTACCTAAAAACTACTTTAATATTCATTAAGCAAAAAAATAAAATTATAATAAAATTTCAAAAATCGAAACTAACACATACATCACTTGATAATAACAACATAGATGAAAAATTAGACTGAAGATAGAGAGTGAAGATACTCACTGAAGAATGAAACTGCAATGAAGGAATAATTTGTGTTACCTGACTTGAGATTTGGTAGAAGCTTAGGTTTTCAGTTCTGCACAATCGCCTTGGGATGAAAGCTGCAATCGCCTTGAGACTATGATTAGGACAGCGGAGGGAAATGAAAGGAAGGAGGGCGCGATTAGGGCAAACGCGATTAGAAAATGAAAAGAAGGGTAGTATTGGTTTGGAAACGGGAGTTTAATACGCAAGTGGACCAACGAACTAAAAGTAAAAAAGTATAACAAAAATTTACAACGGCTTTAGGCCCGTTTCAAAATTAAAACGACCCTAAACCTTTCTTAAGTGTTTTACAACGGTTCAAAGCCATTGTTATTTAGCAACGGCTAAAAGCCGTTGCGATTCTTCCGCATGGGGGCGTTACAAAACTGCCAATATGGTGTAGTGGATGCTATGGAGCAGGAGAGGAGCTGGAGTCTGAGACGTATTATCCATGCCTGTATATATATCCACTGTTGTGATTGTTTGGAATTGTCTGACAAGTAAATGTTGTTTGTTTGAGATACTCTGTTGATATATCGTATAAAACAGATGTAGTTTCCATTTTGTATAATGATCTGATATTATATATTATATTTTGTTCCGCTGCGACTGTGAGATTCTGATATTGTTTAGTTTCTTCTCTCTTCTATCTCCTTTCTTTTTTCCCTTAACAATCTGTCTTTTCCGGCACTTGATCGTCGGCATATCATACTGTGGAGTATTTTGGGTTGATTTTCGAGGGTCGAGAAGGGCGGGTCGTCACACTTGGTATCAGAGCTTAGGTTGGCGACAACCTAGGCTTTGGTGGGGAAATTACTCATTAAACAGAGTCAATAGCACTCTATAATGAGTTGAGTGTAATAATAGATATGAGAGCGTACTTGTTAGTGAATATAAAGATTGTTTTTATACTATGTTGATTTATCGGTTGAGTGTTTATGAATTCTGGTCGGTACGGGAAGTACAACCGTATCGATAGGGGTTTCTAAACTCTTAAACAAGATAAACCGATACGGTATTGTTTTAAAGAGGGTAAATGAAATAATTTTATCTAAAATTAATTTTCCTGAAATTATTATATATATTTGATTGTTTGGATGTGGATATCTTAATCAAATAAGAATATAAAATTTGATCTAAAATTTGAAATGGTAATAATCAAATAAAATTCTATAAGTATAAATTATACAAAAGAAGAATAACTAAATTTGAATTAAACTAGAATTTAAATCCCGAAAATTTTGAAAAGTGTTTTAAATGATTGAAAAACAAAAGTTTGGAAATTTAAAATCTTAGGAATGTTTGAAATGTTTTCCAAAGTATTTGAAGGCAATATGGAATATTATTTTGGGTAATATGTTTGAATGGAAATTGTTTTGGAATGAATCTGGGAAAGTAAGGAAGCATTGAACTCACTTCAGTCATTGGGAAATAATCCTGATGATGATGGCCACATCATCAGAATTCATTTTTGAGTTTCTTAAGTGATGGATTGCTACCATGTTGAGTGATTATGATATTTGTTGGACTTGTTTGAGATACAAGTGATTTTAGAAATTTCAAAAAGGGGGAAATTGTTTTGGTACAACCAAGTTGTTTTGGAAATTCGAAGATTTGATTGATATACCAAATGGGTATGAGTTGATTATTATTTCAAAATGGTTTGAAATAAAACCGGGTAATTGCATTCTGGAAAATTCTATGTAAATAATGTGTAAAGTTAAAATGAATCAACCATTGAACTTATTAAGTGAAGTTGATATTAATAAGAAGGAAATGAAAATTTTAATCTTGAAATTAAAATTTAACTTGAGTAAATGGAAGTGAATAAAATATATGGAAGTGAATAGAAAATTTGAATTCAACTTGGGATAAGTTAAATAAATTGGATTTAGAATCAAATTGATTTGGGTAAAATTGAAATGTAAAATGACTTTGTAATTGTGGGTCATTGTGTAATAAATTGTACCCATAAGCTATTAAGTTGTTACACTTATAGTCTGAAATTGTGGATTTAAAATTTGCAAAGAAATAATATTGAAAGAAAATTTGTATCCTTAAGAATTCAGTGATACATATATATATAATTTGGAACTGTGATTATAAGATGTAAATGGATTAAAATGAGCAATATAAACTTTGAAATAAATAAGTTAGTGAACTTATAAATAGAAAATGGAATTATAATCACAAATGGGAAATAGTTAAATGGTATGGTGAATTCAAAATTTAAATCCTAAATGAAAGGTAGATTGAAATATGGTAAAGAAATATAAAAGATAAAAGGGTGAATGAACTTAAGTCAGTAAATAAATTTTGAACTTGTATATGGAGAATTAAAATTGGATTGAATTGGATTTAACTTCGATTAAATGGAATCGAGTTGAATTTGGGTTGAATTAAAATCAAAATTTAGTTGGGTTACAAATTTTTTTGAATAGAATTAAATTCTTATTTAAAATAGTAAAATAAATGGAATGAATTCAAGTTGGCTAAATAAAACTTAGTTGGACTTGAATTAAATTTGGAAAGGAATTAAATTGAAAGGAAATTTAATTTAGATTAAGTAAGAATGATATTGAATAAATTAAATTCTCAATCAACTAAATTCAAAGGAATTGAATGAAGATGAATTTAGTGTAAGCTAAATTAAATGAAAATTGTATTGGATTGAATAAATACTTTAAATTGAAAATGAAATTTAATTGTAAATAAATTCAAATGAGTGAAATAATTTAAAGCGGTCTCATTGTTAATAAAATAAATTTAAAATGGAGAGAATAAGTAAACAAATTGAATTTAAATTTGTAAATGAATTGGAATTTGGTTTAATAAGAATCAAATGAAAATGCAATAAGATTGATTTAAGAAAAAAATAAAATATTGTGAAAGAACTTAAGCAAATTGGAAAATGACCATGGTCGAGCTTTATAAGTGATCTTGAATGAAATTTGTTTAGATAAAAAACATTGAGATGCAAATGAAAGAATTTTAATTAATTATTGTGATAAATAAAGGTGTATGAGTTGTAAATATTACAGAATGGAATGATATCAATATGAATTTAAGTTGGTTGATGAACTTAAAGTGAGAATAAGGATTTGATTTAAAAATTGCAAGGAAATAAGAATATTTGGATTGTGAAACATAACGAATGAAATAAAATTAATATAAATCTAAGTTGGAATTAATTTTAAATGGTTATAAGCTTAAGTGATTGTTACTTGCTTGGATAACTTTACATTTGCATAAGAATTGGTCGTTTGTTGTATTCGGAATTGAGTTGGTTTAAAGAAGCAAATGAAATTGGTTTTTGAATCAATTGAAATGGATTGAAATTTTATTAAGTGATTTTGCATATAAATAACAATGGATCATCAAAGTAATGCAAATACATCACATTGAAAGTAAAACATTTGGTTGTAATAAATATGAATTGTATATAGTGAACTTGAATGTAAATTATTCGAGTGGAATAAAATGAAGTTTGGACTTGTATAAGAAATTATAATGGTGTTGAAAACTGGTAGATTGTTGTTTTAAGAAGGTTAACATGTAGAATTATGAAATGTATTGTTTGGGGTTTGTAATTGATGTGTTTGATTTAGATTAATGAAAAGAATGTTGATAAATTCTCATCTTTATTGAAAACTGATGTGTTTGTTTAAGTAAGTACAGGTACGGGAGGCAGTAGATAGGGTTGGAGCGCGTATATGCAATATTTTTTAGCTGCTTACTTTTAAAATGTTAATAAAGGTACGCCTAAGCAATAAAAATAGGAAATATGAACTGTTTTTGGTTTTTCCGACCGTGTGGGTCGATGTATATATATTTATATCTATTGTGATATTGCAAAAGCTCCTCCGTATAGGGGAGACTCTGCCAAAATTTTCCGAAAATTTTGGGAGTTAGAAATTTTTTTTGAAAATTTTGAAATGTTTCGTTAACGACAAATTGATTTCAATTTAAAATTAAAATAAAAAGGATTTTGGAATAGAAATCGAAACTAGCAGTTTCAATTTGAAAACTAAAGTTTAGGCAAAGTGAAATGGAGATTTTCACTAAGTGAGTCTTACTATTGGGTTGGAGTATTCTTTCTACCTTAGCAAATTTCGAGGACGAAATTTTTATAAGGGGGGAGGAATGTAACGACCCAGAATTTTGGTCGCTGGATTTGAACATTTAATTCATTTTAAATGTTGAATATGTATTATAATTTGAATTTTGAAATAAAAAGATTTTGGTTAAATTAATAGAATTAGTTAAAGTTCAAATATGGGAATTTAATTGAAATTTGAATAATAATAATATAATATTGGAATTGGAATAATTGGTGATTCTGGGTGTAAATAGATATAAAAATAGATTCTAAAATTTATTTTAAGTCTATTTGAATTTGAATTATAATATTGGTCTGTTGGATGAAATTAGAAGTCGATAGGTTGAATTTGGAATTTTATCTTAATTATTTTTGGAATTTAATAATATAATAATGCAAATAATCAGATTTTGATTCGAAACGATTCAGAATGATTTCTAATATGAATATAAATTTTATACGAGTTATAATAGAGTTAATAAAATTTTAAAACTGAAATTTTAAGTGATTTCGACAATTTCGAAAACCGCTCGATTTTATCGACGAGTGAAAATAGCCTTCCGGGGCACAATCTCGGAATTCGACGAAACCTGTTCCAATGGATCCATAATAGTTATTTATTATCGTATTTCAATTTTGGTAGCAATCGGAGTTGTCGTTTGATCCTGTCAGTTTAAAACGCGTAGAAACTATTTTAATCGATTTAATTTAAAATTGATCGTTTATTTCCGTAACTCGCACATATGATCGAATTAGCTTCTGATACACGTTCCATTGTGTTCGGAACGTGGGTAAAACCATAGAAACGCCAGGCGGCACGTGTGATTTAGAGATTGTTTGTAAAAGTTGCTTTAAAGTGAATTAAATAATTAAATAATTGGTTATACGTATATATACACGTTTAGGGGGGGGGGGGCGAAACCCTAATTCTTTCAGCACCGACACTAAAACATTTCAATGGCCGAAACTTCATTTCGTTCTCTCTTGTTTTTCTCTCAATCCACAAGTTTTCGCGAGGAGCTCTCAACTAGAGAATCAAAGTACTCGACCAGGGCTTCGCATCCATACGTTGGGGATGGATTTTCGTTCATTGGAGAGGGAGCTTTGGGCCGCGTTCGTGCTCGTTTCTTGCATGAAATTCGAGTAATTGGGAGCACCGAGCTTCGCCCCATCTGGGGCGATGGTTGAGGCGGCAATGGACTTCGGAACGGTGGGTCCTGGTCGTGTTCAAGTTGGTCTTTGGAGGGGTGCGTTCGAAACCCTAAAGGGCAGTTTGGGTTCGATTTCTTCAGGGTAGCGTGCGTGCCGAGGAAGAAGACGATGTGCGGCCATGATTGTGGGATTGTGGATAGTGCGGCCTCTTTGGAAAATTAAAAATAAAAATTGAAAATCGAAAGGAAATCGTTTTATAAATTATACTAAATGTTTAAAATAACATATCTTTCACATACTGTATCAGAATTCAACGAAACAGGAAGCACCGGAATCGCAGCGACAAGCAGGCCGCTGTGATGCAGATCCGGAAGCGTTTGAAGCCAACGAGAATTTTAAGTTAAATCGAACTTGGTTCGATTTAATTTAAATTTGAACGCTCGACGAAACCCAAGGTGAGCTATTCTCACTCACATCTGGATACAGTAATTTAAATAGCTAATATTTAAATGTTTGATTGGTTGTTTAGCTGAATATGATAATTATTATCTAGTTGAATCGATATTTGTTTGTTGTGCTAATATCTGTGGATGTAGGCAAACAGGTTGGAGGGATCCAATCAGATTCCTCACAAATAGGAATTTTATTTATATTCTGTGATATATCTCATTTATATCCCGTGATAAATTGTTTAGATCTTATTATGCTGTGTTTTATTTATATACTGTGATAGATTATATTGAAAATTAAATTTTGTTGTGCTCTGATTGGGTGAATACAACCTGGGAATTTAAAATAAATAAATAAATTGGGTTTAAAGGAAATTAAAGAAATTCTTAAGTAAAGAATTTAAAGGAACTAAATTCAAGTAATTGGTTGATAATTTGAAGTGTTTGAAATTGTGGTTTAAAAAGGGAATTGAGAATTGTTAAAATATAACAGCGAGATTTATTTTTAAAGAATGAGAAGTGTGCTTTCTCTTGGAAATTTGATTATGTTTTTAAGAAAAGCTTTCAAACTATAAATTTGCAGTTTAAATATGTTTAGAATATTTTAGAAGGAAATATTATTTTACATTGTTTAAAGTGTAAGTAAATATTTATTTATGTAATTATGGTAATTAATTATTTAAAAAAAACAGTAAAGTAGTATTAAGTTCTCAAAAGCAAGTTATAATATAATTATTTAATTTAATAGCTTTATTTTAAATGTTAATTTTGACTTAAAGTACTTAGGAAACCACCTTATATTTCCTTAAGTATATTTTCAATCAAATAATTTCTAGAAGTTTTATTTTAAACATATATTTGAAAGTGATTTCTAGAAAATAGCAATGTGTTTAAAAATAAAAGGAGTTTATTTTTAAATATGGAAAGGAATTTATGGGACGAACGTAAAATTGAATTGGGGTAAATCGTATTGGATTGATAAAAAAGAATTCTTTGGGTTATCCTAAAATGGAAGTGTATTTCCCTGAAAGCCAAGTACGTTTTTAAAGTAGATTTTTGAAACGTTAGAAGTTTGTAGTTATATTAAGGATGGTTTCAAGAAAATCATTTAAGTGGTAAAAATTTTAAAAGTGAACATTTATCAAGGTAATTATAGAAGTAATTATTTTAAAAAGGTAATTAGCATTATGTTTTAAAAAGAATATCGCTAACATTTATACTTTATAAATGGTTCTACTTTAAAGATAATCAATTAAAGTTTTATTTGAAACTTATATATACTTTCATAGCTTTATTTCAAGATCTAGTATGACTTAACTTTATTTTAAAGATAATAGTTTATATTTTATTAAGCAGTTTTATTCGAGATATTTTTAAAGGTATATATATATATATATATATATATATTAAGTATGTCAGAAGTTTTAAATATAAATGTTTTAGTGTATTTTCAAGAATAAAGTATTTAAATTATTTTAAACCTTAGGTATGGGTACTTGGATGTTTTCGGAGGAAGTAAAGATTTGGGAATCTATTCCATGAGAAGAATTGGGTTCGAAAAGTTTTTCAAAGGGATTTTGAAATGGAATTATATCTTGCAAAGATATTTCTTTTGAGGAAAATAAATAATGTGGGAAACTATTTATTGTTTGATGGATGTTTGTGAATACTAATTTATAGTTAAATCACCAACTATCAATAATGGACAAATTCATTGATCGTTTCGAAGAGACCGGGATCGGGATTAATTTCTCGAAAACCACTTCGATATGGTTTGTACGTTTTCGTGGGAAAAAACGAGTTCGGAGTCGAAGATGGAGCAGTGGAGTGCAAGGGCTAGTCGCTACTAATCCTAAGGATATTTCCAAAATGGATGTAGTAGGAGTAGTGCCTTCGGTTCCCTTCGAACCCGAGATGGACTTGTATGGATGAATGCTTTCAGAACATCGTCAGGTGGACGATGAGCATTCTAAGTGAAACGAGTAACGCTTAGCCTCAAGCCTCATCAACCGGGAATGACTGAAAATCAGGGCTTATGCAGCAAGGCTTAGTGGGCCGCACCCATTTCTGGGTAAGGTCATTGTCACGACCGACTTTCCCATCTCAAAAAATCGCATCATCAAGAAGAAAGAAAGGGATAGAGAATAGAAAGAAAGAGAAGAAGAAAGAAACAACACATCAGAATCTCAACAGCGGAACGAATAAATTATATTAATAACATAAATATTACATAGTTTACAACACTAATCAGAGTTACATAGCATATACATCACATACTAGACAGTTATAAACACCTGTCTAGTTATACAACTCAATACATCACAACAAAGAGATACAACACAGAGTACACACAGCGGAACTATATATCTAACGCAGAAGCCTCCTGCTCCATTGCTCCTCTACATTCCGTCAAAGCTAACCTGAATCCCTTGGCTACTCGTAAAAAATTTGAGTACCCAAGAGTTTATGAAAAACAAAAATAAACTCCGGGTCAGACATGGGTCTGGTGTGAGTAATAGGTTAAAGTTGCTTAACTTTGAAAAACCTTTGAGAAGAAAGGTATCACGTAAGACTTCACACACATAAACATGGAAAAGTTTTTACCTTACGCTAACCAAAACATTTGATAGGAAATCCAGTGATATTATAATAGGTCTAGGGTTTTCAAGTAAATATGAAATAGCTGAAATTGTTACATGATTAAATTCCAGCTACTAGCCACAAAAGTGGGTAATACAATTAAAACCGTTGGCACTTATTGGATTCTGGATTCCATCAATGGCAGGGCTACTGGGGTACCGCCCGTCACAGTACGTGGCCAAGATCACCGTACCGAGGAGTACGTCCGCTCCCCTGCAACACAAGGCCGGAACTATTCCTTACTGACCAGTCCCGAACAAGACAACCCCGCAGTTGTTTGCAACCAACTGCCCACACAGCCGAATATAAAGGGACTTCTAGACAGGGGTAAATCTCACTCTCAAGTGGGGGCTACCCACGAAGCCTTGCTGCACCTCCCCTATTTTAGCCATTCCCGGTTGATGAGGCTTGAGGCTACGATTACATTTATAGGACATATCTCTTAGAATGCTCATCGTCCACCTGACGATGTTCTGAAAACATTCAATCCATACAAGTTCGTTCCGGGTTCGAACGAAACCGAAGGCACTATCTCGTTGCACTCATATTGGAATCACCCTCAGAGTCAACGACCAATGCCCTTGCACTTAAATCACCATCTCGAACCTATAAGTACTATTCCGTCAAACTCATTACGGAATCACCCACAGAATTATACTGACGTACAGTTCCTACACCTCGAGTCTTCACTTGCTCCATTTGGATTCACGACCAAACGTTAATTTGGATCGATGTGGTTTTCGGATATCCAAATATGGAAACCCGATCCCGGTCTCATCGAAATCCAAAGCGTGTCTTTTAAGGCCAAGTTGTTTTAAAGTTTTAAAACAATACAATTATCTATATACACACAGATAGATAAATCATAGATTCACAATAGGTAATCAACATTATCATCACAACAGATAATCTATATTATCATTATCAAAAGATAATCCAAATCATCATCACAATGCAACCAATGCATCCTTATCACTCAACATTATTTATCTCATATCTGAGATTCAAACCAATCAAGGCAAACAATATCATCCATCCACATAAGCAATGATCTATAATCACCATTTATAATTAATTTAAAATGAATCACTACTACAAAACAGGCCATTTGCATCGGTTGTTTACCCCCCTTTTGCATCAGTTCAACAACCGATGCATATGCAACCGATGCAACAGGCTTAACACTTTTGCATCAGTTCTGAAACCGATGCAAAAAGGTCCTTTTTGCATCGGTTGTTACTAACAACTGATGCAAAATATCATGGTTGGTTGCTTGAACACAACCCCCATGTTGCATCGGTTGTAATGAAAACCGATGCAACAAAGTAACTTGTTGCATCAGTTTTTTATGACAACCGATGCAAACCAACCAGACACCATTATTACAGCGTACATATATTTATATATATATATATAATTGATTATAACAACTAATTATTGCATGCAATATTACAATCATTCAAAATTAAATTTGATGCAAATACAAACTGAATAACATATATAATACCAAAATAAACATATATCAATTAAAGTGTTAATAATCCATACAAAATAATGGTTCATACATTCATAGATCAACAACACCATCACAAAACCACAACAACCATCCCTTTACCACCTAACTGCCTCTTCCAACCTTCACCATCAGAACTTCTGCACTGTAACAACTCCATCACCTGCCATATACACCACTGCCATCCCCATACAACACCGAGCTGCGCTGCAAAGGATTGCATTGAACTGTGAATGCACAGAAACCGAACTACAATAAGACAGTTGCTTGGAAGTGTTACGTAAGGACGGACAACAGTAGCTTACGAATGAATGGCCCTGTAAAGAAAAATGCATGGCAAGTAGGTAGGAAGACAGGCCATAATTTGGATGAGAAGACTGTAAAGCAAGTAGCCATCACTTGGACAGCATGAGGACAACAAACACATGTGCAGGCATTTATAACTCATGTACGTGTTTTTATATATAAGGTCAGCAAACAAAAACATGCCAACTGTATATCAAAATTTGCAAAGCAACTAAGTAGTAAGCTTGCCTACAGGCTTAAATTAGTACCCAACTTTAACTTATTATTTCTTTGTACAAGAACATGTACATGTTATTTCTAATAAGATAGCAGCTGCTTTTATATTAACAGTTAGTTCATATATGGTTTAAACTTTTACATTAACATGAACATGTACATTAACAGTAGTAAGCTTGCCTACAGGCTTAAACTATATGAACAAGCCAATGTTATCATTGAATTAAACGCAACCAGACAGTCAACATTGGTTAATAGAAACAGAAATGGTAATAAATGTTGCTTAAGCCGATGTGTTCTACAAGCTTTCAAAAACAGTTACCATGAGTACAAATTTAAGCATACGAAATCAAAATATATGCATCATAGAAATTACTAGCAAATAAAGTATGTGATATATACAAGAACCCTTCAGATTAAACTATTTATGCATATAAGATCAACATAACGTATTAAGACCAATGTTGATCAGAACATAATGAGTGTCTAAGTAACAGATTCAAGTGCATATAAGGATATACATAACAAATGATTACCTTTTTTTCCAAATAAAACAACATAAAACCTAAGAACAGCCCAAATGAACTTTTTATGCTGATTGAGTTAATATATATCCAAAATGAATATACAATAAATTTAGCCCATACTTAACACATATAACCCAATACAGGAAAATACAACATATTTGCATATGTTAAAAAAAGAAAATGCCATAGTAAAACATCCCCAATTTCATATAAACACTTAATTAAAAGCATTTTCAAAGATGACAACAGTCAACACCTTCTTTCCCTATAAATGAAGCGTAGCAAGGACACCTACTGATAATCTCAAAAAGCATGTTAGATTTGTTTTGCTAACTATTCCAATCAAAATGTAAAATGAAATCTAAAGTAGTAATATAATAGTCATATCATTAAGTAGAATGATTAAAAATCATAATAGTCCTTTGTTTACACCACTAAAATGAAATGAAGAAAGGGAGAATTATCAAACAGTATTAAAGGTTGATCTACCCACTCAAGGAAAAAAATATCCTACTATCCAAACCAAGATGCACTGTACATAATAAAACTTTTAATCATGACCGCCATATAACATTGTAACAAAACCAATGAAAAAATCAAACAATATCCAAAATGAGTCTACACTACATAGGAAAATATTCCAGTGAATAGAAAGATATACCAGAATCCACTATCAAATGATAATACGAGCAAAAAAGGCTATGTACAGTTTTAATTGATGAAAATTCTTTCACTATTATTAAAGCATCATTTCTGAAAGGCACAAGTTAACAATCATTGACTGAACAATCCTTGCTCCACCTTTTAAGACCTTCTTTACTTTTCTTAAGTTTTAACAAAAGATGAAAAAGTGGGTTACCATAGCAATCTGAATTCCACTCTGATTTTTGTAGCTCCTTATAGTCAAATTTACACTACTAGAAGTTATTGTATTTGAAAGGAAATTTTACCTGGGTTGCAATAAAATGAATAGAAGCGTGATTGCTAATTAATTGATCAGTAAATAGACAGAGAAGAAAGAGAAGTTACGGTGGATGTTTTTGTTAATGAAAAGTCTGTCTATTTTGCTATGAACCAAAATATCAGTTCCTCCTCCCTAAGTATAATAATTGCCAAAGTTTT
Organism: Allium cepa; assembly: GCA_030765085.1. Classification (NCBI taxonomy): domain Eukaryota; kingdom Viridiplantae; phylum Streptophyta; class Magnoliopsida; order Asparagales; family Amaryllidaceae; genus Allium; species Allium cepa. The sequence goes on from CM060943.1 coordinate 725,885,746, forward strand.
GTGGTTCTAACAAATCGACTGAGCCTGTACATTCTATAAAATTCACATTAGTGGATGAACTGTAATCTCCTTTATTAATTTTGTCATGACAATATAGTATTGCACTGAAATCACCTACCACTATCTAAGGCAAACAAATGGAAATTGATTGATCTTTTAAGTAATTCCATACAGATTTCCTTCTTTCTACTTGATTTTGAGTGTACACTGTCATACAAATAAACTGCATACCCAAACCATTTTGAAATCGACAAGTGATGTAGTTCTCGTTCTTATGTAAGACCGATACATCCCATTGTTTATTATCCCACATAAATAAAATTCTTCCTTTTCCTGTTGTATATTGTTATATGCATTAGTCCATTCCTTACTATAAATTTGGTTACATCGTTAATTTTATCGTCAGATAACTTATTTTCTAATTTACCAACGAAGGAAATTTCACTTTGCTTAATGGATTGAACTACATCCAGTTGTTTGGAAGGTGAATTAAGACCCCTTACATTCGAAACCAACATATCCATTAACTAGTGCTAATGTTCTCGCTCCTTATTCATTATGAGAAGGAGAACTCACACTTTCCTTTGATTTTTTTCATTTTCCTGCCTTTGGTTTTTAGGTAGGAATTTACATTTTGCCAAGCTGGGTTATCTATCACGTCAGCGTTTTAGGTAGCTTTGAACTCAAACCAACGTTCATCAAGAATATGTTTTCTGCTTTGTTTATTCCTTATTCTAGAATGAATATTACCTTCGAGATAAACGGAGGAGGTGGTCGCTAGGTTAAGTGACTTAAGTCTAACCTTGCATTACTTCAATGGAATGCACGTTCTCACCTGCAGAACCTGAAACTTCTTCCATTAGAGGCTAACTAGATATGTTGCATGCTTTTGAATCCGCATTGTTAGGCTGATCTGGGCCACATGTAATCCCATCGTTTAGGGACTCAAATGACTTGGTAACCCACTTTTTCAGCTTTTGTTAAAACTTAAGAAAAGTAAAGAAGGTCTTAAAAGGTGGAGCAAGACATGTGCAATTTTATATATGAAAGGAAAATAATAACAAAGAAGATATATTAAATCCAGTTTGAAGCATGGTTGACAATTATTCAGTTAATAAGGAATATGAGTTAACTAGTTTATTTTCAGGGCAAAGTGCAAAGCAGGAAGAAAAAAACACTTTATCAAATCTGATTAAATAAATAACCCCAGAAAAATAAAGACCGTATCAAACCAACATTTAATGCAATCCTAAATTAATGTCCATCCTTTTTTAAGGATCGACTTACTATAATGATGTCCATCTTTTTTTTACAGAGAATGGGCAAGGATATAAATGAACATCTGCCCTGAAGTAAAATTAAAGATACTGCAGTTAAAGTTTCATAGGGTAAGTTGTTCCATAACATAAGATACTGCAGTTAAATTAAACAAACTGCATTACCTCACTATGCAATTCCTCCATCAACGTCACTGACCATAACTGTGCCTGCTATAACATATACAACATCCATCCTTCACCGCCTCTGCTCCTCAACAGACTTCATCTTCCATTCACGTCTACAAACCATTTCTGCCAAAACATTACAAACCAAACAACAGCCATTCACAAAACTTCAACCACGATTCTAAAAAAACAGTCGTACCTTCCAGAATCGACCTCCGAAACCTCTACAATCGCCTCAAACTCATGAACCACCTCCAACCTGCCACTGTCACACTACCACTTCAATACTGCCTCCAGCCTGCCACTGTCACACTGCCATGAAAATGAATAACCCATACCTGAGTTTCAGAAAGAACATTGTTTTCAATATTTTTGCCCATTAAACTGAATGAATTGTTAGTAGATGGATGACTGAAGGTTAATGGAAAAAGCTAAACTAACAGGCACCTAATCTTCCTACTCTGTTTAAAAGTTTCTATGTTGCAAACTAAAGTTAGAAAAAATACATTAAGAAGGCAAGAACAAACTGAATAGGTACACAGACAATGGCCATTTATTGTCGGAAAAGAATCAAAGAATCTTCAAAATATTGTACCTCTGATTCATTAATTAATAATTTTAAATAGCTACTGATTCGTCTCTGGGTAGAGTTAGTTGCAAAAACAGCATCATGACTTTCACATACAATATCGTTTCACAACTGGCTCTGCATAAACTCAATCTGGATTAACCCACTTGAGTGTGGACACATAAAAATAGTTTGGCTACTCAAATATATTCAATTCAATGTAATGGTATGAGTAAGTAAACAAAAATAACAAACATGACTTATGCAGTTTGATACATGATAGGTTCAAAACTGGTACAAATACCTTTCACCTTTTTAATGACTTATTTTAAAGAAAAACTGAATATATGTCATTGTGTCTAACCTCATGTTTGCTGCCGTGTTCCCTCAAAATTCCTTATATTTCATCAGATTCGGAAAGAAAAATAATATTTTGAGTTTTCAACTGTTAGGAGAATTCTACCATCATCAAGTCACAGTCCAATTTGAAACCAAACAACTGCATAAAAAAAACTGCTTACCTTACTGCCTTCACCTGCAACCTATGTGCAACCGCAATCACAATTCAACCAAACTATCGACCTCGATTCGACCACCACAAACAAATCAGCTACTGCAGTTCACTGACACACACGCGACCACTTCAATTACTGCTCGTTCAACTCTCTAATCACCAAAAACCACTATAACCCATCACGACTGTCGAACCCCTACCCCAATCGCCAATCCTCCAATCGACCCAAATCGCACCAACCTCTATCGCCTCTCAAAAATCGACAGTAACCACCCCCTTTCGATCCTGCAATCGATTCCATTTACTTCTCGGTGGGATCGAGAATTGAGAATTACATTTCATGAATGAGTGTGTTCGCTGTTAATTTTTTTTGTGAATTGACTTCGCGGATTTGCAATTGATTTGAATTTCAAACGAGAATTTCCAATTGATTTGGATTTGAGAATTTTGTTTGTGAATTAGAGAGGTCAGAGGTATTTGCGTGGCTGTGTTGATTAACGGGTTACGGGGGAAGTGGAGGGATTAATGAAAGCTAAGCGGGAAATGAAAAGCTAAGGGGAGGGAAAATGAAAGTTGGAGTAGCAAACCGATGGAAAATGAATGCAAACTAATGTAGTTGCATCAGTTGAATTTAAAACCGATGCGACTAAAACTATTTGCATGTACCAATTGCATCGGTTGTTGTTGACAACTGATGCAAATTTGATTTTTTATTACCTATTGCTTTTCACGTACCAATTGCATCGGTTATTAAGATGGAACTGATGCAAATAGTTTTATTTGCATCAGTTTTTACTTCAACTGATGCAAATGAGGCGAAACAATATGCACTTTTTGTACTAGTGAATTAAATTAACTACATCATTCTCTAATTAATTTAAAGTGAATTAAATTAATTACTTCATCAATATAAATCTTGCTTACATAACCTTTAATTAATTACAAATTAATTAATTAATCATCTTCCAATTAATCACTTTAATTAATCACCTTTGATTAATTATTCCTTAATTACATTCAAGTAATCATCCTTTAATTAATTTTACAAATTAATTATGCTTTACCAAATACAGTAATTAACCTTAATTACTTCATTAACTAAGATTAATTACATTAATCCTTAATTAATTACATTAATTAATTACCTTTAATCACTTATTATTGATTAATTAATCTTAATTGATTAATGTTAATTACATCATTAATTATATTCATTAATGATCTCTAATTACAATTTAATTAAGTACCTTATTTAAAATTAATTAATTTTAACCATAATTGTTAATCACCCTTGATTAACCCCATTCAGTAATTAACTACCCTTAATTACTTCACCAAATAAATTAATTACTTCTTAATTAATTATCTCAAATTAATCCCTTGATTAATTCACAAAGTAATTATACTTAAATTACCTCCATCATCAAATCACCTTCAATTAATTACATATAGTAATTATCCATACATTACTTCCCTAAGTAATTCTCTTCATTTAATTACATTAAGTAATAATACTTCACAAATCATCAACTGATTATTCTAAATTAATTAAACTGAATTAATTAACTTAATCTAATCAAATTAAACTCAATTAATTATACTGAGTAATTAATTCCTTAATTACTTCCATAAGTAATTATACTTAATAATTTACACAAATGATTATCTTAAAATTAATTAATCTAATTAATTATTAAAAATTAATCCCATTAATTAATTATTAAATAATCCTCAGCTAACGACCTTCATTAACTATTAACAATTCATTAATTATTCTCCTAAAATAATTAACTTATTTTAATCATTATTAATTACAAATTAATTAACCATTAATACTCCATTAATTAACCCCTAATTAATTAAATAATTAAGTGTTAACTATAACTTAATTAATCCTTTATTACTTGATTAATTAATTACTAATCATTAATTAAAATCAAATCTTATTTAATTAATTATTCTTAATTACAAGTTAATTATTCTAAGAATAATTAATCTTAAACCCTTAAGATTAAACCCTTAATTACTTTAAGTAATTATTTATTTCATTAATTTATTAAATAAATTAATTATCCATATAATTACCCTATTAATTAAATGAATTATAAATCATTAACTTCTAATTTAACTTTAACAAGTTTTTAAAATCAATTTAAAACCTTTAAATGATATATAATACTTTTCTTATAAAAGAAATTTTACAAAAGTTTAAACCAAATTCTCTTTTTAAATTCAAAACATTGAAATTTTTCTTAACCATTCAAATTTGTTAAACACTTCAAATTTATAAAACTAAAATTTATTTTAAACCAAAGATTCAAAACTAGATTTGAATCAAATTTAAACTTTGTTTAACACATTCTTTTACATTTCAATTTCAAATTTAAATTCAAATTTCTTTAAAACATTTCTAAACAATAAACCCTTATAAAGTTTATTTAAACAAATTTGAATTTAAAACTTAATTCATTTCCAGTTATGATTCAAATTTAAACTTGAATCCATAATTAAAAATTAGATTTAAAACTTAATTTAAATTTTCTGCTTAATACTTAAAAATCCAGTTTTAAATTTTGAAAACATAATAGGATTTTAACCTGTAACAAAACCAACTCGAACTACCCCTAATCCACTCGAGCCTAATCCTAATACTAGCCCGAGCAATACACTGCACAACTCGAGTAACTCGAGTTAACCATTTCATTTGAATTCATTCAAATTCAAATACAATCAGGTTTTACAACACCCTGTACTGACAGGTTTACCAAATCCTATAACAATAGAATACCCAAGCCTCACATCAATTTTCTTTGAGTCAAACGACCACATGCTTCGAGCAGAAACACACAACAACTCGAAAAAAACTCGAGAACCTAAACATCCCAAAGCAGCTGATACCCAAGAACGCCGTGCACCTGCACCGCCACGGCCATCACCTCCGGCCTCTCGCGATCTCACTGAGCAAGTCGCCGACCACCTTGCAACTAATTTCCGACCACCCAGTGAACTGCAGAACCCCTAAATCGAATTTAAGCATTCGACCTCAAAAATTTGAACAGTGTCGAATCTGCAAACACCTCAATCTCAAGATTCCGGCCACCATAGATTCTGTTCTTCCACCATCACCTTTGACAAGCAACCCACCATCAACCCCTTAAATCTGGAACAGCTCGGTCAATCATAGAAGTTGCGGTGCATAATCTTTCCCAGATGGACAAAACTAGAGTTTAAAATTTTGATTCAAAATTATCACTGCCCCGAAGCTTTAATTCCTAATCCAATATTTTTCCCTACAACATAGATTATCACTCTATCACCAGGAAAAACCATGGCCACCTAAACTTTCTAGATCGACAGAATCAACTCAAAATAGGATTTCTGGTTAAACCAGAAATACACAGTCAATTTCAAACTAAAATTTCCAATTTTAGTTTTAAAATTCATGTCTTTGATCATGTAACATGTTTATATTCTTAAATTAAAGAATCCAGATGATTTAATTCTACTTATATACGAATTGTTCTATTGTACTTTACATTTTCCAGAGACATTATATATTTTTTTAAAAATAAATTTTAACTTATATTACATACATACCTGTTTAAATCTTAAACTATAACAAAGATATAAATATGAGATCATGAACTTGATCAGGATTTTAAACCTGAATTCTAGAACAGGCCCAAACACACATTTTCAAACAACAGGCATATATTCATACATCTATCAAAAAAATAAACTTGAAATATAACATGCAAACACATTTATTTCTAGAAATAAACAGGCAAATAATTTAATACTTAAGTTAATTTAGTAAAAATGTTACTCACCTTAAATCTGAAGAACAGAGCAGTTTACAAATCTTGAAAAGCTTTGAATCTTGTCTGATTTAATGTTGCAGTGTCATGCTAATTGAACTGAAGTGCTTCTGATTTTAAATTCATGCATGCAGGCTTTTAATCTACAGGTTGCTAAGTTGATTCCAGATTTTGAAAATGCTGATTATCAATTCCAAAGAAATGCAAATCCATGATTTCTTTCTTTTGCAAATGAATTTGTCGTGCAGGTTTGTAAAGAATGAAAATTTGTTTTTTATGCAAGAATTTGAAATTGCATGTTTGAAATTCTTGTTATAAGTTTTGGTTTTGAAGGGTTTTGAGTTACAGTTTTTTTTTGATTCATTTATCTTTTGTTTTGAAAAGAGAATGAGGGAAGAAATGAAAATGTTTTAAAAGAGGGCTGAAATAAAATTAACAAAATAAATAAAAGAAAATAAAAATTAAATGACACTTGTCATTAGAGTTATTAACTGCTTAACACATGTAGCTTAGATTACTTAATAAGTTAACACTTGTCTTTTAATTAATTTAATTATATTTTCTTTTTATTTAAATGTTTGATAAAGCTTTAAACTTAATTTATTTATATTTATGTAAATATACATGTGAATTACTTATTTAAAGAAAAAGTAATTATAACAAATTATAAATTAAAACTTATACAAATATTTTAAAGAATCAATTAATTTGAATTTCAAAAAATATTTCAACTCAAATTAAAATTTTGAATTCCAAATTAAAATCAATTTATTTAGTTTAAAATGAAGATTCTATTTTCTTATTTTTAATTCCTTTTTATATTTATGAAAAATAGTACATTTATTAATATGGCTTAAAAATAACAATTTAACAAATTTTATATGATTTATAAAAAGATTATAAATCACCTTTATCATCAAATAAATTTAAATCATATGCTATTTTGTATTTTAAACTTATATATAAAATTTCCAAATCATATTTATATCAAGTAATATTTAAAAAAAAATAAAATCAACTTTTATTTAAATTTAAAAAAAAAGTCGAGCTAAGATAAATTTTTAAACAATTTAATATTTATTTAAATATTTACAAACCATACAATTATTATTTTAAATAATATTGAAAAACTTAAAATTAATTTAAAACATAATTTTCCAATTACTCAATATATTATTAGAATTTAAAAACAAAATTTTATTTATGTATTAAATTCTAAAACAAAGATTATCTATAATATATATACAAATATATATATACACATTATAATTTAAAACATTTATTTTAGCTTTTAAAAGGTAAATCACTAATTAAATATTTATTTATTCTGATTATTAAACCAAATCATATTATTTTTAATTAATATTGTCAATATCAATTTAATTTTATATAAAGATTATTAAATTGATATTGTCAAAAATTTTAGGATGTTACAGTCATCCTTGTCTAGATGTCCCTTTTTATTTCGGCTTAGTGGTGCGGTTGTTGATCCCAACTGTGGGGTGATCTTACTCGGGATTATCCAGTAAGGGATAGTCCAGGCCATGTGTAGCAGGGGATCGGGAGTGGTCCTCGGTATACTGATCTAGACCAGGTACTATGACAAGTGGTACCCCAATGCCTATTCACTAGTTGGAAATCCATTCTCCCTACGCGCCTTTTACGAATTTTGTTTGTATTACCCACTCTGTGGCTAGTAGCTGGAATTTAATCATGTAACAATTTCGGCTATTTTATAAGTATTTGAATATAGACCCTATTATAATATCAGAGGATTTTTATAAAAAGTGATTTAGCTATCGTTAGGTAAAAACCCGACACGTTTATTGGTGGCATGATCTTACGAGATGCTTTTGTTTTCAAAAGGATTTTTGAAACTTTAATAATCAATTTGGGTGAATTATTATCAGCTGGTATTCCAGACCGACTCGGGTGTTATTTCATTATAATGCTCGGGTCAGACCGAGTATTATTTGTTCAGGACAGGATGCTATAGAGTAGGAGAGGAGCTGGAGTCCGAGACATATTATCCGTACTTGTATATATATCCGCTGCTGTTATTGTTTGGAATTGTCTGACTGGTAAATGTTGTTTGTTTGAGATACTCTGTTGATATATTGTATAAAACAGATATAGTTTCCATTTTGTGTAAAGATCTGATATTTTATATTATATTTTGTTCCGCTGCGACTGTGAGATTCTGATATTGTTTAGTTTTTTCTCTCTTCTATCTCCTTTCTTTTTTCCCTTAACAATCTGTCTTTTCCGACACTTGATCGTCGGCATATCATAATGTGAAGTATTTTGTGTTGATTTTCGAGGGTCGAGAAGGGCGGGTCGTCACAAGTTTTGGCCTTATGTTTTGAAAGTTAAGGTTTTTAATTAGTTTTGAGGGGCGAAGACCCTCTTCGGCAATACCCCTTGCTGCTTTTGTCAATAAATATGTTTTATACTGTTTTGGCCTTATGGCCTACGGTTTTGAGAGGCGATGACATCAAATGGTTTCAAACTTCACCAGTATTGTTTTAATAAAGCATATATCATGGCATAATTGTTTTGTATTAAGTAAAAGGCTATAAGTTTTCTTGTTTTTGAATATGATTTCAAGGGTTAAATTATTCATAAAGAAAAGTGCTTTCAAGGAAATAAAAGGGTACTTAGTCTAGTATTTTGGTAAAGAGATTATTGTTCTTATCACTTTGAGTAAATTGTGATAGGATAAATTGGCTCGAAAATTAGAAAGCCAGATGAGACTGGTGTAGGGTAGTGCCATATACTTCATCTATTAGCCCCTAACTGATATTAGTCCAAAGTTCCAGTGCGTAAGGCTTTTTCATGGATAAGACTAAAAGTAGGTGTACGCACAGAAAAGAATATACAAATTTGAGTTAGGTTATTGGTGAGCCTGCAAAACCATTAGGTTCAGTTGACTCTAGGAATAGTAAGTTTTAGACAGACCGTCCAGTTTTCTTCTAACTAGTTGGTTAGATAAATTGATATATCTGGTAGACCCGAGTTAGCCACGTAGCTAATTTGATGGATAGTCAAGATTACCTAGGATATATGCATACCTATTGTCGTTATTGTTTATATTGTTATCTTAATCAGTTTGGTTGCATGACTATGATTTGCAAAAGAAATATTTTTAAAGGATATTAGCAAGGAAAAAATTTGTTCCATTCAATGGCGTCGTCTCACTATATATCATTAAACCGAGATGGTATATTATTATTCACACCATGTTTTTTGTCTAACTTGAAGTTTATGTTTTTCCTTTTAAACTCTCGAGTGCTCAAAATTTGATTTGAGTAGGTCGAGAGTAAAGTTTTTTAGGTCTAGTAGGGTTTTGGCGAATAAAAATTCTAAAGATGTGCATGAGGCAAAGCTAGCTATGTAGGAGTGTACCCATATCTATCATCCGTTGTTTTAGAATTAGTTGTTATGAAATGTAAAGGCAGATGTTATAACTGTCTATTAGTAACTCTGATCATTCAAAGGGGCATTTTCATATGTCGCTCTTGGTGTATTTGTAATAATTATATTTTATCTGAACCTGAGCAATATTATGAGATTATGTACTGAATATGAAATGCTGACTTGAAATGTAACGATAGAAAGTTATTTTGAAATATTTTTTAAATTATTTCATATTCTTGTGCTTCTGATTTTACGATATCATCAACATATTCGTATTTTGTCACCAGAAATTAATACTATAGATGACTGCAGCATCTATAGCAGCTAGTTTTGAGCTTCAAAATGGTGGATGCAACGATCCATTCATGCATCTTCCGCTACATCCAACTTTGATGTTTGCATCATATCAAGGCTTTGTTCATGTGTCATTCTACCATACCCTACGTACCGTGGTATAGCTCCACCTTAAGTCTGACTATTTAAGCCTACACCGCTAACAACCACATTTACAAATCTCTTGCACATTGTCCATTATCCCAGGCGTAACCATCGGTTCTGATACTATGTTAAAATTTCTAGATCCGTTCAAACATTCCTCCATTGGGGCAACATAAAATCTGATCAATATCTTTTAACAAAAGAAATCTCTTGTTATTACATGCGACTAACCTCATATATATATCGTTTCATTTTTATTATTTTTCATGATGTGAGACTATTCTTATTTTCAATATGCGTTCATTACCTCGTACAATGAGAGACATCCGGATAAATCTTCATCTTGGCTTGCATCCATTCATGCATCTTCCAATATGCCAACTTTGATGCCTGCATCATACTGAAACTTTTTTCATATGTCATTCTATCAAACCCTACGTACCATGGCCTAGCTCCACCTTAAGTCCGAATTCTTAAGCATACACTACTAACCACAATGATTTACAGATCTCTTGTGTATTGTCCATTATCTTAGGCGTAACCATCCGCTCAGATACTTTGTTGGAATTCCGTATACACATCTTTCATGGGAGCAACATAGAGTTTGATCAATAACTTTTAACAAAAGAAATATTTTGTTGTTACATATGACCAAACTCTTATATATCAATTCACCTTCATTATTTTTCATGATGTGGGATTCTTTTCTAATCTACTCCTATTACTCTCACACAATGCGAGACACCCTTACAAAATCAAATTATGGTTTGAAGCAATCGCCTAGACAATGGTATAAAATGTTTGGTTCTTTTATGCTTAATATTGCTTTTGATACTTGTATAAAAGATGCTTGTGTTTATTACTAATATTTGAATAGTGGAACTGGATATATTTACTTCATTATGTTGATGACAGCTTATTACTTCTAAAGATAGAATTGAAAACTACCAACTAAAGTCCTATTTGAAAGCAGAATTTGAAATGAACGATCTTAGTGAAGCAAAGAAAATCTTAGACATGGAGTTATGTAGGGATGGACAACATGAAATTCTAAGCTTAACTCAAAAAGAGCAAGGTGCTTGCTCGGTTTAGCACGAAGAAGGTAAAGGCTATTAGTACGCCAATGCCTTTGCATATAAAGCATTTTGAAAAAGACTCTTCTATCTTTGATGAAAACAAGACCTATATGGAAACTATGTTCTATATTAGTGCGGTTGAAAGTTTGATGTATGCTATGGTTTATGTCAGGCCTTGATATAACACATGATATTGGAGTGGTTAGCCACTATAATCACGGAAAATCTTACAGGGAAGCTATCAAAATGATTTTGGGTGGCGGCATAACCCGCGCTCATTGGGAAAGTATCCACATTCATATAATTTTGGATTTGTTTTTTTAAGAGATTGTTCTGAATGTTTTTGGAAACAAATTTATAAAAACTACGATAGCTCGGTTGAATATGGAAAACTAAGATTTAGTTCGGTTTCTCTTTGAGTTTTATGTTGTGCATCTTCAATCTCCGTAATACGCATAAAGAACGACGGAGGGGATGAGTTGCTGAAAATGGAAAAGAATGGTACGTCTTGTTAGTTCTAAGGACAACATATGGATGAAAACGTGATAGCTACATCCTACTTAGGATAAAATATTGTCGGTTCCACATATATAAACTTATGGAGTATGACTACTACTTCGTTGTGCAACAATTTGCATATAAAAAGACATATGCTACTTAAACTAATCATTCTATGCTATTTCAAGATGCAAACACTAGAATAAACGCTAGAATTAGATGCTTTGTCACTTCATCTAAATATCAATGACAAAAGTCTATTTTTTCTCAAAAATTAAATAACATTTGATTTGTCAAACAGTTGCAAAAAATCACAATTGTAATTAAGAAGCCTAGTTAATAATAACGCATGCCCTATATGAAACATCCTCACATTTCAGGATTTGTTTTAGGAAACCCCCTTCCTTTTTGCCCAGCGTTGTCTTGAAATTTTTTCTTTGAATAAGTTTGTCAACAAATACTTTCGGATACCGATAGTGTTATATCCGCATCCGCGTTCGAAATCATTTTCGAATATTAGATATCCACATTCACGGTTCAGACGTATATCAAATAATTATCATATCCGCTAACAGTCGATAAATCAAAAAACAAATAGAAAATTATTGTTTAACAGTTTTTTAAAAATCTCATTGATTATAGAAGTGTTAAAAATAAACAAATATGATGATAACATAAACAAAGTACATATAATACAAACTACTGAATTAATAAAACAATAAAGAAATTTCTTTAATTTTACTAAAATACGCATAATTTTAATTATAATTTTGATAAAAACCAGATGGATAATTTTTGGATGCGGATATTTTCTTGTACACATCCGCATCCTTTTTTTCGAATATCAGATATTTATTCACTTTTCGAATACTTATGTGGATAGATTTCAGATTGTTCGGGTATCCATCGACAACCGTACCTTTGATGTTTATTCCATAAATTATTTCATGGCAATGCACTAAGGTTTAAACCAGTAGTCATTTATCACATGTACTATGACTTTTACAACTATATTGTTGTACTCGGACTAAGCCATGTATTACGGAATCCAAAAATAACATTTTTGTTATAATATATGTAGATATAAATAGTGAATATGCTATATATTGTTTTGTATTTAGTCCCACATCGTGGGATTAGTTCTATCCGAAGCTCCTAGGCCTTAATATAAAGGTGCTATTGTAATGAAAATGGATTACTGATCTCTGAATGAATAAAATTGTTCTCTCTAATGGCTTCTGCTTTATTTATTTTATAACACGTTATCAGCACAATCTCTAAATAAAAGGAAAATTTCAGACCTGATTATAAATCTTCAAAGTGGTAAGCTATTTCTGATCTGATTAATCAAATCTTTCGGATCTCATTCTATTAATTTTATTTCTTTTAGATATCATTGTATCATTGATCTAATTATTTAGTTCTGATTCTATTTGTACATCTTATTTTTTATCCCGGTATTTTAGATCTCGTTTTGTTGCAGATCTTATATTTTTTTTCTTCTAATTTTTCAGATCACTTGTAGATTTTAATTTCATGTTCAAATGATATATTTTTTAGATATGTAGATTTTAATCATAAGATCTCTTATTAATTTTTATTAATGTATATCCATTTTTTTGTCATAATTTTAAATTTGATTTGAAACTAAAATGGTTTCATAGACTAAAATGTAATTTCAGACCTTATTCTGTTAGTATTCTTTTTAGATCTTATGAATATGAGAATGGATCTGAAATGAGATTAAAAAGAATACTAACAGAATAAGGTCTTATCTCATTTTATCAATATGTAAAGGGTTTTCATTAATTTCTGATCTCATTTTATCAATATGAAAACCCTTTTTTTTTAATGAGATCATAAATTAATGAATGAATAAATGAGATTGGATCTAGAGCTATCAAAAGGATGTAAATAAGAAATTATAGTCGCTTTTATAGATTATATTTGGTTGTCTTTTACTGTTTTGTAGTAATGTTTTTCTTTCTTTCGCTATAACTACTATTAGATATGGGTTCTTATTTTATGAAATGCATTGATTATATACCCATGAACAATATTTTGATGCTTATGCATTTTTATTTCCACTTATAGTTGGCAATATGATAAACACAGCCAAGCTTGAATTTAAAGCTTTGGACTTATTAGAAGACAACTTTTTGTCATAGATATTGGATGTTGACATCCAATTACAATCTCATTGCTGGGAAAATGCCATAAAAATAATAATCCAATAGGATAAAACAATGGATCTTATATTTTTAAGGTGTCATATCCATGACAAACTTAAAATAAAACATTTAACTGAAAAAGATCATCTTTACCTATGGAACTCCCTGAAGGAGCGTTATGACCACCAAAATATGGTCATACTTCTAAGCACTAGACACGAGTGATTGAACTTGAAGTTTCAAGTCTTTAAGTATGTTAGAAATAAAATTCCTCTATATTTGGAATTACTTCTAAACTAAAATTATGTGAAAGGATTGTCTGGTAATACTAACCTAAAGTTAGATCATATCTTCGAAGTTAATGACGGAAACTTCATTAATGATGAAAATCTAAGTGCAATAATAAATGATATGCTCGAATTGATCAATAGTAGCAGCCTAAAGTCTGCTATGTGGATTTTATTTTATTTTAGCTCAATAAATCAGTTGGAAGTTGGTGCTTGTATGTTTTTCCTTTCACAATTAATTGAAATAATGTACCGATAATGTTGACTTTTATCAGTAGTCTATTTTAAATTTTTGGAAAGTACTAGCATTTATTTATGCTCATAAATTTAGTACTTGACTAATTATATTGTCCTTTAATTCTTAAGATATGGACCATCATTATTTGAGTGATAATATATGCTTACTAGAAAGTGCAACTACTCAAATGATTTTGAAAAACCAGAAGTTTTTCTCTGAACTATCTGGAAAATATTTTAGCTAAAAAAATTTCAACCATAGCATCTGCTAATATAACTGAAGGGTCCGGAAGAGCCAATGTAGTATTACCAAATGGTACATATATCTTAATTCAAAATACATTATGCTAAAGCAAATTTAAAAGAAATTTGTTCAGTTTTGAAGATATATAAATGAATAGCTACTATATTGGAACTATAATGAAAATGTCAAAGAATATCTTTGTGTTATTTCTAAAATTGAAAGCTAGAAGCTTATTTTAACAAAATTGGGTACAATTTCAACTAGATTATATTTCACGAAATTTGGCATAATTGAATCCCATATTTAAACATGAGCTAGAAGCTAACAAATATCACTTAAATGCATCTTATCAATTGATAAAAGAATTATTCTCCTGTTATTAATATGTATGGTGTATTTGCTAGTAGCAATATGATAATGGATCAAAATGAGAATCCAAAGATGATTATTATTTAATGTGACAGTGTTCCTCAACATTGAGGGGGAGGATAAAGGGATACAAGTTCATTTTGATCATCAGTGTCAAATACTTGTTAACATGAATAATGATGTAAAATATTAAATAACTTGAACAAATTATTATAATATCCATAGTAGACTATCTCCAATATAGATTTGAATCCCTGAAGGATCAAAATGTGTAAACCACATCTGAAATATGGTACAAAAGTCAGTTTGAAATATTTTTGGAGTAAGTAATAAAGATGTCAAATAAAAGAGATGAGTGTTCTTGAAGAAACACTTAAGGGTGCTCTTGAAGAGACCAATGACATGATTGTCAAATTACCCTAGAAGTGGTTTAGGTACCTAAAACATGATAATTAAAGAGATCTCAATAAATCATGTCTAGAATTGACAAAGAACAAGAAGCATAGATTACAACCTACTTTGAGTATTGTCGTAATGAAAATATTAATATAATTCATGATGAGTAGATTACTTCATATTTTTAAGTATCGTTGTAATGAAACTTTTAATATACATTGAAATGTTAGTTGCGATATACAAAAATTATTCCTAAAGAATATAAATAACTATGATGACTATAAAGAATGCAAAGAACATGGAATGTAGACTATAACCTTCTTCTAAGTAATGAAAATCTTGATGCAATTTAAGATGAGTAGATTACTTCCTGCTTTTAAGTATTGTTGTAATAGAACTTTTGATATTCATCAAAGATGTAGTTGCAATATGAAAAACTGATTTAAAGCATAAAAATGAAAACACATGATGTGTTTTTCATAAAGGTAGCAAACAAAATGCATAAAATGCAAATCATATTTGGATTGAAAATTTTGATTGTATCGACGGAAACTATTAATAAATTGTATTATTAATGAGATACATATTTATAGATCTAGAAGTATCTATAACCAATTTAAGTTATCGAAAGATGAATATGAATTCCGAGGAAACTTTAAATCAGGGGGAGCATCCATAAATATTTTATAATGCACTCTTTTTCCTTAGCTAAGATTTTTTCCACTGGGTTTTTATTAGTAAGGTTTAATGAGGCACTATCTTGATCCAGAAGTATCAACTCCCCAGTAACATTTGAAAATAAGTTACAACGTACTCTTTTCCCTTATTTAAGATTTTTTCCACCGGATTTTTCTTACTAAGGTTTTAACGAGGCATTGTCTTGATCTAGAAGAATCAAACATATTTTCAAGAAATAACATCTCAAATATGTTATTTAAGTTAAATTGTATTTTTATCCTTGACTAAGGTTTTTTTTCCATCGGGTTTTCCTCTGTAAGGTTCTTAATGAAGTATTATATTGATCCTGAAGTATCAAACTCTATTTGATTTTGTAAATTATTGAAATATCTCATACTATATTGTACTATTTTTCCTTCACTATGATTTTTTCATAGGGTTTTTCTTAGTAAGGTTTTAATGAGGCATTAGTTTGATCCAGATGTATCAAATTTCATTTGTGGAAATGAGAAAATAAGATATGTCATTGTGCTCTTTTTTTTTACTAAGATTTTTCCCATTGGGTTTTTCTTAGTAAGGGTTTTAATGAGGCATTATATTGATCCTGAAGTATCAAACTCTTAGAAGGAATATCATTGTATAATATCTATGATCTCAGATTGCACTCTTTTCCTCATTTAAGGTTTTGCCATTAGGTTTTCCTAGTAGAGGTTTTTTTAATGAGGCAACGGAATATATCTTGATCGACTGAACGAATAAGTGCAAGCAAGATAACAATAAGGGGGAGCAATCATCATACACATTACAAAAGAGACAATTTCAAGTTATCAGAGGATTCAAGATTTTGAAGACGCATATTCAAGGAGGAGTCTTATAATATATGCACTATAAGGTGAACAGTGATTTCCGACGGTAGAAAACCGTTGGCAGCGGTCGGAAGCCGTCGGAAATGGCCATTGGAAATTAAGGCGTCGGGGAGCAGTTTTTCCGACGGCTTCCGACACAGGGCGCCGAACATATTTTCGACGGTTTCCGACGATTCTAACTTGTCGGAATCCGTCGAAAACCATCGAAAAAATAATCTACAGGCTGTCGCAAGCCGTCGGAAAATGACCACCTGGAAGCTGTTGGAAGCCGTCGGAAATTTGCTGTATTTTTTTATAACTTCTGCAATATATCCTTCCATCCACATTTTCCATCCAAACACTATTATACCAATACTTCACAATCCAGTCTACAATATTCCAACCAAATATCAAAACCCAAACTACACAAAATTCATCAAACGCACAAATACATCAAATTACAACCACACAACCAAGTGTATCAAATATAATCATACAAACATCAACAACTATCTCCACCGTCTATCTGATCATTCAAAACTAAAAAAAACATACCTAAAAAAGCAAGCGAGCAACGAATCAATCTCCTACAGATCCAGAGCCAGCCGAGGAAGGGAAGCGGCCACCAAACTGCTGCATGTACTCTAGCAACTCTGTGGTCTGCATGGCCTATTAGCGGTTCTGCTCCTCCAGCTGGGACACTCTAGCATGCAATTCTTTTATATCTGCTAGATCGCTCTGAGCTCTATTCCGCCGACCCTGTCTCTGACTGTCGGCCTGCAATAAATATATAATTTAGTTGTGTGATCTCTGTAAGTGTTTGTGCATATCTATGTAAGCTAGTAAGTAACATAACGTTCATATCTTTTGTCTTCTTGTACTTTACTGGTGTGATAAAGTCATTTGATTGGTTTGAATTCAAATTCAATATGGATGATTTTTCAAGGTTTAAATATTTCTAAATAATGGAAAAATTAATAAAATTCAATCTTATTGTTTTGAAAAGGTCAAAATAGCATATTTGAAGTATTTTAAGATAAAATTATATAATCCAACATAGAATTATGACTTAAATATCAAATTAGCAGTAAAATAAATTATTTACCACTTGATTGCCGAATCTGTATCGTCTGCCATGCTATGTTGGATCCATAACGGACTCAAAAATAGCGTCCTCCTCATCAGTCGTCAGCTGATCTCGACCCATATCAGCAAGGAGTTTCTGGCGCTTCTCCATAAACTTTTCCTGCATTAACAAATTAATAACATCATATCTTATTTCATTATAGTTTAACAAGCAGAACAATTACTAATACTGCATAAAATGAAATATGCTTACATGGCTCTTGCTGGATTTATCATCCTGCCATGTATACAAAACAGTCCCGTCCGGATTTACATGCTCAACAGCATGCGTACGAGTGAACATGTCCATATAGCCCACGGGACCATGCGCCTCATCTTCCTAAAGTTGATTTTTACATACAATTATTATACATTTAAAATTATATAGCATAAACTATTTACAATTATCATTCAGTAAATTTACCAACTCCTGCCGATACTGCTGAAATGACTTAGATCCTCCGCGATGAGTGATGGGATTTTTATTTCTGTTCACATAGTTTCTATCCGACTCTGCCCGTACATTCAAAATTTGATACATTATTTTTCGATCACGTAAAATTAATAATTCAAAAAAATTTAGTATACTTGCCTTCGCCTCGCCCGTCTCCCGGTATCTCAACCAAGCTTGCCATACGCTCTCCCCTATCCACCGTAGTTTGTTACCAGATTTCTTAATCTCAGATATCGAGTCCCTGTAGTTCTTGTGCATCTTCTTCATCCAGTATCCTCGTGCTAGCAGCATATCGTCTGTTTTGATGTCTATCTCAGCCTGTGTTTCACGATAAAAACTAAAAAAAAAGATTACACTGTAAATGATAAAGAGTAGAAAAACGACAAAAACGAATTAAAAATGAAAAACAAAAAAATATACATACTAGAACATCCTGCGATATACACTCTATGATGTGAGGAGGGCTGTTATCCCACTTCGGCCAGTAGGCACTCATCCTACTGCGATAAGAAGCTCTGGAGACATCCAGCACAACCTTCGAGGGAAGTAGGTCGAACCCTCTGTTTTTAAATACAATACAGATAAGTACGTACGTATATCATATAAAAAATAAGATGCTGAAAAAATTTAATTCTTACCCCTCTGCTCTAGGGACTAACGAAACTACTCGACACCGTGACTCTTGCGATGGGCCACTGCCATCGCCTCCTGATGATCGACAAGAGCTTCTACCTCTATATGACATTATGATAAACCTGTGACATATATACACATCATTATATATATAAAAAATAACATGATAATGAAATATATTTCATATGTAAATGACATCAACGGTATAAACTGCTTAATTAACGACTGAAATGGAAATAGAAATGGAAGTGTGCTATACCTGATTCATAATGGGTGTATTGTTCCGACGATAACCAGATTTCATTGCATTTTAATATAAATTGCTAAGTAAATGACAAATGGAAATGACATAAAACATGTAAAAAATGGTAAATAGATTTGGTTTCATAGTCACATCAATTTCATAATACATCAACAATTCAACATAGTTACATCAATTGCAAAAAAATCAGATTTAGATTTATATCAGTTCTCATCGTCTTCTGATTCAGATTCGGTCTCATTTTCTACGATATTTCCCTCTGCACTGTCAAACGCTTCTATCAAAACATTTGATTCATCGATCAAAGGACCAAAATCTGTACGATCGTCTGTAATTATTATTTCGTTATTTTGCTCAAGATCTGCCTTATAAGCTTGTTCGTCCGGAATATTCTTCCCATCGAATGTGAATCTGGCATTTGTTTTAAAAACCGCAGACCAATCTGCTTTATCTCTTTTTAGAGACAGATAAGGAGCGTAATAAACTTGCAATGCTTGTTTGGCTAGTACAAAAGGATCATACTTGTGATAGTGCGATGTATGCTTTAATTCGATAAGATTATAATCCTTGTACATATTAATTCCAGAACCTGGAACATTGCTAAACCAATTGCATCTAAATAGAAACACCTCCTCCGCGGGTCGTGAGAAATATGCGAGTTGCAAAATTTGTCTTAGAATGCCATAAAAATCATTTAAGTGATTTTCTGGATCGTCACTACCTTTAACAAATACACCAGTATTATTTGTTAATTTTTCTGCACCGTATTCTTTGGTGTTAACTTTATATCGATTGACGAAATATATTGGATATGTCTTGACCACTCTTTTTGGTCCCATCGTAAGATGTTTCAACCCTTCGTCAACAACACAATTTCTCGGCTCATAAACGTAATTTGAAAACCAACCGGAAAATTCTTTATTAAGATCTCCGTTCGGATGTTCACGTTCATAAACACTGTTTATATAAACAAATTATTACATTAGGTTATACACGCGCATGCATTATAGAAAAAAATAAAACACAAATTATTATTTCAGATTACCTAACAAACGGTGCAACCTCGACACAATTTAGAAGAATATAAGTGTGTTCTACATGAAGATCTCTATCGTCTAGCCATATTTCTACACATTTTCCAGAAGGCCGACCATGTTGTCTAAAAATAGATAATATTGCTTGAGAGGACTCTTGTTCGTGGCCTTCGTCGTTACGAGGAACACTTTCAAATGAAATATTCATATGGTCACTGAAATAGTGAGAGAAAAAGAATAAAGCTTCTTCTTCGATGTAAGATTTACATATTGAACCTTTAACTCGTTCTTTTTGCCTCACTTTTTTCTTCAGATGATTCAAATATCTATGCAAAATTAATTTATATTAACTTCATCTTTCAAATTCAATTAAATTACGTGATAACATATTACATACCTCTCAAGTGGATACATCCATCCATATTGGACAGGACCTCGAAGTCGTGCTTCAGATGGGAGATGAACAGGTAAATGTTCCATTACATTAAAAAAACCTGGCGGAAATATTTTCTCTAATTTGCAAAGCAATATAGGAATATCCACTTCAAGTTTACGTAAACGTTGCACTTTTAAAGTTGTCGAACAAAGCTCTTTGTAAAACATACTAAGCTCCGTTACTACCTTTCAAACTTTTAACGACAATAGTTCTTTGAACATAACGGGAAATAAATTTTTCATCATTACGTGACAGTCGTTACTTTTCATTCCGCTCAATCTATCTTTTTTAAAGTCAACACATCTACGAAGATTTGATGATATCCCATCAGGAAATCTTAACCCTTCTACCCATTTTAACACAGCTTTAACTTGATTATTATCTAATTCGCAACATGCTTTGGGTTTTTTACTGTCATTTGGTTTCATATGAAGCTCGGAACGTTTGCATAATTCTTCTATATCACGTCTTAATTTCAAATCATCTTTCGTCTTCCGTTTCACATTCAAAATTGTGTTAAAAACATTATCAAATACATTTTTCTCATTGTGCATCACATCTATATTATGACGAAGCAGAAGATGTTTCCAATACGGCAACTCTAAAAAAATAGTTTGTTTGCACCAGTTAGGAACAACTGATTTGCCTTCAATTTTTGTTTGCTCTCCAGTTTCATATATCTTTGGATAGTCCCTAACAAGTTCATATATGTCTTCGCTTGACCGTATGTAACGACCCGAAATTTTCTAACCCGAAAATTCCAGATAGTTATTTAAAAGAAGAAAGAGGTAGAAGAAGAAGAACAGAAACATCAACAACTCACATACGCAGCGGATAAAATATAATAATAAATAATAACAGTTACAAAAGAATACTATATCAGTCGATTACATTTAATATACATCAGAGTTTCACATATATTCAAATATACGTCATCCAATCAATTTATCATATAATTACAATAATATAATTACAACGGAAGCATTCTACGCGTTCGTACCATCAAGCTTGCCTCCTGAGCTCTAGAGCGTCCTACCTGAAAATCTGTAATACTCGGTCTGACCCGAGCATTACACCAACGTAACACCCGGGTCAGGCTGGAAACCAGCGTGAGTAAACCCAACTAACATGGAATACCAAAACAAACAACTTATATACACCCGAGGTAACTTATATCAATTTAATAAATTCACAATTTTTCTATAGTCAACACTTATTCCTCGCATCAATTTCTATGTACCAAACTTAGACAAAATAATCCAATTCACCTAAATCATTTCATTTCAGTCTATTTATTCACACATCAATTTATTTTTAATCCGAAGTGGTTCCGGGTATTTCCTAATACCCGATCCCGGTCTCCTCGGACCTCATGTTATCCAAATCCCAAATTATCCAAATGAAATACACAACATTTCATGTCAGAGATATCAATTCATTCAAAACATCCAATATCATTCAATCATCCAAAAGCAAAGCTTAACCACACAAATCAATTAAATTGATTCTAATTGAATTTCAAACCTCAATCACTTAGATTCCTACATTAATTAATTCCAAATCAATTAATCAATCAACTATTCCCTATCCATTCACCTCAATTATTCACCCTGGATTAATCATCTTTCAATTACATTTAAGCAACTATCTTTGATAAACTTCTCGATATTAATTTCACTTATCCCAAAATCAATAAGTAATATTAATTTCATTAATCCTTAATTGCTTATATAAATTTGATTCCTCACAAGTCACTTGTTATGGATTAATCAATCATAATTAATCGATCTTCATTACAACGTTAATTACATAAATTAGTGATTTCCAATTATATTTTACTTTAATTCGACCACAATGTTAATCATTCTCGATCACCCTCAACCTAAAATTAACTATCTTCTTATTCGCTTCATAAATAAATTAATCACTCTGTAATTTGTTATTTCAATTAATCTCTTAATTAATTACACAAAGTAATTCTATTTTATTAATTACATTAAGTAATTAATTATTAACCTACCAAATGATTATTCTAAATCAAATTTCACTTCATTAATTAACTTAAACTTTTCATTAAGTAATCCAAACCCTGAATTGCTAAATTTATCAACCCAAATCATTAATTAACTGAATTAATTAATCATCCATTTAATCACCCTTATATTTCTTTCGAAAATCCAATTTATATATTTCAATAACTTAGGGTACCGATATATTCAAGCAACCACAGAATCAGCAGTCCAATTTTCAAAATATTAATCACAGAATATCAATCATTCCAGTATGTACTATATAATATGGCACATCAATCCAATTCAACCATTCAACCAATCATTTAAATTTAACCATTTAAATTTAAATAAAAATTCAGAAGCGTGAGGTTTACTCACCATTCATTTTATTAGCATCCATTCCAATCCAACTTGCCTCCTTCTCGATTTTAACCTTGTATAAAAAGTTTATATGATTTATTAACAAGTGAATTAATCGAACAACTAACTACCATTTATTTATTTAATTCACTTTGTACTTTCATTAAAAATTTTGTTTTAAACACTAATAAATTTTCTTTAACAAATTGTCCTTAGTAGTCCAAATAATTAAATGATTTATTTAAAATAGTTTCATCATCAAAGCCACTTCCTTTAAAATAAACTTATCAAAATAAAATATATCTTTTTCTCTGCATAAACATATTTTATTGAATCAAGTTAAATCAAAACATACACAATTACCTTACAGCCTCCATCCCCACGAGCGACTGGTTCGAACCCACTCCATCACAGCTACCTACGCACGCAACCGCTGCAGTCGCCGCCTCAACCACGAGCCCGTGCTACCCCCAGATGCCGTTCGCACACCCCCAATTCACGAACAACCCTTCCACGTGTCGCCCCATGCTTCCTAATTCCAAACCCTACCTCCGACCTTCGTGCGCACCTATCATCGCGAGCTGAGGCGCCAACGCGTACGCCAGGCGATGCGTTCCTCTGCCCTAAATCACGAGTTTGGTTGTGACATTTTTTTTTATCGGTCGCGATCAAAGTGGAACAGAGGAGAGAGACGAAAATTTGGGGGAAAAGAATAATCGGTTGCGATTTAAATGGATTTCGGTCGCCATTTATCTTTGCTTCCTTTTTTTTCAGATCGATTTGTTTTTTTTTGATTTCAAAATATAGAGGAAGACGTAGATAAAATAGGGGTTTGGAAATGGCTTACAGAGTACGCTTGATATTATAATCAAATATTGAAAAACATCTCACGTTGCATCGAAAAATTCGAACCCGAAATCAGACAAGCCGACAGACATTCATAAGGTTATACCCGCATTCCGAACACAATGGAACGTGTTCCAGAGGCTAATTCAATCGTATGCGCAAGTTACAGAAGAAAACGATCAAATTTAAATTAAATCGATTAAAATAGTTCTAAGCGTTTTGAACTGCCATGGTCAAACGACAGCTCCGATTGCTACGAAAATTTAAATCCGATAATAACTAACTATTACGGATCCAATGGAACTGGTTTCGTCAAATTCCGAGACCGTGCCTCGAAAGGCTATTTTTAAATTTAATTTAAACGATATATTTTCAAAACGGAACAAAACATTCCCAAATTCGATTTTAACACCTTTACTATATTCAGTACTATCATTATAAATTTTATAAGCCTTCAAATTATTTTAAACGGGCTTAGAATCTCAAATTCAACAATTTACCCAATTTCAATTATTAAATTCAATGTTTAACTATATAATTCAATTAGTTAATTATCATGTAAGTATTGATATCAGGAATTCAAGCTAAAATTAACTTTTATATATTTAAAATCGCTTAATTATTCCAATTTAAATTGTTAGAAATTCCGGTTCGTCACATTCCTTCCCCCTTAAAAGAATTTCGTCCCCGAAATTACTAGTTAGGAAGAGGGGACCAATACCCGTTTACCTTTCCTCCAAAACCCACAATTCAACATCCTACCAACTATCTCTTATTAAAGACCCACTATCACCTCAACCCACTCCCCAAACTTCTATGGTTTCCAAACAATATCACTATTCTCAAACCTTTAAATTCCAATTTAAAACCAAATTGAATTATCAAAATTTTCTCAAAATTTTTCTAACTCCCTAAATTCTCGAATTTTTTCGCCAGCGCCGGCTAGCTCAGTACAACTACAAAAGGCCTCTACGGGCTCCCAAATTTCAAAAGAAAACAAAAGCCAAGTGGCTACATCAAAAACCCAATCCAAGTCCATCTAGTAATTTAAATACGTACCTTTTTGTCGGCAATAAAAATTTATCTTTTGGAATCAAATTCAATTCCTTTTCCCTTTAATACCTGCATAACTTACTTAACAATAATATCCAATCGTAACATTTCCAATCATTTTGATACATTTTCTTACATCGGTTTCATATTTATTTCAATTCAGTTTTTCCCATTTCCATATGATTTCAATTTTGTCTTCACTTCTGAGTATTAAATTTTATCTTTTATTTATAACTGGTTCATATTTAAAATCGTTTAATTGCTTAACAAAAAAAAAATTTCCAAAAATTTTCTAACTCCCAAAATTTCCGAAATTTTTTGGCAGTCTCCTTTGTACGGAGGAGCTTTTGCAATATGACAAGAGATATAAATATGCATACATCGACCCACACGGTCGGAAAAGGCAAAAATAGTTCATATTTCCTATTTTTATTGCGTAGGCGTACCTTATTTAGCATTTTAAGCAAGCAGCTTATTAATTTTTAGCAGTTAGTGCATCCAAATCCAGCCAAACGGCCTTCAGGTACCTGTACTTTCTCAATTTAAACATATAAGTACCATATATATGAAGTTTATAATATTTATCTTTACTTTAAACAAATGTAACACTTGAATTCTAAAAGAATGCATTCAAAATAACTCCTACAAGCAAATTTATTTGTTCTCAAAACTAATTCCATTGCTTTCAACTAATTCATAAGCCGTTTCATTAAATTTTAATGGTTTTCAACTCGTTTTCTTATATGTAATTTATTTCTAGTCCAAACAAGCTCATATTCATCTCAATTAATTCTAAAACCAATTTATTTAATCTCTAACAGCTCACAGAAATTTAATTACTTCAAGTTAATTTTAACTCATTCTGCATTTAATTCTATTTCACTTCTAATGTATTCACTAACCATTCGTTGCATTTCATTTCATCTTAGTATTGGATTCATTTAAAACAATTTATTTAACTTGTCACATTCAATACTTATAAATTAATAATCATTTCCAAATTAATTTAATCCGAGCTTTTGTCTAATGGGCTTTCATCCTTATTCGAAGCCAAGCTTCCATAAATTTTAAACTTAAGTTAATTTACTTTAAGTTATTCCAACATCAAACTTAAGTTTACCTCTATTTGATTCTCATTTAATCAACTTCCATTAAATTCAGTTGGCCCATCCATTTTCAATTTTTATTTCAAATTCACCTCCTCAATTTATCAAAATAATATCCAAACACATTCGTAACTCATTTATACTTCAAATTAATATGCCACCAAATTAAGTTCAGTCTGATAATCCAATTCCAATCACAGCTTTGATTTAGATTTTATTCAATCAGACTTCATCCATTTATTATTTAACTCAATTATCCCGTTTTAAAATTTTAATTTACTTGCTTAATTCGTTATCGAATTTATTTTATTAATACAAGGCCACTCTCAATTTATTTCTATTCACTTGGGTTTTGTTTTGCAACTCAAAACATTGCTATTATAATCACTTTTCTTATATCCAATTTTCTTGCAAATTTCATTAAACATTATTCAAATCACCCTTGAATTTTATTTGTAGTTCAAACCATCACATTTTCAATCCAACTCTATTTGATTTTTATTTTACAACATCTCCTCTTATTTAATTCATTATCAAATCTAAGACGAATTCTATTTAAAATTCGAATTCATTTCCAAACCATTATTTACTTACGATCCATTTATTTACCCAAGATAAATTTTATTTATATACTCAATCAAATAATTCTTTAACCAATTAGCTTATTTCCAACTTCTAAATCAATATTCGATTTTTAATTACAAATTCACTTCATAAAAATTCCAGTTTGGATTTCCTTGATTTTCCAAAATTCCAACATCTTCATTTAAAAATTGTTAGAAATGCCTTTTAAATTTACATCATACTATTAAAATAACTCTTTATAAAAATACTTTTTATAACTCGATGTCTCAACCAGTCCATCCTTGTTCTCACAGAAATTCAGTCTTACGCGGATCAGGCGTAGGACTGAAAATCTATAAGTACTTGGTAAACCCGTTTTCAACACCCAGTGAAAATATTCGGAAATAAATTTTATTAAAAATATAGAAAACAATTTTTGAAAATAGAGGAAATATCTTGGTGAGAATGCTCTGGAAATCATCACCCCCATCCATGGTCACAGTTACATACCAGGGTTACGTTGCAGTCACAACAAAAGTCCATGTAACTGCAGGCTCTCCGCGGCCTCTCAATTACGCCATGGATCCCACACAACAAATCACAGTTACATCTAGGGTTACGTTGCCGTCACAACAAAAGTCCATGCAACTGCAGGCTCTCCGCGGCCTCTGATTTTCGCTGATGAAATGAAACTTCTCCACTCCTACATAGATCGCAGTCTGCCGATATAAAATCAAACGCAGACTGTTGGCTCTCAGCGGCACACACGACTTTCGCTATGTTATACCATAGGTCGCAGTCTACCGATATAAAATCAAACGCAGACCGTTGGCTCTCAGCGGCACTCACGACTTTCGCTATGGTATACACTACTCATAATCCTCAGGAACTAGTTTTGTCCGGACTCCTCACATGATCAACTTTAGAACCCTCCCTTGGGGCTCAAGGCAGCACCACCCAGTAGCACTCATGAGAAGTTCATTTCAAGGAAGCGCCTTTTTCCCCAGAGCCATCATCAAACACTTTATACTATATACATATAGTATCTTTCAAATCATACACCTAGTATGATCTCATACAAAGCTCCTTTACACAAAATCGATTATCCCAAAATCGATAATTCTCAAAATAGGCTTTCCAAATTCCAATATTGATTTTACCCAAAATCAAAGGCCTTTCCAAATCCAAAGGTTCTCAAAACCTTTTCCAAAATCCTCATAAGATCCTTTATATATATATACCGTTATATATAAATTTTAAAACTATAGACCACCATAAACTTGTATAAAATTCCTTTTATACTGCAAACTCTTTCAAAACATTTTTCTTCCAGCAATAAATTCAACAAGGGCATATTTATCTTATATAACAAAGATATACATCTTTGTTTATTCAAAACCAAATATCTCAATTGATTACTCTTTTCAATATCAATTTCTTTTCCATTCACTTATCCATCTTTACATTAATCCTCATTTGGACTATTACTTCAATTCTCATCTCAGTTGGGTATTTAAATCAATAACAGTTTGAACTCCGGCCAGTTTATATTTGGAAAATAGCTTGAAAATTTCAAAAATAGATAAGTAGTTGAAAAATAATTATTAGTTTGCAAAATAGCTATAAAATAGTTAACTAATTGTAAAATAATTGAAAAATAGTTAAATAGTTATAGAAATCTTAAATAATTGCAGAATAGTTGTAAAATAGTAATTAATTTATAGCATAGTTGAAATATAGTAATGAGGATAGTAAGCAATTGAAAATTGGTTAAATAGTTCCAAAAATAATTGTAAACAAGTATAAAATAATTAGGCTTTAAGAAGGAAAAGTGGTATATATTTAAGAGCTTGAAAAAGATAAATTTACATCAAAACAATTAAATTAAAAATAGTCCAGAGTCAAAACCGTTCATCTTCCCCAACAATTCAATTTAAATCTCCATTTAAATTGACTCAATTCCAGCTTGAATAACTTCAATTTCTATTAAATTCATTTAATCCCAATTCAAGTTGAATCAACTCTGATTCCTTTCCCAACTTAAATCAAATCCATTTAATTTCAATCATGCTCAACTTATATTATAACTTTCAAATTATTCCAATCAATGTGAATTATTATCAATTGAACCCATTTCAAAATCAAATCATTTAAATATAATTCAATTCAATTTCCCATTAAAATTTTTAAACTTATACATCTTCATTCACCAATCCAATTACTTCAAACAAAATTCAATTTTGAACTAATTCAATTCAATCTTGAATTTAAACTACCTCGAATTATATAAATTCGAGTTAAACTCTCCAAGGTTGGTTTAACCATTTAAACCAAATTAACCTTTATTAAAAGTTTTTAATCAATTTAATTTCTGAGTTCAATTCTTAAAATTCCATTTAAATCACTTTTATCCATGTATTTCAAGGTTCAATACAAATTTTATTTGTTTTCAAAACTTAATTTATTATTCAATTTTATCTTCCAGTTTGAAGCCAGTTCTTAAACAATTTTAATTTATAAACTCAATTGTTCAAATTTATTTTATTTATACAATACCATTCTCAATTTAAAGATTTTTATCAACAATAGGATGATAACATCCCATTTATTCTAAAACATCCACCCATTTTCAATTTTTAAATTTCAAACCC
Source organism: Allium cepa (assembly GCA_030765085.1). Taxonomy (NCBI): domain Eukaryota; kingdom Viridiplantae; phylum Streptophyta; class Magnoliopsida; order Asparagales; family Amaryllidaceae; genus Allium; species Allium cepa. The sequence goes on from CM060943.1 coordinate 725,915,283, forward strand.
GTTTTGAGATCACACAAATTTCCAATTCAAATCAACTATTTAAATTTCCAAGTTAAATTCTAATCTTACTTAATCCAAATACTCTTACTCAATTTGAATTCTCGCTTCAACTTCAAAAAAATTCTTTCCCTCTTATAAATTCAAAACTTATATCACTTTGGGTTCTTACATCACTTCAGGCAAAAACCTAAACTCAACCCCTTAGATTTTATTTCAAAATATCTTTGATATCATGTATATCCATACATATTTATTTCATGGTCCTTCCAGCCATGTTTTAAAATTTTAAACCACCTCAAATCAAATTTCAAACAACCCATTGTTTGCAACAAGTCCCAGTTATCCAAATAATACTTATTTATTATTTCTCATTACTTTGAAACCAAATTTTCCAAATTCTAGACTTCAGTTTGGTTGTATTTATTACTTCTTAATTTTAATTTCAATAATTAACAACCAATCACCTAAATATTTATTAGAAGGAAATATTACTTTATATATCAAAATATATATTTTATATAAAATCATTTAAAACTCTTATATAAGAAAATAACAAATACGCTCTCATATATAAATACTCAAACTCATTCTAGAGTACTACGGACTCTATTCAATGAGTAATCCCCACCAGAGCCAAGGTTCTCGCTTAACCTCGCTCTGATACCAAATGTAACGACCCGAAATTTTCTAACCCGAAAATTCCAGATAGTTATGAAAAAGAAGAAAGAGGTAGAAGAAGAAGAACAGAAACATCAATAACTCACATGCGGAGCGGATAAAATATAATAATAAATAATAGCAGTTACAAAAGAATACTATATCAGTCGATTACATTTAATATACATCAGAGTTTCACATATATTCAAATATAGGTCATCCAATCAATTTATCATAGAATTACAATAATATAATTACAACGGAAGCATTCTACGCGTTCGTGCCATCAAGCTTGCCTCCTGAGCTCCAGAGCGTCCTACCTGAAAATCTGTAATACTCGGTCTGACCCGAGCATTACACCAACGTAACACCCAGGTCAGGCTGGAAACCAGCGTGAGTAAACCTAACGAACATGGAATACCAAAACAAACAACTTATATACACCCGGGGTAACTTATATCAATTTAATAAATTCACAATTTTGCTATACTCAACACTTATTCCTCGCATCAATTTCTAAGTACCAAACTTAGACAAAATAATCCAATTCACTTAAATCATTTCATTTCAGTCTATTTATTCACACATCAATTTATTTTTAATCCGAAGTGGTTCCGGGGATTTCCTAATACCCGATCCCGGTCTCCTCGGACCTCATGTTATCCAAATCCCAAATTATCCAAATGAAATACACAACATTTCATGTCAGAGATATCAATTCATTCAAAACATTCAATATCATTCAATCATCCAAAAGCAAAGCTTAACCACACAAATCAATTAAATTGATTCTAATTGAATTTCAAACCTCAATCACTTAGATTCCTACATTAATTAATTCCAAATCAATTAATCAATCAACTATTCCCTATCCATTCACCTCAATTATTCACCCTGGATTAATCATCTTTCAATTACATTTAAGCAACTATCTTTGATAAACATCTCGATATTAATTTCACTTATCCCAAAATCAATAAGTAACTATATTAATTTCATTAATCCTTAATTGCTTATATAAATTTGATTCCTCACAAGTCACTTGTTATGGGTTAATCAATCATAATTAATCGATCCTCATTACAACGTTAATTACATAAATGAATGATTTCCAATTATATTTTACTTTAATTCGACCACAATGTTAATCATTCTCGATCACCTTCAACCTAAAATTAACTATCTTCTTATTTGCTTCATAAATAAATTAATCACTCCGTAATTTGTTATTTCAATTAATCTCTTAATTAATAACACAAAGTAATTCTATTTTATTAATTACATTAAGTAATTAATTATTAACCCACCAAATGATTATTCTAAATCAAATTTCACTTCATTAATTAACTTAAACTTTTCATTAAGTAATCCAAACCCTGAATTGCTAAATTTATCAACCCAAATCATTAATTAACTGAATTAATTAATCATCCATTTAATCACCCTTATATTTATTTCGAAAATCCAATTTATATATTTCAATAACTTAGGGTACCGATATATTCAAGCAACCACAGAATCAGCAGTCCAATTTTCAAAATATTCATCACAGAATATCAATCATTCCAGTATGTACTATATAGTACTATATAATATGGCACATCAATCCAATTCAACCATTCAACCAATTATTTAAATTTAACCATTTAAATTTAAATAAAAATTCAGAAGCGTGAGGTTTACTCACCTTTCATTTTATTAGCATTCATTCCAATCCAACTTGCCTCCTTCTCGATTTTAACCTTGTATAAAAAGTTTATATGATTTATTAACAAGTGAATTAACCAAACAACTAACTACCATTTATTTATTTAATTCACTATGTACTTTCATTTAAATTTTTGTTTTAAACACTAATAAATTTTCTTCAACAAATTGTCCTTAGTAGTCCAAATAATTAAATGAGTTATTTAAAATAGTTTCATCATCAAAGCCACTTCCTTTAAAATAAACTTATCAAAATAAAATATATCTTTTTCTCTGCATAAACATATTTTATTAAATCAAGTTAAATCAAAACAAACACAATTACCTTACAGCCTCCATCACCACGAGCGACTGGTTCGAACCCACTCCATCACAGCTACCCACGCACGCAACCGCTGCAGTCGCCGCCTCCACCACGAGCCCGCGCTACCCCCATATGCCATTCGCACACCCCCAATTCGCGAACAACCCTTCCACGTGTCGCCCCATGCTTCCTAATTCCAAACCCTACCTCCGACCTTCGTGCGCACCTATCATCGCGAGCTGAGGCGCCAACGCATACGCCAGGCGATGCGTTCCTCTGCCCTAAATCACGAGTTTGGTTGCGACATTTTTTTTTATCGGTCGCGATCAAAGTGGAACAGAGGAGAGAGACAAAAATTTGAGGGAAAAGAATAATCGGTCGCGATTTAAATGGATTTCGTTCGCCATTTATCTTTGCTTCCTTTTTTTTCAGATCGATTTTTTTTTTTTAGTTCAAAATATAGAGGAAGACGTAGATAAAATAGGGGTTTGGAAATGGCTTACAGAGTACGCTTGATATTATAATCAAATATTGAAAAACATCTCACGTTGCATCGAAAAATTCGAACCCGAAATCAGACAAGCCGACAGACATTCATAAGGTTATACCCGCATTCCGAACACAATGGAACGTGTTCCAGAGGCTAATTCAATCGTATGCGCAAGTTACAGAAGAAAACGATCAAATTTAAATTAAATCGATTAAAATAGTTCTAAGCGTTTTGAACTGCCATGGTCAAACGACAGCTCCGATTGCTATGAAAATTGAAATCCGATAATAACTAACTATTACGGATCCAATGAACTGGTTTCGTCAAATTCCGAGACTGTGCCTCGAAAGGCTATTTTTAAATTTAATTTAAACGATATATTTTCAAAACGGAACAAAACACTCCTAAATTCGATTTTAACACCTTTACTATATTCAGTACTATCATTATAAATTTTATAAGCCTTCAAATTATTTTAAACGGGCTTAGAATCTCAAATTCAACAATTTACCCAATTTCAATTATTAAATTCAATGTTTAACTATATAATTCAATTAGTTAATTATCATGTAAGTATTGATATCAGGAATTCAAGCTAAAATTAACTTTTATATATTTAAAATCGCTTAATTATTCCAATTTAAATTGTTAGAAATTCCGGGTCGTCACACCGTATGTCCGTGGTTGTCTGGTTTCTACTCAATTAGCTAAAAGGTTTTTCTTGTCTCCTCTGAAGGGATGATTTACATGGAGAAAACATCGATGACAGTCAAACCATGAAATTTTCTTACCATGAGGTAAAGAAAATGCTCGTGTTTCATCCATGCAATATGGACATGCTAGACGACCGGCAGTACTCCATCATGAAAGTATTGCATAGGTAGGAAAATCACTTATAGTCCACAACAAAGAAGCAAACATACGAAAAATTTTCTTCTTGGACACATCGTATGTTTCTACTCCCTTGTTCCACGGTACTTTTTACTCCTCAATCAACAGTTGTAAATATACATCGATTCCTTGTGTCGGATCGTTGGGGCCAGGAACGACAACAGTAAGAATCATATATTGCGTTTTCATACACATCCATGAAGGTAAATTATACGGTGTGACGATAACGGGCCAGGATGAATATTTAGAACCAAATTGAGAAAATGGAGAAAAATCATCCGTACATAATCCTAATCTAATATTTCGACTCTCCGCTGCAAAATTTGAATACGTTTTATCGAAATGCTTCCATGCTTCTCTATCGGCCGGATGTGTCAACGTACCATTTTCCTCCGTTCTCACACTATGCCATCTCATATTAGATGCAGTTACAGAAGATGCATATAATTTTTGAAGTCTTGGAGTTATGGTGTAACATTCCTGGAATTTATCAAGTTTAATTTAGCAATTAAATTTATTTTTTGAGAATAAATTGTGAATTAATTAGAAATTTCTAGAATAAATAAATAATTTTTGATTATAAATAGAAATTTAAGTATGAGTAGCTTACAAATAATTTAGGAAAAATAAGATGTATATTTATATAAATGAATTATAAATAGGAATTTGAGATTAATAAAATTTCAAAATAAAATGCATTAAAAATAAAGTAGAATTTAAAAGCTTTAAAAAGATAATGATAGTTTATTTTCTAAAAATATTAAATATGTGTGGGAGATGTAATAAATTTTAGAAGATTATTTTTAAAGATATAAGTCTCTTATATAAATAAATATGACTATTGTTAATATGAAATTTAAATTTTTAAACCCTTCTTTTCTTTTAAAAGTTGTACAAGAATAAAAAAAAATGTATGTATAAAATATGAACATTCCTAATAACTTGAATATAAAATAAGATTTGATGAAAGATTTAAAATTTGGAAGATTAATAAAATAAACATTTGTAAAATGTATAAACATGTTGAACAAAAATTAAATATGAAAATTAATTGGGATAAAAATTTTGTTTGCATAAATATAAATATAAGAGGAAACACCACATATACAAATGAATAAAGAAGTACCTTTAAAATGAATATGATATAAAATTTATTTTTAAAATTCTTTTATCTTTGTATAATCACAAATGTAAACATACATAAAAGGGGATGAGTAAGGAAATCAACATGCATAGGTTTCATAATCAATTTTTTACACATGGCATTCAAAATTTTTAATTGAATAAAATAATGGAATTTCAAATTATGAAAACTTTTTAGTTTCCCATATGAGATTACTAAATATCTCAGCAAATCTGAAGCTACAGTAACAATAGATTTGAGAATCTCAAATCTCAACATCCAAGAAAAAATAAAGTAGAAGATCAAGTTTTAGCTCAAAACAGTTTTCAGTTTTGAAATCCAAAAATTTGAAAGCAATGAAATATCTCATCAACAAGCTCTTGAAAGTTTACTCAAAAACAAAGTTCAATCCGAAAAGAATAATCAGCAAAGGAATTCAAAGCAACCTGAAAACAGAATGGAACCAGAAAAAAAACAGTTTAAAATTCAAGAATGCAAAAGTTCAACCTGGGGATCAAGAGAGAAATATCTAATCCAATTTCAAGCTTTTGTTTCCACTTCTCAGGTAAGCTTTTAATTTCAAAGTTTAATAAAATTTTGGTTTCAAAATCAAGTTTTTAACATAAAAAAAAATTCAAAACTGCAGATTTATGAATACAATCACAGCTGCAGTTTGGCCAAAGACAAGTGCGGTTTTCTCTGAAATAAAATAAAGGCAAGTGATTTTTCTTTAAAGATTTGGATTTAAAGTTGTTAAATAATAGAAAAGCAAAGATTTAAACCAACTGTATCAATCTAAGTTGCAGATTTAACTTCAAGATTTAAAGGAAAAAAAAAGAAGTTCAAGCTCAAAAGAAAATTCCTCTATGTTCTTCCTGTACAACTCCAAGGTGAGCAACTCTTTAAAACAGAACCTTAGATCTATAAGTTGATGTTGTGATGATTGCTGGGTGATGCTGTGCAAAATTGTTACTGTTATTTGTTGCATGACTGGATGTATGTATACACATACCCGTGACTGTCTTGTTGAAGCTCAAACTTAGGTTTCACCCAGAAAATAATTGAACTGCACTTCATGCAATCAATTTCAGATTTTGATTTACAAATAGAAAATGAAGTCAAAGCTGTAATGCTATTTTTAAAAATAAACTCATGTGTTTATAGTAAGGAACTTTATCAAAAAATAAGAATTACAATTAAGAGCAAAATAAAGTCAGGAAATAAAATATTTTTATTTTTAGTTTTAACTGTATGGCCAGATTTATATCTGGAAATGGCGAATTTTGACAAAGAAATCATGATTTTAAATGAAATATTCATTGAGATACCCACAGTTGAACAGATTTGGGAAATTTGTAGATCATTGGCGTGATTAGTGAATATCCGGATTGCAAGGGCTTCTTTGGAAGTGCCTTCGGTTCCGTTCGATCCCGGAACGGACTTGTATGGTTACGTGTTTGACATTACATTTTGAGATATAAAGCAGATTTCTTTCAAATACATCTCTGTTGGTGGCAGAGAATTTATTCTCTTAGCTTAACACCCTTCTCTAAGACGTACGAGCTCAGAGGTTTTGTAGTTGAAGGTTATCAACGATATACTACCAATTTGGTAATGTGGCATGCTGAGTGTTGCTATCTGATGATTATTTATTGATCATTTGTTGATCAAAGTGTGGCTTTGTGAAAAAAGCGTAGCTTTGTGGACGTGACTTCGTCGAGCCTCACAACCCGGAAATGGTCGAAACAGGAATGCTGCGGCAAGGTTTTTTAAGGGTCGCGCCCCTAAGGTATGTCCATTTTCTTCCGGATTGAGGTTGTATCATGGTATGGAGCCCAGATATTTAACCTATGTGGTTGCTGCAAAATTTATTACTTTGTGGTTGTTGGTATTGAGGATCCTCAGATAAAGGTCGGTAACGACCGGGGATGGCATACTTTTTTTTTGTGTGGAGTATCAAGTTACAGCTTCATTGCACCCAGAAGCGTGTGGTAACTCGGCCTTGTGTCAGCAGAGATCCGGTTAGGTTCTCGGGGCGTCTTTCCAGAGGCGTACCCATTTCGGTGTAGGAAGTTCCTTTGCCTGACCATTTGTTGGAAATCCAAAGAAACAATACGAACCCTGTACGGTTTTAGTTGTATAACCTGCCATGGAATATGGCGGTAACCTTCTATTGAACATGGTAGCTATAGTAGGCATACGATAATGGTCGTACGTTGGCTAAGATTTATATTATACTTTCAAAATGTTTTCTACACTATGCACTAATAATAATAAAAATCAAATGATTCTGCGTAGTAAGCATATTTGACTATCATACGGAGAAATATCCTCCAATTCTGCGTTTGCATTGTGTGTGTGGCGGGAGGCCTTATGGTAGTTTCATTTTCCAAAAACATAGCGAAATTCTTTTTATTTTTTTTGTGAAAATAACTGTTTTAAGTTCTCACACCAGTCCCATGACTGACCTGGAGTTTATTGTTCCCTTCCTAAACTCTAGGTGCCCACCAATTTCCACACGGGCAGTCTAGAGTCAGGTTATCAGGTCATTCTGGAATTCGGGAGTTGCTGTAGAGAATTGGAGGCAAGCTGGATGGCATGCCGTATCAAACTAGTATATAGTATTTCTTTTCCGCTGTTTGTTGTTGTAAACTCTGATAATGTAATGTAATGTGATGTAATAACTGATGTAGTTCTTTTGTTTTAATGATATTCTTTTATCTATTATATGTTGTTCTGCTGCGACTGTGAGATTTTGATATTGTTTCTGTTGCTTCTTCTTTCTTTCTTCTTCTATCTTTCTCTTCTTCTTAAACCCTAAGAATTAGGTTTTTCGGCATTCGATTACTCGGCAGTTGATACAGTGGACATATTGATGTCGATTTTCGAAAGTCGAAGAATCGGGTCTTCACACCTGGAGTTTATTGTTCCTTTCTTAAACTTTGGGTGCCCACTATTTTCCCACACGGGTAGTCTAGAGTTGGATTTTTCAGATAAGCAATAGTAGGTGTAGATTCGATAGCTTTCAGCCTAGGATTTGGCAATCGTTTGCGGATGACTGACCTTGCTTATCTAGGTGAAACGTGATGGGGGGTTCTCGCTTTTTGTTTGGTGGCGAGCAGGAGACCCTTACCCCCCACACGTCCTCTTTAAGAGGTTGGTTAGGCATAAGCTGTGACAGTCGAAAGGCTGGCCGTAAAAGCAAGGGCAGACTACCAGTGTCAGCCACGGCGGGGCTGGGATGGTTGAAAAGCCTACCAGTCGAGATTGGCCGTTGTCGATGGTTGAAAAGCCTAGATCGTGACATTTTGGTATCAGAGCCGAGGGTTAAAACTTTAGCTCAGGAGTATAACACATTAAGTAACTCATTAGAGATTGGGTGAAGTACACCCTAGAATGTGTATATCCCTAAGATATCCGTTCGAATGCCTCAGTAAATTCTCTTACTATCTACTGATAGTAAGTATGAGTGCGAGAAGAGGACAAGATAGGGGACGGGGAAATACCAGTACAAATGGCCAATACCCTGTGACAGTGGAAACAACTTTTCTCTATCAATCTCCTTTGATTCGATTTTGGAATATTTTTAATTGCTTCGTATCAGCTCCGGAAAGAAGGTTCGGTGTGATGGTGGCCCTACGAATCGTTGTAGAAAATCCTTACTTCGTATCTTCATCGGTTTCATATCAGCCTTTCGTTTTAAACTTTAATGAATTTGAAGTTGAAAATTTTAAATAAATTGGAAATTTTAAATTAAGTAAAATTGGTTAATAGAATAAGAAGCTAAATTTGAATTATATAAATAATACGATATCGGTTGAAAAATTAAATTTGGAATTTTATTGTAATATCTTGTGTATATCAAAGCCCGAAGAGGGACAAATTGGTATATACTTTGGGTTATTCCGACCTAAGTTTGGAATCCATATCTAGTGTTTGAGAATTATGGAAGATTAAATCCATCCATCTATTCTCTGGGGAACGACATATTCTACGAATGATTAGTTATCCCTTTGAACTAATCAACGCCCTTGCATATTCGTAGACCAGTGACTCAGATATCTTGTGTAATAATTGTATGAGTTTGTTCTCATATTATTGATATTCTGATTTGGGTAAACCAAATGCAGAATAAATATTTCGATCTGATCTGATCAATCATTTCTTTATCTATCATATATTCTTTCTCGTCTCCCTTGCAAATTTCGAGGACGAATTTTTTTTATGGGGGGAATCTGTAACATTCCTGGAATTTATCAAGTTTAATTTGGCAATTAAATTTATTTTTTGATAATAAATTGTGAATTAATTAGAAATTTCTAGAATAAATAAATAATTTTTGATTATAAATAGAAATTTAATTAGAAATTTAAGTATGAGTAGCTTACAAATAAATATTGGATTTAGGAAAAATAAGATGTGTATTTATATAAATGAATTATAAATAGGAATTTGAGATTAATAAGATTTCAAAATAAAATGCATTAAAAATAAAGTAGAATTTAAAAGCTTTAAAAAGCTAATGATAGTTTGTTTTTAAAAAATATTAAATATATGTGGGAGATGTAATAAATTTCAGAAGATTATTTTTAAATATTTAATTCTCTTATATAAATAAATATGACTATTGTTAAAATGAAATTTAAATTCTTAAACCCTTCTTTTCTTTTAAAAGTTGTACAAGAATAAATAAAAAAAAATGTATGAATAAAATATGAACATTCCTAGTAACTTAAATATAAAATAAGATTTGATAAAAGATTTAAAATTTGGAAGATTAATAAAATAAACATTTGTAAAATGTATAAACATGTTGAACAAAAATTAAATGTGAAAATTAATTGGGATAAAATTTTTGTTTGTATAAATATAAATATAAGAGGAAACACAACACGTACAAATGAATAAAGAAGTACCTTTAATTTTAAAATGAATATGATATAAAATTTATTTTTAAAATTCTTTTATCTTTGTATAATCACAAATGTAAACATACATAAAAGGGGATGAGTAAGGAAATCAACATGAATAGGTTTCATAATCAATTTTTTTACACATGGCATTCAAATTTTTTAATTGAATAAAATAATGGAATTTAAAATTATGAAAACTTTTCAGTTTCCCATATGAGATTATTAAATATCTCAGTAAATCTAAAGCAACAGTAACAATAGATTTGAGAATCTCAAATCTCAACATCCAAGAAAAAATAAAGTAGAAGATCAAGTTTTAGCTCAAAACAGTTTTCAGTTTTGAAATCCAAAAATCTTAAAGCAATGAAATATCTCATCAACAACCTCTTGCAAGTTTTCTCAAAAACAAAGTTCAATCCGAAAAGAATAATCAGCAAAGGAATTCAAAGCAACCTGAAAACAGAATGGAACAAGAAAAAAAAACAGTTTAAAATTCAAGAATGCAAAAGTTCAAGCTGGGGATCAAGAGAGAAATAACAAATCCAACTTCAAGCTTTTGTTTCCACTTCTCCGGTAAGCTTTTAACTTCATAGTTTAATGAATTTTTGGTTTCAGAATCAAGTTTTGAACATACAAAAATTCAAAACTGCAGATTTATGAATACAATCACAACTGTAGTTTGGCCAGAGACAAGTGCATTTTTCTCTAAAATAAAATAAAGGCAAGTGATTTTTCTTTAAAGATTTGGATTTAAAACTGTTAACTAATAGCAAAGCAAAGATATAAACCAACTGTATCAATGTAAGTTGCAGATTTAACTTCAAGATTTAAAGGAAAAAGAAGAAGTTCAGGCTCAAAAGAAAATTCCTCTCTTTTCTTCCTGTACAACTCCAAGGTGAGCAACTCTTTAAAACAGAACCTTAGATCTATAAGTTGATGTTGTGATGATTGCTTGGTGATGCTGTGCAAAATTGTTACTGCTATTTTTTGCATGACTGGATCTATGTATACACATACCCGTGACTGCCTTGTTGAAGCACAAACTTAGGTTTCACCTAAAAAAAAATTGAACTGCACTTCATGCAATCAATTTCAGATTTTGATTTACAAATAGAAAATGAAGGCAAAGATGTAATGATATTTTTAAAAATAGACTCATGTGTTTATAGTAAGGAACTTTATCAAAAAATAAGAATTACAGTTAAGAGCAAAATAAAGTCAGGAAATAAAATATTTTTATTTTTAGTTTTAACTGTATGGCCAGATTTATATCTGGAAATGGCGAATTTTGACAAAGAAATCATGATTTTAAATGAAATATTCATTGAGATACCCACAGTTGAACAGATTTGGGAAATTTGTAGATCATTGGCGCTCGCGAATGAATTAAGGATTGGGATTTGTTTCAGAGATACTGGGATGGTTGTAGCATACGAGAAAAATACAAGTTGATTTTATATTTCATCGTTGATGAAGATCTGAATCGATTTAGGGTTTTAACCCTGTATTTGTAAATTTTGTTCGCGAAGTCCTTTTCGTCGTCGCCAAAGAGTTTCAGGTCATTGGACCGAGGGGGCTAGTGGCATCAGTTGTGACGGAGTCGTGGATGAGGTGGCGACGACTCAGATGGCCAAAGGTGGTTCCATGGGGTGGGTTTTGGTGTTGAGGTTCGGTTCCAGGAAGGATGGAGATGCTCGATTTTGATTTGGGGGAAATGTTGAATTTCTGGGTGTTTGGGAAGCTCAGGGGGGCCAACGTCGACTTTGTGTGGGTGGCAACTTGATCGGTGATGGCAAGATTGATGTGCATCGTGCGCGCTGTGTTTTGTGTATCAGGAAAAAGGGAAAAGATGGAAAGAAGGGTTGAACTGGGGACGACCTCGAAGTCGATCTCGAGTATTTTGCAAATCTAATCGAGAGTAGTTCGCGTGGTGGCTCGGGTTGTTTCTAATTAACCAGATTTTTAAAGTTTTGATTTTAAAGTAAAAAAAATGTGTTTAAATTTTGTAGTTAAATGCTTTCAAATTTGTTTGGGGTATATAATTAAGAATAGGAATAAATGAGAGTTGAGTAATTGTTTTAATTTAAGTTTACTTAAATGTATAATTAATTGATAAATAAAAAGAAAAAAAGGGAAACGTTTATTTGTAATTTAACTTAATAGTCTTTAATTAATTTATGATAATAAATACATCTATTTCAAAGGTTCATTAAAGTAAGATTTAAATGTTGTAATTAAGTAGTTAAAAATGTAAAAATAATAAGGGTTTATCTTTAAGAATTTATCAAGTTTTGGATAAATTAAAGAATGTAATTAAGTGATTAAGGAAGAATAATTACCTTGTGTAATTAAAGTAAAGATTAATACTTAGTGTAATTAAATAAAAGAAAATTACTTTATGTAATTGAATAAAAGCTAATTACTTTGTGAAATTAACAAAGGATAATTAATTTAAGGTCAATTAATTTATAACTAAGGATTAATTAATTAGTGTAATTGATTAATGAAAATTAATTAATGAAATCAATTAATTGCTTAAAGATATTTACTTAATTAAAAGTAATTAATTAGAGATAAAAGGTGGATTAATCAAATGATTAAAAGTAATTGAAGATTAGGGATAATCACTTATCGAAATTAATTAAGGATAATTAGTCTAATGGTGATAAATTAATTGAGGGTTAATTAATTAATTGAAGATAATCAATTAAATGGCGAATTAAATAATTAAAGGTTAATTATTAATTATTTGATTATTAAAGGTTAATGAATTAAATTTAAAGGTTAATTTATTTATTATTAATTGTTAATTAATAAATGATTAAAGGATAATTAATCAAAGTGATTTGTAATTTATTAACGTTAATTAACTAAGATTAGTAAGTCATAAGTAGATAATCTGATTTGAATTAATCAGACAATTACTGATCTTACTTATGGATGTTTGGATTCTATTGGATAATTGAACTGTTTGATATCCCTGATTGTGATGCTCTGTTTTGATTTGAGTTGTGTTTGATGTTATCTATTTCTGTGATATATATCTATGATCTGTGAATAAAAGATAAGCGTTATGGTTTATATCGCTTATCAAATATAAGCGTTATAGTTTATACTGCTTATCAAATATATTGCTGTATTTGAATCTGTGCTGATTGATGATGTGGCACTTTTATTGTGTAAAACCCCTGGACCACACTTATACACACACGAATATGGATTGCACGTGGTGATGAGTTAAGTTACGGATTTTGAAATATTATTTTAAAGATCGAATTTTTGAATCCAAAATAGTTTTGGAATTAGAATTGAAAGCTTTTGAAAATGAATTTCTAAAATAAGAGTTATTTTGAATAACTTGATTGAGTTTTGAAATTTAAATAATTTAGTTTAATTTTGAATTCAATATTTGAAATCAAATTCTATGATTGGAAACTAGAGTTTAAAAAAGGGCATTCAACTATAAATGGGTTTATATGGGTTTTAAACCATTTTAATAGTGTTGTTTTTGGGAACTTGAATTTAACCTAAGAATTTAACTTGTATAGATATAATTGGATTTTTATGAAATGAAACCTATGTGTTTTCAAATAATAAAAGCTTTCACATATGAAATGAACGTCCAATTTGTGTTAAAAGGGTTTCAAATCTAAAATGAGAACAGTTTTCCAAGTTAGGAATAAATCTTTGAAAACGTGTTTTGAAAGCTATAAGTTAAATCTTTAATTTAAAGGTTTAAATGATTTAATCCAAATTGAAATGGAAATTGTTTTGAAATCTATGAATAGATCTTTGTGAAACTGAGTGAAACTTTGTGAAGTAAATCTTTTGTTTAAAGATTTAAAATGGTAATTTGTTTAACCATTTGAAAGAAAACTTTGGATTTTATAAGTTGTGACTTAACTGAAATCCCATATCCATATATTTTTAAATATTGCGCTCATTATTCGGTTTAGTCGGGAGAGGACCTTGTGTCATATAACCCATTCCGAATAGTGATACGACGTTATGGATTGCATTTGAAGACCGGTGTTGAAGACCAGGTGTCTTCGAGAACGATAGGATAACCTGTCGATTGACTCTGCACTGAGTTGCTCCGGTATAGAGTTCTCCCTAAGTGATGGAAAGTCCGATCAGGATTGTGGATACCCGAATTTGCAAGGGCTTCTTCGGAAATGCCTTAGGTTCTGTTCAAACCCGGAACAGACTTGTATGGTTGTATGTCTGACACTACACTTTGAGATATTAATCTGATCTCTATCAAATACATTTTTGCTTGGTGGCGGAGAATTTATTCTCTTAGCTTAACACCCTTCTTTGATACATACGAGCTCAGAGGTTATGTAGTTGATATTTATCAGTGATGTACTCCCAAATTTGGTAGTGTGGCATGCTGAGTGCTGCTGTGTATCATTTGTTGATCAAAGCATGGCTTTTGTATAAGGCGTAGCTTTGTGGGCGAGACTGCATCAGGACCTCACACCCCGGAAAATGGTCGAAACAGGGAAGATGCGGCAAGGTTATGAGGGTCGCGCCCTTTAGGGTTTGTCATTCCCTTCTGGAAAAGGGTGGTATCATGGTATGGAGCCTAGATACATCACTCATGTGGATACTGAAGATCTGTTACTTTGTGATTGCTTTGTAGTTGTTGGATTAGAGGTACCTCAGATAAAGGTCCCAAAGGACCGGGGGATGGCACGCTCGTGTAGTAGTTACCTAGTTACAGAGGTAATCCGGCCTTGTGTTGGCAGAGAGCTGGTTAAGCTCTCGGGACGTCCCGCCAGAGGCGTACCTATGTGGTAGTAGGAAGTTCCTTAGCCTGACCATTTATTGGAAATCCAATCAAAACAATACGAGCCCTTTACGATTGCAATTGTATTATCTGCCACCTTAGGTGGTAGCTATAGCTGGCATAATATCGTGGTACCTATGCAGGTTAGGATTAATATTATACTTTCGAAAGATTTTCCACTATGAACTAGTAATAATATCAAAGAATTTTTCTCGTATTAAGCATATTTGACTATCATAAGGAGAAATCTCCTCCAAGTCTGCTTTTGCATTGTGTGTGTAGCGGGAGGCCTTCTGGTAGTTTCATTTTCAAAAAAAACATTACGGATTTGTTTAAATGCTTTTGTTGTCGTTTTATAAGATAAACTACTTTCGTTTGCTCACATCAGTCCCACGACAGACCTGGAGTTTATTGTTCCTTTCCTAAACTCTGGGTGCCCACTATTTTCCCACACGGGCAGTCTAGAGTTGGGTTTTTCGGATAATCAATAGTAGGTGTAGATTCAATAGCTTTCAGCCTAGGATTTGACAATCGTTTGCAGACGACTGACCTTGCTTATCTAGGTGAAACGTGATGGGGGGTTCTCGCTTTTTGTTTGGTGGCGAGCAGGAGACTCTTACCCCCACACATCCTCTTTAAGAGGTTGGTTCGACGTAAGCTATGACAGTCGAAAGACTGGCCGTAAAAGTAAGGGCAGGGTTGTAATATCCCGGAATTTTAGACAATATAAATTTAATAATCTGTGTTTAAATCTATATTGAATTGATGATTTTTGTTAATAAATTTGATTTGATTTAATAATCTTCTTTATTTAAATATTTAATTTGTGAATTTATTTTTAATAAACTAATGAATCTATTCTCTATTTAATAATGTATATGTATTTGTATATATTTTAAATAGATAAGTTGTTAAATTAGTATAGCATAATTTTAAAATTTTGAATTAGGAATTGTGATTTATTTTTAATTTAAGCTTTTAAAAAATATTTAATAAAATACTATATGACTTTAAATATGTGAGATAAATGTTTTATTGGTTGAAAATTCATTTTTAATTCAAGTTTGAATACTAAAATAAGTTACAAAAATGTTGTGTTATTGTTTTTAAAATATTGATTTATAAAATGTGATTTGTTAATTTAATATGAAATTTAAAATACAATTTTAATTATGAAACATGCATTCAATAAGTTACAAACTCTTTTATAAATTTATTTTAATTATTTAAAAGTATCCTTTTCAAATGAATTATTTGTATATTGTTTTATTTATTATAACACTTTGCTTTATTTTTTTTAGAAATTATTTAAATACATAACTATGTATAAGAACTAATTAACTAAGCTTAATATTTCATTAACTCTAATTAAAAATACTAATTAATTTAGGATAACATGTGTAAGTAATTTAAGCCTAATCTAACATGTGTTAAATATTTAAGTGAGTAAATTAACAAGTGTTAATAGCTTGGGCCAAGTGTCATGTTGTAATTTTGTTTTTCTTTAATTTTAAATGAATCATAAACTAGCTATAAAACATTGCATTTACTCATTTCTTCTCTTCTTTCTCATTTTTTTCATTCTTAACAAAGAAACCTTTTTCCTCCTTCAAAAAAATAAAAATAAAATCTGTAGCATTTCAGATTTTAAAATCAAACTCTTCAAACTGCATTTCCCTCTTTCAAACATGCATGAAATTTCTAAAGTCTGCATCCTCCAAAACAAGCCTGCATGTTTTCAAATACAACCTGGGTTGAACTGCAACTTCAAATTGTTCTGCAACCATGAAGCAAACAACCTGCATGTAAGATCTGGAAACAAATTTCAAAGAGCAATAGAATTTTGTTTTAAAAAGCAACATTCAAGTTTTAAAAAAAAATCATTCAAGCTACTGCATTTCTTTGCATCTGGAAGCAAGGGCCTGCATTCATGAATTTTCAAAATCTGGAACATGCAATTGAATTTGTGCTCTGCATTTTTCAAATTCAGGTGAGTAACTCATTTATAAACTTATTAAATAGGTAAAGTTGTGCATGCTTTATAAATTACAAATGAACATTTATGAAATTACCATGAATATTTTACCTGTAAGTATGTATCTGAAAACATGAGGATGAATGTTGCATGTTGTTCTTCAAATTTTCAAACTCATGTTGATACCTGAACTCTTTCTTTAACTTGTTGCTATTATGATTTAAATAATTGAACAAAACTTGTTTATTTTAGAATAGAATAAGTTTTAAAATTTCATATAAATTAAACGAAATTGTCTGTAACCTGGAAATCAAGTTACACAGAGCAACAATTAATATAGAGTGAAAATTCAAAATTTATGATTTATTGTTTCAGGTTTATTAATAGAAACAACAAGTGAATTCATGAATTTTAAATCAAATATTATAATTTATAGTGTTGTGAAACAAGTGCAGTGATGAATTTACTGTATTTTACATTTTGGTCAAGTACACTTGATACTTGCATTTGATTTGATTGAATTGGCTTCTGGAGATAGAGTAGCTATCAAAGATTATAGGAAAAATACTAAATTGGATTACAATTAAATTTTGGTGTTTTAATTTGGAAATTTCAGTTAGGAACCCTAGTTTTACTGGGTTTATGAAATTGAAGTGCTGCGGCATCATCTATTGATCGAGTTCTGAGATATCTAGGGTATTGGTAGATGAAGGGTTGATGAAGTCTTCACCGGAGTTTCAAGATTTATAGTGGCCGGAGTGGTGAGTTATTGCCGTTGACAGGTTGGTCACTGAAAGGGGGGATAATGTTCCAGGTTTTTGTTTTAAAACTTGAATTCAAATTCAAGTTGAATTCTGGGATTTTGAGGGTTGAAGGTTGATGTAGGGATTTTTGGTCGATGGAGGATGGCCAGAGATAATGGCCAGTGATGCCGGAGTTGGGAAGTGGATGCACAGGGGTGTTGTGCATGTTGGTGATGATGGTGGTGTTGTTTTAGGTTGCAGGGTTTTGTTGCTCAGGATTGTCTCGGGAAATTTGGATAGAAACTCGAAGAAAATGTACTTCTGACTCGAAGTAATTTATAGGGTGGCTCGGGTAACTAATTGTTTCAAGATTTCATATAAAAACAAAACCTGTTTTTGTTTTAGTTTTAAAACCAGGTTTTAAAATGTAAACTAAGGTTTAAATTAAGTAAACCCATGTTTGAATCTAGAATTTAATTTGAATTCTATAAGTTTAAATGTGGATATTTGAAATAAATGTTTCAGGGTTTTAGTATTTAGACAGAAATTTGTTTCCAGGTTTTATAAAATTGAAGTAAAAAGTAAAATGCAATCAAAAATCTGAAATAAGCCTTGAATTTGAAATTGAATTTGTATTCAGTAAGTTTTAAATTTTAGACCTTTGAAATAAATTTGAAATGCTTTTAAAATTCAAGTTTGGTTTTAAACTAAAATCAGAAAAACAGTCATTCTGTGTTTAAAATTTAAAAGTAAAATTTCAAATTGTAAATGAAGTTCAAACTGGAATTTTTAACTTGAAACTTAATTTTGAATTTAATAATTTAAATCTGAGATTTTGAATCATTTTTGAATTCAAAAATGTAAGATGATTAAACCAAAACAAGGAACTGTTTTTCTGTTTAAAAATTTAAAAGCAAATTTTTAAAATGCAACTGAAAATTTAAAACTAGTTTAAAATCTGGGAACAGAATTATGAAGCTCAAGTTTGAATTTAATTTAAATCTGGAAAGTTTAATTTAGATTTTTAAACTTTTACAGTATAAAAGAACATTGATTTGAATATAAAACTATAAGTTTTAATTTAGGAAATAAAGTTTAAAATAAGTTTAAATTTAGTTTTAAACCTGAAATTTGATTTTTAATGACATTTTTAAAAATAAATAAGTTTTAAATTTAAAATTTGTTTTAACCATTATTAGAAAAGGTTAAATAATTTGAATTTTAAAATGAAGATGAAAAAGTAAGTAATGTTTTAAATTTTTAAGATTTAATTTGGGACGAAAATTTGAAATGTGTTTCAGTTTGAAATTTAAAAAGAAATTTTAAATTGAATTTTGTTTGAAACAAAGTGTTTAAATTACTTTGTATAAAGAAGAATGATTCTAAATTTTGAACTTAAGAAATTGGTTTCATTTAAATTATTAAATTAATTTAAATGGAATATTAATTATTTAATTAATTAATAATGTGGATGTTTAATTAAGTAATTAATGATTTTAAGTTAATTAATTAAGATTTGAGATTAATTAATTAAGATTAATTAATCTATAATTAAGGATGGTTAATTTAAATTTTAATTAATGATTAAGATTTATTTAATCAAGTGATTAAAGATAATTTAGATTTTAATTAAAACTTAATTAATTAATAGTTAGAGATTAATTAAATGATAATTAAATATTAATTAATTGAAAATTAATAATGATTAATTTAAGTTAATTCTTAATTAAGTAATTAAGAAATGTTAATGAAGGTCATTAACTTAAGATTATTTTAACAATTAATTAATGCGATTAATTTTTGATAATTAATTAGATTAATTAATTAACAATAATCAATTGTTTAAGTTTTAATTACTTAATGAAGGTAATTAATGAATTAATTACTTGGTGTAATTAATTTGATTCATGTGATTAGTTTAGATTAATTAAGTTAAATTAATTTAAACATTTGTGTATTGTTGATAATTACTTTATGTAATTTATGAATTTGTAATTACTTAAGGAAGTAATAAATTAATAATTACTAAATGTAATTAAGGATATTTATTATAGAAGTAATTTAAATTACTTTGAAAATTAATCAAGTGATTAATGGAAATAATTAATTAAGAGTAATTAATTTATGGGATGAGTAATTAAAGTAGTTAATTACTGAATGGTTATTAATCAAGGGTGATTAATATATATGTGGTTTAAATTGAAGATTAATTACTTATGTAATTAATTTATATTTAGAGAATTGATTAAATGTAGTTAGAAATCATTAATTAATTAATGATGTAATTTGGAATTGATTAATTAAGGTATAATTAATAATGAAAAAATGATTAATGTAATTAATTTTAGATAATTAATTAATTAAGAAATTACAAGTTAATTATTTGCAAGGGGTTTAAGTAATTAACTTGTGTAATTAAAATTAAAGGCTAATTACTTATTGTAATTAAAGATAGTTAATCAATAAGGATTAAGTGAAATGAATATTGAGATGATGATTTATAAATTGATTTGTAATCAATTAAAGATTAAGTTAAGTAGAATTTTAATGATGAAGTAATTAATTTAATTCATTTTAAATTAATTAGAGTTTAGGTAATTAATTTAATCCATTTTAAATTAATTATAAATGGTGTGATCATTAGATCATTGCTTATGTTTGATGATTGATATTAATAGCGTGGTATGGTCTGTAATCTCAGTTATGAGATGATTAGTGTATGTGATATGGATGCATTGGTTGCTTTTGGATGATAATATAGATTATCTGATTATGATATGAATTATATGTTGATGATAATGTTAATTATCTATTATGTTGTGAATTATCTATCTGTGTATATTTAGATAATGAATTGAATTGTTCTAAACTTTAAAACAACTTGGCCTTAAAAGACACGTTTTGGATTTCGATGAGACCGGGATCGGGATTCCATATTTGGGATCCGAAAACCACATCGATTCCAATTAAACGTTAGGTCGTGAATCCAAGTGGAGCGAGTGAAGACTCGAGGTGTAAGGGCTATACGTCAGTATAACTCTGTGGGTGATTCCGTAATGAGTTTGACGGAATAGTACTTATAGATTCGAGATGGTGATTCAGAGTGCAAGGGTTATCGTCGTTAACTCTGAGGGTGATTCCAAAATGAGTGTAACGAGATAATGCCTTCGGTTTCGTTCGAACCCGGAATGAACTTGTATGGATTGAATGCTTTCAGAACATCGTCAGGTGGACGATGAGCATTCTAAGTGTTAACCTATAAAGGTAATCGTAGCCTCAAACCTCATCAACCGGGAATGGCTAAAATAGGGGAGGTGCAGCAAAGCTTCATGGGTAGCCCCCACTTGAGAGCAAGATTTATCCCTGTCTAGAGGTCCCTTTATTTTCGGCTTAGTGGTGCGGTTGCTGATCACAACTGCGGGGTGGTCTTGTTTGGAACTGTTCAGTAAAGAATGAGTCCGGCTTTGTGTTGCAGGGGATTGGGAGTAATCCTCGGTACGGTGATCTAGGCCACATACTATGACGGGCGGTACCCCAGTAGCCCAGCCATTGATGGAATCCAAAATCCAATAAGTGCCTACGGTTTTGATTGTACCCACTTTTGTGGCTAGTAGCTGGAATTTAATCATGTAACAATTTCGGCTATTTCTTATTTACTTGAAAACCCTAGACACTATTATAATATCATCGGATTTCCTATCAAATGTTTTGGTTAGCGTAAGGTAAAAACTTTTCCATGTTTATGTGTGGGAAGTCTTACGTGATACCTTTCTTTCTAAAGGTTTTTGGAAGTTAAGCAACTTTAACCTGTTACTCACACCAGACCCATGTCTGACCCGGAGTTTATCTTTTGTTTTCATAAACTCTTGTGTACTCAAATTTTTACGAGTAGCCAAGGGAATTCATGTTAGGATTCAGGTTAGCTTTGATGAATTGTGAAGGAGCAAATGGAGTAGGAGGCTTCTGCGTATAGTTATATAGTTTTCCGCTGTGTTGGTATCTCTGAGTGTTTCTGTATTGTGTATTGAGTTGTAATAACTAGACAGGTGTTTATAACTGTCTAGTATGTGTTGTACGGTCTGTGTAACTCTGATAATTTTTGTAATACTATGTAATACTTATGTTATTAATATAATTTATTCGTTACGCTGTTGAGATTCTTGTGTTGTTTCTTCTTTCTCTTCTTTCTTTTCTCTTTTCTATCCCTTTCTTTCTTAAGGATGATACGACTTTTTGTGGAGAAAAAGTTGGGTCGTCACAGCTGGTATCAGAGCATTAGGTTGAGTGAATACCTAGGCTCTGTAGTGGTATCTATCTTGAGAGAGCATATTTGTATTTATATATATATATATATATTTATGTTTCTACCTATTTGTTGGATTACCTGTTCGAGTTTTTCCAATGTAAGTTATAAAGGTAGAGAGGTAAAAGTGTGTGTAACACGACTACCATTGGTTGGAGTTTGAATGGATGAGGTTGGAAGTGTATCTGTCGAGACTGTAGACCTAATACCGTCTCGAGTAAGTTTTGTTTGGTGTAAGGACTTCATCGATCTCTGAAGGAAACCTGTAAAGGATTCGGAGTTCATCTTTGAAGTGCAGAATTGAGTTGGATCTGTCGGTTGGGCAGAAGCAAGTGAATGATGATATTTTGATATCTCAGGAAGATATAGCTGCGTGATGAGATGCAGTGACTATGGATATTTCCGAAGATGTTTCTTTGGAACAAGAGTAAGAAGTGAGATTGCTCGGTGATGTGGCTGAGTTTAGCGGAGTGTTCTGTGTTGGAAAGAGTCTTCTGTCTGAGTAGTTTCTCTAAAGTGGAGTTCAGTAGAAGCAGAGTGAACTTGTTTCTCGGTAAGTTGGCTAAGCCAGCATAAGCTATTCTGTTTGGTTAAGAGAGAGCAGATTTCTTTGGATTTAGGCTGAGTTGATCGCAAAAGTGACTTGCAATAGTATGTTCTTTTGGATTGTTGGAGATTGTCCGGATTTCTTTCAGGAAGTCAGAGTTTGTTTGCATCTGGAGATCGAGTTTTCTTTCCAGGATTGGTACTGGTGGTTCAGTTAGTAGATGGATGTTTCCATGAGATAGAAGTTGGTGAAGCAACTCAGGTTTTGGAGTAACATATGAGTTTTCTTTATGGATATACGGAACCATATTTCTGTGCTGGGTTGTCTGGACTGTGCTTGTGCTGTTCTTCAGCATTTTCTTCTGTTTCGGATCAGATTATGCAGCGGAAGCAGTTTGGGGGTGTTTCTGTTTTGTTTTTTCTTTTCCGGATAAGAAGAAGTTTGTTCTGTCTTCTGTTGTAGAGAAGAAGGGTTTGTGTTCTTAGTTTTTGATTGATCTTGAGGAGATCATTGGATTGTTTTGACTCGGTCTGTTTTTAATGGAATCAGCGTAGAGTTGAGCTGATCAGGAAGGATGTTGGTAGCCAGGATCGTCCGAAGAGTTTGTATGGATAAGAGACGGAGGAGTTTGGATTCTGGAGTCGGAGATTTGATTTGGGACAAGTTTTTCTTCGATCCGGGGAGCTATAAGTTTGGGAAGCTAGCTCCGTAGTATTTTGGGTTTCTTCTGTGTTTTGGTAAGATCTGTGTTTGGTTTTCTAGAGTTGAATTGCCAGTTTGGATAACTGGAATTCAGGGTGTTTCACGTATCTCTGAGGGAGTACGTGTTTGATATTTCTGGTTGTAGAACCAGCAGTTTAGGGTGGTTTGTTTGTTGAGTCAGACTCGTTTGTAGTCTGATATTCTGTATAGAATTGTTGTTAGGAGCTCTATAGCTTAGTAGTATTGATTGATTGTATTTTATAGAGCGAGTATCCCGATATATATATACTGGGGAAACTCGTGAAAGTTTTATCCAAAATTCTTTTGGATAATTAGATTTGTTCTGTTTATGTGAATTGGTTGCT
Organism: Allium cepa; assembly: GCA_030765085.1. Classification (NCBI taxonomy): domain Eukaryota; kingdom Viridiplantae; phylum Streptophyta; class Magnoliopsida; order Asparagales; family Amaryllidaceae; genus Allium; species Allium cepa. The sequence continues at coordinate 725,938,795 of CM060943.1, forward strand.
TTGGTTGTTAGCATATGATTAGCATATGCTGTGTTTTAAAATAAAATCAGTAAAGAGATTATTAAATTACCTTTGTTTTAAATTTCGGGGACGAAATTCTTTTAAGGGGGAAGGTAATATCCCGGAATTTTGGACAATATAAATTTAATAATCTGTGTTTAAATTTATATTGAATTGATGATTTTTGTTAATAAATTTGATTTGATTTAATAATCTTCTTTATTTAAATATTTAATTTGTGAATTTATTTTTAATAAAATAATGAATCTATTCTCTATTTAATAATGTATATGTATTTGTATATATTTTAAATAGATAAGTTGTTAAATTAGTATAACATAATTTTAAAATTTTGAATTAGGAATTGTGATTTATTTTTAATTTAAGCTTTTCAAAAATATTTAATAAAATACTATATGATTTTAAATATGTGAGATAAATGTTTTATTGGTTGAAAATTCATTTTAATTCAAGTTTGAATAATAAAATAAGTTACAAAAATGTTGTGTTATTGTTTTTAAAATATTGATTTATAAAATGTGATTTGTTAATTTAATATGAAATTTAAAATACAATTTTAATTACGAAACATGTATTCAATAAGTTACAAACTCTTTTATAAATTTATTTTAATTATTTAAAAGTATCCTTTTCAAATGAATTATTTGTATATTGTTTTATTTATTATAACACTTTGCTTTATTTTTTTAAGAAATTATTTAAATACATAACTATGTATAAGAACTAATTAACTAAGCTTAATATTTCATTAACTCTGATTAAAAATACTAATTAATTTAGGATAACATGTGTAAGTAATTTAAGCCTGATCTAACATGTGTTAAATATTTAAGTGAGTAAATTAACAAGTGTTAATAGCTTAGGCCAAGTGTCGTGTTGTAATTTTGTTTTTCTTTAATTTTAAATAAATCATAAACTAGCTATAAAACATTGCATTTACTCATTTCTTCTCCTCTTTCTCATTTTTTTCATTCTTAACAAAGAAACCTTTTTCCTCCTTCAAAAAAATAAAAATAAAATCTATAGCATTTCAGATTTTAAAATCAAACTTTTCAAACTGCATTTCCCTCTTTCAAAAGCCTATATGCAACAATCTTTCAAACATGCATGAAATTTCTAAAGTCTGCATCCTCCAAAACAAGCCTGCATGTTTTCAAATACAACCTGGGTTGAACTGCAACTTCAAATTGTTCTGCAACCATGAAGCAAACAACCTGCATGTAAGATCTGGAAACAAATTTCAAAGAGCAATAGCATTTTGTTTTAAAAAGCAACATTCAAGTTTAAAAAAAAAAAGCATTCATGCTACTGCATTTCTTTGCATCTGGAAGCAAGGGCCTGCATTCATGAATTTTCAAAATCTGGAGCATGCAATTGAATTTGTGCTCTGCATTTTTCAAATTCAGGTGATTAACTCATTTATAAACTTATTAAATAGGTAAAGTTGTGCATGCTTTATAAATTACAAATGAACATTTATGAAATTACCATGAATATTTTACCTGTAAGTATGTATCTGAAAACATGAGGATGACTTTTGCATGTTCTTCAAATTTTCAAACTCATGTCGATCCCTAAACTCTTTCTTTAACTTGTTGCTATTATGATTTAAATAATTAAACAAAACTTGTTTATTTTAGAATAGAATAAGTTTTAAAATTTCATATAAATTAAACAAAATTGTCTGTAACCTGGAAATCAAGTTACACAGAGCAACAATTAATATAGAGTGAAAATTCAAACTTTATGATTTATTGTTTCAGGTTTATTAATAGAAACAACAAGTGAATTCATGAATTTTAAATCAAATATTATAATTTATAGTGTTGTGAAACAAGTGCAGTGATGAATTTACTATATTTTACATTTTGGTTAAGTACACTTGATACTTGCATTTGATTTGATTGAATTGGCTTCTGGAGATAGGGTAGCTATCAAAGATTATAGGAAAAATACTAAATTGGATTGCAATTAAATTTTGGTGTTGTAATTTGGAAATTTCAGTTAGGAACCCTAGTTTTACTGGGTTTATGAAATTGAAGTGCTGCGACATCATCTATTGGTCGAGTTCTGAGATATTTAGGGTATTGGTAGATGAAGGGTTGATGAAGTCTTCACCGGAGTTTCAAGATTTATAGTGGCCGGAGTGTTGAGTTATTGCCGTTGACAGGTTAGTCACTGAAAGGGGGATAATGTTCCAGGTTTTTGTTTTAAAACTTGAATTCAAATTCAAGTTGAATTCTGGGATTTTGAGGGTTGAAGGTTGATGTAGGGATTTTTGGTCGATGGAGGATGGCCAGAGATAATGGCCAGTGATGCCGGAGTTGGGAAGTGGATGCACAGGGGTGTTGTGCATGTTGGTGATGATGGTGGTGTTGTTTTGGGTTGTAGGGTTTTGTTGCTCGGGATTGTCTCGGGAAATTTGGGTAGAAACTCGAAGCAAATGTACTTCTGACTCGAAGTAATTTATAGGGTGGCTCGGGTAACTAATTGTTTCAGGATTTCATATAAAAACAGAACCTGTTTTTGTTTTAGTTTTAAAACCAGGTTTTAAAATGTAAACTAAGGTTCAAATTAAGTAAACCTATGTTTGAATCTAGAATTTAATTTGAATTCTATAAGTTTAAATGTGGATATTTGAAATAAATGTTTCAGGGTTTTAGTATTTAGATAGAAATTTGTTTCCAAGTTTTATAAAATTGAAGTAAAAAGTAAAATGCAATCAAAAATCTGAAATAAGCCTTGAATCTGAAATTGAATTTGTATTCAGTAAGTTTTAAATTTTAGACCTTTGAAATAAATTTGAAATGCTTTTAAAATTCAAGTTTGGTTTTAAACTAAAATCAGAAAAACTGTCTTTCTGTGTTTAAAATTTAAAAGTAAAATTTCAAATTGTAAATGAAGTTCAAACTAGAATTTTTAACCTGAAACTTAATTTTGAATTTAATAATTTAAATCTGAGATTTTGAATCATTTTTGAATTCAAAAATGTAAGATGATTAAACCAAAACAAGGAACTGTTTTTCTGTTTAAAAATTTAAAAGCAAATTTTTAAAATGCAACTGAAAATTTAAAACAAGTTCAAAATCTGGGAACAGAATTATGAAGCTTAAGTTTGAATTTAATTTAAATCTGGAAAGTTTAATTTAGATTTTTAAACTTTTACAGTATAAAAGAACATTGATTTGAATCTAAAACTACAAGTTTTAATTTAGGAAATAAAGTTTAAAATAAGTTTAAATTTAGTTTTAAACCTGAAATTTGATTTTTAATGTCAGTTTTAAAAATAAATAAGTTTTACATTTAATTTTTTTTTAACCATTATTAGAAAAGGTTAAATAATTTGAATTTTAAAATGAAGATGAAAAAGTAAGTAATGTTTTAAATTTTTAAGATTTAATTTGGGACGAAAATTTGAATTGTGTTTCAGTTTGAAATTTAAAAAGAAATTTTAAATTGAATTTTGTTTGAAACAAAGTGTTTAAATTACTTTGTATAAAGAAGAATGTTTCTAAATTTTGAACTTAAGAAATTGGTTTCATTTAAATTATTAAATTAATTTAAATGGAATATTAATTATTTAATTAATTAATAATGTGGATGTTTAATTAAGTAATTAATGATTTTTAAGTTAATTAATTAGGATCTGAGATTAATTAATTAAGGTTAATTAATCTATAATTAAGGTTGGTTAATTTAAATTTTAATTAATGATTAATATTTATTTAATCAAGTGATTAAAGATAATTTAGATTTTAATTAACACTTAATTAATTAATAATTAGAGATTAATTAAATGATAATTAAATATTAATTAATTGATAATTAATAATGATTAATTTAAGTTAATTAAGAAATGTTAATGAAGGTCATTAACTTAAGATTATTTTAACAATTAATTAATGCGATTAATTTATGATAATTAATTAGATTAATTAATTAATAATAATCAATTGTTTAAGTTTTAATTACTTATTGTAGGTAATTAATGAATTAATTACTTGGTGTAATTAATTTGATTTATGTGATTAGTTTAGATTAATTAAGTTAAATTAATTTAAACATTTGTGTATTGTTGATAATTACTTTATGTAATTTATGAATTTGTAATTACTTAAGGAAGTAATAAATTAATAATTACTAAATGTAATTAAGGATATTTATTATAGAAGTAATTTAAATTACTTTGAAAATTAATCATGTGATTAATGGAAATAATTAATTATGAGTAATTAATTTATGGGATGAGTAATTAAAGTAGTTAATTACTGAATGGTTATTAATCAAGGGTGATTAATATATATGTGGTTTAAATTGAAGATTGATTACTTATGTAATTAATTTATATTTAGAGAATTGATTAAATGTAGTTAGAAATCATTAATTAACTAATTAATGATGTAATTTGGAATTGATTAATTAAGGTATAATTAATAATGAATAAATGATTAATGTAATTAATTTTAGCTAATTAATTAATTAATTAAGCAATTGCAAGTTAATTATTTGCAAGGAGTTTAAGTAATTAACTTGTGTAATTAAAATTAAAGGATAATTACTTATTGTAATTAAAGATAGTTAATCAATAAGGATTAAGTGAAATGAATATTGATATGATGATTCATAAATTGATTTGTAATCAATTAAAGATTAAGTTAAGCAGAATTTTAATGATGAAGTAATTAATTTAATTCATTTTAAATTAATTAGAGTTTAGGTAATTAATTTAATTCATTTTAAATTAATTATAAATGGTGTGATCATTAGATCATTGCTTATGTTTGATGATTGATATTAATTGCCTGGTATGGTTTGTAATCTCAGTTATGAGATGAGTAGTGTATGTGATATGGATGCATTGGTTGCTTTTGGATGATAATATAGATTATCTGATTATGATATGAATTATCTGTTAATGATAATGTTAATTATCTATTGTGTTGTGAATTATCTATCTGTGTATATTTAGATAATGAATTGAATTGTTGTAAACTTTAAAACAACTTGGCCTTAAAAGACACGTTTTGGATTTCGATGAGACCGGGATTGGGTTTCCATATTTGGGATCCGAAAACCACATCGATTCCAATTAAACGTTAGGTCGTGAATCCAAGTGGGGCGAGTGAAGACTCGAGGTGTAAGGGCTATACGTTAGTATAACTCTGTGGGTGATTCCGTAATGAGTTTGACGGAATAGTACTTATAGATTCGAGATGGTGATTCAGAGTGCAAGGGTTATCGTCGTTAATTCTGAGGGTGATTCCAAAATGAGTGTAACGAGATAATGCCTTCGGTTTCGTTCGAACCCGGAACGAACTTGTATGGATTGAATGCTTTCAGAACATCGTTAGGTGGACGATGAGCATTCTAAGTGTTATGTCCTATAAAGGTAATCGTAGCCTCAAGCCTCATCAACCGGGAATGGCTAAAACAGGGGAGGTGCAGCAAAGCTTCGTGGGTAGCCCCCACTTGAGAGCAAGATTTATCCTTGTCTAGAGGTCCTTTTATTTTCGGCTTAGAGGTGCGGTTGCTGATCACAACTACGGGGTGGTCTTGTTTGGAACTGTTCAGTAAGGAATGGGTCTGGCTTTGTGTTGCAGGGGATCGGGAGTAATCCTCGGTACGGTGATCCAGGCCACGTACTATGACGGGCGGTACCCCAGTAGCCCAGCCATTGATGGAATCCAAAATCCAATAAGTGCCAACGGTTTTGATTGTATTACCCACTTTTTGATTATAAATAGAAATTTAATTAGAAATTTAAGTATGAGTAGCTTACAAATAAATATTGGATTTAGGAAAAATAAGATGTGTATTTATATAAATGAATTATAAATAGGAATTTGAGATTAATAAGATTTTAAAATAAAATGCATTAAAAATAAAGTAGAATTTAAAAGCTTTAAAAAGCTAATGATAGTTTGTTTTTAAAAAATATTAAATATATGTGGGAGATGTAATAAATTTCAGAAGATTATTTTTACATATTTAATTCTCTTATATAAATAAATATGACTATTGTTAAAATGAAATTTAAATTCTTAAACCCTTCTTTTCTTTTAAAAGTTGTACAAGAATAAATAATAAAAAAAATGTATGAATAAAATATGAACATTCCTAGTAACTTAAATATAAAATAAGATTTGATAAAAGATTTAAAATTTGGAAGATTAATAAAATAAACATTTGTAAAATGTATAAACATGTTGAACAAAAATTAAATGTGAAAATTAATTGGGATAAATTTTTTGTTTGTATAAATATAAATATAAGAGGAAACACAACACGTACAAACGAATAAAGAAGTACCTTTAATTTTAAAATGAATATGATATAAAATTTATTTTTAAAATTCTTTTATCTTTGTATAATCACAAATGTAAACATACATAAAAGGGGATGAGTAAGGAAATCAACATGAATAGGTTTCATAATCAATTTTTTTACACATGGCTTTCAAATTTTTTAATTGAATAAAATAATGGAATTTAAAATTATGAAAACTTTCCAGTTTCCCATATGAGATTATTAGATATCTCAGCAAATCTGAAGCTACAGTAGTAATAGATTTGAGAATCTTAAATCTCAACATCCAAGAAAAAATAAAGTAGAAGATCAAGTTTTAGCTCAAAACAGTTTTCAGTTTTGAAATCCAAAAGTCTGAAAGAAATGAAATATATCATCAACACCTCTTACAAGTTTACTCAAAAACAAAGTTCAATCTAAAAAGAATAATCAACAAAGGACTTCAAAGCAACCTAAAAACAGAATGGAACCAAAAAAAAGCAGTTTAAAATTCAAGAATTTAAAAGTTCAACCTGGGGATCAAGAGAGAAATAACTAATCCAACTTCAAGCTTTTGTTTCCACTTCTCAGGTAAGCATTTAACTTCAAATTTTAATAAATTTTTGGTTTCAGAATCAAGTTTTTAACATTAAAAAAACAATTCAAAACTGCAGATTTATAAATACAATCACAGCTGCAGTTTGGCCAGAGACAAGTGCAGTTTTCTCTGAAATAAAATAAAGGCAACTGATTTTTCTTTAAAGATTTGGATTTAAAGTTGTTAACTAATAGAAAAGCAAAGATTTAAACCAACTATATCAATCTAAGTTGCAGATTTAACTTCAAGATTTAAAGGAAAAAAAAAATTCAAGCTCAAAAGAAAATTCCTCTCTATTCTTCCTGTACAACTCCAAGGTGAGCAACTCTTTAAAACAGAACCTTAGATCTATAAGTTGATGTTGTGATGATTGCTTGGTGATTCTGTGCAAAATTGTTACTGCTATTTGTTGCATGACTGGATGTATGTATACACATACCCGTAACTGTCTTGTTGAAGCTCAAACTTAGGTTTCACCTAGAAAAAATTGAACTGCACTTCATGCAATCAATTTCAGATTTTGATTTACGAATAGAAAATGAAGGCAAAGCGGTAATGCTATTTTTAAAAATAAACTCATGTGTTTATAGTAAGGAACTTTATCAAAAAATAAGAATTACAGTTAAGAGCAAATTAAAGTCAGGAAATAAAATATTTTTATTTTTAGTTTTAACCGTATGGCTAGATTTATATCTGGAAATGGCAAATTTTGACAAAGAAATCATGATTTTAAATGAAATATTCATTGAGATACCCACAGTTGAACGGATTGGGAAATTTGTAGATCATTGGCGCCCGCGAATGAATTAAGGATTGGGATTTCTTTCAGAGATGCTGGGATAGTTGTAGCATACGAGAAAAATACAAGTTGATTTTATATTTCATCATTGATGAAGATCTGAATCGACTTAGGGTTTTAACCCTGTATTTGTAAATTTTGTTTGCGAAGTCCTTTTCGTCGTCGCCAAAGAGTTTCAGGTCATCGGACTGAGGGGGCTAGTGGCATCACGTTGTGACGGAGTCGTGGATGAGGTGGCGACGACTTAGATGGCCGGAGGTGGTTCCACGGGGTAGGTTTTGGTGTTGAGGTTGGGCTCCAGGAAGGATGGAGATGCTCGATTTTGATTTGGGGGCAATGTTGAATTTCTGGGTGTTTGGGAAGCTCGGGGGGCCAACGTCGACTTGGTGTGGGTGGCGAGGTTGATGTGCATCGTGAATGCTGTGTTTTGTGTATCAGGAAAAAGGGAGAAGAAGGAAAGAAGGGTTGAACTGGGGACGAACTCGAAGTCGATCTCGAGTATTTTGCAAATCTGCTCGAGTGTAGTTCGCGTGGTGGCTCGGGTTGTTTCTAATTAACCAGATTTTTAAAGTTTTGATTTTAAAGTAAAAAAAAATGTGTTTAAATTTGTAGTTAAATGCTTTCAAATTTGTTTGGGGTATATAATTAAGTAAAGTAATAAATGAGAGTTGAGGAATTGTTTTAATTTAAGTTTACTTAAATGTATAATTAATTGATAAATAAAAAGAAAAAAGGGAAACATTTAATTGTAATTTAACTTAAAAGTCTTTAGTTAATTTATGATAATAAATAAATCTATTTCAAAGGTTCATTAAAGTAAGATTTAAATATTGTAATTAAGTAGTTAAAAAAGTAAAAATAAAAAGGGTTTATCTTTAGAAATTTATCAAGTTTTGGATAAATTAAAGAATGTAATTAAGTGATTAAGGAAGAATAATTACCTTGTGTAATTAAAGTAAAGATCAATACTTTGTGTAATTAAATAAAAGACAATTACTTTATGTAATTGAATAAAAGCTAATTACTTGGTGAAATTAATAAAGGATAATTAATTTAAGGTCAATTAATTATAACTAAGGATTAATTAATTAGTGTAATTGATTAATGAAAATTAATTAATGAAATCAATTAATTGCTTAAAGATATTTACTTAATTAAATGATTAAAATTAATTAAGGATAATTAATCTAATGGTAATAAATTAATTGAGGGTTAATTAATTAATTGAAGACAATCAATTAAATGGTGAATTAAATAATTAAAGGTTAATTATTTAATAATTAAAGCATGATGAATTAAATTTAATGGTTAATTTATTTATTATTAATTGTTAATTAATAAATGATTAAAGAATAATTAATCAAAATGATTTGTAATTTATTAACGTTAATTAACCAGGATTAGTAAGTCATAAGTAGATAATCTGATTTGAATTAATTAGACAATTACTGATCTTACTTATGGATGTTTGGATTCTATTGGATAATTGAACTGTTTCATATCCCTGATTGTGATGCTCTGTTTTGATTCGAGTTGTGTTTGATGTTATCTATTTCTGTGATATATATCTGTGATCTGTGAATAAAAGACAAGCGTTATGGTTTATACCGCTTATCAAATATAAGCATTATAGTTTACACCGCTTATCAAATATATTGCTGTATTTGAATCTGTGCTGATTGATGATGTGGCACTTTTATTGTGTAAAACCCCTGGACCACACTTATACACACACGAATATGGATTGCACGTGGTAATGAGTTAAGTTACGGATTTTGAAATATTTTTTTAAAGATCGAATTTTTGAATCCAAAATAGTTTTGGAGTTAGAATTGAAAGCTTTTGAAAATGAATTTCTAAAATAAGAGTTATTTTGAATAACTTGATTGAGTTTTGAAATTTAAATAATTTGGTTTAAATTTGAATTCAATATTTGAAATCGAATTCTATGAGAGTATTCAACTATAAATGGGTTTATATGGGTTTTGAACCATTTTAATAGTGTTGTTTTTGGGAACTTGAATTTAACCCAAGAATTTAACTTGTATAGATATAATTGGATTTTTCTAAAACGAAACCTATGTGTTTTCAAATAATAAAAGCTTTCACATATGAAATGAACGTCCAATTTGTGTTAAAAGGGTTTCAAGTCTAAAATGAAAACAGTTTTCCTAGTTAGGAATAAATCTTTGAAAACGTGTTTTGAAAGCTATAAGTTAAATCTTTAATTTAAAGATTTAAATGAGTTAATCCAAATTGAAATGGAAATTGTTTTGAAATCTATGAATAGATCTTTGTGAAACTGAGGGAAACTTTGTGAAGTAAATCTTTTTGTTCAAAGATTTAAAATGGTAATTTGTTTAACCATTTGAAAAAAAAAGCTTTGGATTTTATAAGTTGTGACTTAACTGAAATCCCATATCCATATATTTTTAAATATTGCGCTCACTATTCGGTTTAGCCGGGAGAGGACCTTGTGTCATATAACCCATTCCGAATAGTGATACGACGTTATGGATTGCATTTGAAGACCGGTGTTGAAGACCAGTTGTCTTCGAGAATGATAGGATAACCTGTCGATTGACTCTGCACTGAGTTGCTCCGGTATAGAGTTCTCCCTAAGTGACGGGAAGTCCGATCAGGATTATGGATACCCGAATTTGCAAGGGCTTCTTCGGAAATGCCTTCGGTTCTGTTCGAACCCGGGATAGACTTGTATGGTTGTATGTCTGACACTACACTTTGAGATATTAATCTGATCTCTATCAAATACATTTTTTCTTGGTGGCGGAGAATTCATTCTCTTAGCTTAACACCCTTCTTTGATACATACGAGCTCAGAGGTTATGTAGTTGATATTTATCAGTGATGTACTCCCAAATTTGGTTGTGTGGCATGCTGAGTGCTGCTGTGTATCATTTGTTGATTAAAGCATGGCTTTTGTATAAGGCGTAGCTTTGTGGTCGAGACTGCATCAGGACCTCACACCCCGGAAAATGGTCGAAACAGGGAAGATGCAACAAGGTTATGAGGGTCATGCCCTTTAGGGTTTGTCATTCCCTTCTGGAAAAGGGTGGTATCATGGTATGGAGCCTAGATACATCACTCATGTGGATACTGCAGATCTATTACTTTGTGATTGCTTTGTGGTTGTTGGATTAGAGGTACCTCAGATAAAGGTCCCAAAGGACCGGGGGATGGCACGCTCGTGTAGTAGTTACCTAATTATAGAGGTAACCCGGCCTTGTGTTGGCAGAGAGCTGGTTAAGCTCTCGGGACGTCCCGCCAGAGGCGTACCTATGTGGCAGTAGGAAGTTCCTTAGCCTGACCATTTGTTGGAAATCCAATCAAAACAATACGAGCCCTTTACGATTGCAATTGTATTACGTGCCACCTCAGGTGGTAGCTATAGGTGGCATAATATCATAGTACCTATGCTGGTTAGGATTAATGTTATACATTTGAAAGATTTTCCACTATGCACTAGTAATAATATCAAAGAATTTTTCTCGTATTAAGCATATTTGACTATCATAAGGAGAAATATCCTCCAAGTCTGCTTTTGCATTGTGTGTGTGGCGGGAGGCCTTATGGTAGTTTCATTTTCAAAAAAAAACATTGTGGATTTGTTTAAATGCTTTTGTTGTTGTTTTATAAGATAAACTGCTTTCGTTTGCTCGCACCAGTCCCACGACTGACATGGAGTTTATTGTTCCTTTCCTAAACTCTAGATGCCCACTATTTTCCCACACAGGCTGTCTAGAGTTGGGTTTTCAGATAATCAATAGTAGGTGTAGATTCGATAGCTTTCAGCCTAGGATTTGGCAATATTTTGCTGACGAGACTTGCTTATCTAGGTGAAACGTGATGGGGGATTCTCGCTTTTTGTTTGGTGGCGAGCAGGAGATGCATCGTGATTGGGAGTTCGAGCTATTGCTGGATTGGTGTTTTGAAGATGGAGTCCTCTGTTGAAGAATATATATTGGATATTTTGTTCCGCTGCTGGTTTTATCTTTTCTTTCCGCTGCTATTGTCTTGTATCATATCTCTGATGTATATTGTTATTCATTGTATCATTCTGTTGTATCAGATATTGTATCACATGTTGTACATTGATATATGCTATTCATTTCTTCCGCTGTGTTGTACTTAATGTGTTATAAGCTCCGGCACGACTTGAATTTCGACGTTTGAATCTGCGGCATTCAAGTATAAGTGGAGTACGGATGTCGATTTTCGAACACTGGAATTTGGATCATGACATATGGGTCGTCATAACTATTTCATTAACGACACTTTCAGTCTCTACAGGAGTATTTGCTACAACTTCTCCATGCCGATCCCAAACATAATACTCAGGTACGAAACCATTTTGGCACAAATGAACTTTCACAATATCTGGTAACAAATACTTCAAATGTCTACACCTACTACACAGACAACGAATTTCTGGATCGTTTCCGTTGTTACCTAAAATGAATTCAACAAAAACGTTTATACCATTATAAAAATCTTCTTTTATTGATCCCCTCGGTCCTTTTCTTTGGTACATCCATCTCCTCCGATCAACAACATAATAAATCATTTTTCCTATTTGATAAAATGAGAAGTTCAAAATTTAATACTTATTTTCAACAATACAAATTCGAAAAAGATTATTTTCATGGTCGTATAATATTTGAATTTAAAGAACTACTTCACAAATTTAAAAATATTTTCAAATAGGGCACATTTTATTTTTTAACGTATCGATACAAAAAATTGTATAATTTTTTTTCCATGGTCAGGCATCCTACTTCCCATTACAAACACTGTAAGCATTTACATTTCGTATATTATTTCGTCTCAAACGATTCAATAAAATTTCGACAGCATTTCCTTTTTGTTCCCTGCATTGTACACAAATGCGTGTACGCAAGAAACAAAAAAGAAAAGTTAGGCCGAAATTTTATAAACCGTTTGAGACGAAGTAGTATACAAAATGTAAATGCTTACTGTGTTCATAACTTGTCCAATACAGGGACAAATCCAACAAACATTGTACCAGATGAATATAAATGGTTGTTTTTTGAAAAAAACGGCTATTTTTATAACGATCATGTACAATACTCGTCAGACGGGGCCAAAAACTGTCTAAGGAACATTAGTTAATTAAATGTGCGCATTTTATGAAAAAATACAGTTTTACTAACTGTTCACATTTACAAAAATATATTTTAATTTAACACATTTATTCGACATATTACATCAACTTAAGGCTGGTTTAACATTTTTTTCATTTTCCAATACACACAATTATAATTTAGACTCATGCATTTTTTTTGTTTCATAAGTCAATACATGCATAATATAATACTCCTAGCTCGTTCATTCATTTTATCTTATTCCAACTAACACAACACAATGATAGTAGCGCTACACACGTATACAATCGTAGAATCAAGGCATACACAACGATTTACATATACATGAACAACTACAAATTATACATGTTATTCACAATTTCACGATAAAAAATGAAATAGGTATACCATGCATGTGATGCTATAAACCGTTATTACGCTATTAGAAACAATTGCAATTACTAATTAATCCTAATTTATCAACTTATGCAAATTTAGATTTAGGGTAAAAATTTGATTTTTGATGAAAATAAGATATTATACCTGAGATTGAGAGCAATATAGGTTGATTAGACAGCAGTGGAGGATGCTACGCTCGAAATTAGAGATTGAAAGCTTGGAGAAGGGAATTGAGGTTTTTTTATAAATTTTTTTGTATGTAGTACTGTGGAAGAAGAAGGCTCGGCTGAGCCCTATAATTCGCGAAATTCCGACGACTTCCGACGGCCGCTGACGTCCCGTCTAAAGCCGTCGGAAAACAGCCGTCGGAAGCCGTCGCCCCTTGCTGTCGGAATTAGAGCTTTTTTTATTAGTGATGTAAATATAAATAGTGAATATGCTATATACTGTTTTGTATTTAGTCGCACATCATGCGATTAGTTCTATCCCAAGCTCCTAGGCCTTTATATAAAGGTGCTAATGTAATGAAAATGGATTACTAGTCTCTGAATGAATAAAATTATTCTCTCTAATGGCTTCTGCTTTATTTATTTTATAACAATTTTAAGATTTATAATCTTTTTCAGTGTTTTGTGAATTCTTTTATTGCATAATATTCTCTTATACTTTGTATAGTTAATGACCATAATAACTTCTAGCTCCACCATAGAGGCAAGAAATTATTTATATTAAAAGGAATCAACTTGAAAGAGGTAGGAAATCAAGATATGTTATCAGACGCATGCATATTGGTGAAAAACTGAAGATGGAATACATTTTGCAAAAGAATAGGTTAATTGACGAGCATTGATTTTATATTAAATAACTCAATTTCTTTAACTTCAAATAAAAGTCTACGTATAAAGTCAATCTTTCATTGGAGATCAATCTTCCTTTCAAGTTCTTTTTTTCTCTATTATTTTATTATGTCTTTATTAAAATATAGGTATTTCAATCTCTTGTAATTTCTCTATGAAAATACTAATAAAATCTCTTTCATTCAAAGTGGATGTATCACGTCAATTGTGAAATCATGGTAAATCCTTTTTCTTATTTTCTACGTTCGTATTTCTTTGTTGATTGTGGAGTATTGAATAAAGTTGTATTATTCAAATTGTTTATTTTATCTCACCTATAACCTCTATTGTTAAAATCTTCCACCTAGACGTCGGGCTAGCTTTGCCATCAAACTATTTGTCTAGTCTGCATAAATGAGACGTACTTCATTATCTAAGTGTATAAACGGGTTTATTGGCACCGTTTATGACCAATTTAGACTCAGTTTCTCTTATAAGCATTAAAATGCTAGTTTCAAACGTTTTATTCTCTATGGTTGCCTCCAAAATTATCCACATCTATAAAATTCTACTTTGGATTAGTTAATATCAAACAAAATATTAAAATTTTATCTAAAATGCACGAGTTTATCAAAAATGTCTAGATCCGACTAATCCTTGTCCGAACGATTAATTTTTAGTCCATGCTTACCGTCTAGTGTCAACCTTGTCTATAGTCGATCATATATAGATTTTCATTTAGATTTGAGATCAACTGGTATTATAGGCGATTTTTTCCAAACAATTCTTGGTAGCAAAAAGTAGTAAAGATGACATTTTGTTTTTCGTCTCGTATAGATTGAGAACCAATGCATGTCCAACTGTTTAAACCCTAGCTATTGAGATCTCATGTGAAATTTACTTTATTGATAAAAGAGACTACATTGCGATGGGATGTCTGTGCAAGCCTCGAACTTATAGCATGGAATACTACAACAAACTTTTAGCGTGAAAACCCGTCATTTGTACGTACTACAACAAACTTATAGCGTGAAATACTATCATTTGTACATAACATGTTAAATTTTCAAAAGCATTTGAAAGACAAAGGACAAATCTGAAATTGATTGAAACATTTGTCAATTCAATTTTGAAGTTCATCGGAAATATAAAAAAAGTCATACAAGAATATAGTTATTTGTCACTTTTATTAAAAATCTTATAACATAAATAATGTGGACGTAAAACAATTTTTATATAAAGTTTAAATATGCATTTGCAGGAGAACCGTATTAAGATAAAAGGTTGGACAAGTCATATTTAAAATAAAAAGAAAGTTCCATATAAAAAAGTTTCATAAGAATAAATTTAAATTCTTTATGGAGGTGATATAATAAATCAAATCATTTGAAGAGAAAAAAACAAACGTTTTAAAGGTTAATTGGAATAAACTAGTGTCAGCTACATATTTACAGAGTCCACTATACAGTTATCGAGTGTCCACTTACATAGCGTGCACTGAGAATGACCTATACAGGGGACTGAAGGAACCTAAAGTATAGTTTGCAATAAAATGAAAAATGTAAAGAAAGGAAATACTTTGTTAAACTTCATAATAGCACTTATAAAAATCCAATTATACGTAGGAAGCAGCTACTGAGATACAAAATTAAACATAAAATGGGTCACAACAAATATATATCGTATTTTATTTCATGTCCAAAAGAAGAAAGTAAACTTAGTTTAATATACTAATTAATTAATGTAGAACACATGACATGTGAAATTTTTTTTTTGATATCAACGTTTCCTCAGACAAAAATAATCTGCAATTATGTGCAATGTATTTGCTGGATCGGCTCATCCATCCCAATCCTCTTGTTTGAAACATTCATTTCACACTTTCTATCACTTTTTATAAAATCAAATCACTCACCTTACATTTATTCTTAGACCATCTCCAACAAATATGAGTTTACATTTTACAAAATATACACTTAAATTTTGTTATCGGCTATTTTCTGCAACAAAATTTCATCAGGCGCTTGTTCAACAGGCGTTTGATATTTAGAAGCCTGCTGAACATGCGTCTGATATTAAATAATTATAAAATATATGTTTCGGACGCTTGTTGAACAAGCGTCTGAATACTAGACGCCTGTTCAATAAAAGTCTGATAATAACGTCCATCACATTCCTGCATCTTCGGACTATGCTGCCCCAAATCCACAATATCACATTTTATACACAGTTGGAGCACTATTTCGGTGTATATTTTACAACATGTGAAATGCTAGCGAATGTTGGAGTTGCTCTTTTGAGTCCATGATTGGAGGACGTCACACGTAGCATAAGCATGAATTGATGATCGTTTATTACCACTGATCCATAAAAAGGCTATGGTGGATGAACTATTCAAAATAATCATTGCTTGGTGATTTTCCTTTGCTTCTGTGGTATCGGTGGAAGCAATCAGGATGGAGAAATTTTGTAGTTATATTTTTGTTTTCGACCTGCTCGATGCATTGGCAATTCAGTCATCTTATTCCGTAAGAGAGTGGGGTGGTAAAGTGGGAAAAGGTAAAGATGAAAGAATTCATTGTGAAGAACGTAACAGTTCGTCTCTGATTAATTTTTTCAAATGTAAAAGCTGACCCTCACTCAACTCATTATATGTATTAAAATGAGAGGGACAAATCAGTAAATTTAAAAGCTTCAGATGGACGATTCCTCGTTATATATAGATTTGTTATTTTTGACGCTTTCTTCACCTACATGGCACAAAAACCAACTAAAAATGAGTACTTGCAGCTCATACGTAGGCCTAAATCTTGTAAATTTAACTCTTTTGTGACAGTTGAAATCTTTGTGACTGGCCATTTTCAACACTATGTTTTAGCCTAAGGAAACAGAAAGAATATTGATAAATTGAATCTTGATTTTGTATTAATATTTGAGAGAGACAGAAAGCTTTTGATAAAATGCTGAATGTATTTTCTGTGTAATTGAATATCTCTTGTGCAGTTTACACTTCGGTATTTATAAAAATTACAAATGGGCTTTATAGAGGCCCAACACAAAATAACCCACACGAGATACATAGACCATTTAAGTTATGACCAGCGGCTTCAAGTCTTCGTTCAATACCTCCCCTCAAACCTAACTTCGAGTAAGGGTTTGCAATTTTCTTCACCCGCATTGAGAAAAATGAGGGCTTTGGTTCGATAAGTGTATAGATCTGTTACTCAACACCTTCTGGTGATGAAAAAACTCTCCTTTATGTTGTGGAAGTTGAAAGAGAGTGAGAGCGAGTTGTTGAGATCGATTTTGGTTAAGTCATTACAAATTAAGCTCTGTCTTCTCCATCAAGGGGGATTTCAGTTGATTGCCATCTGGAATCTCTCTTTTGATTGGTGTAGACGATGCAGTAAGGTTTTGATTGATGTTGCTGAGCTCAGTGACCTTCAATTCTTGCTTAATGCGAACGAAGTTCTTCTTTGATAGTGGCTTCGTCATAACGTCAGCGATTTGGTAAGATGATGGTAGGTGATTTATATTGATCTTTCCCTCTGTTAGCTGTTCTCTGATGAAATACAGATCTAGTTCTATGTGCTTGGTTCTTGTATGTAGTACTGGATTTGCAGAGAGCATAACAGTGCTTAGATTGTCACACCAGATTGTTGGTTTGTCTGTAATTTTGATATGAAGCTCGTTGAGTAGAGAAGTAATCCATATTACTTCGGCTGTTGCGTTGGCAACGCTTCTGTACTCGGCTTCAGTACTTGACCGAGATACTGTAGTCTGTTTTTTTAGCACCAGGAAACTGGATTGTTGCCTAGAAATATGCAGTAGCCAGTGGTAGATCTTCTATCATCCATGTCTGTAGCCCAACCCGCATCAGCATATCCTTTTATATTGATAGATTTGTTTGATTGCAGTTTTAATTCATGATTTATAGTTCCTTTAAGATATCTCAGTATTCTTTTGACTGCTTTCCAATATTCATCCAGTGGATTTTTCATGTATTGACTCACTTTATTGACACTAAATGAAATTTCTGGCCTGGTGATGTCACATATTGTAGAGCTCCTACAATGCTTCTGTATTGCTTGTCATTTGGTATAGATTCTCCTTTGTATTTTGACAGATGTGAGTTGCTTGCCATAGGTGTGGATATTGCATTTTCTTGATCCATTTTTGTTCTCTGTAAAATTTCAGAGATATATTTTCTTTGACTTAAAAGAATTTATGTGTGTGACAGTCTTTTAACCTCAATTCCAAGAAAATAATTTAAGTTCCCCAAGTCTTTGATTGAGAATTCTTTGTTTAAGAGCTCCGTGAGTTTGTTCATCTCTGATTCACTGCTGTCTGTAATAATAAAATCATCAACATATATCAGTACATACATGATTACATTATTATTAAATTTTGTAAATAGAGAGTTGTCTGATTTTATTGAGTTGTAGCTAAGTCTGATTAGTGTTGACTTTAGCTTCTCAAACCATACTCTTGGTGCTTGTTTGAGTCCATAGATTGCTTTGTTTAACTTGCATACAAGTTTGTCAGCCTTCTTTTGCTCAAAACCTGAAGGCTGCTCCATATAGACTTCCTCCTGTAAAATACCATTCAAAAAGGCATTATTTACATCTAGTTGCTTGATGTTCCAGTTTCTATGCAAGGCAATGGTGAGGACAATTCTAATAGTTGAGGGTTTCACAACTGGTGAGAAAGTTTCAGTAAAATCAAAACCATTTTGCTGTGAATACCCTTTTGCTACTAGCCTTGCCTTATATTTAGAAGCTGAATTATCAGCATTTTTCTTTATTCTATATGTCCATTTGCAGCCTATAACATTTTTGTTGCTTGGCAGTGAAGTTAGTTCCCAGGTTTTGTTCCTTATCAATGCATTGTATTCTTCTTCCATGGCAGTCTTCCAGTTTTCATTCTTCCTAGCTTGATAATATGTATCTGGTTCTTCAGTATTCATAGCAGCACTGTATACTTTTGGTTTGAAAATTCCACTCTTGGCTCTTGTCATCATATGATGTCTAGTTTGTGCAGATGGTTGATGTGGCATTTCAGTTGTGACTTCCTATTGATCATTAGATGATTGTAAATCATCTAATGGATGACTGCAGTCTGATTGATTAATAGGACACATATGAGATGTCTGACTTGTGCTTCCAGCTTGTTCATCTTCTTCATGACCTGGCTCAGATCTGGGAACAGTGTGTTGTGAAGTGGATTTGACAAGAGACTGTAAATTTATGTTATCCTGCATTCTTTTTTTCTTCAACTTGAGTTATGACATCAAGTTGCTCATGTATTGGTGGTATAGAGAATTTTGAATTATACACTTTCTGTGATGTTTTTATATTTGATTGACTAAAAGGAAATATTTTTTCATTAAACACTACATGTCTAGAAATAAAGAATTTTCCATTGCTATCTAAGCATTTGTATCCCTTCTTATTGGCTGCATAGCCTAAGAAGGTACATGGTGATGACCTGAAACTTAACTTGTGTGTATTATATGGCCTTAGATAGGGAAAGCATGAACATCCAAATACTTTCAAGCTATGATATTCTGGCTTAATTTTATATAAGATTTCTAATGGACTTTTAAACTGTAGCACTTTAGTGGGTAATCTATTTATTATGAACACACTAGTAGCAAAGGCATCTGGCCAAAACTTTAAGGGAAGAGATGCTTGAGCTAACAAAGTGAGCCAAGTCTCAACAATATGTCTGTGTTTTCTTTCAACCAGTCCATTTTGTTCTGATGTATATGGACGGGTTGTTCTATGAATTATACCTTTCTTTTGAAGGTATTCCTTGAGTGGTTGAAACTCAGATCCACCATGCATCAGTCTGCAAGACTTTTAATCGACAATTTGTTTGCCTTTCAGCTTGAGTTATAAACTGTAATGCTGCATCATAAGTTTCAGACTTTGTTTTCAAGAAGTAAATCCATAAGTATCTGGAATATGCATCAATAAATGATATGTAGTATTTGTAGCCATAATTTGTATTGACAGGAGATGGACCCCATAAATCGCAAGCAACTAATTCTAAGGGTGTTGTGTAATTTGTTTTTGAGGTTGGAAATGCAAGTTTATGGCTTTTGCCCTTTGACAATATGTACATACATAAGGCATTGCAATGTCCTTAATAGAAATATTATCATTACTTAACACCTTTTTTACAATGCTTACACTTGGGTGTCCAAGTTTGGAATGCCAAATATCAAAATCTTTACAATTATCTTCATGTTCAATTTCAGTAACATTACACCATTTTCCATTAAATTCAGAGTTTCCTGATTTTGCAACATCAAACTTGTACAATCCCTTAAATTCCTTACCCTGCAAAATTATTTCCTTAGTTAGAATGTCTCTAATTAAGCAGTATTTTGGATAAAATTCAAAATACACATTGTTGTCTTGGGCAAAATGTGAGACACTTAATAGATTTTTCCTAATAGATGGAACTCTTAGTAGGTTTTTTAAAAAGAGTTCTTTTCTGCCAGTAAAACTTGAATTTCCAGTGTGTGTAATTTTCACTGATTCACCATTACCCATATGAATTAATTGCTTACCTCTATACTCTCTGCCTTCCAAGTTTAGATTGTTTAGATTATTAGTTACATGATTGGTGGCTCCAGAATCTGGATACCAGCTTTCATCCTGAATATCATCAACTTTTGCAGTCTCTGTACTTTGATATCTGCTTGTTCTTTGAAATCTGGATGAGCATTCACCATGTTTGCACTTAGATTATGATTTCTTGAATTGTTGTTGTTTTGTTGTGATGGGATGTAGTTAGCATCGAATCTGAAAAACATTTGTTGGATGCATGACCAAACTTTTCACAAATTTGACACCTTAGTCTATTGTTGCTGTTGTTGTATCTTCCATTTCTTCCTCTGGATCTAGATGATTGACCACCTCTTTGGAAGTTAGACTGATTTTTATTGTTGTTAGTTCTCTCTTGATTCTTGAAACTGTTGTTACCGGTGAAGTTTACAGTAAGATCTGAGGTTGTTGATCTTCTTTGTTCTATTCTTCCTTCATGTGCAAGTAGTGTAGAGTGTACATACTGTATATTGGGTGTTGTTTCTTTTGAAGAGACGACTGCTACCACTGCCTCACATTCTTCACTTAAACCACTAAGAATACATAAAACTTGCTCAGTATCTGAAATTTTGTGATCCACTGATGCAAGTTGATCAAGAGTCTCTTGATCTTGGTCAGGTATTCTCTTATTGGCATGTTTTCTTTCCTTATACTTTGCAGTTGTCTTTTGCAGTACATGATCTTTGCAGCAGATTGTGTGTTGAAAATTTGCTCCACTGTTGACCATATTTCATGTACACTCTTACACCCAATTAGTTGTGGTAGAATGTTTGTGATTATGGAAGACAACAACTATGCACTAATTAGACTATCTTGCCTTTAATGTGTAACATAATCTTGATTGCCCACCAGTTTTCCATCTTTATCTGCAGTGTATTTAGATGGTGTAATTAAAGTTCCAAGAACATGATCTTCAAGGCCATAGCCTCTCACTACAGTCTCTATTTGGAATTTCCAGAGCAAATAATTGCTTTCATCTAGTTTAACACTGACTAGTTGACTTTGTGGTTTGATGATGGCTTTGATGAGATCTTGGGTATTGGCAGTTTGAGATGCTGGATTCGTTGTTCTTGTTTCATAAGTTGCTGAGTTATTAATATCCCCTTCAGACATATGCAAGAACTCTGCTGAATCAAGAAAATTTTGCTGAGAACTTCAAGAAAAGTGCAGCCAGAAAACAATCGTATGATGAAGATGATTCTGACAACTGGTTTCTTGGCGAGGCACTAAAGTGATGAAATCAGGAAAATCGGAACAGAGAGAAAAACTAGACAGAACCAGGTTAGATTAATATGTACACAATCAGATGGTGAGAATATTAATTCTCTGATGATCCAAAATCAGATGATGAAAATGCTGATTTTCTGATGATTTAAGTTGCAGCCTAATCTCTGTAATGAGATTTTCTCTGAGAGATTATTGGCACGACACAGTTGGTGTTTCCCTCCTTTTTTGTTTTTATTTTCTGATGATCAATTTTATGTCCTCTTCTCCTCTGTTGATTTCTTTTGATGATTTTCTGGTGATCTTAACCTTTGCTGTTAAGCAGTGTATGAGCTCCGATACCAAGAAAGAATATTGATAAAATGAATCTTGATTTTGTATTAATATTTGAGAGAGACAGAAAGCTTTTGATAAAATGCTGAATGTATTTTCTGTGTAATTGAATATCTCTTGTGCAGTTTACACTTCGGTATTTATAAAAAATACAAATGGGCTTTATAGAGGCCCAACACAAAATAACCCACACGAGATACATAGACCATTTAAGTTATGACCAACGGCTTCAAGTCTTCATTCAATAGAAACAAAAGTAGTGATCTACCATTGATCATACTAACATTTAAACAACTAAAAGGTGTAAACATTTGGGAGTCAAGCAAGAATGAGGACCATCATGTCTACATTAAGGAGGAGGAGACGGCTCCTTCAAAATTTTATGAACGAGGGGCTTCTTTCTCTCCATCGACGAACCAAAATAAAGTGACCCAGAACCTGCGTAGACTTTTTTGGTTTCACTTTCAGCTCTGTACAAGTTTTCAATATATTACAAAATAGAAGAAAAAGGAGGAATCGACTGAAATTATTAGTCATTACGATGATGAGCAGATAGAGAATGAATTGTTTTCCATGCCACTGTTATGTTAACATGCAAAAAGCAAAATAAATTTATTTTGTATGTTTTGGAAAATAATAACGCAAAAATCAATTCATCCCCTCCAATAGCATAATGGTTAGGATTTTTAAATCATTTCGTCCGCTCTTCTCATACTTTATAACGCGCGTTGAAAGCGCAAAACAAAAAATTTAAAATGAAATTAAACGAACTCTTAGTTATTGAAACTAACAGCAGATGAAAACCAAATTCGGTTATTGGACAAGGCCCAATATGCCATCGAATAGGGCAACCCCGTTTAGGAGGTAATATCACGCAAAAAAAAAGATTGCCAAGTACAAAACACGACCTGTTTGCATGACGTCGGCAGCGACGATAATTGATCCTTTGGACTTAGCGCTAGTCCAGTCCAATCTCCAGCTCTTGACTCTTCTCGTAGGAAATTTGTTCCTTCTTTGAATGATTAGATGAAGCCTAAAATAAATCAAAACTGAAAAGGTAAATATTTTATTACATTTATTCACAACTTAACCAAAAAGTAGCTTGAGTACCTTCAACTCAATCGTGTAAGATAAAATGACATGTTGTATTGCTAATTTGAAAGAGAAAGTATTGCATATATTTTGTATCAGAATGTTATTGATATGTTACATTCTTATATGGAAATACCGAGCAATGGGCTGCGGGTTGGCCTAATTATTCAATACATACTACACCCGCATCAGATATAACACAACTAATATCATTATACTCTCGAACTCTCTCATATCCCCCTTAAACCTATACATAGTTAGGGTTTGCAAAAGAGAGTTCCTAAAATAATCCGCTGTCATGAGTTTTTCTTCAAAAATTTCCTCAAATCAAAAGCAACATTTGGTTCGAGAGTGATTTCAATGTCTGTTCAGTCCTCTGAGAGCTTCAAGATCATAATTTGAGGAGCGGATTATGAATTAAGAACAATATAATTTTAGCTGCTTCAAGTTGAGACTTTTGTTGGTGATCTCTTCTATTTGTGATCTCAAATGGACTCTGGCAAGTAAATCGAAGCTTGAGATCTCTGATTTGCATCGGCAACGTCCACGTTCAGCTCGTGTTTAAATCCATTGAAGTTCTTTTTTGAGAGAGGCTTGATAAGGACATCGGCCCTTTGGTAAGTAGAAGGTATGTAGTCTACTATAAGTTTACCTTTCATAACTTGTTCCCTAACAAAATAGAGATCAAGTTCCATGTGTTTGGTTCGCGAATGCAATACTGGATTAGCAGTGAGTGATATAGTACTAATATTTTCACACCATATAGTTGCCTTGCTATTAGTGTTGATTCGTAGTTCTTTTAATAAGGATTGTATCCACATAATTTCTGCTACTATACTAGCTATGCTTCTATACTCGGCCTTAGTGCTTGATCTTGAAACTGTTGATTGTTTCTTTGCAAACCATTATATTGGATTTTTTCCTAGAAAAATACGGTAACTGGTTGTTGATTTTCAGTCATCCCGATCACTTTCCCAATCTACATCAGTATATTTATTGATCTCTAGTTATTTGCTTGATTTCATGAGTAGTCCTTGATTCATTGTTCCTTTGAGATATCTTAGAAAACGTTTAACTGCTTTTCAATGCTCATTTAAAGGTCTTTGCATGAACTGACTTACTTTATTCATACTGAACGAGATGTCTGGTCTTGTTATAGTAACATATTGCAATGCTCCAACTATGCTCCTATATTGCTTATCATTGATTATTGGTTCACCCTTATCCTTTGATAGATGCTAGTTGCTTGTCACTGGTATAGGAAGTGGATTTGCTTTGTCTATTTTTGCCTTCATCAAAATTTCAGAAATACATTTTCTTTGATTTAAATGCATTTCGGTGCTTGTCACTCTTTTAACTTCAATACCAAGAAAATAGTTCATTCTTCCAGACCCTTGATGGAGAATTCCATGTTTAGCATTGTGTAGTGTTGTAAATTCTGATTCACTATTACCTGTAATAATAAAATCATCAACATAAATCAACATATAAATGATGCTACTGTTAGAAAATTTAACAAATAAGGAGTTGTCTGATTTTGTTGAGTTGTATCCAAGTCTTGTAAGTGTTGATTTCAGCTTGCCAAACAAGACTCTTGTTGCTTACTTGAGACCATAAATTGCTTTGTTTAGTTTGCACACAAGTTTTTCACTGTCTTTCTTTATAAATCCATATGGTTGCTCGATACAGACTTCCTCCTACAAAACACCATTTAATAAAGCATTATTGACATCTAATTGTCTGATAGTCTAGTTTTTATGCAAAGCAATAGTTAGAATAATTCTGATGGAAGAGGGTTTACAAAAGGAGAAAATGTTTCATTTAAGTCAAAACTATTCTATTGTAAGTACCCTTTTGCCACCAGTCTTTCTTTGTATTTAAGAACTGTACCATCACAGTTTTTTGGACCCTATATGTCCATTTACATCCAACAACATTCTTATGCATTGGTATGGGTATAAGATCCCATGTCTTGTTCCTTATCAATGCATCATACTCTTTCTCCATAGCTATTTTCAAATTAATATTTTATATAGCCTGCTGATATGTACTGGGTTCAATAAGTTCAAATTCAACACTGTATACTTTTGGTTTAAATATACCACTTTTAGCCCTTGTTATCATACGATGTCCGGTATTTGCAGGTGAAGGAGGTTGATCACTATCACCTATAGTGATTTCTTGTTGAGTATTTGGTGATTGAATGTCACCCAATATTTGACACAAGTCAAAACACTGACTGGTGTCTGATTGAGATGGATGGCTTAAGCTTCCAAGCACTTCATTTTGTTCATGGCCTAGTTCACTTGCGCACAGATGATGATGCGGACTGGATCCATCTCTTTCTTGATTGCTACCATTTTGAGTTGACATAATCTCTTCTAGGAAGGGAGATATTGGAGGTAATGGGTACCTTGGATTGCATATTTTTTGAGTTGTCTTTATTTCGGCATTGCTAAAGGAAACTTTTGTTCATTAAATACCACATGTCTTGATATGCACACTCTTCTCCTACTGTCACGACACTTAAACCCTTTTTGATTTGTTGCATATCCTAGAAATGTACACGGGTTAGATCTAAATTCTAACTTGCGTGTATTATATGGTTTTAAATAGGGAAATACTTTTAGATTTTCATAATCTGGTTTGACTTTTGTCAATATTTCTATTGGACTTTTGTATTTTAAGACCTTTGTGGGCCATCTATTGATTAAATAGATTGCCGTAGAAAAGACATCAGGCAAAAATTTTAGTGGTAGAATACCTGTGCCAATAAAGTCAAACTAGTTTCTACAATATGTCCATGTTTCCTTTCAATAAGACCATTTTGCTCTGAAGTGTAGGTTCATGTTGTTCTCTGGGTATGTCCTTTTTCAAAAAATAATCCTTTAGTGGTAGAAATTCTTTTCCACCATCTATCTGAATAATTTTCACTTGCGGGTACGTTTGTCTTTCTACATTAGCTATGAACTGCGTCACTGCATTGTTAGTTTCAGACTTTGATTTTAAGAAGTATGTCCAAACATATCTAGAATGAGCATCAATAATGAAAATATAATATTAGTAATAATAATCAATGCTTATTGGGGCTGGTCTCCATAGATACGTAGCAATCAATTCTAATGGTTCATAACATAGAGTCTCTGAATCTAGAAATGCAAGCTTGTGAGTTTTACCCATTTGGCAATATGTACAAGTGCAAGATTATAGAATTTTATCAACAGAAACATTATCACACCTATTTATATAACAAACATGCTTTAAAATCTTTATACTTGGATTTATTGTTTAGAGTGCCAGGTATTATACATCTTACAATTTTCGTCAATTTTCATTTCAGAAACATGATATCAATTTTCTTTATATCCAGCATTTCTTGTGTTTGCAACATCAGGTTTGTATAACCCTTTACATTATCTACCCTACAAGAGAGTTTCCGTTGTTAGAACATCTTTAGCTAAACAGTGTTTTACATAAAATTCAAAATATACATTATTGTCTTTTGAAAACTGTGGTACACTCATTAAGTTTTTTCTAATGAGTGAAACTCTCAATAGATTATCGAGACAAAGTTGTCTTACACCTTTTATGATTGCATTTTCAGTGTGATAAATATGAATAGGTTTACCATTACCTAAATATGGTAACTTTTTACCTTTGTATTCTCTATTCCTAAGATTCAGATTGCTTAGATTGCTAGTTACATAATTGGTTGCTCCAGAAGCTAGATACCAGCTTTCGTCATGTATGTCTTCAATTTTGGCCATATCACTGTTTGCACCTTCTGATTTGACCTCTGGCTGTGCATTAATCATATTTGCACTGATATTTTGTGTTCTTGAACTATTATCGCCTTCTGTATTGGTGTAAAGTTTGCATCAAATCTAAAATAACATTTATTTGTAGTGTATCCAAAATCTTCATATATCTGACATCTTGGTCTGTCGTTGTAATTCCATTTATCACCTCTATTGTTAGACTGACGACTCCTTTGACTACTACTTGGTTGATTTCTGTTTCCATAGTTTCTTTCTTGATTTATATTCTTGTTGTTTGCAACATAATTGATAGAGTACTTTGAAATGGCTGATTTCTTTTGCTCTAATCTTCCTTCATGGGCAAGAAGTATGGAACTGACATACTGCAGTGATGGTAAAACTTCATTAGTGGATATTACTGCCACCACAGCTTCATACTCTTCATCTAGACCTTTCTTTTCAGTTTTTGATACTTTGTGCCCTGCAGAGGCTAATTGATCATATAATGCTTTTGCCTTCAACAGATACTCTCTCATACCCATGTTATCGTTCTTTAACTTGTGTAACTGTCTTTTGTACTGCATGATTCTTGCTTCAGATTGAGAAATGAAAATTTGTTCAATTGTATGCCATATTTCATGAGTTATTTTACATCCAATCAATTGTGGCAATAAATTTGCACTGATTGAGGAAAGTAACCATGAACTGATTAAGCTATCTTGTCTTTGATGCACTACATAATCTTGCTTGCTCACTAATTTACATTCTTTGTCTACAGTAAATTTTGGTATGACACTTAATGTGCCAAGAACATATTCCTCCAGTCCATATCCTCTAATTTCTGTTCCCATCTGAAATTTCCAAAGCATATGATTGGATTCCTCTAGTTGAATGGTGAAAATTTGGCTTTAGGGCTTAATGATGGAATTCAAAAGTTCTTGGGTGATATTGGATTGGGTTTGAGTGGTTATTGATGTCGAGGAGGAAGATTCAACATTATCTTCTTCAGCCATGATGCTATCTTCTGATATCAAGAATCAACAAGTGGTGGGTAAAGAAATATAACCGTTTGATAGGTGATAGATGATGGTAATCCCTGATTCACCTTTCTGCAGTGGTGAGTCAGGTAATATTTTATTAATACTTGGCTCACTAATAGTTCAGATGCAGCCAGTCAGGGCATGGATGATGATTTGTTGACTCACCCTGGCTTGGCATGACATTGCAATCATATTATAAGGATACGTAATCTTTTTGAGAATTGTTGATCATAGATTTTGATGATCTATGTTCTTTTTATTAAAAACCTCAAATGATGATGCCAATATGATGAGATACAAAAAACAGTGCAGCCAATTCTCAAATGATGAGAATCTTGACGAGGCACTTGCTGTTAAGCACTCAGTGGCTCTGATACCATGTAATATAAAATAAAAAGTTGTATTGCTAATTTGAAAGAGAAAGTATTTTATATATTTTGTATCAGAATGTTATTGATACGTTACATTCTTATTTATATGGAAATACTGAGCAGTGGGCTGTGGGTTGGCCCAATTATTCAATACATACTACACCCGCATCAGATATAACACAGCTGATATATTATACTCTCGAACTCCTTCATAAATCATAATGAAACTGATAGAGAAAAGCTAGAGTGATTATATAAGTTACGAGTGTTGGACTTATTTAATATACAAATGCATGATGGATTATTTTTTTATGAATAAAGCCAATCAATCAAAAAACACATTTGACAATAAAAATTCCAAACTAATTTGAAATGAAACTCAACACACTTAGTATATGTTCATTAAATTTTAAGCAAAAATTTAAAGTATAATAGTAGCAGTCGTAGACCATGGTAAAATCATGTAAAAATTTAGTGTAATGTTCCTACTTCTGCATAGAGTACAAAGTATTTGGGCAATGTAGGCATGAAATAGGAATGAAACATGATTATGGTATTTATTTGAGATTACCAGGATAGCGATTCATCTAAAGCTTGATCTACTTGTAGAGCACCAATATCTTGGTCCTCTCTTTTGTGTCATGGCTTTGCAATTCTTGCAAGAAAGATTCCTCCATCTAAAAACAATGCTTTTGGTCCTCTCTTTTGTGTCATGGCTTTGCAATTCTTGCAAGAAAGATTCCTCCATCTAAAAACATCCATCTACTTTCACAAATGATATTTTACGCTATAGTAAGGCTACCAGTGGATACTAGAAATATTCAAAATTCGTCTGCACCTATATCCGAAAAGCGATAAATATTCCTTATCCCAAAAAGGATGTGGAACGATGTCATTAACATTCGAATATTATTAATTCAGTTTTTGTTAAGATTGTAGTTTATTTTATGTATATGCTACTACAATTAAAGATATGCATTTATTATTTTAATAATCTATAGTTTATATTATATACATTTAATATATACTCAAATCTATTTACTATCATCATATTTATTGATTTTACGCACTTTTTTAATCAATGAGATTGAAAAATAATTATATTAAACCAAATATTTTTATTTATGTTTCTTGAATTGTTGATCGTGAGCGGATATGATAACTACCCGATATCCTGTCATATCCGTGGATATAGATATCTGATATCTGAAAATGATTCGAATGCGAATATGACACTACCCCATTCGAACATATTCGTTGCCGAACCTACACCATAGCTCATTAGAAACGGTAAAATATTAAAGCGGTCCCAAAAAGGTTTACTCATTGACAGTCTGACCCCCAATAAGGGGTCAGTGAGCAGATGCTTGAGCTCGTAATTGACTCATAGGTTCGGAGGGATGGATTTAGCCAACATTGATAATGTCGGCTTAGTTCCAACATTATTAATGCTAGATAACTTAGCATGCAATGTTAAATATTATTATTATTGCTTATATATATATATATTATATTTTATTATTGTGCCCTAAGTTTATTAGAAATATTAATATTGCTAGATAACATGGATATGGAAGCCATTAAAATTACATTTTTTTTGGGGACACTTGGGGTGAGTCAGCCAAAATTTCTGAGGTGTCCAACACTAACTCACCCCATTGTTGGAAATTCTCTTAATGGTCATGTCAAATTTCAAATATAACGATTATATTATATGTGTACTAATAGGCACACCACTCAAAGTTCACATCGCATTTTTTCTAGCAGTTTAGTAAAGTTCATTTTTATTCCTTGATTAGCCTAGAAAGAAAATTTGATGGTCAACGTTAGTTGTGTGTTAATTTCTTCTCTTCCAACAAATTGTAGGGAAAATAAAAAAATAATTTTTTATTCTCTTTTCAAATTTTGCATAATTAAGGGAAAAACGAAAGTGACTTTTGTTTATCTCTTTCGATGAATATGGTCCTAAATGATCATTGGTTCTCTTTAAAATGATCCATGACTTAGCATCTATTATCTTAGAACCATTCGCTAATAAGCAATAGCTCTCTTCAAAATTATGGGTAATGGTCATTGTGTGGTTGCAAATTATTTATGACAAAGTCTTTCTCCTTAAATTATGATTAGTAACAGCCAAATTCTAGGACTTTTGGCTGGACACTTGGGACAATTTCTCCCTATACAAGGAACGTGCATCACACTATATGAAGCATGTTTTGAGGGAAATCAAGGATATAAAATGACATATAAGAGTTATTTTTCTCCTTTCTCGAATGAGTAAAAAATCTACAACAAAGGTTGGTGTTTTGAGGTTATTTTAAGAGTGTTGCGTAATGGCGGTCAAACCAAGCTCTCTATCTTCAGTATGAGGCATAAGCTTATGAGTTGGCATACACTTATTATAATAAAAGGAATCCCTAATGTTATGTACCCGTTACCTCATGTTTATACACTACATCTCCATCAAATTTTAGTGACGCGAAACTATTTCAATTCCAAACTATCATTTCTATTTCCATATGCGAGACAATCTTAACAATCTCTATGTTAATAAGAAAACTTGTCAACATCTCAAAGCTATGTTGTTAATAGGAAATGCTATTAAAAATTTTGAGAAATTTTTTTAAGTGATCAGTCTCTTTGAAACCCCTTTCGAATGAGTTCATCAGGATGGATTACATATGGAGGATAACCTTATGAAAATGTTAACCATAGTTAATAAATCCAATCAACCCAGTCAAATGAAGGTCAAGGCAAGAACATCTCATGCATACTCCCTTCGATTGTGTCCAAGGGTTATTTGCATCTCGTTTCATGAAGGAAGTAAAATATTGATGATTAACCTCTTTTGATTGTATCTAAGGGATCATTTTTCCTCTAAAAGGAGAGTTTGCTTTTGATAGCATCGCTTCTATTATTTTTTATAAGAACCCCTTCGAAAGGGTTATAAGTACTCTATTCAAAGGTATCCATCCTACTAGCATGATTTAGTATTCATGCATTGAGTCCCTTTCGAAACACCCCTTTCGATCAGGTCGAAAGGGTGATAATTCTTTTAAAACGGGCTCAATGTATGGTATACAAGTTCCATATTCAATATGCAATGGAAATAACATCTCGGACTATATAAGTTTCATGAACTTATTATCTTCGAAACGCTATCATCATATGAATTTGACATTTGATATCATAACACATGATGATAGTATGATTCGAATTTACATTGCCTAAGTTAATCCCATTACATCGCATAAGATTTATAAGACTTAAGAAGATAAGTAAGCATCATGTGCAATTGGTCATTAGTCAAGCTAATGGCCGTAATAATCTCTCTCATGATCAAAATCCATATAGAACCCATGCACTTCCTTCTTTTTGAATTTATATAGATTGAGTTACAAGAATGGAACTTTTTACCCAAATTGATTTAGGGTTACAAAGATGTGATCTAGTATGAATTGAGAGAAAGAATTTAGACATCCAAAATTCGGTTCCTAAACTCGGACCCCTAGGGTCTTATTTATAGATGCGGGTTGACCCCCTTTCGCGCCCATTCTTTTACCTCAACCATAAGGCCTTCCTTCAACCTTCTACACCCATCCTTTCGACATTGTCAAAAGGCCTTTATTAAACCTTCCATATGCAACCTTTCGACATGGTCGAAAGGCCTGCTTTTGATGCCGTCGAAAGGTATTTCTTTAAACATTTATCATTCATTCTTATGCCTTCACCTTTCTATATCAAACCTTTCGACCCAGTCGAAAGGATTTCCTTATCAACCCTTTGCCACTGTTAGAGTTTGAGCGTCTCCTTTACTATGCTATTTACTAGATTGCTTTCGACTTCATCGAAAGGGGGTAGGAGTGCTCTCAGCTTTGCGCTTCTAAGCTGTTGCAAGTGGAAGATGAGTTGGGCTTTTACCTACCTTCGAAAGGAAAGTGAGTGAAGACTTGATCTAAGTGGAAGGATGCCAGGCCTTCATGTGGAGTTTTCAATCATTCCTTCGAAGGTTCCAACCATTTCGAAAGGCTTGCTTTTTCTTTCGAAAAGTGTGTATTGGAGTCACTTCTTCAAGTGGTAGATTAACAATGACGAAATCTACTATGTTGAAGGAATTTGCTCTTGTGTGCGAGTCTATAGTCCAATATCTTTGAAAGGTGTTCCGAACTCATACTAGCCTTTTTAAATTTGTGGGTCCATCCGCTTTGAAAGGTCTGGTTGAGGCGGGATGGTAGTTTTGCTTTCTTTTCCACCCTTCCAAAAGATTTTGTTTCTCTTGTCATTTGCAAGGACACCTGGCGCTTACGACTCTTTTGAAAGCTATCTCAGTGCATTCAAAATGCTGCTTTTGAACTTTGGCAAAACCCATGTCATTAATTCTTGTGGAACCTAGCACTTTCAATGAGCCTTCTTTCATACCTTTATTCTGAAGTGATTTTCTATGGTTAACACTCTATCTTGACTCACATCCTCTTGATTTACTTTGAGAGCATTTCTTTATTTGATGACCCAATACGCAATTTTCTACTCTTATACCACTTTTTAGGGTTATCCTTAGAATCCCTGCGTAATTAGATTTAAGAAGAGATAAGAAGTGAAGAATAAATATATGGATAATCTCCTTCAAACAAACTTTATTAATTCATCCAAAAGATTACAAAGAATTACCTTCAAATTGAGTGGAAATCTCAATCCCAAAAAGCCTAATGCAATAACCCTTCTCCACATATATTATAATAACCCCTATACAAGATTATCTATAGAAGCCTAAAGTAATCTTAGTTATTTAATCAAAGATACGCAGAGATTTATGATTGAAACTCCAAAATGGCATGAAAAAGAAGAAATTTCCCTTGAAAATTTCAAACCAAACTTCGAAAAACCCAAACCAGTTGATGGGAAAAACCCAACAATCGGCTGTTACTTGCCAACTAGAAATAATTTCTAATTGACTAGAAGCATGTAGCTGTAGTCACATATTTAATCGATTAGTGTTTCCACCAGTCGATTGGAAGTAATTCTATTGCTCAATTTTTTCACAAGTAAGAATGCAGTTTGACAAAGGTATCCCAGTCTGGCTTTGTGCCATTAAAGCCCCGAAAATATTTGCTATAGCCCATAGTGCTCTTCGACGGCTATGTTTTTTCCATTTAGCTATTAAAAAGTAGATCATCTTTATGCCCCTTTATTTTTCTCCACAGCCGCTAAATCAAGGTATTTTAGCACCCGCTTTAGCGACATCAATATAAAATGGTTGATTTAACTAAGTCTCCTTCAAATCAAATTAACAAATTTAGGGTAAAACCTAATTTTAAGGCACAACTGCTCAATTTAAGTTAGAAATCTATTATACTCACCAAATATGTACATCATAAATCCTGATATTCATCGGTTTTGTTATATAGGATTAAATAGCATTTTTTCCTTCACAAATGGCGTGAGAGTGAGAATAAATTAACTTTAAATCATGGTTTTATCTTTAATGAAGTTTTTTGCAGGTCCATTATATTCTCGCTTTACCCCACTATAACCTTTTGGACCTCCATCGTTATAGAACCGTTAAGCACTTTAACTACATAGGCCCGATTTGGCTCAGGCGGACTCGGTCCAAGTTAGCCATCCTCCATCCATGGCTAGGAATAGATCAACTAGTGTTCTCATGTTTGATGATAGCCCGAATCCAACCTACATCAGCTCTTTGCTAAATTGCATGTCATGCCTTCTACTAGCGAAGCCTCCCAACATAGCAGCCCTAATGACTAGCTCGTCCGTAATGTAAAGAGCAACCCGGTTTGGTCCATCTCCCATTGGCCGACCGACTCCCTCTCCATAGCCCGCTTGCAACTTGGCAATAGGCTAGTCTACTTGTTTAAGCATCCCTTCCACAACTATCTCCTAATCTGAATGGTTTGAGACTATCTCAAGAGTAGCCCGTCATCGATCTAATTTCAATACCGCCACCTACGTCCTATACTCCATCTCATCTTACCTGGCTCATTATGACCTCAGCTCTCATAGATCCCCCATCCTCCTTATGGTCTCAGCAGGCTAGCAAGGCTCGTCCTACCACCTTGGCATGCGAGAGCAAAGCGGTAAGAGGTATAACCAGATGTACCTATTTATGGTAAGAAACATGTCCTATTTCCTACAAGCATACTGCAAATACAAGCGAATTTAATATGAAGCAGGTAGAGCATAATCCTGGTATAGTCTTGTTCGCCTTCTTCTCAACTATGCACTCCTTTCTTTCACCAACTATCTTACAATAAATCCGTTTGATTAAATCGATGGCCATGCATGCTTGATGTCTTTTTAGTGGCATGATCTTAGCCATCCAAACATCAGTTTAACTGCTATAAGAACCTTATAAATGACCACTTCCAAGGGGTTAGTTGACCCTCGATGGAGGGGACTCTAGTTTGGTTGGTTGGTCCCCCAATGGAGGGGACCCCTGGTTAGAACACATGAATCATCACTTAAGCTCCCTGAGATCAGCGGCTCCTTGGGATTAGCAGCTTCAATAGTCTTTGGCATATCATCTTATCTTATTATTCTCTTGTAATTGCAAGAGGGTTACATAGTAAGATAATTTCACAGTGGACATAGGCAGCTTGGCCGAAATATTTCACATCTTGTTTCATTTTACCTTTTAATGCTCTTTTCCCTTCATTTTTTACCATTAAGCCTAGCGATTAGCATGCAACCTTTACTCTTCAACAATGCATTACCATAAGTTTGAGGCTGGTAAAATATATTATCAACATTTTGATGTTAGAAGGAGGGCCAACATCTTATCTTATGGTCATTAGTTTCCTATTCAAGCTCTTTCCTCACATGATACTTCACATCCAACATCAATAATGACAATGATGATGGTGCTCCACCACCTCCTCCATTCACCAAGAAGATTCCTCAACTAGCTCAGTTTGGCTTCATGTCATGCAAGTTGATGTATGAGCCTACTCATCTCCTCACATCACTGTTACTATAAACAAAATAATGGCAACTATGTGCGTGCCTAGTTTGAGGGCTATGCCAATCTGCTTGAAAATTTACCTTAAGATTTGAACAATCTTGGTTAGCCCGATTTATGGAAAAAACCAAGGCTAAGACCCTCCTGCAAGATGTTGGCCATCTGCTAAGCTATCCCGCATAGAACTCCTAAAGACTAAGCATTCCGGTTAAAGGCCAAGGGCAGGATCCATCATCTGGAACCTTGATCATCCACCAAGCACTCCTTCATAGAAATCTTAGAGACCCAGCACTCTTATTGAAGCCCAAAGAAGGGACCCCTTTATGGAATTTTGGCCATAGGCCAAGTACTCCAACACAGTAATCCTAGAGACTCAGCCCTCCTACTGAAGCCCAAGGAAAGGATCAACCTATGAAATCTTGGCCATCTACCGAGCACAAACACTCAAAAATCCTAGAGATCAAGCACTCAAGTTGAAGCCAAGGGCAGCCCCTGAGGTCGTTAAATGGTTCTCTTATTCATCTTCGCCCTAAATGGCACCTAAAGGTGGATGGATGTCGGCACGCATGTCTCATGGGGCCCAGATTCCACCACCGATGCCTTTCTTGAGCTCACTCCCAAGGCTATAACCTCTTGTAAAGAATGCATCAAAGATTGCATGGCCTGGATCGTTTAACACCTTCACCAGGGCTATCTAACTAGGACGAGTTATCATGTGCTTATTACCTTATTTGAAGACTACCGACCTTTACCACCAGGACTGTGCATGTCGTTGCTCACTCCCTTCCTGATCGGTTGTCCATGAGGGTGGATTACTAAGAATCCATTTCCTTATCAAGGACTGTAAGGCCATCCAACATGGACAAGTTATCATGTGCTTGTACCTTGTTGAGGGATTGCCAACCTTTACTGCCTAGGACTGCACGAGTCAAAGTTCCTTCCTCCCTGACCAGCTACCCACGATGGTGGATTACTGAGAATCCATTTAATTACCGAGGATCGCTAAGATATCTAGCGAGATTGGGTTATGTGCATTCAATTCCTTGCTTGGGGACTGCCCATTGCCCCGTGAGTTGGGTGAGATGTCTCTCCCCTTAATGCTAGGGTGCATCGATGATTGAATATGCGATCGTAACGATTCTTTCCCCTCACTCATGATGTCGCCCATCCTTCGTATTAGATGCGACATGGTTGTCTTGACCGGTGCTGTTACCTCAAGTGATGCCAAAGTCCAACATCTATACTTTTCCTGCATAGAAATAAGTTAGGCCTAGCTCCTTATTGCAGCATGTCACCCTAGAGAACCATTAAGCCTCATAGCCCTTAGGTTCAAGCTAGGACCTTCTGCTATCTCCTACAGCATGAACCTCGACGAACCTTCATGCCCATCGGTGCTTAAGTTTGTGTCGGGACCACCCAAAGTAGAGCAATGTCATATAAACTCACTCTTTACCGTTTCTATCTACTAAATTCTTGGACCAATGGCGCATGCTACTTGTTTTTCCATTACACTACACCCTTATGCATGAGTGTTCGAGCTAGCCATGCATCCCAATTCGAGCAAGGACCTAAGGTCAACTAACTACCGACAATGTGACACGTTGGAGAACCCTAGGGCCCTCATGCACTCCGGTTCCACCTGGGCCCGTCATTCGTTCTATATAAGACCACTTATCAACTAGGAAAACCAATGGTTTGACTTGAGCTTTCACTCTACGATAGTACCAACTAGCACATGATACCTGCATGTTACATGGCTTTCATCAATACCCAGGTTTGGTCCAACGCATGACAGTATTACTCTTTAGCATGCCTTAAACAGGGAACCTTTTCTTAAAATAACGCAAGAAGTCCTGACCGCTTGTCGTTTAGGAGGACCTCGAGCCACTTTGTGATTAGATCTATGCTGGGACCTCCATCAACAGAGCAATAAAGTGAAGCTCAACTTTGTCAACCTCGGCATGTGATGAACAACTGGGTTGCTCTGTCAGTACTTACTTTTGTATCCATTAACCGACCTATCCTATCAATCAAAAATAGATTGGTTAACCTAGTGCAAGCAACTTTCTTGGCTATCTAAGATATGCTACCCTACTAGTTGTGCAAAAACATTCAAAGACAACTATTTTCATAGAAAACAACTTTTCAACAAAAGATATATACTTATTTGGTTCAAAAGAGTATGGGGTCACAATGGTCGCCCCGCTTTGCTTATAAAGATTTCCAGTCGCTAATTTATTAAAAAAAAACGAGGAAAGGAAGAAGAAGAAGTACATCAATAGCACTCTTCAGAGGCCAATAATAGTGACTGGCTGCACCGATAGTACTCCTCCAGCACATCAAGCGATTTTGTTTGGGATGATAGATGCACTGAGACATTTGAGAAGCTTAAGTAGTCATTGACTAGTGCACCGATGCTCACTATTCCAGATGGAACCAAGCCATTTATGGTTTTCACAGATGCTTGTGGCATAGAATTAGGGGCAGTTCTTATGCAAGAAGGGAAGGTATGTAAAACCCTAATTTTAAATAACATTATTTAGGAGATTTATTTAGATAAATTAAATGAATAATGTAGAGACTAGAGTTATAAGGGGATTGAGATTTGAATATTTAGTAGGGTCGTGCCTTAACTAAATCATTTCATAAAAATGGTTTATAAGTAAATAATTAAGAGAATAAGGCTAAGGTAATATGGGAAATAGTTGTATATCATAACCCCTAAACCGTTACCTCATTTTCATTTACATTTTCGTAAAACAAAAATGCAACCAAAAGGAGATCATGGTCATCCACAATTCTAGGAGAAAATGAGTTCAAAATCAAGTAAAAGCTAAGATTCAACCTAGGAAGATTTAAGCAAGAACAAACCTCAAGTTCCTTATTCAAACAAGGTGAATAATAATCTAAACCATCTCATATATGTTTTTTCAACAGTTTAATTTTGGGTTTAACTTTTTTTTTAAAACCATTTGGATGGATTGAATGATGATATGCCTTGAGTATATGCCATGTCTGATTTAAACAAGTATTTTTGCACAAAAGTATAATTTAATTTTAAGGATTAAAATCTTGTAAAATGGTTTTCAAACGCCACGAGGATTGAATATGTTATGCAAAACATTATTTCGAAGATGGGTTTTAATTTTCATAATATACCAAGTTATGGTTAATGATTATGAATTTTAAATGGAAGAAATATATAATTTTGGATTTGAAT
Organism: Allium cepa; assembly: GCA_030765085.1. NCBI lineage: Eukaryota > Viridiplantae > Streptophyta > Magnoliopsida > Asparagales > Amaryllidaceae > Allium > Allium cepa. The sequence goes on from CM060943.1 coordinate 725,977,481, forward strand.
TATTTAAGGCTAATAAGTAATTTTTTGGGTCAGATTTTTATATATGTTACAAAACATATTAAAAAGTGAATTATGGTGATTTTTGGGGATTTTTCCTAAGTGTTTTAATTTGGTTATTAATTTATTTAAGTTGAAGGAATTAAATGTTTTATGGAAGGGAATGGCTTATTTGTTAAAATGAGTTCGATTATAAATTGTTGAATTCGGCAGCCTTTTTAAAGAAAGGATTATAGATAAAGAAATGGGAACAAATTATACTTTGACAAATTGGAAAGTTATATGAAAAGAAGTTACTTTGTAAGGCATAAAATTTAGTTTTGACATAATTTACCACTTCTCCACTTCCAATTTCTGCCTTTCGACGCATTAATTTTTTTGATAAACCCATTTAAAACCAATACAAATGGTATCAAGTCATTGATACGTAGTGGATTGGAGAAAGGCGGAAGGGATTGTGTCAAAGGCAAGTTTTCGAAATGGTTGAAGTCCTTATAAGCTTTAGTCTACCTTACTTACCTTTGTTTTGAATTCGAAGGGGTAGAAGTTTTCCACAACTTATTTCTATTTATAAATGGTGCTTTCGAAGGGGTGGAAGCCAAATATATTGGCTTTTTAATCAATCAATTTACCTTTTTTCAGAAAAGATCTTTCGAAAGGGTTGCCGCCTTTTTTTTAAGAAAAGATCTGAATCAGTGGCTTTTTGTTTATTTTTGAAAAGGAGTTTTCGAAAGGGCGGTTGCTTTTGAATCTAGTCGAAACCTAATTGCTGTCTTCAAACCTTTCGAGTTGGTTAAAGGCCGCTTTTCTTTATAGCCTTATAACAATGAGTTCGAAAGGGAAGCTTTTATTTTATTGAAGCCACTTCCCAATGCTATTGAAAGGGTCCCTGTGGCCACTTATATTAAAGGTTTCGAAAGAAATGGTTTCGAAAGGTCATTTCGGAGCTATCCTTTTTGCCTAATTCTTTTATTTGAAGATCGGTGCTTTCGAAAGGGTTACTTTTGCTATTATTTTCTTTGACTAAGAAGTTATATTTAATGTTAAACCCAATTGGTTTTGAAAGAGATACTTTTAAATGGTTTCAAAGCTATGCTTCTATTAATTTTCTTTGAACTAAGTTCCTTTTAAACATAAATTTTAATGCTTTCGAAAGATATATCTTTAATGGTTTTGAAAGGAAGTTCTATACTTTGGAAAGGAATGTTTTGAGTGTTTTGAAAGGTATATCTTTGAGTGTTTTAAGGGGAAGGTATATTTTAATGGTTTTGAAAGAAAAGGCTGAGGTTTCGAAAGCCTTAGTTTTCAAATGAGAAACTCGTCTCATTTTTAAGATAAACCCATAGTAATATGAAAGAACTTTGAAAAAGAGCTTTGAAAGGACACTTAACTTTGGATTTTTTAAAGAATTAAACAATCCACACCCCTTAATATACCCAATAGGACACATTAAAAGGCGTGATGCATTGTCGGTATAACTGAAACTTTATAGAGATTAAGATGCATAGGACAAGAATAGGTAAAAACACCGGAAATTAAAATAATGCTTACTTAAAACAATAGCTTTATAATTGCTCATAAATCAAACAAGTTAAATACTAAATATAACATACATGTCTCAAAAACCAAAATGTCTCATGAAATAAAAAATCATAGTTACAAAATTAGAGTCATAATATTCCGCATAATAACCCAGTACATAGAAAAAGTTAAAGCTAGAATAAAAGAAGTACATAATAGAGATCTTCTCACAAAATTCTCCAAGCAACTACAATCTACAGCCCTCTCCCTTGGTTTTCTATTGAAGGAAAGAAGGGAAAATAGAGGAGTGGGTCAGACTAAAAGTCTGGTGAGTGATAGTAACTACTAGAATCATTAAGCAAAGTAAAGGTAATGGACCCTTCAATAGTTCTAGTATATACAAAAGGGAACAAAGGAAATAGGAAAGAGATAAACTGAAAAATACGATTAAACTATTTGAATTGATAAGATAAGTCAACTTTGATTGTTTGCACTTGTCTTTGATAGCTGCTTGATTAGGATGAATTCCTAATCCTGTAATTAGGCTAAAATCTTAATTCTACCCTTTGATCAGCCTGCTACTTCATAGACCTTACTACGAACTAGACGCTATATAACTTCGTATACAATAGCCAATGGTAACTACGAAAGATACACGAAGCACCCACTACGGATTAGATGATACATAGCTCCCTACATAGAAGGCAATGGTGTCTACAAAAGACACACATACTAAACACTTGGAACTCATAGCGATTACTGACTACCGAAATGGAAGTTGCACGCGTAACTGCCACCATGCTCATGCTACCTGTTGCTCCACCTATTGGGTCATATTATTACCTCGACTCAGCATAAGCGTGCCTTTCGTCCCACTTCAGGATTATGTGAAACGTCGCGTCCATAGAAAATAAGGAGAATAATTCTAAAAACTAAAAATAATTGAAAATAATTCTAAAAACTGTAAATAAATTACTAAAAAGATTACTCCAAAAATCGTAGTAAAACTATAACTATTGGAAACCATATTATTTTAAATTACTTAAGAAATTTAAAATAATTACAATCACTCAACTCTGGTCCTTAGCTCTTCCCTTTGGACCTTCACGGATCCACTTGGGGTTGTTAAATATTTTTATTCAAAATGATTTCCTTATTGGTATATTATTCCACTTAGTGTCTTTCCTGAATAGGTGAACCCAATTGGAGAAAATCTTAGAATGAGAAAAATTGTTAGGCCTAGGGTTCTATTTATAGGGGTATATGTGGATCTCAGACCGTTGGATTTGGGCATTGTATAGGATGCAACCACATAATAGGCCGAATAAGATCCATCGGATGCAAGTATAGAAGGATCAAATTGAAATAAAGAATGCAAAACACGTCATAGGAAGCCTCTGGAATGAAGAAAATTTTTCTTTGTTCCTAAACATAGGTGGGTCAACCGGGTGGTCGACCGCCCTTGCGCCCATTTCGACCGGCTGGTCGACCTGGCCTATATATGTGTATGTGTATATATGTGTGTATATATATATATGTGTGTGTGTGTGTGTGTGTACTCTTTTTTTCTTCTTATTTTTTTTAATTCATATCTCATTCATTTTAGCTCGGATTCTGACGTTCTATATATGAAAATTGACTAGAAAATTACCGTGGATACAATGATGCAACTCGCATGGCTCAATTATGATAATTTCACAAAGTTATTTTGTTAATTAATTATCACCGGTTAAAATTTTGGGTTGTTATATTCCCCCATCCTTAAAGAATTTCGCCCCCAAAATCTCTACTGATAGAAGAATGAAATAAAAGTTTCATCCAAGTTCTACAACGAACTACTCAATCATCACCCAGTACATACATTGTCCTTAAGTTTTTCTAATGCAATTTATGATACTTATGCAACTAGTGTAGTGTCAATGTCCCTAACTAATGCAAAAGATTAGGCGGTCCATTCACTTCCTTTTTTTGCAATCATGTCCGTGCCATGTATCCAAATGAATGCAAAAATTCCCTGATGATAACTGATAGTTCTATATGCATGCTGCATACATAATCCAAATGCCACAATCATGTGTTAAACATCCATTTACAGCAACCATGAAAATTAGGATAAGAATGCGCACACATCCATATGCATATTCTCTAGTGTCCTAGTTAGGCCGATCCCTAAAGAATAATAGTGCCCATTGTACCTACATGCGTCCATTAGCATCCACTAGCAAACACTTGCACTCACTAGCATACGTCATTCGTTACATGTTCTGATAACATGTTTACATCCAATCCTACCATCCATAGGTTAAATCCTAAGTTCTACCCTCCCAAAGGATAATAAAGGAAAGAACCTATTCAAAACTAAAGATGGAAATAGGAAATTCTAAAAACTTAGCATTGAAAATATGAGGATAGGAAGTATGAATCTTCTCTTTAGCTTCCCAAGTGGCGTCTACAACATCATCTACCCATTGCATCTTCACTAGCGGAACCTCCTTATTTCTTAGTCGCTTGATGTATCTTCCAACAATCTTCATGGAGATACGCCGAACAAATGCTTCACTTTCTACTTCAATCTCCTCTAATTGACCGGGCGATACACCCTACGTTGATTCATGTAAGCACTTTTGCAAGTGCGAAACATGGAAAACGTCATGCATACCTGTGAGCCTCCTGGGTAACTTCACCCGGTAAGCCATCTTCCTAACTCTCTCCCTGATATGGAATGGTCCAACAAATCTGGAGGCTAACTTTCCATTCGATCCGAATCTTGCCACCTTCCTAAGCGGGGATACTTCGATAAAAACTAAGTCCCCCACCTCAAAATCAATGTCTCTCCTCTTTTTATCCGCTTAAAACTTCTGCCTATCTTGGTCTACCTTCGTTCTCCGTCGAATTAAATCCACTCTCTTCGATGTCTCCCTCACCCTGTCAGGCCCAAGTAGCAACTTCTTCGTAGACTCCACCCAACATGAAGGGGACTTTCAAGGTCTCCAATATAAAGCCTCAATTGGTGCCATTCCTATGCCCGCTCGGTAACTGTTATTATATGCAAACTCAACCAATAGAAGATGCTCCTCCCAAGTTCCTCCAAAGTCCAAAATGCACATCCGTAGCAAATCCTCAAACACTCTATTCACACTCTCTGTTTGGCCATTCGTTTGAGGGTGATAGGCCGTACTCAATCTAAGTTGCGTCCTAGCGCCTGCTATAAGCTCCTCCAAAACTCTCTATTGAAAATGGGATCTCTATCACTCACTATACTAGAAGGGACTCTGTGAAGTTGGACTATCTCTCGAACATAAAGGGTTGCCAAAAATGATGATGTACGCTTGCTCTTAACTAGGATGAAGTGGGCACAACCAGCCAACCGATCAATAGTCACCCAAATGCTAGTATTCCCCTTCCTAGAACGTGGCAAACCATCTATAAATTCCATAGAAATGCTATCCCACTTCCACTCTGGCACATTTAAACAGTGAAGTAGTCGATCGGGCTTTTACTGCTCTACCTTTACCCTTTGGCATATGAGACACTTAGCTATGAAATCTGACACGTCCTTCATCATGCCATTCCAATAGAACATCCTCTTTATATCCCGATAAATTTTGTCACCATGGGATGAATAGTCATACGAGAATGGTAGACATCCTCCAAAACCTCTCTTAACAAATCTATAGCGCGTGGAACACAAACCTCCCATCTCTCCTAAGCCAAACTTTGTTATCAATCGGATAACATTGGAGATGTCTAGAAACCCCTCCTCGGCTAATCCTTTCCATGATGTCCATGAATTCCGAATCTCTTTGCTTCCTCGAGCCAATCTGATCCACAAGTGTTGGCCTCACCTCTAATGTCGCCAATAATCTAGGAGTAATGTCCGTAGAGGTCTTAAAATCAAAAGTAGAAATAAACTCCAAGCTCCTCTACTCTATGAACAAAGGAATAAAGGTTGCCATCTTTCTACTCAATGCATCCGCAATCACATTACCCTAGCCAGGGGTATAAGCAATCTCAAAATCATACGAGGCTAAAACTACATCCATCTCTGTTGCCTCAAGTTCAAGTCCTTCTATGAGAAATGGTGCTTCGATGACTTGTGGTCAGTGAAAAGCTCAATCCTCTCTCCAAGCAAATAGTGCCTCCAAGACTTGAGTGCAAAAACTATGGCGGCCAACTCCAAATCGTGGGTAGGGTAGTTCTTCTCATGTGTCCTCAACTGCTTACCACTATAACATACCAACCTTCCTTCTTACATCAACACCGCTCCTAGGCCTGTTCCACATGCATTAGTGTATACAATAAAGGACTTAGCTCCATCGATGTAACGACCCGATATTTTCAACCATTCGCATCCACACAAGTCAGACTTGAATTGCTCAAAATATCAGATTGTCAAATTAAATTTGGCAAACTTAACATATACAGTAAATGAATCAATCACAGAATCACGGGTACAGAGTAGTACAATAATACGCAGCGGAATAAATGAATAGTAGTTCATGAAGCTACTATATAAACATCAGAGTTAGAAATAAAACACAACAGAATATCTCAGATGCAGTGAAGTCTCTAGTACGAGCAGATGACTTCTATGAACCAATCAACTGGATGACTGAAAGGATAGATAGCTGGATCTTCAAGCAAATCTCCAACTTCGAAGGTGAGTCTCAAATGCTGTATCACTTAGTCTGACTCGAGCGTAAAGCAAAACACAAAAACACTCGAGTCAGGATTAACATTCTTATATCTATAAATCCAACTCAAGTGAAATATCAACTGAAATATAAGTAATTTAAAGTATGTTTGGGATAACCATCCCCTAAGGATCTACAGAACTATCTAAAAGGTAGAAATATACACTATAACACCATGATCCTTTCAAATTAATTTATATTTCAAAACCAAAATATCATTTTCACTTCAATATAAAAATAGCTATATATATATATATATATATATAGATTCTGAAAATTTTATAAAGTAAAGTATTTATAATTTCCTCAAGTTTCACCGATCACTTCAAAAATCAACTCGACTTTCCTATTCAGATTAAATTAAATCTCAAATTTCAATTTTCATTCAATTTAGTCTTCTAAAGAACAAATTCAAATATTATCAATTTCAAATACATATCTGAATCATAATTTAACTATTTAAGTCCCGTATTTCAAAGCTTCAACATTTCAAACTAAACCTAATAGTTTCATATAGATCTTGATTTAACTTCATTATTATTTATTCTTGAAATATCCACTCAATATTACTTATATAGCCTTATATTACAATTCATTATATTTGCCTTCAATTTCTTTAAACGTGAATATTCATTAAATCACTAAAGTCAAAGTTATGTTATGAACTATATTTTAAGTTTTCAAATTCAATAAGTTTTGAATTTGATTTAATTAAAAAAAATTATTAATTAAATACCATTCCAATCAATTCAACTTTATCTTCCTTAACATATACAAACATTGAAAATCAATTTAAAATAAAATACTTAAACATATTCTATTAATTAAATCAAACTTTATTAAATTAAAGTTTACTATTAAATCTACTTTACACTAAACATATTTATAAAATATTTCCAATATTAACTATAACCCTATATATCTCCTAAAACCATAGAAAATCATTTCAAAATATTTATATATAGACCAACGACGTATATACTTCTATCGTATGGTTTAGTGATACAGATATTTATCATTTCAATCCGTAATTAAGTGTGTGTGAGTGTATATATATACGGGTAGATATCATTTCGACCCGTAATCCCAATTCAGTTCAAATGAAAATCGCTTTATCATTTCAACCCATAACAATTTTCTCATATTCTAAAGTCCATTCGGGTATGTATCATTTCAACCCATAGTGAATTCTACACTAACAGGAAACTTACAGAGTGATAGCAGATAATAAAATAATAACAGGCATATATCATCAACAATTTAAATAAAATATAAACAACAGGATATGGTGTCATATCCCATAGGTGAACATTTACATATAATAGCATATATAACAAAATAACTACAGCATTATATTTCAATTGTCGTTTCAATTGAAATCAAATTTAATAAAATACAAGAACGTTAATCGTGAGTGATTGCTCACCTTTCGAGGCTAGAGATTTTGACGACTCGACAAGATACGAATTGGATCACGATCTAGACCATCGAATAGTCCAAACAACAACTCAAAGCAATTGAACGCGAATTAGACGAACAAGGCTGATGATCAAGAATTGATAAAATGAATCAGAACTGGATCGATGAAGGTAAAAGGTATATAGGTGGATTTATATACTAAATTCAAACATGTAAAATAAATTGTATGCTATAATTAAAACAATATTTGTAATAAATTTAGTATCGACGAAATCAACTTAAGTCCAAAATAGTATGTATATGTATAAACAAATATATGTAAGATATTTATATATATACCACCCACTACATTCATGTTACTCAAATGTATACAGACCCATTATAAATCTATGTAGACCCATCAACATACAAGTATAAGTTATATAGTAACCTTTATAATTCTGTTATGACTCGCACTTTAAAATATAACTGTAACTATTTATAAAAAAATATGTATAATAGGTTTTAGACTATGAATATATGCACAGCCTTTACAAAATATATGCACAGCCTTTTACAAAATATATGCACAACCTTTTAAATTTTCAAATATCTACAAATCTAACCCACCCACTGCAACATGCAACTACCTACATATGATTATTTATGTATTATTTTAAATATAAAGTAACATGCCTATAACACAAACATAAACTTATATACTAATATATCTTTATGTATCAGTTATGCGCATAATTACAGTGACATATGTAACTTACATTTTTATCAATAATAAAATTTGTTACTGCAAACGATATATATAATAAATTTGAATATAACCAAGAGATTATAACATACTTTTTAATATAAATTGTAAATAAAAGGTTTGAATGTAAAACCCATGTGTTGAAACATATACATCAAAACTGTAAAATACATATACTTATATATATGTGAACCTATTATTTATATAAGACTTGTTGCAAAAAAAATGATCGATTTGAAAATAATGATATAAATCTAAATATATTCAGCTCTTACCATTATATATACAAACAAATATGCAGACTCTATATGTAAAATATGGCTAAATATGCACACATGCTCCTGTTTATGTAACCAATTGTATGTTGACAAGTGTGTATATAACAATTGTACATATAAGCTATTTACAAATCATCAGCGTATTACATATATAGATAAGACAACTTATAATAATTCGTATGAATTCATATATATAAGTATAAAAAGGTAAACAGATTATAACTTTTAACTTTTAGGTAAATACAACACAATATATTTATAATATGGATATTACCTTGTATAAAAGAATTGCAAAGGTTGCAGAGGAAAGGAGAAAGGTGGGTTCGGAAAATAAAGGAGGAGGGGACTGCTATTTACAAGCATGCAAATTTTTTTTTTCAAAGAGAACAAAATGAGCAGTTGAATGGAAAAGAAGGCCACTTATATCCTTTATTGTATTCTCTCTCAAGCAACACCAGATGACTGAGAAGAGAAAGTGAAAGGACAAAGACAAACGTATAGATTTATATTGGGAATATCAAGGCTAAAAGTGAATAAATATAAAGGCGAATAAAGTGGGCCGTTTAAAATTTAATAAATGCAAAGTAACGTATAACGTTTTATGAACGCAAAAATAACGTACGATATAAATGTAAAGTAACGAATATGGAAAAATTCAAGCGCAAATAAATGAAACGAAACGTACACAAATAAATGAAAACCAATGAAGTTAAAAAGGCAATAATAGTGTAAATGTGAATCGTTGCCACATAAACAAATAAAACATACACAAATCTTTTACCGGTTATGAGATGGCAACGGTCACCCTTAATTGAGCTGAATAACAAAAGCCAATGCTTTGAACGTATGCCATAAATTAAGTAACATACACCGATTTCTAAATTTATTAGTAGCTAGGAATAGCAATGCTTGAACGTGAATTGGAAAAATAATTAAAGCAATTAATACTGTGGTCCAGCCTGTACGTTTCAAATTGGAAATGCAAAGTAAAAATATAAGGGAGGAAATCAATTGAAAAGTAAATGAAAAGCTGCACGTTTTAGGCCTCCACTTTCTTTTGAATGTACATGTGTATGCGGTGCATTTTGTTTCAGTCTCAAGATGAAAGCAATATTATAAAACGTTATAAAGAAACATATGGAATTAAATATAAGCAGTTTTAGTGGAAAGTAAATGAACGGCTTGAGTGACCAAGTGATGTGAAGATTTTTAATACATACATAACATATATATCAAAATTTTAAAGCAGGAAACGAAATAGTGGAAGAAAAGAAAGTAGAAATAAAAGGCGAGGAAAAGTAGCAATGAGTATATATGTTAGAAAAGTAATAATTTTATTAGCAACGGTTATTCACCGATTTAGCTTCCTTATTCAAGCGAATAAATAATGCGGTCCAGCTGTAACGTTTCAAATTTTGGAACGAAGGAAATAGAACTGGGACAGGTTGCAAAAGGAAAGCCACACATAAATGGAATAAAACGTTAACCATGAAACGTGCCACATTCAATGGAAACAAACTGAAATGATAACGTCAAGCGCGGGAATTAAGGACAATAAAGTAGAAAGTATGAGAAATGTAAAAGTGAATAAAGGAATGAATGCAAGCTACAGATATATATGTAAAATGATGTAAAATATTATGTTTCTTCCAGAGAGAAGAGAAAATGTTTGAAATGGAATAAATAGGGAAGGAACAAACCCGAAATGAAATAGCAACGGATAGAAAATTAAAGAGTTATAGCACGAATACAGGGAGTAATAAAGGTAAGGTATTGATTGGTTTGTAAAATTTGAATGGACAGAAAAATAAAATTTATGGTAACAGTCGATTCCCTTGATTTCATGCAAATTTCTGAATCAATTATAATTATACGTAATTCAAATATTGATTTTTTTTATTTCACAATTTTATTATTAATAATTTCTTAAAATCTAATTCAATACGTTATAAACCAATTAAAAATTGTTAAAATTTTATGGGTCGTTACACTCTTCCCCACTCAAAACTTTTCGTCCCCCAAAAGGAAAAAGTATGAGAATAAAAACAACCAGATGAAAAAATTATACTTTGAAAAACAAATTGAATAATTTATTTAAAACCATATACTTTTTTATTTAAATTAATTAATATCTAATAGTTTGGTTAAACTCATTTTATTAAATCCATTCAATTAATTATGAGATCAATTATTTATAAAACACTAAATTGTTTACTATTAAACCAGGTAGTATATAAATAAACAATATTTTAAAGGATATATTCAAAAGAGGGAAAGAAGGAAAGAAGATAGATTCGGAAAAGAGAATATAGGTGAATAAATAAAGCAGGGCAGATAAGGTAGATTCAAAAGAATAGTGTCGGGCTCGAATAGTTAATTTCAAACCATAAGAATTTTAATTTCAAAAACTAATACGGAATTTTCTTATTGGAATTATTTTTATAATAAAATACCTTTATAATAAAATACTTTTATATTAAAACAAATTTTCCTTTCGAAAATACTTTTATAACTCGATGTTTCAACAAGTTTATCCTCGTTCTTGCAGAATCTGGCCATGCGTTGATCAGGCGCAACGCTAGAATTCTTCAAGTACTTAGTAGACCCGATTCAACACCTGGTGAAAATACTTGAAAAGCACTTTTAAAAACAGATATGGAAAGTACAATCCAAACAAATCAACCAAACCAAAACAGTTGTCTAACCATATATCGCAGATACACAATGGTTACGCCTGGATCCCCCAGGAAACAATCTGTATCCGTAAGCTTTCTCAGCCCTGCGAGTTATGCCATGATGACTAGTAGAGTGCAGGATACACAATGGTTACGCCTGGATCCCCCAGGAAACAATCCGTAACCCCTAGGCTGTCTCAGCCAGGCAGTTTCGCTACTAATGCGACCTACATAGAGTGCAGGATACACAATGGTTACGCCTGGATCCCCCAGGAAACAATCAGTACCCCTAGGCCAGCTCAGCCAGGCAGTTGCGCTATGCAGTCGCCCTCGTAAGAAAAACCGTGGGTTACGCCACGGTGGGACACTCGAGTATTACATCTGGAAAACCAAACAGAGAGAATAATGTCGATAGAATGAATCCACAATGTGGCCACAAAGCGGATATCAAGTGGAAGGCACTTCCCATATCTTTACTTCGAAAATATATATCATATAGTACCTTTCAAATCACTTTCAAATGTCATACTTATATAAAGTCCGTTATATAGGATTTCATTATCAAATCGAATACTTTCCAAAATTAATAGTATATCAAATCATACTTATATCGATTATATAAGATTTCTCTTTCAAAATTGAGTATGTTTCTTATACAAATCCATTTTACATAAGTTCGACAACTTCCAAATCAAGTATTTAGTAACATATGGTTCTCAAATTTCAATCTATTTCAATATCAATTCAGTTTCAAAATCATATATGATTTCACTAAATCATTTCTTCCAAATTAAATATTTTCAGTTTCAAAGTTTCCAAAATAATAGGTTTAGAAAACAAACCCAGTTTCCAAATTAACATAATTTAAGCCAAACAAATTTATTTCCAAAATCATCCTATAAGTACTGGTTTTAATTCCAATCTGATTTCAAAACCAAATATTATTCTCAAAATGGTTTCCAAATTTATAACTATCCCTTTAAAACCTTTAAACTATTTATTTCTATATGAAAAATCCAATTTTTCCTTTTTCAAATTATCTATTTAACAAAAGTTTCAAATTTACTTTAGTCATACTCTTCATACTTTAAACATACAAAACTAAACTTATATTCTTGATCAAATATTTTATACTCTTCGGAATTTCTTAGTTTTAAAATTTTAAACCTTGATTTGGAAGTGCTCGAACCAAAAAAATCGTCGGTGAAATCAAATTTCAAATCCAAGAGTTGGAAATCAGTAACAAATTAGTAAATCAATTTTTTTTATAAATATAGTTATACTAAATCAAATTGAAAACTCGAGGCTTGATCACATGCTTGCTTTAAATTATTTCAAATATATATACCTATATCTTTCGAATATCAAATCATACTTGGAATTTGAAATCAAAAATTGGTTTCACAAAATCACTCGCATAGCAAAGCTATTAAAGTGGCCTCTCCTTCACTCTAAAACTCAAAAGTCAATGTCGATGATGCGTGCACTCATCACCGAAATTATTTTCCAATGGCACAAGTGAGTTCTAGACTTCCATTTTCTTGAAAACTTCTTGAAATTTCTTCGAAATCATTGGAATTCATTTGAAACATTTCGTATTTGGAAAATACTTTTAAATCCTATTATTATATTTTTCGAAAATTTTAAAACCAATTCCAAAACACCGGAATTTAGTCCCTCGAATTTCGAATTAAAACCCTTCAGTTATAGATTATTTTTATAGAAATCCATTTCTTATAAAATCTTCAAAATTTCAAATCCTTTCGTAACTTTTATATAGAATAAACATTTCTTATTCATTTTATATATAGGTATATATCCTTATCGAAATATTTTCACTTTTATATATAGAATAAAATCATAGTCATCAAAATAACAATTTTGGTATATAAAACAATTTCTAAAATACAAACAAAGCCCAATTTTTCGAAGGATGATTCAAGAATGGATTTCCAAACAAAGATAGAGATACAAATTAGAGGGACTCTAATCAAATGGAATTCTGATTCGAAGCTAGGCCCAAACGAAGATGAGATAATTAAATTACAAAATAGAAGATGGATATACTTCTCTAAATCGCGGGCGACCTTTACTAGGTCAACCGTGACTTCAGGAATATAATCGGTGCGGAATTCCAGAACAAATCGACATTCGATCGCCAGTGATAGAATTCGGCATATCAAGGTATAACAGCATCGTAAACCGAGGATACAGAAATCTTCGGTGAATCAATGCTAATTGTAAAGGAGTTTTCACCCCCTTTACAAATCATTCAGTGGAGTTATGCGATACTCCAGAATCAAACGAATATAAATAGGGAGAGACTAGAATGAATTTCGGAACCGAGGGACATTCCAAAATTCAAAGGAACTTCCAATCAAGAGAAAGGAGTTTAAGCCCGAATGAAAGTGATTCAATAATTAAATTTTCCATACATGCTAAATTATACCTAGAGCCAAAGCTCTGATAGCAACTGTAACGACTCGCTATTTTCAACCATTCGCATCCGCACAAATCGGACTTGAATTGCTCAAAATATCAGATTGTTAATTTAATTTTGGCAAACTTAACATATAAAGTAAATAAATCAATCACAGAATCACGGATACAAAGTAGTACAATAATACGCAGCGGAATAAATGAATAGTAGTTCATGAAGCTACTATATAAACATCAGAGTTAGAAATAAAATACAACAGAATATCTCAGATGCAGTAAAGTCTCTAGTACGAGCAGATGACTTCTCTAAACCAATCATCTGGATGACCGAAAGGATAGATAGCTGGATCTTCAAGCAAAGCTCTAACTTCGAAGGTGAGTCTCAAATGTTGTATCACTCAGTCTGACCCAAGCGTAAAGCAAAACACAAAAACACTCGAGTCAGGATTAACATTCTTATATCTATAAATCCAACTCAAGTGAAATATCAACTGAAATACAAGTAACTTAAAGGATGTTTTGGATAACCATCCCCTAAGGATCTACCGAACTATCTACAAGGTAGAAATATATACTATAACACCGTGACCCTTTCAAATTAATTTATATTTCAAAACCAAAATATCATTTTCACTTCAATATAAAAATAGATATATATATATATATATATATATATAGATTCTGAAAATTTTATAAAGCAAAGTATTTATAATTTCCTCAAGTTTCACCGATCACTTCAAAAATCAACTCGACTTTCCTATTCGGATTAAATTAAATCACAAATTTCAATTTCCATTCAATTTAGCTGTGACGCCCCACCTCTATACCCACGCTAGCCAAGAACACTACGGTGTAATGCTGTCAACTAGCACGGAGAATAAGGCTGTTGAGGAGCGACCATCCGTGTAATTGCTTTGCGCGAGCACCGATATGTCAGATAGTATAATATGCATTTTATTTCAAGAGGAAATCCGACATACCGATACAAACACAAAGCTACTACACAGTGGCTATAATAATCTTCGGAAACAAATATAGAAATAAGCATAACACAAATCAGTCACAGATAATTCATATCACAAAGGCGGAAGAAGATACGAATATATAACTAACACATGAAAGTGTATATCAGAGTAGTGGTCAAAAAGATCCACAATAATACAAAAGAAAAGCAACACATGCTATACAAAAGAATACATCTATGAGTCCATATCTCAAGTGTATACAACAAAATAAACTACTAATCTAAGTAGTTACCCAAAAGTCAGAGTAATAAATCCCTGGGGAGAAGTCAAGCAGAAGCACCTGTAACATCTCGGTCTGACCCGAGTAGTATTTAATAAGAAAATAATAAACGGATCAGTCTAGCTATAAATATCAGACGACATGATATAGAATAAGAGATATGGCATAAACATACGATAACCATAATGGCATACTACTATAAGTATGCAATTGAAACTCAACATGAGATTAATCAATATCACACAAATCTTCACAAAGACCCAAAAAGGGTTTCATACCGAAAACACTAAATTCATAACAAGTCAATGACACACGAATTCACCAATGCATAAAAATTGATAAAGCATATCAATAGAAATCACAAAAATAGGTGAAGCATAAATTCCAGAATTCAACACACGAAATCCAGAAATCACAAGAAAGGGGGGAGGCCTATCACACGAACGGGAGCATTAAAGCTCACCAACATAAGTATCACACGAACGAGAAGCTATCTCATGGTAGCTAGCCATTAATTTTTGGCACTCGAATGGCCCGAAGACCATGGGGAGCTACCCCACATGTGTGAGTCGAAATCACACCGAAACAAAGAGACATCGCACAATTGCTAGTCTAAATCTTAAAATGATCATCATGATCAAAGAGAAGTGTCAATTACAGTAAGCTAGTAAATATATGAGCTTAGCTTCATGTCCCATAACCACTAGCTTAACTTAAATATTTACGAACAAATTGTAGATCTCCACTAGAAAATTGTCAAAAGAGATTCAATCGAACGAGTCCAAGAATTAACCCACGAAGTAAACGCAAGCGTTTCATACCACTCGTTTTACTAAGTCGTTTAATTAGATTGCTCATACGAGTGAGGTAAAGGTTTGTATATACTAATAGATCGGAAATTGGTTTGAGAAAACGAGCTTTGTAATAAAATAGTGTTGAAATCATTTGAAGAAAGAGTTTTGATATTTACTACTAGTATAGAAAACCTTTATATTTTTAAAGTGACAAATCACAAAGAAGATTGTAGGAACAATTAATCACTAAAATTCACATTCGAAGACGTGAATGAAAATCCAAAGAAATCGATATCGAATCCATCGAAATGGATATTTCAAGAATTCCCGAAGAAAATAAGTCATCAAAGTCAATAACATTGATAACAACAAGTACGGAAATAACACGAATCGATTAAATTTGGGAAACCACGCAATATAGGCGAAATAGGCAAAACAGCAACAGGTCGGTCGGCCGGCTACAGAGCTCGATCGAACGGACCAGAAAAACAGAAATGCTCGGGGTAGCAGGTCGGTCGGCCGAACCTTGTAGTCGGTCGACCGGACCATAAACAGAGAAGTGCTTATGCACTTGGAAGCAGGTCGGTCGGCCGGCAGCAGGGCTCGGTCGACCGGACCTGTTGCCAGTCTCTTCCCAGCCCATCCAAATGAGGTCCAACCTTGACCAAATTGCATTCTCTCGAGCAACGGCGCTAAGTGTTTATGCCAATCGACTACCCGGCCATAGAAGCTCTTTGGTTCATCACCAAAAACATGATCAAAACATCAAAGTTATGATTTTTAAAGAATTGAACCCAAAACACCAAAAATTGGAATATTCACAAAAGCAATCCAAATCAAAATCAAATGCACATGAATAAGTGTTAGGAATTCATACCTAACAATCGAAGATAAATATAGACTAAGATGTGAGATAAAAATCTCACCTTTGAACCCAAACGATTGAAGAAGAAGCTTGAAAACAAAGTAGAATCAACCACTCTTCAAATCCAACATAAGAAGCTTGATTCTAAGCTTTAAAAGAAGAACATTCCCAAAGTTAGGTTTAGGAATTTCTAAAATTGATAAGAGAATGAGTTGGAGAAGAAGAAGAGAAGGCTTACCAATGGGTTCTTCTATTAGTTTGGAGCTAGAGTTTGATTTGCAAAAGAAAACTAGGGTTTGAAGTTTTAATTTCCCATTCCACTCACCATTTTTGCTAAAGCTTGAGTATTAGGAATTAGAAATGAAGTAATGAAGAGGAGAAGGGGTTGGAACTGAATACATAGGTGGGGTTAATGGGTTCAGCCCAAACCAAAGCCCTAAGTGAAAAAGTGGAAAAAATCAACTTACTCCAAACATATCGAAGCTTATACTCAAAAAGGTCGCAAAAGACATTTTAAATTCAATAGGAGTGGTCCCGAGTCCTAATTCGGCCGTAGCAAAAAGTAGGTTTTCGGACTAAATTTCGAGTATCGATAAAATATTTAAATAAAATATTTAAATATAAAATCGACAAAATGCGGGTTGTTACAGACTCCCCTCCTTAAAGAAATTGCGTCCTCGCAATATTCAAGAAGAAAATATAAAGTAACAAGCATAAAAGCATATTCAACACAAAATAAGTTTGAAATAAGAAGTTCACCTCAAAGAGCACGAGAAAGTAAGTCCGGATGTGTTCGCTCGATGAACTCTCTAGATTCCCAAGAACAATCCTTAGGATTTGAAGACCATTGAACTTTAACAAGCGGAACATCTTTATTTCGAAGTCGTTTGACTTCCGAAGCAATGATACGAATAAGATGTTGCTCATAAGTAAAATTAGGTGAAACTTCAATCTCTTCCACAACACCGGGCTCAAGAATAGAATCGAAATCTTGAAGGCACTTCCGTAATTGAGAAACGTGAGACACGTCATGAATAGCAGAAAACTGAGCCGGTAATAAAAGGCGATAAGCCACGGAACCAATACGTTCGGTGATAGGAAATGGCCTAATATATCGAGGCGCTAATTTTCCCGATCGACTGAAACGTACAACACCTTTCATAGGTGAAACACGAATGAACACAAGATCTCCCACAGAAAATTCTAGTTTCCTTCTTCGGTTATCGGCATAGGATCTTTGTCTACTCTGGGATTCTTTCATCCTATAACGAATAAGGTCAATCTTTTCTGTGGAATCATGAATAAAATCTGGACCTAAAACCAACTTCTCACCGGCCTCAAGCCAACAAGAAGGAGATCGGCATGGCCTTCCATAGAGTGCCTCGAAAGGTGCCATACCAATACTAGATTGGAAGCTATTATTATAGGAAAACTCAACAAGAGAAATATGATCTTCCCAACTTCCACCAAAATCAAGCACACAAGCACGAAGAAGATCTTCAAGAGTTTGATTCACTCGCTCGGTTTGTCCATCGGACTGGGGATGATAAACGGTGCTAAAATTAAGCTTCGTTCCCAAAGCTTTTTGAAGACTCTTCCAAAATCCACTAGTAAACAATGGATCACGATCACTAACTATAGAAGTAGGAAATCCATGTAATTTAACAATCTCTTTAACAAAGAGTTTGGCCAAAAGAGGAACGGTTCGGTTAGACCGAACGGGAATAAAATGGGCAGATTTAGTAAGTCTATCAACGATCACCCATAAGCTATCATGACCCGAACGAGAACGGGGAAGGCCATCTATAAAATCCATGGAAATTTGGTCCCACTTCCAAATTGGAATTTCCAAAGGTTGCAATAACCCACCGGGCCTTTGATGTTCGGCCTTAACGAGTTGACAAGTCATGCAACGCTTGATACAGTTAGCAATATCAAGTTTCATTCCCTCCCAATAATAAAGTCGCCTCATATCCGCGTACATTTTACTACTACCGGGATGAATGGTAAATTTAGGATGATGAGAATCTTCTAAAATATCTTTACGAAGATCACTAATATTTAGCATGATAAGTCTACCAAATCTCCGAATGCCGCCACGAGAATCAATATCAAAGTCTTTCAAACCTTCAATATCAATTTTATCCTTAATATTTTAGCCAAGAAGAGCCAATTTAGGATCTAGCCTTTGAGCTTCAAGAATGTGGTCTAAAAGAGAAGGGTGAGCCTCAAGGCTACATAAAACAAGAGATGAACATAAATCGGAAATACAGTCTCGAATTTCGCAAGTGGATAAAATCTCGAGATCGTTCCATTCGGATATCATCATAGAAACAACAGCTTGTTGTTTACGGCTAAGAGCATCGGCGACACTATTACCCTTACCGGGGGTATAAAGAATATCAAGATCATAAGGAGAAAGGAACTCGAGCCATCGTTGTTGACGCAAATTAAGTTCCTTTTGAGAGAATAAATACTTCAAAGACTTATGATCGGTATAAAGAATAAATTTCTCTCCCAAAATATAATGACGCCAAATCCGAAGAGCAAAAACAATAGCCGCGAGCTCTAAATCATGAGTGGCATACCTAGTCTCAGCAGGCTTCAATTGCCTAGAAGCATAAGCAATAACATGTTCTCTTTGCATAAGAACGGCACCCAAACCAACGCGACTAGCATCGGTATAAACAACGAAATCTTGATTCCCCTCGGGAATAACAAGAATGGGAGCATCAGAAAGAAGTTCCTTAAGTTTCTGAAAAGAAGTTTCACATTTGTCCGACCAAATGTATTTAACACCTTTCTTCGTTAAGCTGGTGAGAGGCACGACAATCTTAGAAAAGTCTTTGATAAAACGGCGGTAATAACCTGCCAATCCAAGGAAATACGAATCTCTGTCACACTCTTCGGTCTCTTCCAATCTTGAATCGCTTCAATCTTTGAAGGATCCACGGAAATTCCGGATTCGGAAATAATATGACCGAGAAACTTCACACAAGATTGCCAAAAGTGGCATTTAGAAAACTTTGCCTTTAAATGATTACTCCTAAGAGTTTCCAACACAATCCGAAGATGCTTCTCATGTTCCTCCTCGGTTTTTGAATACACAAGAATATCATCAATAAAGATGAGAACAAATCGATCGAGAAAATCTTTGAAAACTCGATTCATAAGGCCAACAAAATAAGCTGGAGCATTCGTTAAACCAAATGGCATAACAAGCCATTCATAAGATCCATAACGCGTACGGAACGATGTCAAAGGAATGCTATCCTCTGCGATACGAAGCTGGTGAAAACCGGTAGCCAAGTCCAATTGCGAAAAGACTCTAGCACCACTAAGTTGATCGAATAGATCATCAATCCGAGGTAAAGGGTATTTATTCTTGATAGTAAGGTCATTAAGCTTGCGGTAGTCACCGCAAAGCCTAAGTGTACCATCGGATTTCTTCACGAAAATAGCCGAGGCTCCCCAAGGCGAGGAACTAGAGCGAATAATTGCTTCGTCTCCAAATCGGATAATTGTTTACGCATCTCCTCATTCTCTTTATTGGACATACGATAAGGAGGATGAGTAATAGGTTGAGCTTCAGGGATAAGATTAATTCTGAACTCAATTGCTCGCTTAGGCGGTAATCCTAAAACAGGCTCAAATATGTCGGAAAATTCACGAACAACGTGAATAAGAGAAATAATATCTTCCTCATCATCATTATCGTCATCATGAGGATTTAAAGAGTATAACGATGCAACCAAACTGGAATCCGAATCTTTGAGATTAATAGAAATCTGCTTAACAGATTGAGGGTGTCGGAGATAAATAGTCCGCTTGGGACATAGGATGTGAGCTTCATAATGGTTAAGCCAATCCATTCCCAAAATCATTCCAAAGCCTAAATAACGCATGACATGCAAATCGGCTAGGAAAGGAAAATCACACAAAATAATCTCCATATCTTTACAAAGAAAACTAAGAGTTGCGGATCCACCAACCGGATTCGCAATTCTCAATGAAGTCATTAAAGCAACAACACTTAAAGAAAAAGTATCAACAAGCTCTTTTGATATAAAAGAATGGGATGCTCCCGTATCAAAAAGAACTCGAATAGGTTGATCATGAAATATAATAATGCCATCAAGGATAGAATGAGAAATACCTTGACCACGAGATGTGTTTCCAGGGGCTTGAGCAACATTAAGATTTCCCTCCTTCCTGCCCTGAAGCTTGGGGCAAGAAGATAAATAATGATCCGGGCTTTTGCAATAGCGACAAGTACGAGGCTTTGAACACTTGTTCGCAAAATGGTCTCTGGAACCACAGTTAAAGCATTTCCCTTCAGTAGAGGAAAAGGTCTTTGCAGTAGGAGTTGCTTGCCTCCCTTTCTTATTGGGATAAGGACCTTTAAATTTGTTTGGCCTCTTCTTGTTGTTGAAGTTTGGTTTGGAAGCCGCCACTTCAACATCACTCTCCCTATCAGCCTCTTCAAGACGAAGAGCGATATCAATGAGTTGGTCGAAAGGAACTTCTAATTTTAGAAGTAATGGCTTCTTGAGATTTTTTTTATGCCATAGACGAACCTATGGTTCTTCTTCAATGGGGTGTTGATGTATTAAACCCCATATTTGGAAAGCGACTCGAAGGAGGCGACATAATCAGTCACGGAAGAATCACCTTGAACAAGGTCTATAAATCGTCGAGCCAATGTCACTTTCTCTGCTTTTGGTACAAATTTCAACTCGAAGCATTTCCGGAATTGCTCCCAGGTGAGATCCGCTTCATTAATCTCAGAAATAAGAAGTTCGTACCAGTCCAATGCTCTTTCTTGGAGCATACTAGAAGCCACCTGAACTCGGTGAAGGTCAATAAGATTCATGCGAGAAAAGATTCGATCGCATGACCTTAGCTAAGCCTGGACTTCAATAATAGTTTCAGAACATTTGAATGGCTTTCCGCCCAGGTTGGTGTAATCATTGCACAAACGTGCAAACCCAGATTTAGGGTGAGTAGGTTCCGGATTAGAACCAGCTGCTTGAGCATTCGTGACAAGGTCAAGAAGTTGCTGGGTAGTCATAAAAATTCCATCTTGGGGTGTAGCACTAGATGGTCCAGCTCTGGGACGACCAGGTCTAACCATTTCTCTTCTTTAAGAAAGAAATAAAGAAGAAGAAAAAGTTATTCTCAAAATAAATATCAAGCAATTCTTGATAGATAAAACAAGGAATCATAAAGGAAATAGGATGAATCAGTACGAAGACTCGAATTAAATCCTAAAGCACGACTCCTAAGAAAGACTTAGGACGATGATCCTTGTTATATTATTCTACATTGTTCCGAAGTTTGGCTCCGATACCAAGCTGTGACGCCCCACCTCTATACCCACGCTAGCCAACAACACTACGGTGTAATGCTGTCAACTAGCACGGAGAATAAGGCTGTTGAGGAGCGACCATCCATGTAATTGCTTTGCGCGAGCACCGATATGTCAGATAGTATAACATGCATTTTATTTCAAGAGGAAATCCGACATACCGATACAAACACAAAGCTACTACACAGTGGCTATAATAATCTTCGGAAACAAATATAGAAATAATCATAACACAAATCAGTCACAGATAATTCATATCACAAAGGCGGAAGAAGATATGAATATATAACTAACACATGAAAGTGTATATCAGAGTAGTGGTCAAAAAGATCCACAATAATACAAAAGAATAGCAACACGTGCTATACAAAAGAATACATCTATGAGTCCATATCTCAAGTGTATACAACAAAATAAACTACTAATCTAAGTAGTTAGCCAAAAGTCAGAGTAATAAATCCCTAGGGAGAAGTCAAGCAGAAGCACCTGTAACATCTCGGTCTGACCCGAGTATTATTTAATAAGAAAATAATAAACGGATCAGTCTAGCTTTAAATATCAGACGACATGATATAGAATAAGAGATATGGCATAAACATATGATAACCATAATGGCATACTATTATAAGTATGCAATTGAAACTCAACATGTGATTAACCAATATCACACAAATCTTCACAAAGACCCAAAAAGGGTTTCATACCCAAAACACTAAATTCACAACAAGTCAATGACACACGAGTTCACCAGTGCATAAAAATTGATAAAGCATATCAATAGAAATCACAAAAATAGGCGAAGCATAAATTCCAGAATTCAACACACGAAATCCAGAAATCAAAAGAAAGGGGGGAGGCCTATCACACGAACGGGAGCATTAAAGCTCACTAACATATGTATCACACGAACGAAAAGCTATCTCATGGTAGCTAGCCATTAATTTTTGGCACAAGAATGGCCCGAAGACCATGGGGAGCTACTCCACATTTGTGAGTCGAAATCACACCGAAACAAAGAGACATCGCACAATTGCTAGTCTAAATCTTAAAATGATCGTCATGATCAAAGAGAAGTGTCAATTACAGTAAGCTAGTAAATATATGAGCTTAGCTTCATGTCCCATAACCACTAGCTTAACTTAAATATTTACGAAAAAATTGTAGATCTCCACTAGAAAATTGTCAAAAGGGATTCAATCGAACGAGTCCAAGAATTAACCAACGAAGTAAACGCAAGCGTTTCATACCACTCGTTTTACTAAGTCGTTTAATTAGATTTTTCATACGAGTGAGGTAAAGGTTTGTATATACTAATAGATCGAAAATCAGTTTGAGAAAACGAGCTTTGTAATAAAATAGTGTTGAAATCATTTGAAGAAAGATTTTTGATATTTACTACTAGTATAGAAAACCTTTATATTTTTAAAGTGACAAATCACAAAGAAGATTGTAGGAACAATCAATCACTAAAATTCACATTCGAAGACGTGAATGAAAATCCAAAGAAATCGATACCGAATCCATCGAAATGGATATTTCTAGAATTCTCGAAGAAAATAAGTCATCAAAGTCAATAACAAATGATAACAACAAATAGGGAAATAACACGAATCGATTAAATTTGGGAAACCACGCAATATAGGCGAAATAGGCAAAACAACAACAGGTCGGTCGGCCGGCTACAGAGCTCGGTCGACCGGACCAGAAAAACAGAAATGCTCAGGGTAGAAGGTCGGTCGGTCGAACCCTGTAGTCGGTCGACCGGACCATAAACAGAGAAGTGCTTATGCACTTGGAAGCAGGTCGGTCGGCCGGCAGCAGGGCTCGGTCGACCAGACCTGTTGCCTGTCTCTTCCCAGCCCATCCAAATGAGGTCCAACCTCGACCAAATTGCATTCTCTCGAGCAACAGCGCTAAGGGTTTATGCCAATCGACTACCTGGCCATAGAAGCTCTTTGGTTCATCACCAAAAACATGATCAAAACATCAAAGTTACGATTTTTAAAGAATTGAACCCAAAACGCCAAAAATTGGAATATTCACAAAAGCAATCCAAATCAAAATCAAATACACATGAATAAGTGTTAGGAATTCATACCTAACAATCGAAGATAAATATAGACTAAGATGTGAGATAAAAATCTCACCTTTGAACCCAAACGATTGAAGAAGAAGTTTGAAAACAAAGGAGAATCAACCACTCTTCAAATCCAACACAAGAAGCTTGATTCTAAGCTTTAAAAGAAGAACATTCCCAAAGTTAGGTTTAGGAATTTCTGAAATTGATAAGAGAATGAGTTGGAGAAGAAGAAGAGAAGGCTTACCAATGGGTTCTTCTATTAGTTTGGAGCTAGAGTTTGATTTGCAAAAGAGAACTAGGGTTTGAAGTTTTAATTTCCCATTCCACTCACCATTGTTGCTAAAGCTTGAGTATTAGGAATTAGAAATGAAGTAATGAAGAGGAGAAGGGGTTGGGACTGAATACATAGGTGGGGTTAATGGGTTCAGCCCAAACCAAAGCCCTAAGTGAAAAAGTGGAAAAAATCAACTTACTCCAAACATATCGAAGCTTATACTCAAAAAGGTCACAAACGGCATTTTAAACTCAATGGGAGTGGTCCCGAGTCCTAATTCGACCGTATGCAAAAAGTAGCTTTTTGGACTAAATTCCGAGTATCGATAAAATACTTAAATAAAATATTTAAATATAAAATCGACAAATATGCGGGTTGTTACATTAGTCTTCTAAAGAACAAATTCAAATTTTATCAATTTCAAATACAGATTTGAATCACAATTTAACTATTTAAGTCCCGTATTTCAAAGCTTCAACATTTCAAACTAAACCTAATAGTTTCATATAGATCTTGATTTAACTTCATTATTATTTATTCTTGAAATATCCACTCAATATTACTTATATAGCCTTATATTACAATTCATTATATTAGCCTTCAATTTCTTTAAACGTGAATATTCATTAAATCACTAAAGTCACAGTTATGTTATGAACTATATTTTAAGTTTTCAAATTCAATAAGTTTCAAATTTGATTTAAATAAACAAAATTATTAATTAAATACCATTCCAATCAATTCAACTTTATCTTCCTTAACATATACAAACATTGGAAATCTATTTAAAATAAAATACTTAAACATATTCTATTAGTTAAGTCAAACTTTATTAAATTAAAGTTTACTATTAAATCTACTTTACATTAAACATATTTATATATAAAAATATTTCCAATATTAACTAAAACCTTACATTTCTCCTAAAACCATAGAAAATCATTTCAAAATATTTTTATATGGACCAACGGCGTCTGTATATACTTCTATCATATGGTTCAGTGATACAGATATTTATCATTTCAATCCATAATTAAGTATATATTTATACACACACACACGGGTAGATATCATTTCGACCCGTAATCCCATTCAGTTCGAATGAAAATCGCTTGGGTTTATCATTTCAACCCATAACGATTTTCTCCTATTCTAAAGTCCATTCGGGTATTGTATCATTTCAACCCATAGTGAATTCTACACTAACAGGGAACTTATAGAGTGATAGCAGATAATAAAATAATTCCAGGCATATATCGTCAATAATTTAAATAAAATATAAGCAACAGGATATGGTGTCATATCCCACAGTTGAACAGTTACAGATAATAGCATATATAACAAAATAACTACAACATTATATTTCAATTGTCATTTCAATTGAAATCAAATTTAATAAAATACAAGAACGTTAATCAGGAGTAATTGCTCACTTTTCGAGGCTAGAAATTTTGACGACTCGACAAGATACGAATTGGATCACGATCTCGACCATCGAATAGTCCAAACAACAACTCAAAGAAAAGTAAGATTTAAACGCGAATTGGACGAACAAGGCTGATGATCAAGAATTGATAAAACGAATCAGAACTGGATCGATGAAGGTAAAAGGTATATAGGTGGATTTATATACTAAAGTCAAACATGTAAAATAAATTGTATGCTATAATTAAAACAATATTTGTTATAAATTTAGTATTGACGAAATCAACTTAAGTCCAAAATAGTATGTATATGTATAAAAAAATATATGTAAGATATTTATATATATACCACCCACTACATTCATGTTACTCAAATGTATACATACCCATTATAAATCTATGCAGACCCATCAGCATACAAGTATAAGTTATATAGTAACCTTCATAATTCTGTTATGACTCACACTTTAAAATATAACTGTAACTATTTATAACAAAATATGTATAATAGGTTTTAGACTATGAATATATGCACAGCCTTTACAAAATATATGCACAGCCTTTTACAAAATATATGCACAACCTTTTAAATGTCCAAATATCTACAAATCCTCACTGCTATAAGCTAACCCACGCACGGCAACACGCAACTACCTACATATGATTATTTATGTATTATTTTAAATATAAAGTAACGTGCCTATAACACAAATATAAACTTATATACTAATATATCTTTACGTATCAGTCATGCGCATAATTACAGTGACATATGTAACTTATATTTTTATCAATAATAAAATTTATTACTACAAACGATATATATATAATAAATTTGAATATAACCAAGAGATTATAATATACTTTTTAATATAAATTGTAAATAAAAGGTCTGAATGTAAAACCCATGTGTTAAAACACATACATTAAAACTGTAAAATACATATACTTATATATATGTGAACATATTATTTATATAAGACTTGTTGCAAAAAGAAAATGATCGATTTAAAAATAATGATATAAATCTATATATATTCAGCTTACAATTATATATACAAATAAATATGCAGACCCTATATGCAAAATATGGCTAAATATGCACACATGCTCCTGTTTATGCAACCAATTGTATGTTGACAAGTGTGTATATAACAATTGTATATATAAGCTATTTACAAATCATCAGCGTACTATATATATAGATAAGACAACTTGTAATAATTCGTATGAATTCATACATATAAGTATAAAAAGGTAAACAGATTATAGCTTTTAACTTTTAGGTAAATACAACACAATATATTTATAATATGGATATTACCTTGTATAAAAGAATCGCAAAGGTTGCAGAGGAAAGGAGAAAGGTGGGTTCGGAAAATAAAGGAGGAGGGGACTGCTATCTACAAGCATGCGAATTTTTTTTTCAAAGAGAACAAAATGAGCAGTTGAATGGAAAAGAAGGCCACTTATATCCTTTATTGTATTCTCTCACAAGAAACACCAGATGACTGAGAAGAGAAAGTGAAAGGACAAAGACAAACGTATAGATTTATATTGGGAATATCAAGGCCAAAAGTGAATAAATATAAAGGCGAATAAAGTGGGCCGTTTAAAATTTAATGAATGCAAAGTAACGTATAACGTTTTATGAACGCAAAAATAACGTACCGATATAAATGTAAAGTAAGGAATATGAAAAAATTCAAGTGCAAATAAATAAAACGAAACATACATAAATAAATGAAAACCAATGAAGTTAAAAAGGCAATAATAGTGTAAATGTGAATCGTTGCCACATAAATAAATAAAACGTACACAACTCTTTTACCGGTTATGTGATGGCAAAGATCCCCCTTAATTGAGCTGAATAACAAAAGCCAATGTTTTGAACGTATGCCATAAATTAAGTAACAGACACCGATTTCTAAATTTATTAGTAGCTAAGAATAGCAACGTTTGAACATGAATTGGACAAATTATTAAAGCAATTAATACTGTGGTCTAGCCTGTACGTTTCAAATTTGAAATGTAAAGTAAAAATATAAGGGAGGAAATCAACTGAAAAGTAAATGAAAAGTTGCACGTTTTAGGCCTATCCACTTTCTTTTGAACGAACATGTGTATGCGGTGCATTTTGTTTCAGTCTCAAGATGAAAGCAATATTATAAAACTTTATAAAGAAACGTATGGAATTAAATATAAGCAGTTTTAGTGGAAAGAAAATGAACGGCTTGAGTGACCAAGTAACGTGAAGATTTTTAATACATACATAACATATATATTAAAATTTTAAAGCAGGAGCAAAACAATGAAAAAAAAAGAAAGTAGAAATAAAAGTTCAGGAAAAGTAGCAATGAGTATATAAGTTAGAAAAGTTATAATTTTATTAGCAACGGTTATCCACTGATTTAGCTTCCTTATTCAAGCGACTAAATAATGTGGTCCAGTTGTAACGTTTCAAATTTTGAAACGAAGGAAATAGAAATGGGACAGGTTGCAAAAGGAAAGCCACACATAAATGGAATAAAACGTTAACCATGAAACGTGCCACATTCAATGGAAACAAACTGAAAAGATAACGTCAAGCGCGGGAATTAAGGACAATAAAGTAGAAAGTATGAGAAACGTAAAAGTGAATGAACGAATGAATGCAAGCTTCAAATATATATATATATATATATATATATATAAAATGATGTAAAATATTATGTTTCTGCCAGAGAGAAGAGAAAATGTTTGAAATGGAATAAATAGGGAAGGAACAAACCCGAAATGAAATAGCAACGGATAGAAAATTAAAGAGCTACAGCTCAAATACAGGGAGTAATAAAGGTAAGGTATTGATTCGTTTGTAACTGGTGTAAAATTTGGATGGACAGGAAAATAAAATTTGTGGTAACAGTCGATTCGCTTAATTTCATGCAAATTTCTGAATCAATTATAATTATACATAATCCAAATATTAATTTTTGTATTTCAAAATTTTATTATTAATAATTTCTCAAAAATCCATTTCAATACGTTATAAACCAATTAAAAATTGCTAAAATTTTATGGGTCGTTACAATCGACTAGTACTAACACTGGTGCACTAGTAAGGGCTCTCTTAAGCTTTCTGAAGGAATACTCACAATCCACATCCCACATGAAAGCTTTGTTCTTCTTAGTAAGGCATGTGAGTAGTGCCGAAATCTTGGTAAAGTCGCTAATGAACTTCCTATAGCAGCCAGCCAATCCTAGAAAGCTCCTAACTTCAGTAACATTCTTAGGGGCCTTCTAATCTTGTACAGCTATCACCTTACCAAGATCAACAACCAAAACTTCCTTCGAGACCACATGCCCTAAGGAACGTACCTTCTCTCTCCAAAACTGACACTTCAAAAACTTAGCTCTTAAATGATGACTATGAAGTGTGCAAATAACCTTCTCTAAATGAACAACATGCTGCTCCATATTCTTGGAAAATACCAATATGTCGTCCACAATAACACCACGAACTAATTTAGGACTTCTCTAAAGATTTGGCTCATCAAGTCAACAAAGTATGTTGGGGCATTGGTTAGCCCAAAAGTTATAACCAACCACTCATAAAGTCCGTCTGGAGTCCTAAACGCTGTTTAATTTATGCTGTCATCGGCGACCCTAAGCTGATGGAATCCCGTGGCTAAATCAAGCTGAGAGAAAACCGAAGAGCCAACTAACTGGTCAAAATGATCATCAATCCTAGGGAGTGGATATCGGTTCTTCTTGGTGAGCTTATTTAATTCTCTATAATCAATGCAAAGTCGAAGAAAACCATCTTCCTTAGTTGCAAAGATGACTGGTGCTCCCCATTCCAATATACTCCTTCTTATAAAACCCTTCTCCAAAAGCTCACTGACTTGTTTGATCAACTCTTTTCTCTCACTAGGTGCCATGTGCCTCATAGGTAATGCCACTTGCTTAACATTCTCAGTCAAATAAATTTTGAAGTCAATTTCTCTCTTGGGGGCAGCCCCCTAACGTTCTCAAAGACGTCGGAAAAATCTCTGATGAAAAGAACAGAATCAAATTCTACTGAAGATGAATCGAGGGAATAGAGAAAGCTCAACATGTCTGACCCTTGCCGGTCGCAAGATACCTTGACAGTCTTACAACTGCAAGTCTCTAATTTAACGACACTCCTCTTGCAGTCTAAAATAGCTCCACATGTGGATAGCCAATCCATACCCAAGATCATCCCATACCCCGAGAATCCCAAAACATGGGCGTTGTAGTCAAATTCTACGCTTAGGATATAAATTTTCAAACCCCTACAAACCATAGAAAAGTGTGCCGATCCACTTATAGGGTTTAAGACAATGATGGGGTCCACTACTAAAGAAATGTCTAAGTGCAAACAATCCATGAGAGAACTAGAAATAAAAAAGTGTGATGCTCCAGAATCAAATAAAGTCCGAATGGAAAAATCAAATGTAGAAATCAAACCTTCAACTGTGACTTTCCTACCTTTATCCAGAATGCTACTGGAAGGTGCCGTGTCTATCGCTTGAATC
Source organism: Allium cepa (assembly GCA_030765085.1). Classification (NCBI taxonomy): domain Eukaryota; kingdom Viridiplantae; phylum Streptophyta; class Magnoliopsida; order Asparagales; family Amaryllidaceae; genus Allium; species Allium cepa. The sequence goes on from CM060943.1 coordinate 726,007,837, forward strand.
TATGGAACTAGTGCACTCGCTCCCAGACCAGCTCTCTAGTGACAACTTCTACTCTTTTGATCGGGCTGCCTGCAATTGAAGCACTTTTGCTTCATTTTTCCCTTTTGCAATCCTTGGCGACATGTCCAACAATCCCACAGCTATTGCACTTCGATCCCTTCTTAATCTTCTTATGAGGGCAATCACCTTTCTTCTACTCCTTACTGTTTGTCCACCACTTCTTCTTTGGACCTTTTGACTTAACCACTTCTTTAGACTCTCCTTCCTTGACTGCATTCGACATAAGCGCCATCAGACCAAAGACTCATAAGTAGCTCCCATCAGTACGTGAGTCAACAATGATCCCTAAAGGGGTTGATTCAATCCCTTTGCAAATTTCATAGCTTTCTTATGCAGCGTGTTCACTAATTCCATATCAAACCGCGACAGCTCATTGAATTGATTAATGCATTCCTTGATGGACAAACTCCATTGCTTCAAATTGATAAACCTCTCCAGCTGAACACTTTCTTCCGCTTGAGATAGAAACTCCTCATAGACATCTACCTAAACCCATTCCAACAGACTTCTCCTTATTCCAACTTAACAACCTCCCACCAGTAAGAAGCCTCCTCTTTCAACTGCCAAGAGGCTAGCTGAACCTGCTGCTGGTCCTCCAATCCTAATAAGCCAAATATCCTCTCGGTGTCCCTAAGCCATGCTCCCGCCTCCACAAAAATCTCCTTACCAAAAAAAGTCTTTCTGCCTAAACTCGTAAAATCCTTGTAAAGCTTATAAAAATTAATGGTGGCAGGTGGGTTGATGGGGTTCCTACCCGCCAGTGCAGGATTAGGCGCTGGCCGGTGCACATCTGGAGTCATGGCTTGTAATTACCTACGAAACCAGGTTGTACTAGAATGCCCTCGGGAAGGTTCAGGGCATCAGCCATTCTACGAAAAGAAAGAGCTAGTTTAGGAAAGAGTCAAAGGGAGATTAAAATGGACTTATGAGGGGATTTTTTTTTTAAAAACTCTTTTATTTTTAAAAAAGTTTCTAAGAGTTCTTTTTTGAAAAATACTTTTTAAAACAAGTTATTTCGAAAAATACTTTATTTTCAAAATAAATTTTTAGGAATCCTATAAACATAGGCTCTGATACCAAGTGAAACACCCTACCCTCTTAATATACCCAATAGGACACATTAAAAGGCGTGGTGCGTTGTAGGTATAAATGAAACTTACAGAGATTAAGATTCAAAAGACAAAAGCAAGTAAAAATAATGGAAATTAAAAGAATACTTATTTAAAACAAAAGCTTCATAATTTCTCATAAACCAAATAAGTCAAATACTAAATATAACATTCATGTCTCAAAAACCAAAATGTCTCATGAAATAAAAAATCATACTCTCAAAATCAGAGTATACAATATTCCTCATAATAAGCCAGTACACAAAAAGAGTTAAAGCTGGAATAAAAGAAATGCATGGTAGATATCTTCTCCCAAAAACCTCCAAGCAACTACGATCTACAGCCCTCACCCTTGATTGCCTATGGGGGGAAAAAGGAAAAATAGAGGAGTGGATCAGGCTAAAAGTCTAGTGAGTGACAGTAATTACTAGAATTTTTAAGTAAAGTAAAGGTAATAGACTCTTTAATAGTTCTAGTATATACAAAAGGAAACAAAGGAAATAGGAAAAAGATAAACTGAAAAATACGATTAAACTATTAGAATTGATAAGATAGGTCAACTTTGATTGTTTGCACTTGTCTTTAATAGCTGCTTGATTAGGATGAATTCCTAATCCTATAATTAGGATGAAATCTTAATTTAACCCTTTGATCGGCTTGCTACTCCATAGACCTTACTACGGACTACACGTTATATAACTCTCTACACAGCAGCCAATGTTAAATACGAAAGATACACAATGCACCCACTATGGACTAAACGATACATTACTCCCTATATGGAAGTCGCACGCATAACTGCCACCATACTCATGTTACCTGTTGCTCTACCTATTGGGTCATATTATTACCTCGACTCAGCATAAGCGTTCCCCTCGTCTCACTTTAGGATTATATGAAACAATGTGTCCATAGAAAATATAAGGGATGCTGCTGGTACTAGCTCGTCATCCAAACAATATCTAATAGCGCCCTTGTCCAAATCCCCCGTGATTTGAACATCTCTATATTGACCGATTACTACCACTACGAGCATAAGCGTGCCCCTCGTCTCACTTCAGGTTTATGTGAAACACCATGCCTATAAAAAATAATATGGGAGTTCTATTTGGTACAGGTCCTACTTTAATTCTTTGCTTATTAACTTAGAAAAATTATTTAAATAAGCCTTTACTATTGTTCTTACTATCTGTGCTTATTAATTTATCCTAAGTCTTAAAATAAACCTTATTATATTCTATCTCTTATTATAACCTATGTTATAATCATGCTTATTACTTAACCCAAGGTCTAAGTGTGAAAATAAGCTTATTTTCTTCTTTTTAGTTATAATTCTAAGTTATAACTAGGTCAATCTCTTTAATTTAGTCCAATTAATATCATAATTAGGCATAATTTTAGTCCAATTCCATTTATATTACAGTCTTTATAATTTACATCTTATATTCCAGTATTTCAGTTTTTTAATAATTTAATCTAATTTCTCTTTAATTCTATTCCAATCCATACGCGAAGAAGAAGAAGGTGAAATAAAAGAAAATCGAAAATAGAAGGAAATCCAAGGCGTAAGAAGAAGATGTAAATAACACATAATTAATAGTGAATAAATTAAAATACTATAAATAAACTGTAAATAAATGGAAAAGCTAGAAATAAACTAAAATTAACCGAAAATAATTGTAAAAACTGTAAACAAAGTACTAAAAATGTTACTCGAAAAATGATATCAAAACTACAACTATTAGAAACCCTATTATTTTAAATTACTTAAAGAAATTTAAAATAACTACAATCACTCACCTCTGGTCGTTAGCTCTTCCCTTGGGGCCTTCATGGATCCACTTGGGATTGTTGAATATTTTTATTTAAATGATTTCTTCATTGGAAAATAATTCCGCTTAGGGTCCTTCCTGAATAGGTGAACCCAATTGGAGAAAATCTTAAAAAGAGAAAAAGTGGTATGCCTAGAGTTCTATTTATAGGGGCAGAAGTGGTTCTCAGACCGTTAGATTTAGAGATTAAATAGGATGCAACCACATCATAGGCTGAATAGGAGCCATCAGATGTAAGAATAGAAGGATCAGATTGAAATAAAGAATGCAAAACACATCACAGGAAGCCTCTGGAACGAAGAAAAAATTTCTTCGTTCCTGAAGACAAATGGGTCGACCGCCCTTGTACCTCTATCGACCTGGCCTATATATATATATATATTCTTTTCTTGTTGCTTATTTTGTTTAGTTCATATACATTCATTTTAGCTCGGATTCGGACGTTCATTATTTGAAAATTGACCATAAAATTAGAACTGACACAATGGTGCCACTCTGGTGGCTCAGTTCTGATAATTTCACAAAGTTATTTTATTATTTAATTAATTAATGAATTAATTATCATGGGTTAAAATTTTACGTTGTTACAAAGAAGTTTTCCTTGATAAAGATAGTAGGTTAAACATATGAGCCATGTTTCATTTGAAAATGATTACAAGGATATTAAACCATAGATATTTGTATTATTATGTTATGATCAGCTATCATGTGTGCTTCTTCTATAAAAATATTCACTTATAATTAACCAGTAATTGCATTTTGGGGTGTTAAGGGAAGAATAACCTGTTAGGTTGACCCAGTAGTGAATATATTTGAGGTAACTCTTGTATGAGTAGAATTGCATCTAGGAGTTCAGGTAGACTAGAATATAGGATGCCCAAAGGCTGGTCAAAGGATTATCGGTTTATACATGTTCTTATGAAAACTATGTATGGAAAAAGTTATTGGCATGGGCCAATAGTTTCTTAATGATCCTATGAAAACTATGTCCGGACAAGTTATTGAAAGAGATTAATAGGTTCATAGTGATTCCATTAATATTATGACATAAGAGAAGTTATTGGAGAAGCCAATAGATTCATAGTAAGCCCATGAAAACTATAATTGGAGAAAGTTATTAGTAGATACCAATAGGTTCACAGAAATCCCATGAAAACTATGATTGGATGATGGTATAGGTTGGAACCAATAGGTTCACAATGACCTCATGAAAATAATAAAAGTGGTAGTAATTCCATAAAGAATTAACAGGTTACTAGTCAGCCTATGAAAACTAATAGGTTAATAGTGACCCTACAAACTATAACTTAAGACAGATAATCAAAGATACGGGGATGGGAAAATCAAGAGCATATCGTATGTTTGCATATCATCATAATACCTTTTATTATGTTGTGTTTTAACCACTGTGGATGCAAGTGCATAGTATATGGTTATTATAAGTTGAGTTATGATACTAATGAGGGGAAAATCCGTTCGCTAAGCGATGTGGTCTCACTATATATTTGTATGGTTCAAGATGGTAATTTATTATTCATGCTTGACTTTTGTCTGACTCGAAGTTTATGTTTTCCCCTTAAAGTCTCGAGCCTCGATTAATTTTGAGTAGTTTGAGAGTTAAAGTTTTCAGGTTCTCCTTTAGATGAATAAGCTTCCAGAGTTGTGCAGGAAGCAAGCTAGCTATTGGGAGTTCTTTCTGGTTGATTCTGCTATATTTTAATTCTAACGGAAAAGTTATTTATTTGCCTATGTTTAGACTCTGATCATCCAAGGGGGCATCTTCATATGCTGCTCTTGGCGTATTTTGTAATAATTGTATTCCTCTGAACATGGTTCATGAAAGTGAGAATATGTATTGAATTTGAAATATGACTCGAAGTGGAATGAGGAAGTTGTTTTTTGAGTTTAATTCTTTTCTTCATATTCATATGTTTCTGTTATATCAATGTATCTAACATTACCGCACTTGATCATTGAAAATTAATAACTATGGAGACTGTAGCATCCAACATCCATAGTAGTTAGTTTTGGGCCTCCAAATGGGTGATGTTATAAGTTGGTATCAGAGCATAGGTTTATGTAAATTTAAAAAGAAATTTAAACCTAAAAGATTTTAAAAATATAATCCAATAAATCAAAAAATGAGAACGGGGTTAGGGTTAACACTACAATAATGTAATTGTATTTGTTTGGTATATATTTTTAAGTACGTACTCCCCTCTCTCTTAGACTGTTCTTCTGTATCTTACTAAGGCTCGTATTTTATATTTATGAGAAATGAAGAAATGGAGGTAGGAAACGGAAGAGGAAATCTAAGTGAAGGAAGCACCGCAACAAATGGAAATGCTCGACCCAACACCAGGAGAAACCTAGGTCGATGGGAAAATGCTAATCCAAATTCAAATACTAATGTAGGTGCTAGAATTTTGCCAGTAGATATGGGGATGATGTAGCAATTCTTTGTCAGTATGATGCAAGCTGGAGCAGTTGCAGGAGTAGCTGGGGGTAATGCTGTGAATATTGGAAGAGCTAGTCCCATTGCTCCAGTTGGAAATAACTATGCTAATCTGAGTAGGGATTATACCAGTCTTCGTGGGAAACCTTTTTTGGGAATAGAGAAGGTCATCGAAGTAGAAAATTGGCTATTGCACTATGAAATGATTTTCGCTGATTAGGATTAATCGATGAGCAGAAGAGGAGACTTTCCTTTAGTCAATTGCATAGAGCAGCACTTCATTGGTGGAATAGTGTTACCGTGGATTTCTAAAGGAAGAGTTGACTTCGGCAGAATTTAGAAGGAGATTCGAAGAGAGGTTTCTGTCTGAAATTACCAAGTCAGTATTGCTGAGAAAGATCATGCACTTAGTGCAGGGTGAGATGTCGGTGATTAAGTATGCTACGAAGTTTGATGAGTTGTCTAGATACGGATATGCTACCATTTACACTGTTAATAAAAGAAACAAGAAGTTTATTTGAGGTTTAAGACCCGAGATTACTATAGCAACTATGCCACATCTTTGTGATCCAAGTACAGTGGTAGTGGTGATGGACATCCAGAATGAAGGGATGCTTTCCACTTATGGGAAAGAGAAGCAGGTTGAAACTCAGGTTTTTAAGGGAAAGAAAAGGAAATTCTTTAAGAAGAAAGGAACCCAAAAGGGAGGAGCTGCCAAGAAGGCAAGGCTAATCTAATGTTCTTTAAGTCTAATAAGAAGGGACATTATATTCATGAATGTCGAACTGGAAATGTGAAGAAGGTTGCAAATAAGAAGGGAGTGAAGTGCTTCAATTGTGACCAGATTAGGCATTAGAAGAATTAGTGTCCAAAACCGGTCGAAGCAGACAAGAGAAATGTCTTTGCTTTAGGACCATCTTCTCCTAGACCAACTGCTGCTGAGAAGGGAAAGGCTATGATGGAAGGTATGCTTTTGATTCAAAGTATACCTGTTAGGGCATTATTTGATATCAGTGGATCGCATTCATTTACATCTCAGTGTTTAGTAGATAGGTTATGTTTAGAACCCTCATACGTTGTTACTTCCTTGAGGGTTGCAAATTTGATAGGAGGGTATGAAACTCTAGAGATGAGATGTAACCAGTTAGAACTTGATTTGTTAGGTTATAAGTTTACATGTAGTTTGTATGTTTTTGATTTTATAGGCTTCAGGATCATTTTGGGTGTGGATTAGTTAAATAGATATGATGCTAGGATATTTTTCCAAGATAGGGAAATATCGCTAAAGCATCCTGTTATCCTGCCTTTTGGTTAAAGCCGGGATATCAATAAACAGGCTAAGAAGGACGGAAATCAGTATTAAAGATCGATCAAAAACAAGGCTATGATCGATACGTTGAAATTTGACCAAGCTCCAATCAAGATGGGATTGATTGGTAATGATGAACAAGGTTAGGAAAGGATACTTTTCAAATTTCATGTCAATCGAAGTTCATATGCTCAAGATATGATCGATGCAAACTAGGCAATTCGTGTCCATCAGATCACCTTCTTCGTATCGATTTCTTTCGAACCAATCAAGGAAAACTAACGCATTTCGTATCCATCAAGCATGCCCCATTTATTATCAGTTCGAGCTCATCCTAGTTCACATCCATCATCACCAGCTAATTCGTATCCACGGGAAATTGTCACTTCGTGTCGATCATTCCATGCACTTCATATCGATCCACCCATTCATGTATTTTGTATCGATTAGCCATTGATCGATATGAAGGACACATAATGGATCATACAAATGTCATTCCTTTTCGATCGATGCGAAAAGGCTATTAAATTGTCGATACAAAATAAGCATCCCAGGATCGATACGAACAATGGAGTACATCAGTTCGATACGAATGAGACCGTGTTTGAGAGGAAGACTCGGTCCCTCGGCATAAAAAGTGGATCGATCCTAAAAGATAGCGCTGCGTCACCTAGCAAGCACGTGCCTGGGAGCGATGCAAATGGATCGATTTGAATGAACCAATACGAATTTGACAACACATTGGAAATCCACACTTGCATCAATCATATCTCACAATCTACAAGTCCAAATATTATCAAATTTCACAGGAGCTTGTGTACAACCCCAGCAACGTCCACGCTCGATCTCGACTCAATTAGGCAAGATCTTGATCGATACAAATTCCATTCATATTGATCATGGATCGAATTGAAATCGCTCGAGATCGATCACGTGGGCCCACCCACATGAGAGAAGGAGTCCTCCAATATCTAGGCGGGATATTTGTAGCCTACCTTTATAAATAGCAGTCCAAGAGCTTTAGAAAAGGGATCTTCGAGTTCTTTTACGCTGTTATTCTGCTGAACTCCCTTGTAACTCAATTATTGTCAATTGTACTCTTATAACCCGCGAGTGATAATGACTAAAACAACAACTCTTCAAAGAGGAAGTAGGCCAGAGATAGTCGAACCACTATAAACATTGTGTCTTTACTGCATTCCCTTTAATTTTCTGAGTTTTCTTCATATTTATATTCTCTACAATTTGCTATCTGTGATCTATGATTGTAAACGGGTGCTTTCATTGGCAATTGGGTGCTTATGACCAATTTTGGCACAAGCACATCATAATAGTCAAAATCGAATTATATATTCAGTGGAGAATTCATATTTGAGTGCTTATGCTTTGTTGGGTGCTATAGAGGTAGAAGAAGAATTGAATTAGGTTTCAATTGCAAGAACGTTTGCAGATGTTTTTGAGCTAGTCACAGAATTACCACCGAAGCCATTGAGTTTCAGATATATCTTATACCAGGAGCAGAATCTATAAGTAGACCACCTAGCAGGTTGACACCTACCAAGATAAAGGAGTTAAAGGTGCAACTTGTAGATTAAGAAGGAAATAATTTTATTAGACCAAGCAGTTCGCCTTGGGGAGCGATTATGATGTTCATGAGGAAATTAGATGGGTCGTTAAGGATGTGTATCGCTAAGTTGAACAAGAAGATGATTAAGAATAGGAATCTTTTTCCAAGAATCGATGATTTATTTGATCAATTGAGTGGAGCCAGAGTATTTCCCCAATTAGATTTGATGACAGGCTTCCATCAGCTAAGAGTGGTAGAGGACAGTATTACATTGACGGCGTTTCGAACTAGGTATGGTTTGTACGAATGGTTATTAATGCCATTCGGGTTAACGAACGTGCCAGCTTTCTTTGTGGATTTGATGAACCAATTTTCCAAAAGTATTTGGATAGGTTCGTATAAGTATTCATAGATGGAATTTTAATATCCTCAAAGGATGAAAAAGAGAATGAAGTTCATCTTAGAATAGTGCTTGATACACTAAGGCAACATCAGCTAAAAACGAAGTTTTTTAAAGTGTCATTTTTGGAAGAAAGAAGTTAAGTTTCTTGGTCACATGGTCTTAGAGAAGGATTTGTCAGTTGATTTAGATAAGATCGAAGCTATTAACAACTGGAAGAGACTAGAGATGGTGACAAAGATCAAAAGTTTGCTTGGACTTGATCGAAGCTATTCATCAAGGATTTCTCGTGGATAGCGGTGCCTTTGACTAAGTTAACCAGGAAGGACTTGAAGTTTATTTGGTTTGACAAATGTGAGGAAGCATTTCTTAAATTAATGCATTTGTTGGTCAGCATACTTGTGATAGCAATTCTAGATGTGAATCAAGGGTTAAAGGTGTATACAAATGCATGTAGAACCGGGTTAGGAGTTGTGTTGATGCAGAAAGGTAAATTTATTGCCTATGCTTCATGACAGCTTAGAACGCATGAAGTGAGATATCCTACTCATGATTTAGAGTTGGCAGTGGTGATCTTCGCATTTAAAGTATGGAGACATATCTCCTAGGGGAGAGATTTGAGTTATACACTAATCATAAGTCCTTAAGGTATTTATTCTCTCAGAAGCAGTTGAATATGAGATAATAGAGGTGGTTGGAGTTCTTAGCAGCTTATGATCTTGGTATAGAGTATACACCTAGAAAAGGAAATAAGGTAGCAGATGCTCTTAGCTGAAAATATCAGAATGTGGGGTTAGCTATGTTAGCGGAATGGAAGGATCCAGAGGCTTTGACTACTTGTAATGTGCAGTTAACATTGACTACTAGTTCTAGTCAAGGCACCACCATGTTATCCTGCTTGGAAGTTCGACCGGTACTGATTGAAAGGATTGCTTCTAAGCAGAAAGAGGATCCATTATTAGTCAAGAAGATTAAAAGGCTTGAATTTGGATCAGAGATTGATGATCTAAAAGATTTCACTCTTGACCAAAGGGATGGTTGAGAAAGAAGGAACAAATATGTGTTTTGAATGTTGAGGACTTAGGAGAAATTCTTATGGAATGATATCGATCCAAATTTGTGATTCATTCTAGAGGAACCAAGATATATCAAGACATGAAGAGAAGTTTTTACTGGGAAGATATGAAGAGGGATGTTGGCTTATGGATAAAACAATGTGTGAACTGCCAAAAAGTGAAGGCCGAACATCAGAAGCCAAGTGGGTTGCTTCAACCTTTGTAGATATCAATTTGGAAATGGGATTCGATATCCATAGATTTTATAGACAAGTTGCCAAGGTCGAATCGAGGAAACGATAGTATATGGTTCATAATGGACAGATTGACCAAGAGTGCCCATTTCATCTCGGTTAACTCAACTAGGAAGACACCTGTTTTAGCTAAATTATTTATGAAGAACATATTTGGACTCCATAGAATTCCTAGTTTTATAGTATGTGATAGAGATACTTTGTTTACTAGTGAGTTATGGTAGAGTCTACTGGATATGTTAGGTACCAAGCTCAAGATGAGTATTGCATATCACCCTTAGACAGATCAGCAGATAGAGAGAGTCAATAAGGTGCTCGAGGATTTGTTAAGAGCTTGTGTGCTAGACTTTGGTGGATCTTGGGAAGATCACCTATACTTAGTTGAGTTTTCCTATAATAACGCTTATCAGACTAGTATAGGAATGGCAACTTTTGAAGCTTTGTGTGTAAGGCCAGGCAAATCACTAGCATGTTCGTTGGAACTGGAGACAGGTTAGTCTTAGATCTAGATCTAGTAAGTGAGGCAACAGAGAAGATTGATTTAATCCAAGTAAAGACGAGGAAAGCTCAATCTAGATAAAAAATGTTGCATAGATAAGTGGTGCAAGAATCTAGAGTTCTCAGTTAGAGATAACGTTTTCATTAAAGCATCACTGATGAAGGGCGTGGTACGATTTGGAAAGTCAAGGAAACTGCACTAAGATATGTTGGACGTTTCCCAGTTATAGAAAGGATCGAAAAGCTCACATATAAAGTAGAGTTGCCGAGCAGTTTGGTAGGTTTCCACAATGTGTTTTATATGTCTCATCTTTGTAAGTATGTGCATGATCCGAAGACTGCTATTCCTCAGACTACGTTGAAAGATTTAATAGTAGAACCAAATTTGACTTTTGTTAGACAGCTAGTTCGGGTTGTAGCGCGAGATGAAAGAGGTTTAGAAATAAGACATTCAAGTTGGTAAAAGTTCAGTGGAGCAACAATGAGAAGGACTGTACTTGGGAGACATAAGATAGGATTAGAGATACTTACCATGTTCAGCTATAAGGGTATGTTCTACATTTTCTTTATATGGACTATTTCTAGTTAGGTAGGCTAGTATTGTAGTTACGAGATGTTACAAATGATTACTATGATTGGTATTTAGTCCTTGCTGAATTTCGAGGATGAAATTCATTAAGGAGTTGGAGCCTGTAACATCCCTAATTTTAAATAACATTATTTAGGAGATTTAATTAGATAAATTAAATAGAATAATGTAGAGACTAGAGTGATAAGGGTATTGGGATTTGAGAATTTAATAGGGTCGTGCCTTAACTAAATGAATTCATTAAAATGGTTTATAAGTAAACAATTAAGAAAATAAGGCAAGGGTAATATGGAAATAGCCGAATATCATAACCCCATAACCCCTAAACTCTTGCCATATTCTCATTTACATTTTCATAAAACAAAAACATAAACAAAAGGAGATTAAGGCCGACCTGAACCCAGGAAGAAAATGAGTTAAAAATCAATAGAAGCTAAGATTCAAGCTAGGAAGATTTAAGCAAGAAGAAATCTCAAATTCCTTATCAAATAAGGTGAATAATAATCTAACCATCTCATATATGTTTTGTTGGACAATTTAATTTCAAGTTTAAGTATTTTTAAAACCGTTTGGATATATTGAATGAATGATATGCTTTGATTATATGCCATGTTTGATTTAAACAAATAATTTTGTGTAAAAGTATAATCCAATTTCAAAGATTAAAATCGCATAAAGTGGGTTTCAAATTCCATGAGGATTGAATATGTAATGTAAACCATTATTTTGGAGATGGTCTTTAATTTCAATAATATACCAAGTTATGGTTAATTTATTATAAATTTTGAAAGAAGACATATATAATTTTGGGTTTAAATTATTAAGGCCAATAAGTAATTTTTATGGGTCAGAAATTTACGTATATGTTAGAAAACATATTAAGAAGTCAATTATGATGATTTACGGGGATTTTCCCTAAGTTTTTTGATATGTTTATTAATTTATTTAAGTTGAAGGACTTAAATGTTTAGATGCTTTATGGAAGGGAATGACTTATTTGTTAAAATTATTTCAATTATAAATTATTGAATTCGGCAGCCTATTTAGAGAGATGATTTTAGATAAAGAAATGACAACAAATTATAATATGATAAATTGGCAAATTTGATGAAAAAAAGTTACTTTGTAAGGCATAAAAACCAGTTTTGACATAATTTTCCATTTTGCCGCTTTCAATTGCTAGCTTTTGACACCATACTTCTGTTAATAAACCCATTCAAAACCAATACACATGGTATCAAGCCATTGATACATAGTGGAGTGGAGAAAGGCGGAAGAGATTGTATTGAAGGAAAATTTTCGAACGGGTTGAAGTCTTTCTTATAATCTTTAGTATACCTCACTTACCTTTGTTTTGAATATAAGCTTTCAAATATCCACTACTTACTTCTGTTTGTAAATGGTGCTTGCGAAGAGGTGGAAGATAAATATATTTGCTTTTGAATCAAGTAGCCTACCTTTGTTTTAGAAAAGTGCTTTCGAAAGGATTGTCGCTTTTTCGTTTGAAGAAAAGCTTTTGAAGAAGTTTTCACTTATTTAGTTTTGAAAAGGCTCTTTCGAAAGGATAGTTGGTTATGAACCTAATCGAAACTTAACTGCCGTCTTCAAACCATTTGAATAGGTTAAAGGCCGCTTTTCTTTATAGCTATATAATAATGAGTTCGAAAGGGAAGCTTTTGTTTTATTAATATTGAAGCCACTTCCCAATGTTTCGAAAGGGTCCCTATAGTCACTTATATTAAAGGTCTCGAAGGAAATGGTTTCGAAAGGTCATTTTGAAGCTATTCTTTACCCCAATTCTTTTATTTAAAGATCAATGCTTTCAAATGGGTTAATTTCACTATTGTTTTCTTTGGTCCGGAAGTTATATTTAATGTTAAACCCAATGGTTTCGAAAGATATACTTTCAAATGGTTTTGAAGCTATGCTTCTATTAATTTTCTTTAAACTAAGTGCTTTTCTAAAAAGATAAAACTATAATTCTTTCGAAAGGTATATTTTTAATGGTTTTGAAAGGAAGGTTTCTATGCTATCGAAAGGAATGTTTTGAGCGTTTCAAAAATTTATATCTTTGAGTGTTTTGAAGGGAAGGTTTGAATACTTTCCAAAGTTATATTTTAATGGTTTGAAAGAAAAGGCCTAAGGTTTCGAAAGCATTAGTTTTAAAACAAGACCCATCTCATTTTAAAATAAACCCATGGCAATATGAAAGAGCTTTGAAATGCCGTTTAACTTTGGAATTTTTGAAGATGCTTTCCTTGATAAAGATAATAGGCTAAAGGTATTAACCATATTTCATTTGAAAACGATTACAAGGATACTAAACCATAGATGTTTATATTGTTATGTTATGATTAGTTATCATATGTGTTAACCCGCCTTTTGGCAAGGCAATATACATGCATATTTAACCCAATCGACTACACAATGGTCAAAGCTAGATTTTCACAGATAGTAAGCATGGTCACGAGACTAAAATATAGCATAATCGATGATTTTTTTGAAATGTTATCCTGCCTTTTGGCAAGGCTGTGACACCAAGGAATTAACTGGAAACTAAGGACATGCTGTCTCGAAGATCGGCTACACAGGTTCACTATGGATACTTGTAAATTTTGTTCAAGTTCGGATCAAGCCACGATCAATATGGTATGACTATCAAAGCTGTGAAAGCCACTATTCCAAATTTCAAGCCAATCGGAGTTCATATGCTCGAGATATTAACCGATCAAAATCAAGAAAAACCTTCACAACTCGCTTCACAAAATCGCTTCACAAACTCACTTCTCAAATTCGCTTCCCAAACTTGCTTCTCAAATTCGCTTCCTAAACTCGCTTCACAAACTTGCTTCACAAACTCGCTTCACAAAATTGCTTCTCAAACTCGCTTCACAAACTCGCTTCTTAAATTCGCTTCTCAAACTCACTTGCACATTGAAGATCCAAACTTGCGTCAATCATATCTCATAATCCACACATCCAAATGCCACCAAATTTTCACCGGAGCTTGCATACAACCTCAAAAATGTACATGATCGATCCCAACCTAAAAGAACAATTTTGGATCGATACGAATTTGGTTTGTATCGATCATGAAACCCGCTTGCACATTGAAGATCCAAACTTGCATCGATCATTTCTCATAATCTACATGTCCAAATGTCACTATATTTTCACAGGAGCTTGCGTACACCTTAAGAATGTCCTTAATCGATCCTAACCCCAAAAGAGTAATTTTGGATTGATATGAATTTGGTTTGTATCGATCATGAAACTCGCTTGCACATTGAAGATCCAAACTTGCGTCGATCATATCTCACAATCTACAAGTCTAAATGCCACCTAATTTTCATAGAAGCTTGCATACAACCTCAAGAATGTCCATGATCGATCCCTACCCAAAAAGAGCAATTTTGGATCGATACAACTTTGGTACATATCGATCATGGATTGAGTCGAAATGTCAGGGAATCGATAACGTGGGCCCACCCATGTGAAAGAAGGAATCTTTCGAGATCTAGACGAGATATTTGTAGCCTACACCTATAAATAACAGTCCAAGAGCTTTAGAAAATGGATCTTTTAGCTCTTCTACGCCGATACTCTGCCGAAATCATTGTTGTAACTCGGTTGTACTGTTGTAAATCTTGTAACCAGCGAATTATAATCAATAAAACAACAACTCTTCAAAGTGGACGTTGGTTATAATACCGAGCCACTATAAATCTTATGTTTCTACTAGTTTCCTTTTAAGTTTTAAGTGTTCGTCATATTTATATTCTCTACTTACTTGCTATCTGTGATCTGTGATTGTGAACGGGTGCTTTCACGGGCAATTGGGTGTTTGTGACCAATTTTGGCGCAAGCAATGTGTGCTTCTTCTTTAAATATATTCACTTATAATTAACTCATAACTGCATTTTAGGGTGTTAAGGGCAAAGTATCAGTTAGGTTAACTCAATAATGAATATATATTTAGTTAAGCCTGTGTGAGAAGAATTGCATCCAAGAGGTTAGGTAGACCAGAATATAGGATGCCCAAAGACTGGTCAAAGGATTATTGGTTGGTACAGGTTCTTAGTAAGCCATTGAAAACTATTTATGGAAAAAGTTATTGGTAGGGGTCAATAGGTTCTTAGTGATCCCATGAAAAATATGTCCGGACGAGTTATTGAAAGAGACTAATACGTTTATAGTGATCCTATGAAAACTATGAAATGAGAAGAGTTATTGGCTAACCCAATAGGTTCATATTAAGCCCATAAAAACTATGATTGGAGAAAGTTATTGGTAGATACAAATAGGTTGATAAAGTCCCACGAAAAACTACGACTAGATGATGGTATTGGTAGGAACCAATAGGTTCATTGCGTCCCCATGAAAACTATTAAAGTGGATTGTAATTCTATAAAGAATTAACAGGTTATTAATCAGCCCATGTAAACTAATAGGTTAATGACCCTAGTAACTATAACTTAAGACAGATAATCAAAGAAATGGAGATTGGAAAATCCAGAGCATATTGTATGTTTGCATATCATCATAATACCTTTTATTATGTTATGTTTTAACAATTGTGGTTGCAGGTGCACAGTACATGGTTATTATAAGTAAGTTTATGATAATAGTGAGGGGAAAACCCATTCCGCTGAACAGAGTGGTCGCATAAGATATCTATATGGTTCGAGATGGTCGTTATTTTTCATACCAGACTTTTTTTCTAACTCGAAGTTTATGTTTTCTCCTCAAACTCACGGGGTGCTCAATTAATTTAGAGTAGTTTGATAGTTAAGGTTCTCCTTTAGACGATAAGCTTTCGGAGAGATGAGGGAGGCAAGCTAGTTATTAGGAGTTCTTTCTTGTTGATTCCACTGTATTTTGGTTATAATGGCAAAGTTGTTTAATTACCTAGGTTTAGACTCTGATCATCCAAGGGGGCATCTTCTTATGTTACTCTTGGTGTATTTTGTAAAAATTATATTTCTCTGAATGTGATTTAAGAAAGTGTGATTATGTAATGAATTTGAAATATGATTTGAAGTGGAATGAGAAAGTTGTTTTTTGAGTTTAATGTTTTTCTTCATATTCATGTAATTCTGTTATATTAATGTATCAAACATTACCGCATTTGGTCATCGAGAATTAACTATGGACGACTGCAACATATGTAGCAGTTAGTTTTGGTCCTCTAAATGGAGAATGTTATAAGGTAGTTGCCTATGCTAGTAGACAACTGAAGAACCATGAGAAGAGGTTCCAGTTAATGATTTAGAATTGGCAATCGTTGTTTTTGCCTTAAAGATATGGATGCATTGTCACTTGGTGGAATAGTTTGTGTTATTCACTAATCATAAATCACTTAAATACCTATTTTTCGAAAAAGATTTGATTCTTAGGCAGCAAAGGTGGATGAAGTATGTAGCATACTTTGACTTAAGTATTGAATAATTCCTAGAAAATGGAATGTAATTGCCGGCGCTCTTAGTCGGAGACACGCTACCTTAGGTGCTATAGTTGAATGAAGACAGTTGGAGTTTCCCTCGAATTTTAGCCTCCATTTGTCAACAGAACCCATCTAAGGTTTTCTAGCGGTTATGGAGGATAGACTATCACTGGTGGATCGTATAGGACATGAACAAGTGAAGGATAAGGGGTAGTAGAAATTTTGGACAAGCTGAGAAAAGCATAACATTTTTCCTATGTTCGGAGGTATTCAGTTGATAAGATGGGATGTTTTAAAAAATACGGATGTCTTTAAGTTCCAATGGTTGATGATTTTATGGGAGATGTGGTTATGGAGTGCCACCACTCAAGGATGGCCATTCATCTCGAAGGAGATAAGATGTTGAAGGATATGGAGAGAATTTTCTTTTGGAATGGAATGAAGAGAAGCGTAGCTAAGTTTGTTGCTAGGTTTTTGACATACCAAAAAGTAAAAGCTAAGGAAGGGAAGCCTGGTGGATTATTATTACCTTTAAAAATTATGACTTGGAAGTGGAAATATATTTCAATGTATTTTGTGGAAGGATTTTCTAAAACTCAAAAAGGCAATAAGGCCATTTTGGGGTTGTTGTGGACAGACTCATTAAGAGTGCTCATTTTATTTAGATCAGGAGACATAGGACTAGTGCCTCTCTCACATAGATTTATATTAAGGAGGTAGTTCATCTACATGGAATTCTTGTACGCATATTAGTGATAAGGAACCCTTGTTCACTGGTGAGATTTGGAGAAGCCTACAAACAACTTTGGGAATCCCTTTGAACCTTAGTGTGGCATATCATCCACAAATTAATGGACAAATAGAGAGCATGAATAGGATTCTGAAGGACTTGTTGAGAGCTTGTGTTTTGGATTTCAAAGGACATTGGAGGAAGCATCTGCCTACGGTTGAGTTTGCATATAATAATAGCTATCAAGCAACGATTAATATGACCACTTTTAAAGCACTTTATGAGCGGCCATGCAAATCGGCTAGTTGTTGGTTGGAAACCACCTGCATAGTATTACTTGACCCGATTTGATCTGTGATTCCATGGAAAAAGGAGAGCCGATCAGGCAAAGGTTGATGGCAGCCCAAGACCGTCAGAAATCTTACGTGGATAAAAGAAGGAAAGAGCTTGAATTTGAGGTTGGGAATATGGTATTTGTTAATATATTCCCTTTTAGAAAAGTTGTTTGATTCGACAAGTCCATAAAATTGGTGCCTAGATTTGTTGGGCCATTCAGAATTCTGTAAAGAATATAAAAATTGGCATATCATGTGGATCTTCCTGGTAAGTTGGCAGGAGTCCATAATGTTTTCATGTTTCTCGTCTTAGAAAATACCTTCATGACACCACTAACAGAATAGATCCTGATCAGTTTGGGGATTTTGAGATGGAGCCGATAGTGTCTCATGCTACCGCACACATTGTGGAGGACAGTACTAGGAGACTCCACAATAAAATAATTAAGTTGGTCCAAGTATAATGAGGAGACAATCCGGCGGAAAGCACATGGGAGGCCGAGGAGAAGACGAAGAGCACTCGTCCAAAGCTTTTCACTGGTAATTTCTCTCTCAAATATTAGGATTTTAGTTGCATTATGGTTGCTAGATTAGATGGTAAGAGATGGTTGTTACACTTTTTCACAATCTCTTTACACTCATATAATTTTTTTTATGCATGTTTTGGATATCCGCATACGTACTTTCATGACACAATTACATAATCATGTTAGGATTGAGCTCACTTTAGCATGTCAGCAGTACATAATCACATTGTACTATATGGTTGGGCAGAAAAATTGATTGTATAACACAGATGTTATTGCACGTATGCTGTTAGCCCCTTGGAAGATTTTGGGATGAAATCCTTTTTGGGGGGGGGGGAGAATGTAACACAAAGTAAATTGAACCATAAATAAATTGGTAAATTGAATTAAATATGATAAGGGTTGAATATGGAAATTTTATAAAAGTTGGAATTTGACCACGAAAGTTATTGCATTCGTGGTGAAATTCTAATTTGTTTTCGAAAATAATATGTTGAACACAGAGCTCAAGCAGAGAAGTTATGAGCATTTGAATTTTCAAATTTATATTAATTTACTTTAAATTCAAATTCAAATGAGAAATCAAATTTAGGGTTTAAATTTCAAAAATTAGCTTGGGGGCTATGTAACATTTAACGTTAAAAAGTTAATTAGATAATACAAAAATTCTGCAACGAAACAAAATAAATGTTCTCCGAAATGGAGGAGCAGTCGACCTATATAGGTCAACCGACCGATCGTAGCCGTCGATCGATCCCACATAGGCTGTCGACCACTTGGCACTGAAAGTTACTAGTAGAAACTAGGGTTTGAAGTATGTTATATTGAGTTGTACGCTCCAGATTTGTCTGTTTCTTAACTACTTCCATCATATGATTGTAGTGGTGTTTCAATTCCTATTAATAGAAGCCTTTCCTCTCCACTTTTTGTTCATATTATTTTTAGGAATTTCCATTGCTACCTCTCTAAGAAAATTCAGAAACTCTTTCGGGAATTTAGGTTAGAACTCAACCTTTTTCTTCTTCCTCCAATCTATTCATATCGTATTCTTCTCTAATTATTCTGAATCTAACAAATATATATACATCTTCCCTATTATTTTTATACATGTCAAAAGAGAGTGATTCTGGCAGAGATTGGAAGGCTATAAATCAATTTAAGTGAAGAAAAGGCTAACTTGTGAGTGGAAACCTTAGTATTTCTTTTCAACAATTGTTTAGTGTATTGCCTTTCGGATTTGAGTATACCTTTGAGATTTTGGGATTTCGAAAATATGATAGATAAAATCCTCCGTAATTCCTTCTTATTTCAATATGTTAATTCTATGTTGAGATTCCCAATTATTTACATTCATTTAATGGAATATGTTTCGTTTATATAATTTTTAATAATTTCATAGTTTATTTCACTCCTCCTTTTTATTTAGGTCAAATTGTGATTCTTCGATAAAATATGGGGTTTAGCTTACAAATTCTATTCTTTGTTTACACTACTTATTCTTATCAATTTCTTTGTAGAAGATGAGCTGAATAGAATATGGGGTTTAGATTGCAATTCTTATGGTTTAAGATATTCCATTGAATTAGTGTAATAAATTAAGTTCCTATTTTATTTATAAGTCTGTTATTGCAGTTTTGGTTATGAATATATATTCCCTGTTTTGCATATTAGAATCTAATAAAATCTTCAGAATCTGAATGTAACAACTCGCATATTTATCGATTCTATATTTAAATATTTTATTTAAATATTTCATCGTTCGTTGGATTTTAGTCCGAAAACCTACTTTTAGCAAACAGTCGAATTGGGACTCAAGACCCCTTCCATTGAGTTCAAAATGCCGTTTGCAACCTTTTTGAGTATAAGCTTCGATATGTTTGGAGTAAATTGATTTTTGCTACCTTTTCACTTAGGGCTTTGGTTTGGGCTGAATCCTCTTACTAACTCAGTCCCAACCCCCTCTCCTCTTCATTACTTCATTCCTCATTTCCTAACACTTCAAGCTAAAGAAAAATGGGGGAAGGAAGAGGAAATTAAAACTCCAAGCCCTAGTCTTCATTAGCAAATCCAACTTCTAGCTCCAAATTCAAGAGAACCCATTGGTAAGCTTCTCCTTCTTCTTCTCCAACTCATTCTCTCTTTGATTTCAGAAAATTCCTAAACCTAATTTGGAAAACATTTCTCTTTTAAGCTTAGAATCAAGCTTCTTGAGTTGGGATTGAAGTGCGGTTGATTCTTCCTTTGCTTTCAAGCTTCTTCTTCATTTGTTTGGGTTCGAAGGTGAGATTTTTATCTCACATCTTTGTCTATAATTATCTTCGATTGTTAGGTATGAATTCCTAACACTTATTTTTGTGCAATTGATTTTGGTTTGGATTGATTTGGTGTAAATTCCAATTTTTGGTGTTTTGAAATCAAAATCTATGAAAATCCTTTTATGGACATTTGGACATTGATATCTTAGGCGTATCGAAGAGCCATTAAGGCTGGCTTGTCGCTTGGCGTAAATCCTTAGTCGTTGTCGCTCGATCGATCGCTTTCGGTATTCGTTTGGCCATTTTTGGTCTAGGTTCAGGGAATGCCCTGAACCCCAGTTTTAGACGTCTGAAACGTTAGATTCAGACGTCTGAATATTATACTGAGAATTTTTATCCCCCAGTATTCAGACGTCTGAATCTATATTTCAGACGTCTGAATTGGTTTGTCTGGAACCAGAAAGGAAATAGGCTAAAAAGTGCCTATTTCAGACGTCTGAAATCAACGATCCAGACGTCTGAATTCTGTTCTGGAAAATATTTTATTTTCCAGATTCAGACGTCTGAATCCTTGATTTCAGACATCTGAATCTGCACTCTTTTTGCCTATTTGCTTGAGAATTCTAACTTTAATCGATTTATGTTGATTCCGATTTGTTGATTATCATTTATTATGGACTTGATGATTTTTATATCGGGATTTTTGAGAATATCCATTTCGATGGATCCCGTAATCGATTTCTTTGGATTTTATTCACGTCTTCGAATGTGAAATTTTATGATTGATTGTTTCTACAATCACTTCTATGATTTGTCACTTTAAAATATAAAGGTTTACTATACTAGTAGTAAATATCAAAACTCTTTCTTCAAATGATTTCAACACTATTTTCTAACAAAGCTTGTTTTCTCAAACCGATTTCCAATCTACTAGTATATACAAACCTTTACCTCACTCGTGTGAGAAATCTAATTAAACGACTTAGTAAAACAAGTGGTATGAAACGCTTGCGTTTACTTCGCCGGTTAATTCTTGGACCTGTTCGATTGAAACCCTTGTGACAATTTTCTAGTGGAGATCTACAATTTGGTCGTAAATATTTAAGTTAAGCTTGTGGTTATGGGACATGACGCTAAGCTCATATATTTACTACCTTACTGTAATTGACACTTCTCTATGATCATGACGATCATTTTTATGTTTTAGACTAGCATTGTGCGATGTCTTTTTGATTTGGTTCATCGGATGTCACGCTGTGCGACGTCGATGCTCCGAATTATTTGATACATTCGATGTACCGTTTGCACTACATCAATGTCTTTGCTTTTGATACGTTGGATGTACCGTTTGCACTACATCAATGTCTTTGCTTTTGATACGTTGGATGTACCGTTTGCACTACATCAATGTCTTTTCTTTTGATATGTTGGATGTACCATTTGCACTACATCAATGTCTTTGCTTTTGATACATTGGATGTACCGTTTGCACTACATCAATGTCTTTGCTTTTGATACATTGGATGTACCGTTTGCACTACATCAATGTCTTTGCTTTTGATACATTGGATGTACCGTTTGCACTACATCAATGTCTTTGCTTTTGATTCATTGGATGTACCATTTGCACTACATCAATGCCTTTGCTTTTTGATTCATTGGATGTACCGTTTGCACTTCATCAATGTCTTGGCCAACCCTTTTCTTGTGATTTCTGGATTTCTATATGATGATTTCTGGAATTTATGTTTCACCAACTTTTACATTTGGCATTGTTATGTATGTCGTTTATTGTGGCTTGGCGAATTAAATAAAGAATATGACATTCTTTTTGAGCTATGAGATTCGAGAGATAATTGTGTGATTTTCCTTTGTTGATTTCCTAATGTATACTTGTCGTAGTATGGCTTTTTGGTTATCATACGTTTTTATTACGTCTCTTCTTATATCTCATTTTATCTGATAATTATAGCTAGATTGATCCGTTTATTATTTTCTTCTTAAATAATACTCGGGTCAGACTGAGATTTTACAGGTGCTTCTGCTTGCCACCTTATCGGACCATCATCTGATCTTTTGGTTAACTACTTAGCTTGTAGTTTTTGGTTGTGTACAGTTTGAGATATGGACTCCTTGATGTATACATATTCTTTTGTCTAGCACTTGTATCTATTCTTTTGTGATATTGTGTATCTTGTTAGACCACTACTTTGATGAACACTTTTATGTGTTATATATATTCATATCTGTTTTCGCCTTTGTGATATGAATTATCTGTGACTGATTTATGTTATGCTTATTTCTATATTTGTTTTCGAAGATATTATAGCCACTGTGTAGTAGCTTTGAGTTTGTATCGGTATGTCGGATTTCCTATCGAAATGAATTGCTTGCTATTCTATCTGACATATCGGTGCTCGCACAAAGCAACTACACGGATGGTCACTCCTCAACAGCCTTATTCTCCGTGTTAGTTGACAGCATTACTTTGTAGTGTTCTTGGCTTAGCGTGGGTATAGAGGTGGGGCATCATAGCTTGGTATCAAAGCCAAACTTCAGAACAATGTAGAATAATCTAGCAAGGATCATGTCCTAAGTCTTTCTTAGGAGTTGTGCCTTAGGACTTAATTCGAGTCTTCGTATTGATTCATCCTATTTTCTTTATTATTCCTTGTTTTATCTATCAAGATTGCTTGATATTTATTTTGAGAATAACTTTTTCCTCTTCTTTCTTTCTTTCTTAAAGAAGAAAAATGGTTAGACCAGGCCGTCCCAGCGCCGATCAATCTAGTGCTACTCCTCAGGATGGAGTATTTATGTCTGCCCAGCAGCTTCTTGATCTAGTAAAGAACGCTCAAGTTGCCGGACCCATTCAGAGCCTACTCATCCTAGATCCGGTTTTGCACGCTTGTGTAGAGACTATACCGATTTGGGTGGAAGGCCATTCAAGGGATCCGAGAGTGTTATAGAAATTCAGGCTTGGCTCAAATCATGCGACCGCATCTTTACTCGCATAAATCTTATTGATCTTCATCGAGTCCAAGTGGCTTCTAGCATGCTCCAAGAAAGAGCGTTAGATTGGTATGAGCTCTTGACTTCGGAGATTATCGAAGCGGATCTTACTTGGGAGCAATTCCGGGAAAGATTCGAATTGAAATTTGTGCCGGAAGCTGAAAAAGTAACTTTAGCCCGGCGTTTCATAGACCTTGTTCAAGGTGAATCTTCTGTGACAGACTATGGCATCTTTCGAATCTCTGTCCAAATACGGGGTTGAGTACATTAATACCCCATTGAAGAAAAATCAAAGATTTGTCTATGGCTTGAATAAGAATCTTAAGAAGCCATTACTTCTGAAACTTGAGGTTTCATTTGATCAGCTTATTGATATCGCTCTTCGTCTTGAAGAGGCCGATAATGAAGGTGATGTTGAAGTTGTGCGTGCCCAACAGAACTTCGATAACAACTTGAAGAGGCCTATCAAATTCAAAGGCCCCAATTCTAATAAGAAAGGGAAGCAACAAACTCTGGTAGCAAAGACTCCTACCTCTAGTCGTGGACGATGCTACAATTGTGGTTCCATAGACCACTATGCAAGGGAGTGCCCGAAACCCCTCTTTTGTCGTTATTGCAAAGGTTCGGGTCATCTTTTATCTTCGTTTCCTAAGCTTCCAAGCAAGAGAGAAGGAAAGCTGCAAGCCCCTAGCAACTCTTCTCTTGGTCCAGGTATTTTTCACTCAATCCTTGATGCCATTGTTTTATTTCGTGATCTTCTTATTTGAGTTCTCTTTGATATGGGTTCCATCTCACTATTTTATATCAAAAGAACTTGTTGATTCTGTTTCTTTAAACATTTTGGGCTTGATGACTTCTTTGAGAATTGCGAATCCGGTTGGTGGATCCGCAACACTCAATTTGCTTTTTATTGATGTCAAAATTATTTTATGTGATTTTTCTTTACGAGCCGATTTTTTTACTTAGACTTCGGAATTGATTTTTGTAAGGATTGGTTTAATCGTTGTGAAGCCCATATTCTATTTTCCATGTGGACTATTCATCCTCGACATTTATAATCTGTTAAGCAGATTTCTATTTCTCTTTGTGATTTTGATTCCAATTTGATGGCATCATTTTATTCTTTAAGCCTTCATGATAAGGAAAGTGTTGTTTATCTTATCTAAATAGTTTGTGAAACTTTCTGGTATTTTTGAGTTTGTCTTAGGATTATTACCTAAGAAATCTTTTGTGTGGTGTTAAGGTCTTTCTAGTTCGACCTTGCCACCAATTTTCATTTGGCTACGAGTTGCGGGAGTTAGCATTCCACTTACCGCATTCCGCACTCGTTACGATTCTTATGAATGACTTATTATATCATTTAGTTTGTCCAGCTTATTTCGTCCATTTTATAAGCCGAGTATTCTATGAGAATTTGGATGAGACCATTCTTGTGTTTATTGATTTTGGATGAAATTAGCAATTTAAAATTTTTGCAAATCTTTTTCATAAGATTTATTTATAAGTATAAATAGGATTTCTGTTTTTAGAACGACAAAAGTTTTTAGAAACATGTTTATCCTATAAAAGGTGATTTTGTGATTGTATTGCCCATTTAGTGTATTAAGAATTCTGGTCGATGCGCCTGATCAACGTTATCGATAGGAATTTACTAAACGCTTTGATGAGACAGTCAGACACGATATATTGACTTGTAAAAATGTATATTTTTCTAGAAAGATTATTACATAAAGATAAATGTAATTTTGAAAGTTTTAACTTTTCAGGAAAGAAGATTATTTAAAAGAAATTCTTTCTTTTCGATACTCTTATTCTTGTGATTCCCGTTGGGAACCAAGACTTTATCTTTTAATGCTAATCGTATTGGTATGGATGCTGTTCTCTTGCAAAAGATGATGTGCTATCACTTGTGCTTCTAAATCATTAAAAGCCGATTGAGACTAGGTATGACACTCATGATCTAGTGCTCGCGGCTATTGTTTTCGCTTTTAGAGTTTGCCATCATCATTTTTGGGGGAGAAATTTGTTCTCCACCTCGATCATAAATCTTTGGAATATTTATTTTCTCATAAGGAACTTCATGTCGACTCGAGTTCCTGGCATCTTATGATCTTGATATTCTGGAAATCGTGTTGCCAACGCGCTTTGTCGTAGGCAACAAGTTGTTGATTCTTTGATGTTGTCTGAATGGAATTATCTTTTTATCAAGTTCATCGGACGTTTTGATATACTTCGTTTTATTGAGCTTTATCTCATTTTTTAATGGACTAGCGTCCGATGTTCTTTTATGGTGTTCGGTTCATCGGATGTACTGTTATTATACTACATCGATGTTCCGCCTTATCTGGATCAATGGATGTACAATTATTATACTACATCGTGTTCCGGTTTATCGGTTCATTGGACGTACCGTTTTTGTACTACGTCGGTGTTCCAAATTATTCGAGTTTCTAGTTTCTCGGGCGTACCATTTCTGTACTACGCCGTTGCACTGGCTCAATTTTCTGCTATTCTTGACGTTTTCTGCGTCCTTTAACTATGGAAATGCTTTTAGGTTTCCTATTTTATTCTTGAGCCCGGTGATATTGAGGAAATTGAAGTTTCACCAGATTTGACTTTTGAGCAACATTCTATTCGCATCATTGCTTCAGAGGTTGAGTGCCTTCGAAATAAAGATGTTCTTTTTGTGAGAGTTCAATGGTTCTCAAATCCTATGGATTGCTTTGAGAATCCAGAGAATTCACCGTGGACCCGTTCAGGCTAACTCTTTCATGCTCCTTATGGTGAACTTCCTATTTCAAATTTTCTTTTGTGTTGATATGCTTCTATGGTTGTTACTCTTTATTTTCTTCTTAAGTGTTGCGAGGACGCAATTTCTTTAAGGAGGGGAGTCTGTAACAACCCGTATATTTATCGATTCTATATTTAAATATTTTATTTAAATATTTCATCGTTCGTCGGATCTTAGCCCGAAAACCTACTTTTAGCAAACAGTCGAATTGGCACTCGAGACCGTTTCCATTGAGTTCAAAATGCCGTTTGCAACCTTTTTGAGTATAAGCTTTGATATGTTTGGAGCAAGTTGATTTTTGCTACTTTTTCACTTAGGGCTTTGGTTTGGGCTGAACCCTCTTACTAACGTAGTCCCAACCCCTCTCCTCTTCATTACTTCATTCCTCATTTCCTAACACTTTAAGATAAAGCAAAAATTGAGGAAGGAAGAGGAAATTAAAACTCCAAGCCATAGTCTTCATTAGCAAATCCAACTTCTAGCTCCAAATTCAAGAGAACCCATTGGTAAGCATCTCATTCTTTTTCTCCAATTCATTCTCTCTTTGATTTCATAAAATTCCTAAACCTAATTTGGGAAACATTTCTCTTTTAAGCTTAGAATCAATCTTCTTGAGTTGGAATTGAAGTGTGGTTGATTCTTCCTTTTCTTTCAAGCTTCTTCTTCATTTGTTTGGGTTCAAAGGTGAGATTTTTATCTCACATCTTTGTCTATAATTATCTTCGATTGTTACGTATGAATTCCTAACACTTATTCTTGTGCAATTGATTTTGGTTTGGATTGATTTGGTGTAAATTCCAATTTTTGGTGTTTTGAAATCAAAATCTATGAAAATCCTTTTATGGACATTTGGACATTGATATTTGAGGCGTATCGAAGAGCCATTAAGGTTGGGTTGTCGCTTGGCGTAAATCCTTAGTCGTTGTCGCTCGATCGATCGCTTCCGGTATTCGTTTGGCCATTTTTGGTCTAGATTCAGGGAATGCCCTGAGCCCCAGTTTCAGAGGTCTGAAACGTTAGATTCAGACGTCTGAATATTATACTAGGAATTTTTATCCCCCGGTATTCAGACGTCTGAATCTATATTTCAGACGTCTGAATTGGTTCGTTTGGAACCAGAAAGGAAATAGGCTAAAAAGTGCCTATTTCAGACGTCTGAAATCAACGATTCAGACGTCTGAATTCTGTTCTGGAAAATATTTTATTTTCCAGATTCAGACGTCTGAATCCTTGATTTTAGACGTCTGAATCTACACTCTTTTTGCCTATTTGCCTATTTGCTTGAGAATTCCAACTTTAATCGATTTATGTTGATTCTGATTTGTTGATTATCATTTATTATGGACTTGATGATTTTTATATCGGGATTTTTGAGAATATCCATTTCGATGGATCCCGTAATCGATTTCTTTGGATTTTATTCACGTCTTCGAATGTGAATTTTTATGATTGATTGTTTCTACAATCACTTCTATGATTTGTCACTTTAAAATATAAAGGTTTTCTATACTAGTAGTAAATATCAAAACTCTTTCTTCAAATGATTTCAACACTATTTTCTAACAAAGCTTGTTTTCTCAAACCGATTTCCAATCTATTAGTATATACAAACCTTTGCCTCACTCGTATGAGAAATCTAATTAAACGGCTTAGTAAAACAAGTGGTATGAAACGCTTGCGTTTACTTTGCCGGTTAATTCTTGGACTTGTTCGATTGAAACCCTTGTGACAATTTTGTAGTGGAGATCTACAATTTGTTCGTAAATATTTAAGTTAAGCTTGTGGTTATGGGACATGAAGCTAAGCTCATATATTAACTAGCTTACTGTAATTGACACTTCTATGTGATCATGACGATCATTTTTATGTTTTAGACTAACATTGTGCGATGTCTTTTTGATTTGATTCATCGGATGTCACGATGTACGACGTCGATGCTCCGAATTATTTGATACATTCGATGTACCGTTTGCACTACATCAATGTCTTTGCTTTTGATACATTGGATGTACCGTTTGCACTACATCAATGTCTTTGCTTTTGATACATTGGATGTACCGTTTGCACTACATCAATGTCTTTGCTTTTGATACATTGTATGTACCGTTTGCACTACATCAATGTCTTTGCTTGTGATACATTGGATGTACCGTTTGCACTACATCAATGTCTTTGCTTTTGATACATTGGATGTACCGTTTGCACTACATCAATGTCTTTGCTTTTTGATTCATTGGATGTACCGTTTGCACTACATCAATGTCTTAGCCAACCCTTTTCTTGTGATTTCTGGATTTCTATATGATGATTTCTGGAATTCATGTTTCACCAACTTTTACATTTGGCATTGTTATGTATGTCATTTATTGTGACTTGGTGAATTAAATAAAAAATATGACATTCTTTTTGAGCTATGAGATTCGAGAGATAATTGTGTGATTTTCCTTTGTTGATTTCCTAATGTATACTTATCGCAGTATGGCTTTTTGGTTGTCATACGTTTTTATTACGTCTCTTCTTATATCTCATTTTATCTGATAATTATAGCTAGATTGATCCGTTTATTATTTTCTTCTTAAATAATACTCGGGTCCGACTGATATTTTACAGGTGCTTCTGCTTGCCACCTTATCGGACCATCATCTGATCTTTTGGTTAACTACTTAGCTTGTAGCTTTTGGTTGTGTACAATTTGAGATATAGACTCCTTGATGTATACATATTCTTTTGTCTAGCACTTGTATCTATTCTTTTGTGATATTGTGGATCTTGTTAGACCACTACTCTGATAAACACTTTTATGTGTTATATATATTCATATCTATTTCCGCCTTTGTGATATGAATTACTTGTGACTGATTTATGTTATGCTTATTTCTATATTTGTTTCCGAAGATATTATAGCCACTGTGTAGTAGCTTTGAGTTTGTATCGGTATGTCAGATTTCCTCTCGAAATGAATTGCTTGCTATTCTATCTGACATATCGGTGCTCGCACAAAGCAATTACACGGATGGTCGCTCCTCAACAGCCTTATTCTCCGTGCTAGTTGACAACATTACTTTGTCGTGTTCTTGGCTAGCGTGGGTATAAAGGTGGGGCATCACACTGAAGGAAAAAGACTAGTAATAGTATTTGGTTAGGGAATTAGCATTTATCTCTAGTTTAGAGCGTAAAATCCAAGCATTTAGAACTTATTAGGCATATCTCTTATCTATGTAATTAATGTATAACTATTGCGTATATGGTGCAGTTAATTAGGCATTTATTTTTATTCATTTCTCCCATTGGGAAGGTAATTAATTGTTAGGCAAAAATAAGAGGAAACTCTTATATAGCCTAATTACTATTTTAAGGCACAAAAAGAAGATCCCTTATAAGGCCTTATTTATGAAATGTTAAGATGAGTATGTGTGTAGAGGGTAATTGGCGTATAGCTAAGTCATAGGGATGCGAGGTCAATAGAGTTACATGACGTAACTCTGCCCTTCACTTTGAGGCTATCAGTAGTTATGTACACTTTGATTGATGTGAGATATCTTTATAATAAATATTTGTAATGACATGAGGTTAGTTCCAAATTCTAAAGGGGAAATCTACCCTGTAATCTGGCTAACAATTCTTATGAATAGTTGGACTAATGTGAGACGTCATTATGAGTATGGGCCTGCTCCGAGGTCTTGAGGTATTAAGTGGTCGGACCTGCCTCTTTTCCCAAGATAAAGTATTAAATGGACAAGGGATTACATTAGGTGGTATGTTTATGAGGGGTCCACTTCTAGGAATAGTTGTTAAATGATGGGGTCAGCCTTAATTAAGGTATTAAACGACTATAGTCTGCCTATTTTCCACATGGAAGTATTAAGTGGTCTAAAAGATTCCATATGATATCAGCTAAACGGTACCATTGAGGAACATGCCTTGGAAATAGGTATTAAATGATGGGGTTTGCCTTTATTAAGGTATTAAATGACAAAAGTCTGCCAATTTTCCAGTAAATGGTATTAAGTGGCTTGGGTACTATCTCTCACATTATTAGATGTTTATGGCATATAATTAGGATATGAGATTTTAGAGACCTTCTTCTGGAATGGAAGGTATTAAGTAGTTGGAACCATATCCTTTCCTTATAAAGAAGTATTAAACGATTTTAATGGTTTTATATTCATAGACATATTCTTATTTTGAAATATACTGTCTAAGTACTGAAAATGTAAGGCTCGAGGTTTTTATTCACCAGACACTTGTTTCTCCTTATTACAATACGTGTTAAGGATGGAGTAATGACGGTGATGATGCGTAGAGATGGTGAAGTTTGGCTTTTGGCTATATTTGTTATTATTTCTTTCTTTTATGCATACCCATGTATTTAGACAATTGTTGTAACAGATATTATGCTACGGTTTTTACGGAATTGTGCATTATGACATTTTTATGGTTTTGAAATAAATGGGTATACTTTGTTATTATATTTTATTCCTTCCGTTGTGAATTCTGAAATTTTAGTCATGGCTCTATAACATCATTTCTTTGCACTGTTAACAACTTACCTTATAATAGATCCAACATTCGATGGGCCTTTTTTGGATTGAAATTTAGGCCTGTTCTGAGGTGGTTTCTTACATGTACATACCAATATTCTATTTCCTAAATCGATAAAGATTAAATTATCACCTAAATCTCTTAGAAATGATGTCGCTACATATAATCATAGCCTTTTAATTCAATCTACAAGCTCAATGGAACCGAGCGTAGAAAAAGACTAGGGATTACACTCAGGATTTATATGAACAAATATTGATCAAGCGTCATGACGAGTGGAGAGAGATATGACTGTTCAGGAAACTGATTGGAATTCTTTTCAACGATTCTAACTTGCTTCAATTCAAAGCACGTCATATATGAAACAAGACGTACTTTGGGGGGCTAGTGTTATCCAGCCTTTTGACCTGACTATATCCAGACTGTTGGAAAAGTTAGACTAAATGATAGATAAGGCAAGCAACACAAAGAGGTGATCATAGAGACCAGAGATCAAGTACAGACAACAATGTGAAGTGACGATTAAGCGATACAAAGATATAGACTCTATAGAGCATTCTAAGTATCGATTAGTGTTTTCCCTAGGTAGGAGATCGGATTAGATCACTATGGCTATGAACAGCTTGAATCGGCAGTTTAACTCATGGGGAATCAATCAACATCTCCAAGAAAACGTGGAAGCTACTATGCAAACAACTTTGGAAACATGAAGCTAGTATGGAAGGGGAACCACACAACTGATCACACACCACCTCGTGGATGTCTCGACCGATCGCCTCTGATTGCTCCCTATAAGGAACTGGGTCTCAAATTTTTTTGGGTGACCTCATCTACATTTGGAAATTCTGTCAACGAATTTTTAAGAAATTACTCAATCGTCTACGCCTATAAATACATGATTCATAGCTCATTTGAAGGACCTTTACACTATTGTTTTCTTTGTACTATTTGAATTCACAGATTTCGATCTGATCCCTCTTGTACTCAAAAACTTATGTGATTAATAAAGCTATTTCATCAAAGTGCACGTAGGCATTCAATGGTACATCACTATAAATTTGATTTTCGTTGTTTTCTATTTGTTTTCTTCTTGTTTTCTCTATTTTAATTTTGATTTCTTTATTTATTTCTCTATATATAATCTATTGGGTGTTTGTGCCAACTTTTGATGTAAAAATGGGCAACATAATTTGATAGAGAAAATAAATATTATGTTCTCTGCTTGTATTGTGTCATGTAGCAAATAATAGTTATTTATTAATTTAACTGTATATAATTCTACTAATGGTGCAAAATCATTGACAATCCATCGTTTTGGCTTATACTAGTTATGTATATAATCCTTTTAGTACCGTATTCTTAATGAATCGTCAACGATCCAATTAATTTTCAAAAATGTTAACTTAAAAAAAATTGCATTTAACAGTCCTATAAATTTTCAGCATAGTTCAACCCCTCGCTCGGTTATACAAACTCGAGCATTTTAAGGTTTTCAAAGAGTATAATTATATATTTATTCAAGAGAAAATTGAACATACGAGGATAGTTAATAATATATTTTTAGATCAATGAGATATTCAAGTTGGTGAAGGATATACCTTTATCGTCTCAAATAGTTGATACACCATTATCTTCATGTGATGCTCAAATTGACAAGAAATTTGCTTCACACTAATGCCTGATGTATGAATGTCTGCTTATATCGTTTAGAGATAGGATTATATTCTTCATCATTTTGATTACAAAAATGAATAATATACCATTAGGTTTAAGAAATAAGGTGAACCATTTAGAAATTAAATCAGAAACAAAATTTTATATCCAAAGGAAAAAAATGAAATGATGAACATGCCCCTCACAACATCAATCGTAGACTTCCACTTATCTCCACCGGGTTTGTTAAACTGTTAAAAAAGAGTCATTGAACTAATAAGAAAAAATCAAAGAGACTAATTTGCTTACATGAGAGGCAAGTTTGTTGTTAGGATTTTCCTTCTTGAATTGCTTTCTGAACTCATCCTTGTAAATTAAAAGTATAAATAGTTGCATAAGAATTATAATCCTACATGTTATAAACTCTTGATCAATGCATGAAGTATCATATGAGTATATCGTGTGATTATCCTTCTTGCAAAACATAGATAAAGAGAAAAAAGAAAATAGCTGATAAATCTACACTACTTTGCCTATCTACCAACCCAAAGAAAAAACTCAGGCACAAACAAGCATTCTGGTTAAAAAATATACAATTTGAAGAAACTATAAAGTGTTAATATATGTCATGTTAGAACAAAAAGAAATCAGACATATGCATGAAAAGAGAAGTATTATTTATTTAATTTAAAGCACATTTATTACTCTCAACCAATTGCATCAAAATTTCACCCTACTAGCCAACAATTTTTCGTAATACGACCACAAAATAGAAAACATGACCTTTGATTACTTTGTCAAACAACTTAACATTATGACTAGTGGATAGTGGTAATAACAGATAACATAATCTTGTAACTATAATAGATGAATAAAGTAGCATCATAAGAATGGCTCCTTTTAGATAAACATTTTCCTTGGTTCTAACAAGAAGTTCTCAATGGTGAGGTAGATCGCATCACAAATATTTCGCTTCCGTTAGAATAACAAAAATACAATAACTTTACCAACATTTATCATTTTGAAATTTTACATTTACCAAGATCACTAAACAAGCAATAAACGACATAAGAAAATCAACAAACTTTGATGTATTGCTTCTCCATGCATGATAATATGGCCAAACTATGTTATACTGACGATAACTCTATTCTTCTACATTTAAGAAACTGTTTAATTTTGTATTTCCGATGTAATCACAGTGGAAGAAACTAGTTGATCGTAGTTGCATC
Source organism: Allium cepa (assembly GCA_030765085.1). Lineage (NCBI taxonomy): Eukaryota > Viridiplantae > Streptophyta > Magnoliopsida > Asparagales > Amaryllidaceae > Allium > Allium cepa. Next base: position 726,041,485 of record CM060943.1, read on the forward strand.
TAAAGTGGACATTTTAAACACTGATCACGCATAGAAGCTAAATAAAACTACACCACTGAAAACAAGAATATAGTAAATCTTCAATAGGTCCAAGATTCACATATCTGTCAAGAAGTTGAACATACAAACCACTTGCATCAGGTTTCCTACTCAATTTTATAGGAAGTACATGTTAAGTTATATTTAATAATGGTATGATACAATGAATCTGGTCCACAATGAAGCGAATATGTAAGATTATACACATATATTCATTTAATAACAAACAAAGATACACAATTTGAAGGTTTTGGCCGATCAGTCAAATGAAACAATCGAAGTCTTCTAATATGACTATGGAGATAGAAAAATACAGATTAAAAAGTGGTTACTTCATAATTTTATTATCCAAATTTAAAAAGTACTGAAGATTGCTAACGAAAAACATGCTATGTATATTCCATAACCGAACTTCTTTGATTTTCCTAAACTATGTTAATAGTGGCAACCAAGTGAAATCAAAATGGAAGAAATTAAAAACAATAATTTCTTGTCATTATATTAAGTACCAATGGCTCTCTATAACTCGAAGGAGTAAATACTATGGCATAAAACTGCTGATGCAACGGACACCTCACCTAAAGGATCGGTTTTAAGTACAGTTACCCAACAATAGGAAAAAAATTACATCAAATTTTTTTCCATCCAACATCTTAATAATGAATAGCTATAACATAATTTAAACTACCTTGTGTTCAAGTTTATGAATATTCCAACTTTTATGATAATTGCTATAAACGAAGGTAAAATTAGAATAAATGAATGACATGCTAAGTAGATACTAAATTACAAAATGAAACTGGCATTTATATCCAAATAATCAAACATGTTCTCTATTAACCATCATATAAAAAACTAAGTTATTAAATCACTTCTATAAGAAGCATTTGTCACTTGAATAAAGCGGGACGTCCATTATTTTATGTGCGAGTGGCTTTAAATGCAATTTTCACAAAATAAAGAAATAAATTTTTTCTGAAGATTGATACTCTTGTACCTTAAAAACTAATACTCCTAAATAATTATAAAAGTATAACATGTATTTGATAATAAGAAAATGATTTAACAAAATATTACACTCATGAAGCTAGATAATAAGTATAAGAGCTTATTCATAAGTTAAAAAAACCAGCATCGAAATAACATGTTCTTCCAACAAATTAAAGAATAATAACTTTATCCTATTATAATATCTTAAATTAACTAAATTAGCGGTACATAGGTCAACAAAATGTAAAAAACGGACATATACTTTGGGGGAAAAAAATCAAGTTCTTTCTCAATGCAATGGTTTGTTTTCACTTGCGACCACTTACTATAACCTTTTATTTATTTTCTTAATCACAAGATTTTGATAATAATAATTCAGCGTTACAAGTTTCACCTTTAATCTTGTATATGCATAAACATAACCTTGATTAAACGCATAAGGGAAAGGTAAGTAGAAAGTTTTTATAACAAATACCTAAAATCAAAATCATTAAGCAAGATATTGGGTTGAATAATATTTAATAGTATTTGGGTTCAAACACCAAAAAATTTAATAGTAATCATATTTAGTAGAATTGGACTGAATATTCAATGAAGCGGAAGAAAGATTATCCGTAAGAACGTTGAAACAGTACTGTAGTGCTGGATCGATAGTTTTATGTGCTTTTTTTTGGCAAGGGTTTCGATCTAGTTTCTCAAGGACTTTTCCATGCCGGGATGATGTTGAAGACGTCCTTGAATCGGGTGAAAGAGAATTAATGGCGAACAGGATGAAAAGATTTCTGCTGAAGTGAAAAGGCAAAAAACAATTTCAAGTATTAAAGAGGAATAAAGGGAAGGGTAAATGTTTTTCCAAGTATTGACGATCGAGGAAAACGTGACAAAACGAATTATTTTTAAAGCTAAGAAATTTTTACAAGATGGAATAGGTGGGTAATATTTGGTTCCATTTATTATATAAGCTAAAATATTATTAGTTGCATTTAGCCATCAAATACTACCACTTAATGCAACCAAAGGTAGATTCTCTTGTAGTGTTTGCTATCGACACATTTGTCTATTTTGAAAATCCTAAAACCATTTGAAACTATAGTTTTATCAAATTTCTCATGCCACTATATCGATGGTCGTTTAAGACCGTAAAGTGATTTAATAAGTTTACATACTTTATGTTCTTGTCCAGACATCACAAAACCTTCTAGTTGAGGCATATACACGCACACACATATATCTTTTCATCAAGTTTTCTATTTAAGAATACAACCTTGACGTCCATTTGGTGAATTTCAAATTTATAAATAAATGCTAATGCAAGTAATGTCCTGATTATTGAAATTCTAGCTACGACAGCATAGGTCAATATAATATATTCCTTAATGTTGGGTAAATCCCTTAATAACTAATCTATCCCTAAATTTTTCTATTATGATATGTTGTTAATTTCTTCTTAAATATCCACTTACACCCTATTGGATTAGAACCAGGAGGTATTTGTTTTTATGTTTGATTTCCCATAATAGAATCTGTTTCATCATTCATGGATTCTTGCCAAAATGGTGAACCCTGAGACTTTGTGGCCTCAGTATATGATCAGAATCTATGGTTGTCGAAACATGGCTTGACGTCTGATACCATCTTTTGATCCTTAAATCAAATAAGTGATAAAACCTTGTCCAAATGACTTTTTAGTTCTCATTCTTTTACTTTTCCTAAGAATTTCACCAATTTGATCATCATTTTCATGAGAGTTCTCAAATTTGAGAGTAGTTTCAAAGGCCTTCACCGTTTCACAAATAGATGTGTTAACCTCCACCGTTTCTCCAATAGATGGACTGGGTTAAATAGACGTGAATCTATTTTCATAGAACACCGCATCTCTATATTATATTATTATGTTTACCTCAATCGAATTATCAGGTTCTATTACTAAAAACCTATAACCCTTGCTGTATTGAGCGTATCATAAGAAAATACACTCAATGCCCTTTTGTCCTAATTTAATAATATTTGGTTTAGGTGATCGAACAATCGCTCTGCAGCCCCAATCTCGGTAATAATCAAGATTTGGTTTGTGTTTCTTCCAAAGTTCATAACTCATAATTTTAGTCTTCTTGTAATGTATTTTATTTAATATGTAACAGGAGGCAATTAATGTCTCACCTGAGAAATCAGTGTTAAGACTCTAATTACATAACATAGTGTTAACCATTTCAATAAGAGTCCTATTTTTACATTCTACCACTCCATTTTGCTATGAAGTATAAGTTATAGATGTCTCATGTATAATTCCCACAAATTCACGAAATGCAGGAAAATGATATTCACCTCCCCTATAGAGTTTAAGGGTCTTAATTTTAATATCATATTAGTTTTCTACTTCAGTCTTATAGGAAATAAATGAATTTAATACTTCATCTTTAGTATGCATTAAATGAACATAACAGTATTTTGCATAGTCATCTATAAATGCGACAAAATATTCCTTTCCTTCTTTAGTAGGAGTACTATGCTTATCACAAACATCACTATGAATCAATTGTAACGGATTAGTGGTACTAACGTATTTCAACGGAAACAGGTTTTAAGTTATTTTGGTTAATGAACATATCCTACAATCATCAAATTTATAATCATATTTAGGTATCACATTTAATGACATCATTTATCCATACTTACAATGTTAGCCTGTCTTAATCTACTATGCTATAAAGAAAAAGAGTCAACAATATAAGCAGGAGCAACTATTTTATCAATATTCAATTTGAACATTCCATCATACATGTACCCTTTCCCAACAACACTCCGTCTTTGGCCAATACATATTTATCTACTATCCCTTCCCTATGACCGTTTCTTTTGCTGAGTTTCCCATATAGAGATGATTTTCATCCTCGGATAATTCAAGTTTCTTGAATATACTCTGGTCATTGCAGATATGCTTAGTAGCACCAAAGTCGATCCTTTCTTTCAATCACTTCGGCTTTACGGACTATGGCTGCTAAGATTTCATTTGTCGATTGAGGTTTCTTTTTAAGGAAACAACGATCTTTTTTAAAGTGATCGAGTTTTCCATAATTATAGCATCCATTCAGTTTCTTAGACATCTTGTTATCGAAGTTTTTCTTATTTAGAAATTTCACCTTTTGATTAAAGGGTTCACAAAGATTTTATTTCCCTCTTTTTCCTCCACCATGTGAATCTCAGATGAAAATACTGTTGGTTTAGTGATTTCTTTCTTCCTAAGTTGTTCTTCCACTTGCAACAACTATGCAAGACAATCTAGACTCATATTGTAACGACCTAGAATTTTGATCCCGAAAATTCCAAATAGTTAGGAAAAAGAAGAAAAAGAGATAGAAGAAGGAGGAGAAACAAAAACACCAAAACACAGAATCTCACATTCGCAGCGGATCAAAATATATTATCAAATAAAATAACAATTATACAAAGGAAAACTGTATCAGTTAATTTACATTAATACATCAGAGTTACAACATTTCACAATCACTGGACAGTTAAAATAACTTGTCCCAGATAAACAATAATATCTCTCAACAGAATACTCTATACGTCCCTACCATCCAGCTCATCATCTGAGCTCCAAAATATCCTTACCTGAAAATATGTAATCTCGGTCTGACCCAAGCATTACAACACCCGGGCCAGGCTGGAAATTAGCATGAGTAAATCTATCTAACATGAGATACTAGTGCATGACTTATTGAAAACCTGGGGTAACTCGTACTTCTCTACAAGTTCACAAATTGTTATAGTCAATACTTATTTTCACCAATCCATCCCTAAGTACCCTTACTTAGTTTAAATGGTCCAGTCATTTAAATTTATCCCATTTCAGCTAATTTGATGCACATGTCAAATCTTTAAGGAATTGTCGAAGATTTTAAATCGAAGTGGTTTCAGGTATTCACTGATACCCGACCCTGGTCTCTTCGAACCCAATGTCATCTTAATCCAAGTTATTCAAGTGAATACAATTAAATTTTATATGCAGGATGTCACTTTTACACAACACTTCAACATCGATAGATAACCATATTATCACTATACAATCCAAACATAACATATCACAAAACATTTTATATCAGAGATATCAACCAATTCAAAGCATTCCATATAATCCAATCATCCATAAGTAAGATTAATTTGTCACACCATTTCTAATTAATTTAAATAAATTAAATTAATTACCTCAATTACTATTAATCCTGCTTACTTAACATTAATTAATTACAAACCATTAATCAATCATCCCTTCATTATTCTCTTTAATTACATTAAGTAATTAGCCTTTAATTAATAACACAAATAAATTAATCTTCACCCATTCACATTAATCACATTTATCCTTAATTAATTACTCAAATTAATTATCATATAATCACTTTACATTGATTAATTATCCCTTATTTAATTTCCTTAATTAATTAATCCTTAAACTAATTACACTAAGTAATTAATCCTTAATTACTTCCATTAGTAATATTAAATAAATCCATTTAGTAATCACCCACTAATTACCTTCCTTAATAAATGACATCAGGTAATTATTCTTCAATTATTTTCATTAAGTAATTATCATTAATTTATTTCATTAAGTAATTAACCTTTAATAAATTAATCATCTTTTTAAATTAATTACCTTAATGTATTCAATCACATTAATAAATCAATCCTTTTGAACTGATTTCACAAATTAATTAACCCTTTCATCAATTATCTTAATAATTAAATTAATAAGTTTTTCCTTCTGATTTCATTAATTATTTTAACCATCTTTAATACCTTTAAATATTAATACCTTATTAAATTACATCATTTAAATCACTTTTGAAACATATAGGAATTTACCTATTATAATAATTACTTTGAAACAACAAATTTTGAAGCACTTTAGAACTTTGAAATCTCGTTTAAAAATTTTCTAATACTTAGTTTCAGAACTTGGTTTGTATTTTCTTTTGAATCTTATTCATTTTAATAAACCTTTAAAACTTGATTAAACATTTCTATAACCTACATTATTTATAATCTTCCAAATTTGATCACTCAATTAGCTTACTTCTATCTAATTCATAATTAAATTTAACCCCGGTTATCGAACACAAACCAAAACCCGAGCCTAACACACAAATCTCCCAAGCCAACTAGCAAATATCTCGAGCAATCCTCTAACAACCCTTTCCTTCGAGTCAGCATGCAAATGCCCCCGAGATCGACCCATGCAAACATCATCTTCCCCAAACTTATATTACCCAGATTCCCATACACAAATTTGTGCATGCCGTGCACATGTACATCGTCGACAACCATCCCCTTTGGTCCTCACCCTCCTCAACATCACCCATGTCCTTCTTTCCTCGACCATCAACCTGAAACCACACTCGAAACTCTATTTCGAAATCTAACCCTTCGACCCAAAACTGGAACTTAAGTGATCATCTAAATCCTCCTCGCAACAATACCATCGATCACCAAGAAACCCGACATCTTGACCCGAGCTTCGCTGACGTCTAACACTTCTTCTCCACTCACCCTCACCCAGACCGATACACCCTAGACGTCGTGATGAACCCAAAACAACAACGACCCACCTAGATCCTTAAACCCGAGTTCGCCAAACTGTCGTCGCCACGGTGATCGTTAAACCCCCCAAACCAATTTCCTATAACCATCGACCCTCTAGCCACCACTGACATGAACCCCTACCACCCAAGAGCCGCTAATCACCAGAATTTGCTCAAAACCCACATTGCGTTCATCAAACAATTCCTCTCGAAATACACAATTAAAATTCATGATTTCAATTTTAAAAATCTTAGATTTCGAATGCAAAACCGATTATGAACATGAATTCAGAAATCATTAAAGTTGAATATTTTGATATGATCTAAGTGCCACTATTCTTCTTTACTTTTGTTAAAGCTGACTTAAATTCTTACCAGGTAATACTTTTTATAACTTATACTTTGTTATTACTAACAAACTTTGTTTTTATATATCAAATTTTAAGAAGATTGAGGGTGAGAACAAATTTGTAGAACTAAGTACAGAGCCTTGATTACTTTCCAGACATTCATACCAACATCTATATACACTTATACACATGCATTTCTGTTTAACAAATCATTCCATCACTAATCATAATTTACTTAAAGAAATTTCAGCACGCATCCATACTTGAATAAAAATAATTTGTTTACTCACCTGTTTCTGAGCAGAGCAGGATTTAGAAAGTCCGAAACTGGACTTTTTTTGATGATTGGTTTGAAATCTTGAATCTGATCTTCTTAATGTATAAATTGAATTCGAATCCTTGCTAAGTTGATCTTGCCCTTTGAATTAGGTTAAAAGAGTTAAAGATTTATGTTATTTTTCTTTTCAATCTTGATTTTTGGTTTACAGGGAGAAAGAATTTGAGAAAAGGAGGATTTTGAACTGAAAAAAAAAACAAAAATAGGTTTCTCCCATTCCTTTTTGTTATATAAATTTAAATTTTCCAAAAAAAGAAACATATGCCACTTGTTAATCCTACTTACATTTGTCAATACATGAAATCATTTTCTTACAACTGCTAATATGCAAGAATGAAAGATTTACAAATGTTTAACTTACATTTAAATGTCTCTTATGTTTTGTATGTATTTATATTAATAAATATTATGTTTTTAAGCTTTTCTTTATATATATACAAAGTACAAATATTTCAAGTATAAAAGAAAGTGTATTTAAACCCTTAACAAAAGCTTATTTTAGGCTATTATGATTTGAACTACTAAATATTTGTTTTTATTAATCTATGTTGATATCTTTTATACAAATCAAAATAAACTCCTTTATTTAAGCCTCATTTTAACTATCTTACTTTTTAATTAATAAATACTTATCTTTTAGAGTTTTTAATTCATATAATCTAACACTTGTTAACTTATGTTTTTATATAGTTTTTAAATTATATTTCCTATTTATTATTATATATAATTTTAAAGAAAATGTTTCAAACCAATTATACATTAAATAAATTACCTATATATATATATTATTTTAAAATCCAAATTATTTTACTAAGGCATTTACTTAAATCTTAAATTCAAGTTTCAAATTCAAACTCAAATTCAAATTTGAATTAAAATCCTTTTATATATATATAAATCAATACTAATTTAAATTTAAAATCTACTCAAAAAAAATATATATATTAAACAAACACACTTTCAATTTAAATTTTTTAAGTAATTATATTAGGAGATTACCAATATTTATCCAGATATTTAAAATCCAATTTTTATTGTATTTTCAATTTCATTTATGCATCCAGATATCTTTAATTATTAACATTTTTTTATCTGTTTAATTGAATAAGCTAGTTAATTTTTCAATTATCATATGTCCAAAAATCCGGGTTATCATGCATATCCTCCTTATTGTGTTTTAGGATTTTCCTTTGATCTTTCCGAAAGGGGGGAAGTTTACCTGTTATGGATGAGACTTTTATTTCCTCATCCATATTCATATTATGCTAGTTGAGTTGATTTAGGTTATGCATAATATCATTGGATTGCCCTACTACTGACCTAGCATCAGCCATTTTATAATTCAAAATTTTAGTAGCCAATTTTTTTTACTTCTTACGTCTGCTGTTAGATACTTGGTTTTCAATGCATCCCAGACTTCTTTAGCCATTGATTTATTATAGTGCATATCGAATAGAGTATTAGTCATTGCATTGCATATGTGCCCCTTGCATATATAATCATCTCGATCCCAATTTAATCTTAATCGTACTTGCACAATGGTCTCATTTTCTGTTTCCTCTAGGTTTGGCATCATAAAAACATAAACCGCTTTTGGTCCAATGAATAGGAAATGCATCTTCTTCTGTGAATGCATGAATTAATGCCAACAAACATTTCTAATTTGGTAAAATTAGAAGCAAACTCCCTTAATCTGTGTAGCACCATTATCAGATAACATCTTAAGATTAATGGTGTGAATTCCTTTATTTCTCGTGAAGTTGTACAATGGTGGTAAAATCAAATATGTAGAGAACGCTCTAAGGCACGTTTATGATGCTCTCCTTAAGACGTTGTTTGCTCTCAACACTCGTTTGAACAAACAAATAGGTGCTGTGTGTTAAAGCAAATCGTTTCCCAAGAAACAATGTAGCCAAGATGATGAAACTCTTCAGTCGATTGTGATAGCACTGTCGAATTCGAAACAAACTCATTTTTGAATTGATAATAGTGGCAAGGGTATCAAGTTTGTGATCTGTAGTATTACAAACCCAAAATATTATTGAAAGAAATAACAAAGGAGAAGCGAAGGAGATCTAAAAATCGAAAACTCTTTTTAGATGTTTCTGTTTGCATAGAAAAAGTAAAAGTAATTTGAAACATTTTCTAGGCATTCCTATTTATAGTTGTGAAGATGTGTCTTTTCGTTTGAAATGTTGCATCTCTCGCCATTTACGTCCTTACATACAATTGCCTCCTTTCATTTGAAATCAAACTTGTCATTTCAAATTTAAATTATAGGCTTGTTAACGGTTTTAGATCTGGTCCATTTCAATTAAAATAATTCTACATAAAATTATAATTTGGACCCAAACCAAATCTTGTCAGGTCTGTCGGATGATCGGTGGCGGCATGCATGTGTGTAGTTGTGATGCACGACCTTGCTCCTCACAAAAGAGCAAACATTGGGTGCCCAAAAGAGCTAACCTTCCCTTGAGGAACTTAAATTTACAAAAATATAGTTCTTAATATTCTAAGATGTAGGACTATTCAAATCCCTCATTCTTCCTCTTATCTTTCTCTTCTTTCCATTTTAAAACAAATATAGTCACATAAATATTTTATAAAACTTACATTAACAACCAATGGGAATTTTTTGGCTCCCAAAGGTTTTTCCAAGTTCATATTTATGTTAAAAAAGATGCCCCCGAGCTATATTTTCTAGCATGGTATTGCTAAGTTAATATTTTTTATCTACATGGAGCTGTACATGATATCATGCTATAACACAACACAGCATTTTGGTGTAGTCATGTGTGTGTTTCTGAAAGGAGAAATTGCTTTTCCCTCTATTTGTTAAACAAAAATATTGTTATGGGTTCATAAATTGATTGACATCATCACTAATCTCCCTTTAAGTATATAGGAAACAATAAGTGTTAACAAATCTAAAGCATGTTTGAATGATACGCACATGGCTTTTGCTCCTTCTTTTAATAAATACTATCTAATTTTATGAAAATACTTTGAATACAATCCCTTTATTTAACTTTGAGAGCCACAGTTTACTAAAATTTACCCTTCACCTATAAGAGTTTTTTATTTCTTCCAAACACAATTCAATAGCATGTATTAAACCAATCAAACTTATTCATCTAATAGTAGGAATTTTTCATTGGAATAGGAGTCACCTTTCATAATAAATAGTAGCAAATGGAAACAAGAAAATCACCCATAATACATTCATCCAAAAACAAAAGTAGGGGTTCCCTAAGACATTTACAATGTCTTGACTACCTATAAGCAACATTATTTATTTTAACAATCCCAATTCAATGCCTTATTTCCATAACGGAGTATTCAAGGTTCAAATAAAGTTTGTCAAGAAACCATTCCATATGCTAAGACTACATCACCTACACAATCAAGATAGAATGATCCTTGTTTCTTTCCCATTGATTTCAGTCGATGGAGGAAATGCTACCATTTCGTGACAATCATTTTATTTATGTTTTTATGATTTTATCAAAGTCTAACAAAAAGTAATAACATATTTATAGGCTTAGAGAAGGAACACTACCACAAATACATAGAATGCTCCTCGACACAGGAAGTGTAGAAATATGGTTCAACTACACAGGCTGTGAAAACTGCATAGCTGATTTTGTAATCAACCTGACCCGTTTCTTCTTTTAACTTAATCCTAAGTGAATAATAAAATTAAAGTATAGAATCTGCTAAAAATGTATCTAATAAAAATAAGAACACATTAAACTGAACAATAAGGTTATTAGGGATAGAATAGATAAGAGAAGCAATGCACATGTAGTTCTACTCTCATTTCAGTATACATTGTACAGATATTTGGTGTCAATTGGTAGATCCATACCGAAAAAGAAGAAGCATGCTATGGCAACAATGAAGATTGCCTTTGCCAGCCAGAGAAGGTAAAATATGGCACAACCACAGATTATAAATGTTAAACCAAAAATTAGTTCAATACACAACATATGATACAAGGAGGAATATTCGAAAAAATTCCAATAATAACCTTTGGTTTTATGATTATTCACGAAATTATCCAAACCATGTGTTCAATGATAAAATAGGCAAGTCAAAATATGTAATTATCTTTTATTATTGTCAATGGGTAAAATAGGCAATATGCACAAGTCAAAGTATTTGTTCAATCATAAGGCATATTATAAAACAAATCAAATATGCAAATTCCTAATTGTCTAAGTCCTTGTATTCAAAATGTCATCATGTCATCTTCTTCATCAGTGGCCATTTGGCATTAAAGTTCTTGTCAATCGCTTGAGAGGACTTGAATTTTTAAATTAAGAAATGATTATTGCTAAGAGAGGGGGAAAGAAGTGAGGGGCTCCTTCTATAATGCCTCTAGGTCGATATTTGTAGGGATGGTGATGGGCGGCATGGCTGCCACATTTCCCTTTCAAAATGACGGAATTTCGGCATCGTTGGTAACCTCGATGGCAATCAGCATCCTTTTAGAAATTAACGATTTACTGCATCCTTTACATGAGTGGTTGTAAATTTCAATATTAATTGTACAAAGTGTTCCTTTGCTTAACCGCTTCCCTTCGACAACCTCTATAATGCTATTAATATGCGGCAATGTGCTAGGTAATTGATCCATGACATCATCTTTGCATTGATGATGCGTGACATCCCTGCCTCCTAGATGATTCACGGTTTTCTTATCGATGACTTTTAATATCAATGTTTCATTGATACCTTACGATATCCTTCCTTAATTCTGATGAGATATAAGATTTCTTAAGTACTATTGTACGGTAGCAACCTTAGTAATGGCTTACAACATCCTCCAGTTATTTTACTTTCTAAAGTTAGAGATCCCTTTATTTGTTATCATTCAGCATCCATCACTAACAAAATATGGCATCTATCTTTTTATCGATTAAGTGGGGCATTGGTGATATGCGGTATTGATGAGGTGCGACATTGATGAGAGACAATATTAATAAGGCGTAGCATTGATAAGGTGAAGCATTGATAAGGTGCATCATTGATAAGGTACGACAATGATGCAACCATTCGGTATCCTTTAATAATGGCATGTTCAGGTAGTTTAGCAATCTTCCTTTGTCTTCATGCTCTACAACACCATGTTGTAGTGGCTTGATATCATTTGATTTTGAAGGAATTTGATGTCTTTTGAGCCATTTGAACTCATTATCCTTGAAATTCCATATCGTGTGCCACGGTATAGATTCAACACTTCAAGGATCTCGACATCATTTTTCATATCTTATTGAAAGCCGATATCTTTGTTGGGTGCTTGATATCTCTTCTATTGCTTCCATGTCCTTCTGTTTATTCCTTTAGAAAATATATTGATAACAATAAATGCATAATAAGTAGGATGCAAATGTTGCTTTTCCTCCTTTTCATAACAGCTCTCTTTATATGTTTCTCCATCCATTCTCTTTCTTCCTTCCATTTATCTCTTTTTTTTTGCTCTGCTAAGCAATTAATTTTAAATTATTTGTATACATTTTTTATGGGTATTTGTTAATTTATAGATTTGAACTTTCAAGTAGACTATGAATTAACAAAAATGGGTATATACCTATATATATATATATGTGTGTGTGTGTGTGTGTGTGTGTGAGAATGTGAACAAAATTAGCCATACACTTTAGTAGCTACGACAATGCCTGGATATTGCATGAATTTATTTGAACCATGTTGGTAGATGGATAGAGAGTGATTGGGAGAAGTTTTCATTACTGTAGTCTATTGCAAGATGAGTTATCAATAACAACGATGTATAAGTTTCTTATCACAAAAATGAAAAAAAAATGTTTTTAAGCACAATCTGGCTACAGTTTATCCTTATTCGAAAAATCTAAAATCCAATGAAAATGCAACCTCTAAAATAATAAGAAACTATAAAATATGTCATTATAGACTGCAAAAACACATTCACAAAATAAGATTCATGAACAAAACGCGTACTAGGATATGAAACGAAATCTCCTAATTGTTCCAGAGCAACCAAAAAGAGATTGTTTAACCAAAAAGAATTCAGTTCAGATGTCAACGGAAGTAAGAGTCTGAGAAGCAGTGAAACTAAGGGACTTACAAGGGCAACATAAAAGATAGGCCAGATATTAAGATTTGAAAGGATTTATTGATAGAACAATTTATGGTGGGAACAGACCTATGGAAGAATCTGAAATATTCTCTCGTTACTTATCATGTATTTTCGGGGATTCTGCCGTGGCCGATTAGTTTTGTTTGGATCTGGTAGAAAAAGGAAAATTTTGACGAATTCTACTGTGAATTAATTTGCGGGAATTAGTGCTTTGATAGTGAGTGTATTATTTTTGTCACGAGTTTATGCACTTCACGACTACCAATCCCTTGACTAAAACTTTAATTATGCTACGACACAGGACCGCTGCAATATTGCTACAACTAGTAGCTGTTGCTAAATCTATTGCAACAGTGCAGCATCATTGCAATATTGCAAGAACGCAGAGCTGTTATGAATTTTCCACATTGCAGGGTTGGAAAAATGCATATATGGTATAGTTACACTAAGATTTCTTCTAACAAACCCTATAACTATACCTCCCTCTTTATTTTTTTCTTCCTTCCCGATGAATCAAATTATCGACAGAGTCATTTTCTTTTCATCTTCAAAAAAAGGCTAGTTCATCAACATGCTAAGAAGGAATTACTATACTGATTATCGACAGAGTCATTTTACACTTAGTTAATTATTATTTTTATTAAAGGAATTACTATACTGATTCATGCTTCTTTAGTGTTTATTTTGTGGTTTGTTAAGATGATTCACTAACTGGTATTATTTAGTTCACCCATGTTATTTTAGTGTACTCCTATTAAGAAAAGTAATTGAAAAATTACTTAATTTAGTTTGAACAGATTATGTAACACTTGGCTATTAATAATATATGAAGTATATTATGTTTGTATATTGAATTTCCTGGTATAATTTAAGTGCAATTTTGTATGAATAAATTATATGTTTGAATGAATTTGGGTGATTTTAAATCCTTATTGGTCTAAGATACAAGTATAAATTGTATTAAATAATTCATCCGTGATATATACTGACGCGAGTTACTATATTTTAGTATTACTGATATGAGTGGACGAATTTTTGTGTTTGAATCAAAATATTTGAATGCACCATTGCTTGATAATTGGATTGAATGTACATGACACACATTTAGGATATAACATTTTTTTTGGGAATAATCATGTTTTGGGAAGTTAAATGTCTTTGATAGTGGAATTTTAACATTTGAAGAGAACGATACTGGGTATTAGCTACTAAACTGCTAGTATCTATCCCAACGGACCGATTTAAGGATCGCAACCCGAATCATGACAACCTTATCACGCGCTATAGTGTCCAAATCATATGTTTTTTAGATATTTGAAGTTATTGAAGGTATTGAGGATTTGTTGGAGGCATGGTGCAATGAAGTGAAGTAATGCACTAAATGGAGATATGATAAAGTGGACTATAACATGAGTACGATTTATCTTGTCTCCACATACTTGAAGGGAAGGACAACAAGAGGATCGTGTGGAGGCCAACCACAACTGACCGAATGTACATAGGTAGAAAAGGCCGTGATGATTTGCCGGGGAAAATAGTCTATGTAGAGGGTAAATCCACTAAGGAGAATTATCAACTTGATATTCTTTTGGGACTCACAACTGAGTAGATGATTTAGCCTTCTCATAAGAAGATGATTTAGCCTTCTTATAAGTATGAGAAGATGATTTAGACTTCTTATAAATATGAGAAGATGATTTAGCCTTCTCATAATTATAACTAGAAATATCGACCTCATAAAACGATTCTTTTAAAATGATGATTTGATTTTATACAATAAGAAGCAAATCATAAAATATGGACAGATTGTGATATCCCAAGTGGTTAGAGATGTAGTTATGAGTCATGATGAAAAAATCCATGACATGTGAGTTAACACTGATCTATGAAAATGAACTATGGGCAGAATATTGTATGGTGTGAGTGACATCGATGTGTTTGATTGATATCTCCCGCCTTTATACCTTACACCACACTTGTATGTTATTGTTGTGCACGATTGTACTCGTAGCTAAATTTCTTGCCCGACTCAAGTTTTGATGTACATAACAATACCTTAGTCAGATTGAGATTTTGTGTTTTTAGGATAGCTACCTATTGGACGTTGGAATATTTTGTTTATTGAGTAGTTCATAGAAAATGTATATTAAGATTGGATAAATATTGAGTTTGAAATTAACACCCATTGATTGGAAGCCAAGATCTGTAGCGCCCTTCATTTCATTTAGAGATAAGATGGAGATGAGTCTATTCAAATAGCTATGGATATATGAAGATCGGTTGTAATACAGTTACATGGATGTTTATATAGGCAGTTTTTGGATTGTATATACCCTGCCGACTTTAGGTGATGTATTTTGACTAATTCATGTATTGACATATTTTGATACACACACACAAACATTATAATTTTCATTGATCATTTACTTATATGTATTCCTTATATGTGAGTTATTCAATTCTATAACTCATGTACATTACCTTGCATTGAGATGAGATGCATAATATTTCAGATGTATTCACGTATTGAAGCATATCCATGTTAACCCACAGTAGTTTACATAAGAGATCACTCCTTACGTGCCTATTGATCCGAGCTATCAGATAATAAACTCCCTTCGATATTTGAATCACCGGAGTAGGGGCGTTACAAAGTTAGTGCATGACCAACTTATAGTAGGAAGTTGGCATAATTTAAGTAAGGAGAGTCCTATCATAAATCAATCAATCCAAACTACATTGCCATTATTAAGTACGATTGTGCCACCAACAATCTAGACTGCATCGCCTTTATTATGCATAACTATGCCACCTTTATAGCATGTACAACCACATTCAAGGTGATAACAAAACATGGTGTTGACTCAAACAATTAGGTACTGCACAAAATATCCAAAGAGCATATGATGGTTAACAGCTCCAATCTCAAACTACACATAACAATTCTAAAATTCCTATCCTATAGCTGAATTTTATCGATTAAAGTAAATTTTTCTCCCCTAAACCCACATCAAAAAACCGTGCATAACTAGTCAAGATCATACATAAACACGACATGGCAAGATCTAACAGTAAAGGAGGAATACAAGATTATGACATATGTAATCCATCTGACCTCATTTTCCTTACTATAAAAGGGAAAACACTATAGTAGAAAAGAGTATCGCATATATTTTATCCTTCAAAGATATACTATAAAAAATATCTACTTTCTAGCATTAAAATCATTAAAATCCAAAAAAGCTTGGACAAAGGATAATATAAGAGATAAAATAATAGACCCATAGACGTAGGATTCCTTAAAGTCTGAACTACATTAATCTTTATGTCCTTCAGCATTTATTTACTTGTTTTTAAGTATTAGATTCTATTTGGATTTAATTGAGTTGAAAGTTAAATTTAACTTGCCTTTTTTACCACATCATTAAAGTAGTTTGAGCAATATAATTTCTACTTTTAAGGCGAATTTGATATTAATTAAATTAGTTATTTCCTAATTACAGAAGCATTCAACACCATAATTACTTTGTAACTAAATTAGTGCTGTGGGAATGAAAATCTCGCCAATATTTTGGCGCAAGATGGAGGATCGAGCCTCTAACAAAACTTATCTAGGAAATATCTTATCCTTTACAATCACAAACCCTCTAATTGTAACATTCCTGTTTTTAAATCAAATCGAAATTGGAAATTAGATTAATTTTTGGAATTAAATTGTGAATTACTTTGTTATTTTCCAAATTTAATTAAATATCTATTTGTTTATTAATATAAATGAGAATAAATATAATTTCAGATAGAATTTCTAATTGGAAATTGGGAAATAAATATTTTGAATAATATATTAATTATAAATTTGATTGTGGATTTATTTGAAATTTTTTGAATAAATATATTTATGAATATATATAGATTGAAACTTAAATTGTATATAAAAAAAAATTGATTTGGAAGGTTCAAAATGTAAATATTTATAAGTAGATTGGATTTATTATAGAAATTAAGTTTTAAAAACATTTTCCTTAAAAAGGTTATATAAAATTAAATAATATAAAATGTATAAATATAAAACATAAGCTAATATCAAAAGGAATGTTTTGTAAATATATAGCTAAAGGGATTTAAAACTTTATATTTTGAGAATTATAGAAACTTGTTTTCTAGTTATAATAAATATAAATATATGTATTTTGAAAATTTTATTTGAATCTAATACAGTAAATTTTAAAAATTTATTTGAAAATTAAACTCTGTATCTTTAAAATATGTATGTATGGTTAATTGTTTAGTATAATGAGATTTCAAACTCATTTTCTTATAAAGTTGAAAACAAATATAAAATATAAGAAAACAAAATAAATAAACATGTTTTATAAATTTAAGATAAAGTGAGGGTTTAAAAATATAAGTGTTTAAATTAATTATTAAATTTATATATAGAAATTATAATATAAAGTTATATTTAAATAATAAACCTGAAAATTTAAATTGTTTCAAATATAATACATATGTAAATAAGATGTTTATAAAAAATGATTTATAAATAAAATAACATAAGGGTTTAAGATAAATTTATAAATAAAATAATATAAAGGGCTTAAAGATAATTTTAATTATTTTTGACAAGTGTAAACCTTTTTAACACACATTTAAACATTTGTAGCTAAATAAATATATGTACTAACAAGTGTAAATAATGTTTCCATGCAAGTAATACAAGTGGCATTTATCTTTTGATTAAAATTTATAAGAAAAAAAATCAGGCTGTTTTCAGTTTCAAAATCTGAGAAACCAAACCAAAGCAAAACAGACCTAAAACAAAACAAAGGAAATCAACTTAAATCAATACAGAGAAAAATCAAAAGCTGGAAGCCAATGCAGCCTAAATTCAGGTCAAAACTGAATGGAAAGCAAAGATTTATCAACAACTTCAACTTCAACCAGAACAAAACAAGTTCCAGGAAATCAAACTGCATTTGATCTAAAAAACTTGGAAAGCAAATCTTTAATCTGGAATCAAAAACTTCAACCTGTTTCAAGTGCAATCTGGAAGCAAACCAAAATCAAAGTCAGGACTCAACTAAACCAAATACAAGTTCAACTTAATTTAAATCAAAGCTACTGATCAAAAGTTCAAGACCAAGTTTCCAGGAAAACAAAAATGTCTGGTTCTCTGCTTTGTCAAAACACCGGTGAGCAAACTTCTTTTTAAGAAAAAACTTGATCTTCCATATTATCTTAAGTCTGTGATGATGATAATTTTGATGTGGTTTGCATAAATGTGAAATTATGTTTGCATGCCTGTATGTGTTGTGTGCATAGGAAAAATAATTTCTGTTCTTAGGTTACATGGTTTTAAACATGTTTCAAAAAGAAAAAAAAATCCATATCTCTTAAACCAATCAATACTAAGCTTTAATCTCAAAATGAAAAGTGATTATAAGGTTGTAATATCAATTTTAAAAATAATCACAAGTATAGTAATGGAATAAATATTCTGAAAATTTGAAATTACAGTAATGATCACTTTAAATCAAAACGATCAAGTGTTAAAATTTCATGTTTTGTTTATATTATCAGATTTGAATAGGGAAACTATGATTTTTGAGATTTATACCAGGATTTATAGCTATGTAAATTATGAGATATTTTAAACTGATCGGATTTTGGGTTTCGTTTGATTCCTGGCGATTGGGTTGAAATTGTTCATCGAGATTGGTTGTGAAGATAGCTAGTAGGAAGGAGATGACCAGAAAAATAATAATTAAATTTGTAAATCATCGTGGTGGCCAGAAATCGCTAAACTAGGGTTTAAGCACTGTTTTTTGTCAACCGTGTTCGTGAGGCAATGTCATCGCCGGCGTTGCTCCGGAATGCATCGCACCGAGGGGAAAATGTTTATGGGCCAGTGGAGTAGCTCTAGTAAAAATGATGTGGTCTCAAATGGTCGAGGTTGGCAATACGAGCTGATTTTTGATGATCGGGTGGTTCTAGTATTTGGTTGAATAACTCGTTTTCGATTGATGGCCGTTCTCGTTAATCTAGGTGGATAAGGGTTAGTGAAGATGTCGATGATGCGTAGAGGGCCGGAGTGATAGTCGGAGGTGTGTCGTTCGACTGTCCATGTACACAAGTGTACATTAAAATCTAGTTTGTGTTGATGGTTTGGGAAGAAGATGAATTGCTCGAGTTACAACTCGAAGCCAATCACGTTTTGGCTCGAAGATGACTGAGGCGAGGGGAACTCGAAGTAAAGCTCTAGTATATTCAACGTTTGACTCGGGTTTTTTTCCTTAAGTGGAATTAACCAGATTTTTAAAGTTTAAAGAAATTAATTAAAGCAATATCAAGTTTTAAACTTATTAAGTTTTCAAAAGATACATCACCAAGTTTCAAAGTAAAGTATTAATAACATCAAAACAAGTTTTCAAAGTTCCAAAAATGTTTTTGCAACTATACGTTCAAAAGGGAATTTTATAATAATTTTTATATGTTATTGATAATTTATTAAATAATAAAGATAAATGGGTTATCTTAATAATGTTTTGATTATTTATTTACCTAGAGATTTTTTAAAATTAGATGAATATTTTAATGATGATTTCTTCCCAAAGTCATTAACAAAGTTTAAATGGTAATTGTTTTTTCAAAGGTTGATTTATAAAAGGAAAGAATTAAGGGTAATCAATTACTTAAAGATAATTACTTAATGAAAGTAATTAGGGATACTTAATTAAAGGTTTACTTCCTTAACTATTTAAAGGATAATTAATTCGTGTGATTAGCAAGGTATTAATTTAAGAAGTAATTAATGAATTAAAGGTTAGCTAATTAATAAAAATAATTAATTAATGGTAAAAGTTAATTAAGTAATTAGGGATAATTACTTATCTTAAATTAATCAGGATTAATTAATTAAATGATAATTAATTAAGGGTTAATTAATTGATTAATTAAGGGTAATTAATTAAGGGTAATTAATTAATTAAGATTAATTCTTTAAAAAAATTAAACGTTGATAATTCATTAATTAAGGTTAATTAATAAATAATTTAAAAATAATTGATTTACATAAATTGTGATTAATTAATGTTAATCAACCAGGATTAGTAATTTATCTGGTTTTAATTAAGCAGATAATTAATTAACCTTACGTATGAATGTTGGAATTGTATGAACTACTGTGAATTGTTTGATACCTCTACTATGTGATGATGTGTGATATGAATTGTTTTAATTCAAGCTGTGGTGAATGTAATTTGTTTTATCTGTGATAAATGTATATTATTTATCTGTGATGCTGTGTATATAGAAAAGCGTTATAGAATATACCGCTTATCGATATTGATGTGCTTGAATTCTGTGATGGTTGTTGATATTGCACCACTATTGTGTAAAACCCCTGGACTACACCATACACACACAAATATGGATTGTACATGGAAATTGGTTAAGTCACAGATTTTTGAAATGGTTTTAAAGTTAAATTTTGAATCCAAAAGGTTTTGGAAATGGAATTGGGTTAAAAAGCTTTTGAGAAGGGTGTTTTAGAGATGGAAGTTATTTTGAATAACTTAATAAAGTTTTGGGAATTTAAATAATTTAATTTTGAATTCAAAATTTGAAATTGAATTCTATGTTTAGAAATTTTAGTTTAAAAAGGTTATATAAGTTATAAATGAGTTTATATGGGTTTAAACCATTTTAAAAGTATTGTTTTAAGGAAATTTGAATTTAAATCAAGCTGTATACTTGGAAGGCTTTAACTTGTATAAATGAAATCAATTTTTTTCCGAAACGGAAACTATTTGTTTTCAAATAATAAAAGCTTTCATATAAGGAAAGAATTTCCAATTTGTTTTAAAGGGATTTCAAGTTTGAAATGAAAATGTTATTCCAAGTTATGAATGAATCTTTGGAAACGGTTTGAAAGCTATGAATTAAAATCTTTGATTTAAAAGATTGACGGAGTTAATCCAATTTGAAAGGAAAACTATTTTGAAAGAATATGAATGAATCAATGTTAAAGATTGGTATACTTTGTTTTCAAATTGAAAAGGGATTTTAAAGGTGTGTCCTTCCTATAAAATATTTGAAATGGAAGTTGTTTTGAAATATGTGAATGAATCTTAGTGAAAGTTGGGTGAACTTTGTGAATTTAATCTTTTGTTTAAAGATTTGGAAATGGTAATTTATTTAAACTATTTGAAAGAAAGTTTGGGTTTTAAATCGCGACTTAATTGAAATCCCAATATCCATATGTTTTTAAATACTGCGCTCATTATTTGGTTTAGCCAGGAAAGGA
The DNA here is from genome assembly GCA_030765085.1 of Allium cepa. Lineage (NCBI taxonomy): Eukaryota > Viridiplantae > Streptophyta > Magnoliopsida > Asparagales > Amaryllidaceae > Allium > Allium cepa. The sequence goes on from CM060943.1 coordinate 726,063,212, forward strand.
CCTCGTGTCATATAACCCATTACGAACAATAATACGACATTATGGATTGCATTTGAAGACCGTGGTGATGATCGGTGGTGAAGACCGGGTATTTATGAGAACGATAGGATAACCTATCGAATGACTCTGCACTGAGTAGCTATGGTATAGAGATCTCCATATGGGATGGGGAGTCCGATCGGGATTGTGAATACCCGGATTGCAAGGGCTTCCTTGGAAGTGCCTTCGGTTCTGTTCGAACCCGGAAAAGACTTGTATGGATGTGTGTATGACATTACAATTTGAGATGCAAAGCCGGTTTCTATCAAATACATTTCTGTTTGGTGGTGGAGATTTATTCTCTTTGCTTAACACCCTTCTCTAAGACGTACGAGCCCAGAGGTTATGTAGTTGATGGTTACTAGTGATACATCCCCAATTTGCTAATGTGGCATACGAAGTGTTGCTGGTCATTTATTGATCGAAGCATGGCTTTGTGAAAAAGTGTATCTTTGTGGACGAGACTGCATCAGGACTTCACTCCCTGAAAATGGTCGAAACAGGAAAGATGCAGCAAGGTTGCAGGGTTGCGCCCCTAGGGTATGTCCATTCCTTCTGGAAAAGGGTGGTATCATGGTATGGAGCCCAAATACTTAACTCATGTGGAGACTGTAAATCTATTACTGTGTGATTTTTATGGCTAGGAGCTCTTGGATAAAGGTCACAAATGACCGGGGATGGCATATCTTAGGTGTTACTTCCGGGAAGGGATTACACCACCCTTGTGTTGGCAGAGAGCCAGGTAGGTTCTCGGGGCGTCCCTCCAGAGGTGTTCCCATATGGACTAGGAAGTTCCTTTGCCTGACCATTTGTTGGAAAATCCAATCTCCATTACGTGCTCTGTACGGTTTTAGTTGTATAACCTGCCATTTACTTATGGTGCTCACCACTGTTTAGATGGTAGCCATAGTAGGCATATTTCTAAATGTCTATGCTGGTTAAGATTAATATTATACTTTCGAAATGTTTTCCACTATGCACTAATAATAATATCAAAAGAATTTTGCATAGTAAGCATTTTTGACCGTCATAAGGAGAAATCTCCTCCAATTCTGCGTTTTCATGGTGTGTGTGGCAGGAGGCCTTATGGTAGTTTTCATTTTCCAAAAAGCATTGCGGATTTCAATTTTAAATTTTTTTTTATTGCTAAAATAAACTGTTTTTGTTTGCTTATACTAGTCCTATGACTGACCCGGAGTTTATTGTTCCCTTCCTAAACTCTGGGTGCCCATAATTTTCCACCGGGCAGTCTAGAGTTGGGTTTTTCAGATAATCAAATAGTAGGTGTAGATTTGATAGCATTCAATCTTTAGACATTGGCAATCGAATTTGGATCGAGTTTGCTTAACTTGATGGGGGTTCGAGCTCGCTTTAGATTGGAGCATTTGATATGGAGGTGCAGATGTTGGAGTTCTCTCTTAGAAGTTCAAGTTATGATATCATATTCAGCTGTTGTTCCACTGTTGGTGTTTTGTATTTTTCTATAGCATTGTATTTATGCTCAGATATATTTGGGTGGTCAGTATTGTATCATAAATGGATATTGTATTCATTGTTGTATCAATGACATTATTCATTTTCTTCCGCTGTATTGTTATACTTAATGTGTTATAAGCTCCGACGAACCAGATTCGGCGTTTGAATCTGCGGCATTCGACTGCAAGTACGGGTGCCGATTTTCGAAGGTCGAGTTAGGGTCGTTATATTGGTATCAAAGCTGAAGATTGAAACTTTAGCTCAGGAGTATAACACATTAGGTAACTTATTAGAGATAGGGTGAAGTATCCCCTAAAATGAATATATCCCTAAGATATCTGTCTGTATGCCTCTGTAAATTCTCTTACTTTCCACCAATAGGGAGTATGAGTGCAAGAAGAGGACGAGATAGGGGACAGAGAAATATCACTATGAACGGTCAATACCCTGTAACAACAAGGAAGCAATCTTTTCTATCAATCTCTTCTGATCATAATCTGATTTCGATTCTTTGATGATTTCATGGAAGCTACAAGAAGAAGCTTCGGTATGGTGATGGTCTTGCAAATCATTGTAAATAAGATCTATTTCATATTCTCATCTTCATTCTTAACTTTAAATGAATTTGAAATTTTATTTGAAATTTTATTAAAATGAATTGGTTAATTAAATATGAAGATAAATTAATTTGTGTCGATAAAACGATTTCGATTAAAACCAAATTTAAAATTCTGTTGTAAATTTTTGTGAAGATGGAAGTCTGAAGAGGGACAAGCTTGTGTAAACTTTGGGATATTCCGACTGGAGTTTTGATTTCATACCTAGTATTTAAGAGTTATGGAAGATTAAATCCATTTATCTATTGTTTGGGTCTCGATATGTTCTACGAACGGTTAGTTATCCTTTCGAACTAATCAATGCTCTGCACATTTCGTCGATCTGGTCACCCGAGTATCTTGTGTAATATTCAATGAACTTGTTCTCATATTGTCGATATTCTGATTTGGTAATCCAAGTGAAGAATAGATATCTCAGTTGATCTAGAAACTATTTCTCTATCTTCATGTATCCATCTTTGTGGTCTCCCTTGCAAATTTCGAAGACGAAATTTTCTTAAGGGGGGAATGTGTAACATTCCAGTTTTTAAATCAAATCCAAATTGGAAATTAAATTAATTTTTGGAACTAAATTGTGAATTAATTTGGTATTTTTCAAATTTAAATAAATATCTGTTTGTGTTAATATAAATGAGTATAAATATAATTTCAAACAGAATTTCTAATTGGAAATTTGGAAATAAATATTTTGAATAATATATTAATTATAAATTTGATTGTGGATTTATTTGAAATTTTTTGAATAAACATATTTATGAATATATATATATATATATTGGAAGTTAAATTGCAGATAATTTTTTTTAGTTTTAGAAGGTTCAAAATGTAAATATTTATAAATAGATTGGATTTATTATAGAAATTAAGTTTTAAAAACATTTTCCTTTAAAAGGTTATATAAAATTAAATAATAGAAAATGTATAGATATAAAACATAAGCTAATATAAAAAGGAATGTTTTGTAAATATATAGCTAAAAGGATTAAAAACTTTATATTTTAAAATTTATAGAAACTTTTTTCTAATTATAATGAATATAAATATATGTATTTTGAAAATTTTATTTGAATCTAATATAGTAAATTTTCAAAAGTTATTTGAAAATTAAATTCTATATCTTTAAAATATGTTTGTATGATTAATTGTTTAGTATAATTAGATTTCAAACTCATTTTCTTGTAAAGTTGAAAACATATATAAAATGTAAGAAAACAAAATAAATAAACATGTTTTATAAATTTAAGATAAAGTAATGGTTTAAATATATGTGTTTAAATTAATTATTAAACTTATATATAGAAAATATAATATAAAGTTAAACCTGAAAATTTAAATTGTTTAAAATATAATACATACGTAAATAAGATGTTTATAAAAAATGGTTTATCAATAAAATAACATAAGGGTTTAAGATAAATTTATAAATAAAATGATATAAAGGGCTTAAACATAATTTGAATTATTTTTAACAAGTGTAAACCTTTTTAACACACATTTAAACAATTGTAGCTAAATAAGTATATGCATTAACAAGTGTAAATAATTTTGCCATGCAAGTAATACAAGTGGCATTTATCTTTTGATAAAATTTATAAGAAAAAAATAAAAATTAGGCTGTTTTCAAATTCAAAATCTGAGAAACCAAACTAAAGCAAAACAGACCTGAAACAAAACAAAGGAAATCAAATAAAATTAAAAAGAGAAAAATCAAAAGCTGGAAACCAATGCAGCCTAAATTCAGGTCTAAACTGAATGGAAAACAAAGATTTATCAACAACTTCAGCTTCAACCAGAACAAAACAAGTTCCAGGAAATCAAACTACATTTGATCAAAAAAAACGTGGAAAGCAAATCTTTAAGCTGGAATCAAAAATTCAACCTGTTTCAAGTGCAATCTGGAAGCAAAGCAAAATCAAAGTCAGGATTCAACTAAACCAAATACAAGTTCAACTTAATTTAAATCAAAGCTACTGATCAAAAGTTCAAGACCAAGTTTCCAGGAAAACAAAAATGTTTGGTTCTCTGCTCTGTCAAAACACCGATGAGTAATTTTTTTTTTAAAAACTTGATCTTCCATATTATCTTATACTGTGATGATGATAATTTGGATGTGGTTTGCATAAATGTGAAATTATGTCTGCATGCTTACTTATGTTGTGTGCGTAGGCAAAATACATTTTGGTTCTTAGGTTACAGGGTTTTAAACCTGTTTCAAAAAGAAAAAAAATCCATATCTCTTAAACCAATCTATACTAAGTTTTAATCTCAAAATGAAAAGTGATTATAAGATTGCAGTATCAATTTTAAAAATAATCACAAGTATAGTTATGGAATAAATATTCTGAAAATTTGAAATTACAGTAATGATCACTTTAAATCAAAACGATCAAGTGTTAAAATTTCATGTTTTGTTTATATGATCAGATTCGAATAGGGAAACCATGATTTTTGAGATTTATATCAGGATTTATTGCAATGTATGATATTTTAAATTGATCGAATTTTGGGCTTCGTTTGATTCCTGGAGATTGGGTTGAAATTGTTCATCGGAATTGGTTGTGAAGATAGCTGGTAGGTAGGACATGACCAGAAAAATAAGAATTAAATTTGTAAATCATCGTGGTGGCCGGAAATCTCTAAACTAGGGTTTAAGCACTATATTTTGTCAACCGTGTTCGTGAGGCAATGCCGTCACCAACATTGCTCTGTAATGCATCGCACCGATAGGAAAATGTTGTGGTCCAGTGGAGTAGCTCTGGTAAAAATGATGTGGTCTCAGATGGTCGTGGTTGGCGATACGAGCTAATTGTTGATGATCGGGTGGTTCCAATATTTGGGCTCAATAACTCATTTTTGATTGATGGTCGTTCTCGTTAATCTGGTTGGATGTAAGGGTTAGTGAAGATGTCGACGATGCGTAGAAGGCCGGAGAGATGGTCGGAGGTGTGTCATTCGACTGTGCACGTACACATGTGTACTTTGAAATTTGGTTCATGTTGTTGGTTTGGGAAGAAGATGAATTGCTCGAGTTATAGCTCGAAGCCGATCACGTTTTGGCTCGAAGATGAGTGAGATGAGGGGAAAACTGTAAAGCTTGAGTATATTCAACGTTTGACTCAGGTTTTTTTCTTTAAGTGGAATTAACCAGATTTTTAAAGGTTAAAGAAATTAATTAAAGCGTTATCAAGTTTTAAAGTTATTAAGTGTTCAAAAGAAACATCACCAAGTTTCAAAGTAAAGTATTAACAAGATCAAAACAAGTTTTCAAAGTAAAAAAAAAAATGTTTTTGCAACTATTTGTTCAAAAGGGAATTTTATAATAATTTTTATATGTTATTGATAATTTAGTAAATAATAAAGATAAATAGGTTATCTTAATAATGATTCTATTATTTATTTACCTAGAGATTTTTTTTTTAAATTAAATTAATATCTTAGTAATGATTTCCTCCTAAAAGTCATTAACACGGTTTAAATTGTAATTGTTTTTCAAAAGTTGATTTATAAATGGAAAGTAATTAAGGGTAAATAATTACTTAAAGATAAACCTAATGAAAGTAATTAAGGATAATTAATTAAAGGTTTAATTCCTTAATTATTTAAAGGATAATTAATTCGTGTGATTAGTTAATCAAGGTAATTAATTTAAGAAGTAATTAATTAATTAAAGGTTAGTTAATTAATAAAAATAATTAATTAACGATAAAAGTCAATTAAGTAATTAGGGATAATTACTTATCTTAAATTAATCAGGATTAATTAATTAAATGATAATTAATTAAGGGTTAATTAGTTGATTAATTAATTAAGGGTAATTAATTAAGGGTAATTAATTAATTAAGATTAATTCTTTAAAAAAATTAAACATTGATAATTCATTAATTTAGGTTAATTAATAAATAATTTAAAAATAATTGATTTACATAAATTGTGATTAATTAATGTTAATCAACCAAGATTAGTAATTTATCTGGTTTCAATTAATCAGATAATTAATTAACCTTACGTATGAATGTTGGAATTGTATGAACTATTGTGAATTGTTTGATATCTCTACTGTGTGATGCTTTGTGATATGAATTGTTTTAATTCAAACTGTGATGAATGTAATTTATTTTATCTGTGATAAACGTATATTATTTATCTGTGATGCTGTGTATATAGATAAGCGTTATATAATATACCACTTATCGATATTGATGTGCTTGAATTCTGTGATGGTTGTTGATATTGCACCACTATTGTGTAAAACCCCTATACTACACCATACACACACAAATATGGATTGCACGTGGAAATTGGTTAAGTCACAGATTTTTGAAATGGTTTTAAAGTTGATTTTGAAATCCAAAAGGTTTTGGAAATGGAATTGGGTTGAAAAGCTTTTGAAAAGGGTGTTTTAGAGATGGAAATTATGTTGAATAACATGATAAAGTTTTGGGAATTTAAATAATTTAATTTTGAATTCAAAATTTGAAATTGAATTCTATGTTTAGAAATTTTAGTTCAAAAAGGTTATACAAGTTAGAAATGAGTTTATACGGGTTTAAACCTATGCAGTTAATGAGCTCGGCAGATTCATAGCGGTAGAGGTGCAAAAAGTCATAGCGGGATACAATGAGGATATAGCGGGATATAGCGGATGGCTCTAAAATAGCATATAAAACTTGTACATAATGTTTTTATAAATATTTAAATGGTAATTAAATGAAAAAATATCATTCAATTGAATTATAATTAATACGTAAATAGTTTTAAATAAAAACACGTGTGAATATACTTTAAATAAACGTATATATAACATAATTGAATTTAGTAGAATATTAGAGCATTTTCATTTCTGAAAATATATTAAAAAATAAATCAAATAAATTAGTTTCATAATTTTTATAATGTATAAATGCAAATTTTCAATTCATTTTATTAAAGAAGATATAGCGGAATATAGCGGGAATAACGGGATATAGCGGAAGTAGCGGGGCTTAAAGCGGAAAGGCTATATTTTGGGGCTACATGGAAAAATCGTAGCAATACAAACCCGCTATGAGATGTAGCGGGGATATAGCGGGGCATTAACTACACAGGTTTAAACCATTTTAAAAGTATTGTTTTAAGGAATTTGAATTGAAGCCAAGCTGTATACTTGGAGGGCTTTAACTTGTATAAATGAAATCAGTTTTTTCCGAAATGGAAACTATTTGTTTTCAAATAATAAAAGCTTTCATATAAGGAAAGAATTTCCAATTTGTGTTAAAGGGATTTCAAGTTTGAAATGAAAATGGTTTTCCAAGTTATGAATGAATCTTTGGAAATGGTTTGAAAGCTATGAATTAAAATCTTTGATTTAAAAGATTGAAGGAGTTAATCCAATTTGAAAGGGAGACTGTTTTGAAAGAATAGGAATGAATCTTTGTTAAAGATTGGTATACTTTGTATTCAAATTAAAAAGGGATCTTAAAGGTGTGTCCTTTCTATAAAAAGATTTGAATGGAAGTTGTTTTGAAATATGTGAATGAATCTTGGTGAAAGTTGGGTGAACTTTGTGAATTGAATCTTTAGTTTAAAGATTTGGAAATGGTATTTTGTTAAAACCATTTGAAAGGAAAGTTTGGGTTTTAAATCGTGACTTAACTGAATTCCCAATATCCGTATGTTTTTGAATATTGCGCTCATTATTCGGTTTAGCCGGGAAAGGACCTTATGTCATATAACCCGTTCTAAATAATAATACGACGTTACAGATTGCATTTGAAGACCGTGGTGAAGTCCGAGTATTTATGAGAACCATAGGATAACCTATCGAATGACTCTGCACTGACTAGCTATGGAATAGAGATCTCAATATGTGATGGGGAGTCCGATCGGGATTGTGAATACCCGAATTGCAAGGGCTTCCTTGGAAGTGCCTTCGGTTCTGTTCGAACTTGGAACAGACTTGTATGGATATGTGTCTGACATTACACTTTGAGATGTAAAGCTGGTTTCTATCAAATACATTTCAATTTGGTGGCGGAGAATTTATTATCTTAGCTTAGTACCCTTCTCTGAGACGTACGATCTCAAAGGTTATGTAGTTGACGGTTACTAGTGATACATTCCCAATTGGTAATGTGGCATACAAAGTGCTGCTGATCATTTGTTGATCAAAACATAGCTTTGTGAAAAAGCGTAGCTTTGTGGACGAGGCCGCATCAGGACCTCACAACCCGAAAATGGTCGAAACAGGAAAGATGCAGCAAGGTTATCAGGGTTCGCACCCCTAGAGTATGTTCATTTCTTCTGGAAAAGGGTGGTATCATGGTATGGATCCCAGATACTTAACTCATGTGGACACTGCAAATTTATTACTTTGTGGTTGCTTTGTGGTTGAGGATCCTCAGATAAAGGTCGCAAACGACTGGGGATGGCATACTTGTTGTTTTTACTTCCAGGCAGGGGTAACCCGGCCTTGTGTTGGTAGAGAGCTGGGTTAGTTCTCGGGGCGTTCTTCCAGAGGCGTACCCATGTGGCAATAGGAAGTTCCTTAGCCTGACCATTTATGGGAAATCCAATCACCAATACGCGCCCTGTACGGTTTTAGTTGTAGAACATGCCATCTCATATGGTAGCTATAGTAGGCATACTATAATGGTACGTATGCTGGTTAAGATTAGTATTATACTTGAAAATGTTTTCCACTATGCACTAATAATAATATTAAATGGATTTTTCATAGTAAGCATGTTTGACTATCATAAGGAGAAATCACCTCCAATTCTGCGTTTGCATGGTGTGTGTGGCGGGAGACCTTATGGTTGTTTCATTTTTCAAAAAGCATTGCAGATTTCAATTTTAAATTCTTTTTGTTGTTTGTTTTAAAGATAAACTATTTTTGTTTGCTCATACCAGTCCCATGACTGACCCGGATTTTATTGTTCCCTTTCAAAACTCTAGGTGCCAGCAATTTTCCACACGGGCAGTCTAGAGTTGGGTTTTCAGATAATTAATAGTAGGTGTAGATTCGATAGCCATCGAAGTCTTTGGTTTGGTTGCATTTGGAAATCTTCTTCAGTCTTTGGATCTTTGAAGTTTTTGGTTTGGCAATCGCGGTTGGGATCGCATTTTCTACAAGTTCAGCTTGATGGTGGTTCGAGCTTGAAATTTTAGAGCTTTGGCTTAGAGAGTTTTGGTTCGGAGTTGAATATTATGGATTCACTCTCTACCGAAGATCATATTGGAGTTTTCTCTTCCATTGTTATCTTTTTCGCTGTTGTTTATGGTTTCTGATATTCATGGATATGTTGTATCATGATGTAACTGACATTGTATCTATGTTGTATATCAATGTAATCATCCTTTGTTTCCGCTGTGTTGTTTAACATCTAATGTTGTTATAAGCTCCGGCGATATGGATTTCGATGTCGATTGTCGGGCATCGAGTTTGGGTCGTCACATTTGGTATCAGAGCTAAAGGCTGAGTAAGAAAATTAGCTATGGAGTGTAACATATTTGATGGCTCATTAGAGATAGGGTGAAGTATATCCTAGAATGAGTACAACCCGTGAAACCGAAAACCCAAATTACTCAGTCTATTTTCTTTAACTATTGTCATTCCCTAAAATATCTCATCTGAATGCCTAAATCGATTTTCTTACTATTTATAGATAGTAAGAATGAATGGAAGAAGAGAACGAGGTAGGGAATGGGGAAGTACCACTTCAACTGGTCAAGGCCCTGCAACAACGGAAACAGCTATTCCCACTCAACCTCAGCGAAGTCTGGCTGATTTATATCAAAATTTTCCAGACTTGGTGGCAAGCCATTCACAGGCAAGGAAACCATTATCGAAGCACAAGCCTGGATTCGATCGTGCGGAAGGATTTTCGAAGGACTAAAATTGGAAGATGATTGGATGCGATTGATAGCTTCCTAGAAACTTGTAACAACCCGCATATTTTATGATTGAATATTTAAATATTTTATTTAAAATAATTCATCGTTAGTCGGATTAGTGTCCGAAAGGCTACTTTTTACAAACAGTCGAATTAGGACTCGAGACCACCCCCATTGAGTTCAAAATGAAGTTTGCGACCTTTTTGAGTATAAACTTTGATATGTTTGGAGTTAGTGGAATTTTGCTACTTTTTCACTTAGGGCTTTGGTTTTGTTTCAGCCCATTAGACCATAGCTTGACCCCTCTTCCCTTCATTACTTCATTTCTATTTCCTAGTACTCAAGCTTTAGCAACAATGGAGAGAGGAATGGGAAATTAAAACTCCAAGCCCTAGTTTCCATCAACAAATCAAGTTCTAGCTCCAAATCAATAGAAGAAGCTTTGGTAAGCCTCCTCTTCTTCTTCTCCAACTCATTCTCTTACCAATTTAAGAAATTCCTAAACCTAACTTAGAAAATGTTTCTCTTTTTAGCTTAGATTCAGGCTTGTTGGGTTGGAATTGAAGAGTGATTGTCCTTGCCTTTGCTTTACAGCGTCTTCTTCATTTGTTTTGGGTTCAAAGGTGAGATTTATATCTCACATCTTAGTCTATAATTATCTTCGATTGTTAGGTATGAATTCCTAACACTTATTCTTGTGCAACTGATTTTGGTTTGGATTGATTTGGTGTATATTCCAATTTTTGGTGTTTTGAAATCAAAATCTATGAAAATCCTATTATGGATATTTGGACATTGACACTTGGGGCGTATCGAAGAGCCGTTAAGGCTGGGTTGTCGCTTGGCATAAATCCGTAGTCGTCGTTGCTCGTCCGATCGCTTCCGATCTCGTTTGACCATTTTTGGCCTAGGTTCAGGGAATGCTCTGAACAATAGTTTCAAACGTCTAAAACAAGATATTCAGACGTTTGAATATTGTACTACGAATTTTTATTCTCCAGTATTCAGACGTCTGAATATAAATTCCAGACGTCTGAATTTGCTCGTGAGCAACCAGAAAGGAAATAGGCAAAAAAATGCCTATTTCAGACGTCTGAAATATAGGGTTCAGATGTCTGAATTGCGTTCTGGAAAATATTTATTTTTCCAGATTCAGACGTCTGAATCCTTGATTTCAGACCTCTGAATATGATGTCTGGGCTCTATTTACCTATTTTGTTTAAGAATTCCAATTTTATCGATTCGTGTTGATTCTCTTTTGTTGTTATCATCTATTATCGACTTTGATGACATTTTCTTCGGGATTTTTGGAAATATCCATTTTGACGGATTTGATATCAATTTCTTTGGAATTAATTCACGTCTTTGTATGTGAATTTTAGTGATTGATTGCTTCTACAATCATTTTTGTGATTTGTCACTTTAAAAATATAAAGGTTTTCTATACTAGTAGTAAATATCAAAACTCTTTCATTAAAGCGATTTCAACACTATTTTATTACAAAGCTCGTTTCTTTAACCGTTTTCCAATCTATTAGTATATATAAACCTTTACCTCACTAGTATGAGAAATCTAATTAAACGACTTAGTAAAACAAGTGTTATGAAACGCTTGCATTTACTTCGTCGGTTAATTCTTAGACTTGTCCGATTGAATTTCTTGTGACAATTTTTGAGTGGAGACTTACAGTTTGTTCGTAAATATTTAAGTTAAGCTAGTGGTTATGGGACATGAAGCTAAGCACATATATTTACTAGCTCAGTGTAATTGACACTTCTTGATGATCGATGATGATCATTTTGTGATTTAGACTAGCGATATGCTATGTTTCTTTGTCCACGTAGAGGACGGTACCTCGTTTTATTGAGTTTCGTCTCATTTCTTTTATAGGCTAACGACCAATGTATTATTTGGAGTTTCGACTCAATTTTTGTGGGCTAGCGACCCATGTTCTTTTATGGAGTTCGGTCCATCGGACGTACCTTTGTACTACGTTGTTGTACCAACTTATCTGGATCATCGGGCATACGGTTGTACTATGTCGTTGTTTCGAACTATTCGAGTTTCAGGTTCCTCGGGTGTACCGATATTGTACTATGTCGTTGAACCGGCTCTATGGTTAGCGACCATGGGATAGCGTCCCGTTTGTGATACACGTGTTGGTGAGCTTTCATGCACACGTTTTCTGATAGGCCTCCCCCTTTTTGTGATTTCTGGATTTCTATTGATGATTTCTAGAATTTGTGATCCACCAGCTTTTATGATTGGCATCGATATGATGTCGATATTTATGACGTGGTAAATAAAACTGAAGAGTATGACATTCTTTTGATCTTTGAGAAGATTCTTGTGATATTGATTAATCTCTGGTTGATTTTCAATTACATACTTATCATAGTATGGCTTTATGGTTATATCACGTTTTTATCATATCTCTTATTCTATATCATTTTATCTGATATTTATAATTAGACTGATCCGTTTATTATTTTCTTATTAAATAATACTCAGGTCAGATCGAGATGTTACAGGTGCTTCTTCTTGACTTCTCATCTGGGATTATTACCTTGACTTTTGGCTAATTACTTAGATTAGTAGTTTTTGGTTGTATACATTCGAGATATAGACTCATTGATGTATACTTATTCTTTTGTGTAGCACTTGTAACTATTCTTTTGTGTTATTGTGGATCTTGTTTGACCTCCACTCTGATATACACTTTCATGTGTAATATTCATATCTGTTTCCGCCTTTGAGATATGAACTTCTGTGACTGATTTGTGTTATGATATTTCTATATTTGTTTTCGAAGATATTATAGCCATTGTGTAGTAGCTTTGAGTTTGCATCGGTATGTCGGATTCCCTCTTGAAATGAAAGTTATATTTTTATCTGGCATATCGGTACTCGCACAAAGCAATTAAACGGATGGTCGCTCCTCAACACCCTTATTCTCTGTGCTAGTTGACGGCATTACCATGTAGTGTCCTTGGCTAGCGTGGGTATAGAGGTAGGGCGTCACAGCTTGGTATCAGAGCCAAACTTCGAAACAATGTAGAATAATTTAAAAAGGATCATCTTCCTAAGTCCATCTTAGGAGTCGTGCCTTAGGATTTTATTCGGGTCTTCGAACCGTTCTATCCTATTTTCTTTTGTGATACCTTGTTTTATCAATCATTATTGTTTGATATTCAATTTGTGAATAACCTTTTTCTTCTTCTTCCTTCTTCCTTCTTCTTTCTTAAGGAAGAGAAATGGTTAGACCTGGCCGTCCCAGTGCCAGTCAATCTAGTGCTACTCCCAAGGATGGAGTATTTATGTCTGACCAGCAACTTTTAGATATCGTGAAGAATGCTCAAGCTGCCGGATCCAATCCAAAGGCTACTCACCCTAAGTCAAGATTCGCACGTTTGTGCAGTGACTATACCAACTTGTGTGGGAACCCATTTAAGGGTTCCGAAAGCGTCATTCAAGTCCAAGCTTGGCTCAAAATATGCGATCACATCTTTACTTGCATGAATCTAATTGATCTTCACCGTGTCTAAGTGGCTTCAAGTATGCTCTAAGAAAGAGCATTAGATTGGTATGAGTTTCTTATTTCTGAAATTATTGAAGCGGATCTTACTTGGCAAAAATTCAGGGAATGATTCGAGTTAAAATTTATGCCAGAAGCTGAGAAGGTGACATTGGCTTGTCGTTTAATAGACCTTGTTCAAGGTGAATCCTACCTTGCAGACTATGTCGCATCATTCGAGTCACTTTCTAAATACAGGGTCGAATATATAAACACCCCATTGAAGAAGAACCTAAGATTTGTCTATAGCTTGAACAAAAATCTCAAGAAGTCATTAATTCTAAAGTTAGAAGTTTCTTTTGATCAACTTGTTGATATCACTCTTCGACTTGAAGAGGCAGATAAAGAAAGTGATGTTGAAGTTGTGGGTGCCAAACCAAAATTCAACAACAAGAAGAAAAGACCTATTAAATTCAAAGGTCCTTATCCCAATAAGAAAGGGAAGCAAGCAACTCCGGTGGCAAAGACTTCTGCCCCTAGTAGTGGGCAATGCTACAATTGCGGTTCTAAAGACCATTATGCCAATAGATGTCTGAAACCTCTCTTTTGTCGCTATTGCAAAAGTTCGAGTCATCTTTTATCTTCATGTCCCAGACTTCAAGGCAAGAAGGAGGGAAAGTTAAATGTTGCACAAGCCCCTAGCAACACTTCTCGTGGTCAAGGTATTTCTCATTGTATCCTTGATGGCATTATTTTATTTCGTGATCAACCTATTCGAGTTCTTTTCGATACGGGTGCGTCCCATTCTTTTATATCAAAGGAACTTGTTGATACTTTTTCTTTAAGTGTTGTTGCTTTAATGATTTCTTTGAGAATTGCGTACCCGGTTGGTGGATCCGCAACAATTAGTTTACTTTGTCAAGATGTCGAGATTATTTTGTGTGATTTTTCTTTCCGAGCCGATTTGCATGTCACGCGTTATTTAGGCCTTGGAATGATTTTGGGAATGAATTGGCTAACCGCTATGAAGCTCAAATCCTATGTCCTGAGCGAATTATTCATCTTCGACATCCTCAACCTCTTAAGTAGATTTCTATTGATCCTAAAGATTCGTATTCCAACTTGATTGCATCTTTATATTCATTAAATCCTCATGATGACGATAATGATGATGAGGAAGATGTCATTTCTCTTATTCACGTTGTTCGTGAATTTTCCGACATATTTTTGCCCGTTTTAGGATTGCCACCTAAGCGAGCAATTGAGTTTAGAATTAATCTCATCCCTGGAGCTCAACCTATCACTTGTCCTCCTTATCACATGTCCAATAAGGAAAATGAGGAGATGCGCAAACAATTATCTGAATTGGAGACGAAGCAATTTATTCGCTCTAGTTCCTCTCCTTAGGGAGCTTCGTCTATTTTTGTGAAGAAATCCGATGGTACACTTAGGCTTTGCATTGACTACCGGAAGCTTAATGATCTTACTATCAAGAATAATATCCTTTACCTCGGATTGATGATCTATTCGATCAACTTAGTGGTGCTAGAATCTTTTCACAATTAGACTTAGCAACCGATTTTCATCAGCTTCATATTACAGAGGATAGCATTCCTTTGACATCATTCGGTACTCGTTATGGATCTTATGAATTACTTGTTATGCCATTTGGTTTGAAGAATGCTCCGGCTTACTTCGTTGACCTTATGAATAGAATTTTCAAAGGCTTCCTCGATCGATTTGTTCTCATCTTTATTGATGATATTCTTGTGTATTCTAAAACCGACGAGGAGCTTGAAAAGCATCTTCAGATTGTGTTGGAAACTCTTAGGAGCAATCAATTGAAAGCAAAATTTTCTAAATGCCACTTTTGGAAATCTCGTGTGAAGTTTCTTGGTCATATTATTTCCGAATCCGGATTTCCGTGGATCCTTCAAAGATTGGAGCGATTCAAAACTGGAGAAGACTGGAGAGTGTGACGGAAATCCGTAGTTTTCTCGGATTGGCGGGTTATTACCGTCATTTTATCAAAGACTTTTCTAAAATTGTCGTGCCTCTTACTAGCTTAACAAAGAAATGTGTTAAATACATTTGGTTGGACAAATGTGAAGCTTCTTTTCAGAAATTAAAAGAACTCCTTTCCGATGCTCCTATTCTTGTGATTCCCGAGGGAAACCAAGATTTTATTGTTTATACCGATGCTAGTCGCGTTGGTTTGGGTTCCGTTCTTATGCAAAGAGAACGTGTTATTGCTTATGCTTCTAGGCAATTGAAGCCAGCCGAGACTAGATATGTCACTCCTGATTTAGAGCTCACGGCTACTGTTTTCGCCCTTAAAATTTGGTGTCATTATCTTTTGGGAGAGAAATTTGTTCTCTATATCGATCATAAATCTTTGAAGTATTTATTTTCACAAAAGGAACTTAATTTGCGTCAACAACGTTGGCTTGAGTTCCTTGCATCTTATGATCTTGACATTCTTTATACTCTCGGAAAGGGAAATCGCGTTGCCGATGCACTTAGTCGTAAGCTACAAGCAGTTGTTTCTATGATGATATCCGAGTGGAATGATCTCAAGATTTTATCCACTTGTAAGATTAGAGATCATGTATCCGATTTATGTTCATCTCTTGCTTTATGTAGCCTTGAGGCTCATCGTTCTCTTTTAGACCGCATTCTTGAAGCTCAAAAGCTAGATCCCGGATTAGCTCTTCTTAGCCAAAGTTGTAGGGATAAAATTGGTATTAAAAGTTTGAGAGACTTTGATATTGAATCTCGTGGTGGTATTCGAAAATTTGGTAGACTTATCGAGCCAAATATTAGTGATCTTCGTAAAGACATTTTAGAAGATTCTCATCGTTCTAAATTAACCATTCATCCCGGTAGTAGTAAAATGTACGCGGATATGAAGTGACTTTATTATTAGGAGGGAATGAAATCTGATATTGCTAACTTTGTTAGGTGTTGCATGACTTGCAAACTTGTCAAGGCCGAGCATCAAAGGCCCGGTGGGTTATTGCAACCTTTAGAAATTACAATTTGGAAGTGGGACCAAATTTCCATGGATTTTATAGACGGCCTTCCCTGTTCTCATTCGGGTCATGATATCTTATGGGTGATTGTTGATAGACTTACTAAATCCGCCCATTTTATTCCCGTTCGGTCTAACCGAACCGATGTTCCTACTTCTATTGTTAGTGATCGTGATCCATTATTTACTAGTGGATTTTGGAAGAGTCTTCAAAAAGCTTTGGGAACGAAGCTTAATTTTAGCACCGTTTATTATCCTCAGTCCGATGGACAAAGCGAGCGTGTGAATCAAACTCTTAAAGATCTTCTTCGTACATGTGTTCTTGATTTTGGTGGAAGTTGGGATCATATTGCTCTCATTGAGTTTTCCTATAATAATAGCTTCCAATCTAGTATTGGTATGGCACCTTTTGAGGCACTCTATGGAAGGCCATGCCGTTCTCCTTCTTGTTGGCTTGAGGCCGGTGAGAAGCTAGTTTTAGGTCTAGACTTTATTCATGATTCCACAAAAAAGATTGATCTCATTCATCATAGGATGAAAGAAGCCCAAAGTAGGCAAAAATCCTATGCCGATAACGGAAGATGAAAATTAGAATTTTCTGTGGGAGATCTTGTGTTTATTTGTGTTTCACCTATGAAGGGTGTTGTACGTTTCAGTCGATCGGGAAAGCTAGCACCTCGATATATTGGTCTATTTCCCATCACCGAACGTATTAGTCCCGTGGCTTATCGCCTCTTATTACCGGCTCAATTTTCTTCTATTCGTGATGTGTTTCACATTTCTCATTTGCGGAAATGCCTTCGAGATTCCGATTCTATTCTTGAGCCCGGTGTTGTGGAAGAAATTGAAATTTCGCCTAATTTAACTTATGAGCAACATCCTATTCGAATTATTGCTTCGGATGTCAAACGTCTTCGAAATAAAGATGTCCTGCTTGTGAAAGTTCAATGGTCCTCAAATCCTAAGGATTGCTCTTGGAAATCTAGAGAATTCATCGAGCGAACACATCCGGACTTACTTACTTCTCTTCATTACTTCATTTCTATTTCCTAGTACTAAAGCTTTAGCAACAATGGAGAGAGGAATGGGAAATTAAAACTCCAAGCCCTAGTTTCCATCAACAAATCAAGTTCTAGCTCCAAATCAATAGAAGAAGCTTTGGTAAGCCTCCTCTTCTTCTTCTCCAACTCATTCTCTTACCAATTTAAGAAATTCCTAAATCTAACTTAGGAAATGTTTCTCTTTTTAGCTTAGATTCAAGCTTGATGGGTTGGAATTGAAGAGTGATTGTCCTTGCCTTTGCTTTACAGCTTCTTCTTCATTTGTTTTGGGTTCAAAGGTGAGATTTTTATCTCACATCTTAGTCTATAATTATCTTCGATTGTTAGGTATGAATTCCTAAAACTTATTCTTGTGCAACTGATTTTGGTTTGGATTGATTTGGTGTATATTCCAATTTTTGGTGTTTTGAAATCAAAATCTATGAAAATCCTATTATGGATATTTGGACATTGATATTTGAGGCGCAACGAAGAGCCGTTAAGGCTGCGTTGTCGCTTGGCATAAATCCTTAGTCGTCGTTGCTCGTCCGATCGCTTCCGATATCGTTTGACCATTTTTGGCCTAGGTTCAGGGAATGCCCTGAACCACAGTTTCAGACGTCTGAAACAAGATATTCAGAAGTCTGAATATTATATTGGGAATTTTTATTCCCTAGTATTCTGACGTCTGAATATAAATTCCAGACGTCTGAATTTGCTCGTGAGCAACCAGAAAGGAAATAGGCAAAAAAATGCCTATTTCAGACGTCTAAAATATAGGGTTTAGACGTCTGAATTGTGTTCTGGAAAACATTTATTTTTCCAAATTCAGACGTCCGAATCTGCTGTCTAGGCTCTATTTAGCCTATTTTGTTTAAGAATTCCAATTTTATCGATTCGTGTTGATTCCCTTTTGTTGTTATCATCTATTATCGACTTTGATGGTATTTTCTTTGGGATTTTTGGAAATATCCATTTTGATGGATTTGATATCGATTTCTTTGGAATTAATTCACGTCTTCGTATGTGAATTTTATTAATTGATTGTTTCTACAATCATTTTTGTGACTTGTCACTTTAAAAATATAAAGGTTTTCTATACTAGTAGTAAATATCAAAACTCTTTCATTAAAGCGATTTCAACACTATTTTATTACAAAGCTCGTTTCTTAAAACGTTTTCCAATCTATTAGTATGTATAAACCTTTACCTCACTCGTATGAGAAATCTAATTAAAAAACTTAGCAAAACAAGTGGTATGAAAGGCTTGCGTTTACTTCGTCGGTCAATTCTTAGACTTGTTAGATTGAATTTCTGATGACATTTTCCAAGTGGAGACTTACAATTTGTTCGTAAATATTTAAGTTAAGCTAGTGGTTATGGGACATGAAGCTAAGCTCATATATTTACTAACTTAGTGTAATTGACACTTTTTGATGATCGATGATGATCATTTTGTGATTTAGCCTAGCGATATGCTATGTTTCTATGTCCATGTAGGGGACGGTACCTCGTTTTATTGAGTTTCGTCTCATTTCTTTTATAGGCTAACGACTTATGTATTATTTGGAGTTTCGACTCAATTTTTGTGGGCTAGCGACCCATGTTCTTTTATGGAGTTCGGTCCATCGGACGTACCTTTGTACTACGTTGTTGTACTAACTTATCTGGATCATCGGGCATACGGTTGTACTACGTCGTTGTTCTGAATTATTCGAGTTTCAGGTTCCTCGGGCGTACCGATATTGTACTACGTCGTTGAACCGGCTCTATGGTTAGCGACAATGGGATAGCGTCCCGTTTGTGATACACGTGTTGGTGAGCTTTCATGCTCCTGTTTTCTGATAGGCCTCCCCCTTTTTGGGATTTCTGGATTTCTATTGATGATTTCTAGAATTTGTGATCCACCAGCTTTTATGATTGGCATCGATATGATGTCGATATTTATGATGTGGTGAATAAAACTAAAGAGTATGACATTCTTTTGATCTTTGAGAAGATTCTTGTGATATTGATTAATCTCTGGTTGATTTTCAAGTACATACTTATCATAGTATGCTTTATGGTTATATCACGTTTTTGTCATATCTCTTATTCTATATCATTTTATCTGATATTTATAGTTAGACTGATCCGTTTATTATTTTCTTATTAAATAATACTCGGGTCAGACCGAGATGTTACATGTGCTTCTGCTTGACTTCTCATCTAGGATTATTATCCTGACTTTTGGCTAACTACTTAGAATAGTAGTTCTTGGTTGTATACATTCGAGATATAGACTCATTGATGTATACTTATTCTTTTGTGTAGCACTTGTAACTATTCTTTTGTGTTATTGTGGATCTTGTTTGACCGCCACTCTGATACACACTTTCATGTGTAGTATTCATATCTGTTTCCGCTTTTGAGATATGAACTTCTATGACTGATTTGTTTTATGATATTTATATATTTGTTTTCGAAGATATTATAGCCATTGTGTAGTAGCTTTGAGTTTGCATCGGTATGTCGGATTCCCTCTTGAAATGAAAGTTATAGTTTTATCTGGAATATCGATACTCGCACAAAGCAATTACATGGATGGTCGCTCCTCAACACCCTTATTCTCCGCGCTAGTTGACGGCATTACCCTGTAGTGTCCATGGCTAGCATGGGTATAGAGGTGGGGCATCACACAACTCTAGGAAGAGGCTTCAGCTTGAAGGGAGACAGTTACATTGGATGAGCCAGCGGATAAGTTCACTTGGAGTCGTTTTTAAGGAAGTGTTCGAGCAGCGATATATGCCGTCTGCTGGTATCTCCAGAATGTACCAGGAGCTTATGGATTTGAAGCAGGAAAGTTTATCGTTTGAGGAACACTTGAAAAAATTCAACAAATTATCTCGATTTGATCCGGAGTTGGTGAATACACTTTTTAAAAAGAATGAAAGGTTTATTCGGGGAATGAATAAGAAATTCCACAAAAGAATGACTGTTCATATAAAAGAATCTTTTTTTGATCTGATCGATATGGGATATAGATACGCTACTCTAGACAAACAAGAAGTTTTAGAGGAGAATGGAAATGCAAGCAATCTGAATTGGAGGAAAAGGAAGTTCGACGGTAAGAAACCGTGGCAAGGCAAAGGAAAGAAGATTACGCAGGATAACAAGGTGAAAGATGTTACTTGTTTCAATTGCTTGGAGAAAGGCCATTACTTGAATAGTTGCAAGAATCCAAGGAAGCAAGGAGAGAGGGAACAATTTATGAGGTCGGGGCAGGAATCTAGGGAATGCTCTTACTGCCACAAGCCAGGACATAGGATCAAGGATTGCCCAGCATTGAAGCAAGCTCAAGTAGCAAAGGTGTATGCAATCAAAGATGATCCTTCAACCTCAAAGGCTGATAAAGGAAAATGAATTTCAGAAGGTAACATTCTCGTTTACGATAAAATTGTTCGAATTTTGTCCGACCCGGGAGCTACAAATAGTTTTATTTATCAAAAAATCAAAAATAAGTTAAATCTTGAATCTGAGATCGTAGTCGAACCTATTTTTGTCTGTTTCATTAGGTCTTGATATATTCTACGAACGGTTAGTTATCCCTTCAAACTAATCAATGCCCCTGCATATTTCGTAGATCCGATGACCCAAGTATCTTGTGAGATATGGAATGAGTTCACTCTTGTAACTATTGTTGTATTGATTTGGTAAACCAAATGCAGAATAAATATTTTGTTTGATCTGGAAAGATATTTCTCTATCTTTCATTTGTTCTTGGTTGTCTTCTTGGTAAATTTCGAGGACGAAATTTCCTTAAGGGGGAATCTGTAACATTCCCGGATTTTAGTCAAGGTTAATTTAATAATTAATTTAATTTTGAAAATTAAATTGTGAATTAAATTTAGTTTTTTCCAAAATAAAATAAAATATTAAAAGTTTGTTTATATATATATCTATGTGTGGAAATTAGTCACAAGGGCTTCTTTAGCAAGTGCAATTAGTTTCTAGGACGCACAACTAAAATAATTACTTTTAACGACAAAATGAAAAATAATTAATTTCTAAGGCCTAAAGACATATGAAATTATGTCCTTGAAAGTAATTAGACTGCTGACTTTGTCCTTAAAAGTAATTATTCTACTAACTTTGGCCTTGAAACTAATTTCTGTGGATGTGTGTCCTAGAAACTAATTGGAGTGCTAAGTTTGTCCTTCTAGTGAAATTCCCCTATATATATATTGATTTTTAATTGAAATTTGAATTTGAAAACTCAAAAATAAATATACTGGAAATAAACCAGATTTAAAATTTTATTTTTAAGTTAGTAAGAATTTGTTTCTAATTATATTAAATATGCATTTTGATTTGAAAATGATATTTTGAATTTGATATAATGAATTTTCCAAAGGCTAACTAAAAATAAAATTCTATTATATTTATCCATGTGCAGTTAAATTTTAAAACCATTTTTATTTAAGAGATTATATAAATGATTAATAAAGTAAATGTATATATATTTTAAAACAAGAATGGATAAAGGTTTTAATATACAAATCTTTTGAGATTAAACAAGATTTGCATGATGATTTAAATTACTTTTCTTTTATATTTGAAGATAAATATAATTAGAATAAATATAAAGTATTAATATAAATATACCTTTTGAAAATATAAGACATATTCATAAAAGATAAAACATGTTTCATAAATTTTAATATGACAAGGGTTTAACATAAATTATAAAAATAAAATTTAACAAAAGGACTTAAACACAAAATTTTCACAAATGACATTTGTAAAACAACTGTTAATTTAAAACTCACAAGTGTTAACAATAATTACAAGTGGCATATTTTTTTACTTAAAGATTTTAAATTTAAAAATAACATAAATTAAAGAAACCAGGCTTCTAAAATATCCTCTCATCTTCCATATCCAAAATTTGGAATTAGAGGATAAAAAAGAGCAAAAGAAAAATCATCTCAATATCAAAAAAAACACAGATCAAAACCTAAGAATTCAAAGCCTGAAACAAACCACAACCTGGAACAAAAATCAAAAGCATTCAAGTTTTAGTTCAAAACTGGTTGTTATTTCAAAGCAACTAAGCCAGGATCAAGCAAAGCAAAGATCAAGCATGCAATTCAATTTAATTTAAACAGCAAGCCTGGGAGCAAGAATCAAACATCATGAACAAATTCAAAGCTTAAGCCCAAATCAACATTTCCAGTATTCAAGCTTCCTGTTCTCTGTTCCTCTGTGTCAAACAACACTGTGAGTAAACTATCTCTTTTAAAACCCTTAACATGGTTTAGTGATCCGATGCGTGTGAGTATCCTCGAAGTTTTATTAGAAATTTGCTGATATGTTTATATGTGTAAGGGTTTAGGGGTGCATGTCTGAATATCATATATATTCATACCTCTGTTAGTAATAGGTTATCAAATTTTAAGAAAAAATATCCATATCTCCTTGTTTAAACCGATTCAAGCCATGAATCCTGAAAAGAAAATGTTTATAACATCATATAGTTATTTTCAAAAATAATTCCAAGGAAAAAATATGAAATAAATATTGTGAAAATGGAAATTTACAGTAAAGCCATCATATACCTGAAAAATTGAATATTTCAATTTTAAGATTTGATTACTCAATCATGTTCGTATGAGGGAATGATGAATTTTAGAAATAAAATGGTGATTTTTAGTTTGATATCAGCTTTGATATTGCGAGATGAACGGTAAAGGGTAATTTGTCAAATTCCGTCGAACGAAAAGATGAAGTTTGTCGTGTTTTGGTCGGTAGGGAGTTCGAGCATCAATGAGCACCAAAAAAATGTTCGCAGATTTTCAAGTTGATCGAGGCAGTTCGACAGCGAAGAAATAGGATTTAAGACCCGGTTTGACTCGTCGAAGTTTGGGTTAGAAATTCGTAGTAGAGGGTGGTCTGTCGGCGATCAATCCAGGGGGAGAAGAGGCATAGGTCAGTGGAGCAGCCTTGGTTGAAGTCGCGTGATTATCGGTGGACGATGGTGATCAAGTGAGGTGGTTTATGGTGATTGAGCTTGTCCTAGGAGGTAGTTCGGTTGCTCGATTTTTATTCATCGTTGAGTTCGATGATCTGGGTCATCGATGGAGTTGTTATGGTCATCAAAGACTTGCCTGAAGTTGCAGCAACGATCAAAGCTCAAGCGATGGCGCGTACACGTGCATGCGGTCACGGATGTATTTGGGTGGTTATAGTGTTGGGGAAGAAGATGCATTCTCGGGTTCATGCTTGAGTTGCTCATGTGAGTGGCTCGAAGAAAAATGGAACGCGAGAGTGTTTGAACAGGATTTTAAAGATTTAAACCAAAACAAGTTTTTGAGAAAAAATATATAAGGTGACTCGGGAAAATTATGTAGTGGGCTCGAAGTGGCACTCAAAGAGTTGGTCTTAGGCTCAGGTAAGTATATTAGTAGTTTTAAAACTTTAAAACAAAATCAAAGGGTTTCAAAATAAATGTTAACTAATTCATTAAAATAATTGTTTTTGTTTAGTTTTGGAACTAGTTGAAGGTTTAAAATAATTTTTTTTAAATTAATTAAGAAATAAATTTAAAGAAGCGATGTTTTAAATTATTATTTGACTTTAAAGTCTTAAGTTAATTTATGAATTAATAATAATTTTATTTCAAAAATTTAAATGTTATAAAGATCAATTATTTTGTTTTTAAAATAATCATATATTGAGTAATTAATCGAAGTGATTCCTATTTGATTTCAAATGGAATTTGTTAATGTAATTAATTAAGGTGAATGGGTTATGTTAAGATTGAAGGATCATTAGTTTGTAATTTAACAATTACTTAATTAAAGGTTAATTAAGTAATTAATTAATAATTAAGGATTTTTTTAAAGAATAATTAATGTGATTAATTGAAGATTTACTTCCTTAATTATTTAAAGGATAATCAATTTGTATGATTAATTAATTAAAGTAATTAATTTGAGGGTAATTAATTGATTTATGGTTAATTAATTAATGAAATTAATTAACGGATAATCACTTATTGTAATTAATTAAGATTAGTTAAATAAATGGTAATTAATTAATGGATAATTAATTAATGTAATTAATTAAGGATTAATAATTAAGGTTAATTATTCAATGATTAAAGGTTGATTTATTTATTAATCAAGTTTGATTAATTAATAATTGATCAATTTATTTTAAAGGTTAATTAATTAATGATTAGTTAATGATTAAGGTTTGTAATTAATTAATTAACCAGAATTAGTAGTTTATTCATAAGTAATTAATTTGATTTAAATTAATCAGATGAATAATTAATCCTACTTATGGATGTTTGAATTGTATGAAATACTTTGAATTGCTTGAATATCTCTAATGCGTGATGCTTTGTGATATGAGTTATTTTGATTCGAGATGTGACGAATGTAATTTTTTTATCTATGATAAAATTTTATTGTTATCTGTGAATCTATGAATGAAGATAAGCGTTATAGGTTCATACCGCTTATCTATAATTGCTGTATTTCTATTGTGATGATTGATGTTGTTGCACTATTGTTTGAAACCCCTGGACTACACCATACGCACACAAATATGGATTGCACGAGGAAATTGGTTAAGTCATAGATTTTTGAAATGATTTTAAAATTGAATTTTGAATTCAAATGGTTTTGGAAATGGAATTGGATTAAATGTGAAAAGTTCTTGAAAAGGAATTTTAAAGATAAAAGTTATTTTTGAATAAGTTGATAAAATTTTGAAATTTAAATAGTTTGATTTGAATTTCAATTCAAGATTTGAAATTGAATTCTATGTTTGGAAATTATGGTTTGAAAAGGTTATACAAGTTATAAATGTGTTTATATGGGTTTTAAACCATTTTAAAAGTATTGTTTTGGGAATTTGAATTTAACCCTAGGGCTTTAACTTGTACAAATGAAATCGGATTTTTCCGAAACCAAAACTATTTGTTTTCAAATAATAATAGCTTTCATATAAGGAAAGTATTTCCAATTTGTGTTGAAAGGATTTCAAGTTTGAAATGAAAATGATTTTCCAAGTAATGAATGAATCATTTGAAATGGTTTTGAAAGCTACGAATTGAGTCTTTGATTTAAAGATTGGATGAGTTAATCCAATTTGAAAGATGGGTGAACTTTGTGAAGTGAATCTTTTTGTTTAAGAGATTTGAAAATGGTAATTGGTTTAAACCATTTGGAAGAAAGGTTTTGGGTTAAAGTTGTGACTTAACTAAGATCCCAATATCCATATGTTTTTAAATATTGCGCTCATTATTCGGTTTAGCCGGGAGAGGACCTTGTGTCATATAACCCATTCTGAATAATGATACGACGATATGGATAGTATTTGAAGACCGGCGGTGAAGACCGGGTATTTTCGATAACGAAAGGATTACCCGTCGAATGACTCTGCACTGAGTAGCTACGGTATAGAAATCTCCATATGTGATGTGGAGTCCGATCGGGATTGTGAATACCCGAATTGCAAGGGCTTCTTTGGAAGTGCCTTCGAATCTGTTTGAATCCGAAGCAGACTTGTATGGATGTGTGTCTGACATTACACTTTGAGACGTAAACAGATTTCTATCAAATACTTTTTGTTTGGTGGCGGAGAATTTATTCTCTTAGCATAGCACCCTTCTCTGAAACGTACGAGCTTAGAGGCTATGTAGTTGATGGTTACAAGTGATACATTCCCAATTTGGTAATGTGGCATACGAAGTGCTGCTGATCATTTGTTGATCGAAGCATGACTTTGTGAAAAATTGTAGCTTTGTGGACAAGACTGCATCAGGACCTCACAACTCGAAAATGGTCGAAACAGAAAAGATGCAGCAAGGTTATCAGGGATCGTGCCCCTAGAGTATGTCCATTTCTTCTGGAAAAGGGTGGTATCTTGGTATGGAGCTCAGATACTTAACTCATGTGGACACTGCAAATTTATTACTTTGTGGTTGCTATGTGGTTGAGGATCCTCGGATAAAGGTTGCAAATGACCGGGGATGGCATACTTGTAGATGTTACTTCCGGGAAGGGGTAAGCTGGTCTTGTGTTGGCAGAGAGCTAGGTAAGTTCTCGGGGCGTCCCTCCAAAGATGTACCCATGTGGCAATAGGAAGTTCCTTAGCCTGACCATTCGTTGGAAATCCAATCACCAATATGCGCCTTGTACGGTTTTAGTTGTTGAACCTGCCATCTAATATGGTAGCTATAGTAGGCATACTATAATGGTACGTATGCTGACTAAGATTAATATTATACTTGCAAATGTTTTCCACTATGCACTAATAATAATATCAAAAGGATTTTGCGTAGTAAGCATGTTTGACTATCATAAGGAGAAATCTCCTTCAATTCTGCGTTTGCATTGTGTGTGCGGCGAGAGGCCTTATGGTAGTTTCATTTTCCAAAAAGCAATGCGGATTTCAATTTTAAATTCTTTTTATTGTTTTTTTAAAGATAAACTGTTTTCATTTGCTCATACCAGTCCCATGACTGATCCGGAGTTTATTGTTCCCTTCCTAAACTCTGGGTGCTAACAATTTTCCACACAGGCAGTCTAGAGTTGGATTTTCAGATAATCAATAGTTGGTGTAGATTCAATAGCCTTCGAGGTCTTTGGTTTGGTTGCATTTGGAAATTTTCATCAGTCTTTGGATCTTTACAGTTTTTGGTTTGGCAATCGCGTTTGGGATCGCATTTGCTACAAGTTCAGCTTGGTGGTGGTTCGAGCTTAAAGTTTTAGAGCTTTGGCTTAGAGAGTTTTGGTTTGGAGTTGCAGATTATGGATTCACTCTCTATCGAAGATCATATTGGAGTTATCTCTTCCACTGTTATCTTTTTCGCTGTTGTTTATGGTCTCTGATATTTATCGATATGTTATATCATGATGTAACTGACATTGTATCTATGTTGTATATCAATGTAATCATCCTTTGTTTCCACTGTGTTGTTTATCATCTAATGTGGTTATAAGCTCCGACGATACAGATTTTGATGTCGTTTGTCGGGCATCGAGTTCGGGTCGTCACAGATTTCCTTTTATATAATCGAAAATCATTTATAAACTCCTTTTAGAAATCTCTAAAACCCCTTTGTGAATCTCTTTGATAAATCTCTTAAAATCATTTATAATCTCTTTTATAAATTTCAAAACATTTATAAAACTCTTTATAAATTTACAAACCATTTATCAAACTATTTTAATAAATCTCTAAAACAAATTAAATATCCATGTACTAAATGAAATTCATTTTATAAACCGATGTACTATTTGTAAAATCCATTTTATAGACCTATAAACCCATTTTTAAAATTCTTTTATAACTATCTAAAATCAAATATAAGACTCTTTTGTATAAATCTCAAAACATTTATAAATGAATAGTAATCATTTACTTCAAAACACTACTATATAATAATAATTATTGATAATAATAAATATTATTTAAAAATAGTAATTAATAATTTCAAAACATTATTAATTCAACAATAATTGTTCCTTAATATTGTTATAATAATGACTGACTTTCTAAACATTATTAATAAATAATTTCAAACCATATTGATTATTTAATTAAATAACTTTTCAAAATATTAAAATGTTGATAAATAACTTCAAAATAATATTAAATATTAATAAATAATCCTTTAAAACAATATTATATATAAATAAATAATCTTTTAAATCATTTCTAAATGACTTAGAAAAGACAGATAATAAGGTTGGAGTAAAATTGAAATTAAATCCTTTTAAAACAAAATATTTTCCGAAACCTTAAATTCTGATTTTAATTCATTCTCCATCTAAAAACCAACTCCAATCGAAATGGCAATTTATAATTTTTTAAAATACTAATTTGAGGCCAACAGCTACCAAAAGTTTAACCATTGACATTGATTTTCTATTACCATAGGGTTTATGTTTTGAACATATAACAATGTCTTAACCAATAGTGTTAAACAACCAGGTATGATATTCAATTATTCATATAATGTAAATATTATTGAAAACAATTCAAGTATGGCGAGGATTCCTGTTGGATCCCTCCAACATATCCCCCAACATCACAACTCATATATATATATATATATATATATATATATATATATCACCACACATATATAAATAAGATTCGGCAAGTTGTGAGGAATCTTGTTGGATTCCCCAATCTGTTCCCCTGCATCACAAACAATGTACAATCATATAATATAGGTCATCCACTACTGGATGGGGGTATATAAACGGTTATCCTCCCTAATGGCGGGAATAATTCCAAACCAAATAATTAAGCAGTAAATCATCCAAACAAGCAATCAATAGTTTTATAACTACTATATAATATCATTGTATCATTCTGATTAACCAAAAAGTTGAATTTAACTCACCATTATTCCAGCTGTTCCCGAGGCATTCTAATTTCGTCTGAATTCAAACGATGTTTGAACTCAGCGTTAAATTCAACATGCTTCAGTTGCCACTAATTCAATCCCATGATGTAGTATTTTATGAGGAGTTATGAATTTTATAAGTTATCGATTATAAATTTGTAATTAAATACACTAATTACATCATTATGTTAATTAAATACCATCTTAAACTATCCCCCTCAGCTAACCCTTCTTCACAAATAGCGACCCCTTCTCGTGATCGACTTCAACATCACCGCGTCGCCTCCTTGCTTCACCAACTACCACCGCGACCATTCCCCGAGCATCCTCTGACCTCGATAAGCTCACGCCCTAAGTGCCTCCACCCTTAACGCTACCGTTGAAGAGAACCGAGACCAAACTACTATGACATTCATCTTGTGATTCAAGTCGCCATAGGCAATTTCTTACCTCCAAAATCCGGCCGTAGATAGCCCCACCACGTTCTACAACTCCCCTTTAGAGCTATCAGCAAACAACCACCCACGCCGTCGCAATCGATGAAAAATACAACCATCGTTCATCAACGAAATTCCACTGCCACTAGCCACCATCGAAAATCTATACCATTGATTGCACTTGCCATCTCGATGCAAATAATACTCTAGTTGGGACTTTCATCTAATAACGTCGTTAGTGGCTCCGATGATCGCGAGCCATTGGAAGTGGAGGATTTGATTTGAAGAAAAAAGAACGAACGCTCTCTAGTTTGTGGGTAATTATAAGGAAAGGGCAGTATGGTTCGGAATGAGGGGACAGTACGGCTAAATAACAGGGAGGCATAGTGAAGGGCATAGCTTTGAATAGTGATGGAGTATGGTGCATATATTATTATATTCAAAATATCCATCTCTAAACACCCGAAAATGTCGAATTCCAAATGAGGTGTGCTCATTGGCATTGTATACTAGATACCCTTATTCCAAACTCAATGGAACTATTATCGGAATCTAATTCGATCATATGTAGAGGTTAGCTTTCAAAGTCGAATTATTCTAAATTAAATTCCTATATTTAATTTCTATACGTTTCGAGCTCGTATGACCAAACGATACGTCCTCTCGCCACAAAATTCATTAACATACAAAAATTCACTATTACGGATCAAATGACACTTGTTTAGTCAATATCTAAGATAATGCCCTGGAATGATAATTTCACACGTTAATTAAAACTGAAATGAATTATTATTAAAGCAATTTCAATCACTTTTAAAATCTAAATCAAAAGTTTATTTTTCTGTTCTTATTCAAAATGAATATAAATAAGATTTCAAAATTATTTTAATTCATATTAAATTAAAGATTCAGTTATTTACTAATTCCAATATTCGATTCACCATTCAACTAAATCACTATACTTGAAATTTAAGCTGTTTGGCTCATAAAACTAATATTTATATATTTAAAATAAATTAAATATTTCAAAATCAATTGACAAAAATTCTAGGTCGCTATAATAAAAATAAATTTAATTGGTCTGATATATCGTTAACGGGCAAGCTAATGGCTAAATTGACCAATACGTTCTTTAGTGGTCATTTATCTATGAACAATCACATAATTGAAATGTCAAACTTGGCCATTAAATTGATTGATTAGGCATGTCGATGGATGAGTATTTTCTCACCCAAATCATCTTCAACTCATTTCACTCTTAATACAATGCTATCAAATCATATATAATTCTATGAAAAACAAGTGGAATATAAATGAATTGCAAAGCATGTCAATTGAGGAGGAGGGAAGAACTAAGCGCCACGATATCAGCTTTGCGAAAAAGCAAGTGGTCAACTTAGCGATGAAACGAGCAAGTTTCAAATGAAAACGGACTAAGGAAATTGTTCTCTCAAAATATAGGTAAACACTCCTAAGATATCACAAATGAAAACAAAAAGATTAAGAATTAAAATTTAAACAAGAACACGTTGGATTTTGTTCGGCTGGAAGCTTAAGCCTATTTTATGTTATTTCGAATTACTTTTATAACCAAGTTTACAACAATTTCAAATATAAAGTAAGTTAATTTCAAAATTGGCGGCAATTTGGTGAAATAAATCCTAGTAAAGACCAAAATTCCATTTTCTAAGTGAAAGGGATTGCCTTTTATAGGTAAATTCCTTCACTATAGTTGGCAGAATGTATTTAAACAAGTGGAACCTAGATATGAGTTTGTAGTAATGTAGAAGTAGTCAAAATCATAATATCTCAATAATTGAACTATTTGGTACCGATCAGTTGTGATAAGTATCGATAGGTTTCGCTTGCCTACTTCTTAGCTTTTTATTCATACATGCTTAAGTCTTCAAGCTTTGGTTCTTCGTTATAAATTGCGCTTCTAATATCATTCAACATCGAAACAATATTGTTCCTCCAAAATTAATTCTTTTCTTTAAATTTTATGTAAAACGATTTGTAGGCTATGGCAGGCCTTTTTGGCTTAAAACTAATTGGCACCGATCCCTTTAAAACCAGTTGGTATCCATCACACTCACTTTTTCAATTCTTAGCCAAACTTCTTGAGGTTCATTCATTCTCTATTCCTGACATCACTTAATCTTTTTGATCCATTTCTTCATCGTCCTTAAGACTATGCCTATTGAGATCTTAATTTATTCAAGTACCCAAAAACACTTTCTTCCCAAATTATACTTTCACGATAAAAAAGCATGCTTTGGATCGAGAAAGTTACCAAATTCAATCTATAATGATGTTTTCATCATCTGAACTATTCTCGCAAGATGTTGCATCTACCATGAGAATATCAGCACATTGCATCATATAGTTGTCAATTCATATCCAATCTGCACATATAATAGTTAAAGTCTTATATCTGAAGTCTTCGATCTTTGTCAAGAATTTTTTGAATGCTGCTTCACTCCCCAATCAGGCAGATCTTTCTCTTTATTTTAAAGAGTAGATAATCATACCATTCAATACCCATTGATTATGATCGGTACTGATCAATCTTCCAATTGTTGTATATATTCAACACTTAGAAAATTTTTTAGCCCTATCTTGATTTCATTGTTCTTCCTATAATTTCTTTTTGTGATGCACCATTCTTAGTGGTACTGCCTTCAAAATTCTCACCAGTGCCGCCTCTGTTCAAATATCAATGAACGTTCATCATTGATGCCTACAACAACCAATGCCACTCTCATCTTAAAAATCTCCTACTATGGATGTTGTTAATTCTCTTATCAACGCTGCTACCATTCAGTCATCCATCACCACTATAGACTCATGCTATCATCGTTATCCTTTCGAACTTAGTCTATCTCAATTTCGGGCCCCATTAGTTCCTTTGTTTGCCTTTCAAAAACTCTAGGGAAATGATGAAGATGGTTGCAAAATGAATCAACATCCTCTCTTTGGTGATGAATGGACGTTCAGATTTTTTTAGATGATTCATGTAAATTATCTCACTGAACACTCTTCAACATTCGAGTAATTCAAGCATCGATATACTGGATATCTCATCCCATCGACCCTAGGTACCGCATATCATAATCCCATAGTCTTGCAATGAAAAGCTCTATTCTCCAAATAATGATATCATTATCGTAGATCTAATGATTATGGGTAAAATCTGACACACGGTTCCATCATGTGCCCAATTTCATTTGTCAACATGAGCGGGATATCAATACAGAGTGCTTTCATACACTATACCGAGGATACATGATACATATTTCATAGACTAGCATATTGCACTAACCTGGTCAATGCATAGGATGCGGTTAGTTATAACTCATCAACATTCGTTGGATCCTCCACATTGGATGCACAGGTTTCAATCGAAGTAAAACCGAATAAGAATCATACTAAATTCTCATTTTCAAGCTTTTGGTAGAAAATGGATGACCATAAGTGATCTCCTCGCCTTTCTACCAATGTCAGCCCTTTTACTATTTAGCTTATTTATCCGAAAGTAGGCTCATCTATAGCCCTGACTACCTCTTCAACTCTAGTTAGGCATTCCATCACCCAACAGAAACAAACCTTGAATTTCCTCTTACACGAGACCTGAAAGCCCCATCGCTCCCAACATTGACCAAGCTAGAATTATGACCCTCGATAACCCACCAGATTCTTTACCTTCAAGTTTAACAGCCGCGATCCTTTGTGGGATCAGAAAAAGGAAAGGAATCCCTTAAGATAAAGTGCTTTTACCTTTACTAACTAGAGAGCTTATAATCCTTTGGATGGTCACACCGTTTATAACCACTACATGTTCCTATCTAAGGTCATTTCAACATTATAACACTTCCAAAGATATATTACATAAATGTTGAGACTCAATCTGCCTCAAATCCATCTATACAGTTTCACCACTTTAAATTCTATCTTTTTGATGTTTCGGCTGCACTTGGGAAGGTTGCCAACTTTCGGTCAGATTTGCATCCATTTTCACTTCAAGAAATGAGTCGACCACCCCTTATTCTTATTTCTTGAATCCTTCAATGTATGAAAAGTTGTAGAGGGGTTACACACAATAAGGTATTTCAAGAATGAACACTTCTTCATCCAATATCCCGATGGATATTATCCAAAATGGTTCTCTAGACATAACTATCCATTTAACATCCACTTCTAGCTTAAGCTTTATTCACCTAAGTTTCTAATGTTCCTTCATATAACTCCATTATACCGAGATACCCTACAATTTTCCAAAGAGATTGATGTTAAACAAGGGCATACCTCATTTCTGCTTGTTAATGCTGGGGTGCGCTAATAATCAGTTGCTTTACAATAGGAAGAAGGTCTAGCGGGAACCAAATCTACCAAAAACGCTTAAGTTTTAAAAGATTCTCCTTCTCCTCATAGGGTCTTCATAGAAGTTGAGGAAGTTCCTAGCCCAAAGTAAAATAACAATGGGAGTAAAGAGAAGAAAGTATAAGTAAAATAAGAAGAAAATAGCCAAGACGAAGTAGAAAAAGATGATAATGATGAAGAAGATAGAGTGGAAAGGAGGTTGATGAACAACAGTCGACTAGGGAGACATCTTCTGAAGGAACTCCGATAGCCCTTCCCCATACCTAGACGACTCATCATTAAGACCTGTCTTCTAACACCCAAATCATGCCAAGATCCTATCAGGACGTCAATCTCCTCAAATAATCTAATGTTATATCTGGCTCACTGGGTGACATTAGGAGTTTTACAAACTTCTCCCCTTGATACCTTATCTTCCATGATCTTCTTACATCCAATCCTTATGACTTCAACTTCACTCTTACTAGCATGTCCTTATGCTCTGAAGGAGAGGATACTCCATCTCTTCTACCTTAAGATCATGATCCATAAATTATTTAAGACATGACAACACTTCATAAACCTCTTAGGACCATAAGCACAATCACCCTATAGTCACTTTCAATCCAACTCACTAATTCTAATCCAATTATCTCCTCTTTTTTGGAATTATGGGCAAGTAAAGTCGCTTCGACAAGTTCACAATGGCGTCGGCTATTACTGCTCATAATCTAAGGGGACTCTCACCCTTATCGAAATTCTTATCAGGGGTCAAAGGCTGAAAGATAGTAGATGGGATGCAATTCTAAAGAAAAGCGTCTCTGTACTAGCAAACATAGGATTTCGCATGATTGCTCTACATCCAAACACGATTCTGGTTCTCCTCGCCGAGGATGCTCTCCTACCCAATACTTTTGAGATCATATTCCTACTCATTTAGACCGTCCCATCTCATCTTAAGCAATGGTGACATCTATGGCAGAGTGCCCTAGGATTCAATTCTCTTCCTTTCCATCAATCTAAATTACCCAGCTATTTAACTTCTTACCAATTTCATAGAGATAGGAAATATATATTAGTTGCATAGACTATTCCACCACCTCTACCTCAAGGCTCTTCTCTCCTACAAGAAAAAAAATGCAAGTTGTGTTTCTTGATGAAGTCATGTTTGATTGCGACATCAAGGACATGCCAAGAAGTACTTATTGGAGGGTGTTTGAAGATGTAATAAGGTAGCAGAGTAATATGTGCAATGGAGAAGGCCTGTTAGAGGACTATTGATATTAATTTGGATAACCAGTTGATTATAAAGAGTTTTTACATGGAAAGAGCCGATCATAAAAAATAATACAAAGAATACAAAAATGAATTTTTCAAACTCAATAAAGAGAAATAAATGAAAAACAGGGCCATCACAGAAGCCCAAAAAAGCTGGGAGATAAGGCCACTGCAGACATGGCCAATTGTGTTATTCTCAAGGTGAAATTAAGACATACCCATACCATAAGCTGTAGGCTCGAAAAGGAGGTTAAACTATTAATGACCATGAAGGCTATGCTCCTTGTTGAGATTCATAGGCTTAGAGAAAGACTCAAAGTGGATAAAAGGAAATTATGAGCTTAAGAACCTAATTATCTAAGCCTAAGATGTAAATAGTCGACTTACAAGCTGCTTTGATCTAGGTCAAAGAGAGTTTTGACAACAAAACAAAAGTAATGATGCCACCCTGTTAGGATTCTTTGCCAATGTCATTGAGATAAAGAGCCTTAAGTAGTTAGGGGATCACTATCTATCAACTTTGATCGAAGCCTGGGAAGTGATAGTAAAACGAGCTAGAGAACAAGGATAAAAAGTCGACAAATAGAAAATGAGATACTCGATGATGAACACTTATAAGCTCTTGAAAAGCGTCTGGCAATAAAAACTCTTATAACCTCCATAATCTTCCCCCCATGACTCCCATCCATCTAACCACTTCAGCTTATGTGGATGACATTGCTCCTATAAAAAAGGAGTCTCATCCAGATCTTGTTACTTCCACTTCGGCCTCTTCTGAGGTCATTACAACTGAAATACATGTATCCTCTAATTTTGTCGCAAACATCACCACAACTTCATAGGGCTACGACCCAGAGAATCCAATCCTTACTAGGCCATTGATTCTTCCTAATCTTCCTTCATAGCTAAAAGTTCCTTAGGAAGGGGAAATCACAATATCCCTTACACAAGATATCTCCATCTAGAGGTATACATATAACATCCCCAGTCTATGAAAAGCTTTGATATTCTTCCGAGGATATTATTAATCTTTACTTTTCTATCTCTCGCCATTCAAATCAACTTCTTCAACTGCCATTGTTTCCATACAAGGTCGTTACTCTAGGCCCCGACACTACTGAGACATTGCCTATCATCGTCTCTACTTCTCTCACGCTTCCAATTTCTTTGACCAGATCTGGCCTAAGTCCTAATAGAGAAAATAAGGCCCATATGGAAGAAAGAATGCTTGACATCGATATTTTCATTGATGATGACACGACGATCTCGGTCGGATCTGGCCCGAGTCCTAATATCGAGAAAATACGACCCTTAAGGAAGAAAGAATGGATGACATCGACATTTTCATTGATGACGGCGTGACAATCATTACCGAGAAAAGGCCCGAGACACTTCCACTAGCAAATATAAAAGCTATTGACGCCTTCAAGCTAAGGAAGGTCAAGCTATATCCGACATGGAGATAGCCAAGTTCCTCCCAAGCTTGAGCATCAACATTCGATGTGACGACCACCCTTGGGTACCCAATATACTTCTATAGAGCAATATAGGGTACCTGGCCAATGCAGGATAGTAGCTAAGGGTGTAAAGAAACAAAATCCTAGCATAAAACATGTAGGACATCTTATAGCACAATAACCAAATATAAAATAATAATATAGATGCAAAATAGGCAAGATAGCAATATAATCAAATGAACCATAAATAAAAACATCATAGTACAATAGGTTCATAGATTATACAAAAAACTAAAATAGTAGAGTTTATACATCTCAATCTCCAAAATAAACTCCAAAAATGGCTCTAAAGTAATAAAAGTATTAGTATAGCTCCACTATACTGCATATTAGAATATAAGCGATAGTAAACTCCAAATATAGATATTTGAAAGCTGGTCTCCTACTCGTACTCCATATAGCTCCATGCACTATCCAAACCTGTTATCCCTAATCTACTTATTCAAGAGTACTTGAGATAATAAGAAGCAAGGCAAAAACCTTGAGTTAGACAATAGTCTGGTATGAGTGATATATAATATCAAAAATACAATAAAAACCATATATAGTAAATAAAGGCATAAGGTATGAAAGACCATATCTGACCTGTCCCACCATCCAAATAATTAGCACATAACTGTCGATATATGCTAATATACTATCACAACCGTATAAGTATACTACAGTCAAATTTCATTGTACAATGTCTAGGTATGTGGTGGAAAATACCTACATCGTGTAACACCCTGGAGTGAAAAACAACCATGACAAACATAACATCAATCAAACAATCCTCACCATCATTCATCTGTGTACGATATATGATAACTCGTATGGCACAATCACAAACTAGGGACCAAATCAAAATCCCGAATTCATTGGTAATCGAATCCATGACCACTGCGAAAGGAAAGAAACAAGACCCACAATCGCAAAGTCCAGGATAATCTACTATCACAAGATACATACATAATTGCAAATCCATATGGACGTCCCAACATAATCCTTTACGAACAGAATAGAAACCTCTAAGCTGTCAATTTTCCCTTTGCATGCTTCTCCATAGTGAAACCTAATGTTGTTCCATCCTGGCTATCCCAACTGTAGGACGCAGTCACAAATTTACTTGTAAGCTCTCATCATTGAACTTGCCCTTGTGGATCATTGTCATGACTACCATCTTTAAGTCATCATCATCGAAACGCCTTTAGATACCCATCGCAGGTCATAGAGCCATTGAGTTGAAGTCTCAAAGTTGTTACATCGGCATCATCAAGTCGAAGCATTACACCAATGCTCCCCTTGTAGTTGCACAAAATCCATAGTCATCCAAAGTTATTTGGAGTTGCCAACTTTAGTCTACATCATCTCCAAAAGGCCTTGAAACATGCCATGAAAAAAATCACCAAAGTATTCCTGCACAACAACAAAAATCTCTTGAATTCTCTTGGGTTTACCTAGAGCCAACCTGATGTAGTCACTCCATTTCTCTGAGTCGAGCTTGAAGCACCCCTAGTGCCTATACTTTTCTGATGCCAACCCGAAGTAATCCCTACTTTCTCGAGCTAATCCCACAGCAACCCCCTTCTGAACAACCATTTATGCTCGGCTCGAGATAACACCACCGAGTTGGAGGCAAGCCCGAGCCAACACCTTTAAATAGCAATTCTTGTCCAGCTCCAAGCCAAATCCTTCACTCCAAGCCATGCCTAGCAACAACCAGAATCCCCTCTGAGCCAAAATACTATCGATTCTCTGAAACCCAATTTCACCTCGATACAAGAAAACATGATACATGCACCAATTAGTATTGAAACATGAAAATATATAACAATTTATAGCAAGTCATCCTATAATATGTCTCTAACATAGCTCACCACACATCAAGGCAACCATGCACCAAATTAACATGATTAGAACACTTTAAAATATTTTAAATTCGATTTTCTTCAGGTTTAACTTTAAAATAGTCCGAAAATACGATTTTGACTTTAAAAATGGGTTTAGAACATGTCAAAACCTATACATACATATATAATAAGTGAGAGATGATAACTCACTTACCGAAACCTCCAAATTCCAGTTTTGAACGCAAGTTGAGGAAAACTCGAAAATCAACAGCCAAACCCTAAGTTTTCTTCTACAAAAATGTAGATTTGAAGATCTCTACTGAATCCTCTTACTGTTCAACCCTTAATCTATGATTTAGAATTGATTTAGACAAGAAAGAGAATGTTGTAGGTAGAGAATGACTTAATAGGAGCTTACATTTATTTGAGAAGTGGTAAAAGTGATTTGGGGACGATGGTTCAGCCTATTAAGCCTCCAAACCTGAAATACGTTATTGGTTTTGTCCCCAAACTGTCTAGTTACCTACTAAGCAACTCCAAAACTAACAATCTCCAAAATGTCATATCTCCTAGTTAGAAAGTCTAAATCACTATAATAACCATTCTATAGAAAGGGAAACCATCATTCCATTCTAATGGAAGTTGTCTCGGATGCTGATTCAGCTTCTACCAAAAGTTATAGTCGTTAGAAGTTTTTTGGGATGAAATCGTCTGAAAAATTCTAAATATATAAAATGTCAGTAGTTTGCATTTCCCAAAGTTATAAAGTCATACGACCACATATATTTTATGATCATCTAACATGAAAAATATTGGATGATACACTCTTTCCCCCCGAAATCTCGAACACAATCGGTGAAATCAAACATTGCTACCCCACATGCTTAACATCCCCAAGCAACCATATCAAACATCAAAAATGCACACAGAAGTATGTAATGATATCTATGCCTACCCTAGCATCACGACACTAAACTACCCTATATGATATTGAAAGTGAAAGAAAATGCAATAAACAGAAGTATCGCCAAGTAAAGAGCTTTGGATATCCAGTCCTCATGCCCTCCTCGGTCTTCCAAGTATGGTCGCCATCGCTCTCACTCCACTGAACGTTCACTGGCTTTACCATTTTCCTTCTAATTTGCTTTACATCATGTTTGACGATACGAATGAGCCTATAAGGCCTCAAAGCTTGCGGTTCAATCTCGATATCATCGAGGTGATTCGCTTCAACTATCACGATTAATGTAACACCCTCGTACTTGGAGGCCCAAAACTGATGACTACGGATGCTGCAGTCATCCATAGTTATTAATCTTCAGCGATCAAATACGGTGGTGCTAGATACAATGATACACAGATCATAGAAATATGAAAAATATTTAACAATTCAAAAACATATATTTCCACATTCAAATTAAAACATTTCATGTTCGTTACATAATCCTAAAATACATTAACCACATTTAGAAAAATATAATTATTACAATTATGCCAAGAGCGACATATGAAGATGCCCCCTTAGTTAATCAGATTATATAGTAAGGCTAATAAATCTACCTTTGCAAACAACTACACAACGAAAAAAGAAAACACTTAATAACTATCTGCCTCCTTCACGTCTCCGAAAGCTTTATTCGTCTAAGAAGAAAACCTGTAAACCTTAAATCTCAAATCACTCAAAATCAATTGAGCGCTCGAGAGTTTAATGGAAAAAAAACTTCGAGTGAGACTTAAAGCCTGGTATGAATAATAATCTAACATCTCAACCCTTTTTAGATATCTAGTGAAACCACGCCGTTTAATGGAACAGGTTTTCCCTCACTAGTATCCTAAAACCTTTTTAAAACCCTATACTGTGCTCCTGCATCCATAATGGTGTAAACATACATTTTCAAAATATTATGATGATAGGCATACTTGAAAACAATTAGGATTTCCCAACCCTCGTTTAATATGATACCCTGTCCTATTCATAGTTTTCATGGGATCACTAAGAAACTCTAGACTCCTGCCAGTTAAATTAATTAATTCATGGGTTCCCCTGAACCTATTAATCATATCTATCACTAATCATCTTATCCTAGTTTTCATGGGTTAACTAGAAACCTGTGGACTTATCTTATAACTCACTTCACATCCTTGTATTCATGGGTTGACTAGGAACCTACTAATACTCCCATTTGCCATTCTCTTATCTTAGTTTTCATGAGTCTACTAGGAACCTATTAATTAATGTCAATTTTAATCCAGATATAGTTCTCATGGGTTTGCTATAAACCATTTAGCCCTGCTGACTATCCTTAATACACAGTTTTCATGGGTTAACTATGAACCTTTTGGTTTTTCCCATAACTACTTAATCATAGTTTTCATGGGTTGGATATGAACCTTTTGGTTTTTCCCATAACTACTTAATCATAGTTTTCATGGGTTGGATATGAACCTTTTGGTTTACTCCAATAACTACTTAATTATAGTTTTCATTGGTTAACTATGAACCTTTTATTTTACATTTATAACTATAAAGTTAGGTATCCTATATTTTTGGTCACCCTGACTCCTTGGATGCAATTCTACTCATTCGGGAGTTTAAGTAATTTACATTCACTATTGAGTTAACATAGCTGGTTCTTCAACCTCTTTTCCCCAAAATACAGTTATAGGTTATCATGTGAATATATTCATATATGAAGAAGCAAAACCACAATTTTCCAATATCATACCTATGGATATAAAGTCCTTGAAATATATTTCATAAAAGAAAGTTAACACCTTCAAATTATATCTTTATCAAGGCAATACTTCTTCAAAATCGTATACTTAAAGTCATTTCAAATCTCCTTTATATAAATAGTGAGTTTTCCTTAAAAATTTAGAGTATGGGTCTTAAAACCTTTCGATAATTTTCAATCCCTGCGAAGGGTTTTAATCATATCTTTTTAAAATAATAGGCCCCAGCCCTTTTTGTACTTTATACTCTTCTTTCTAAACCCTACGACCCCATAGAAACTCAAACCTTTCAAAAGCATTGGAAAACCTTTCAAAACCATTAAAACTCAAACTTTTCGAAAACCCATTGGGTTCAATTTAAAACATGTGGAGAACCTTATCTTAAAACCATTGACTTCATTGGAACCAACCTTTCAAATCTGTCGAAAGCTCTATTTCGAAAGCTTTAAAACATATCATTTAAAACAATATTCCACTGCTTTTAAAACAACTCTTTCAAAATCTTTTGGTTATATTTCAATTATAAAACAAGCGTATATCATCAAAGTCGAAATCTTTTATACCTTTCGAAATCATTGGAGAAGCGGCTGGTTTTAAAACAAGTAAACTTTTCGACTTTGTTGAAAGCAACGACTACGAAAGGTTGGAAAAAGCGGTAATAACGGTTCGACTATGTCGGAAGGTTTAAAACAAAACAATGATAAAGCGGCAGTAACCTTTTGACTATGCCAAAAGTTTTAAAACCTTTATTTCAGATAATTGACTTGGTTGAAAGCAACCAAGTCGAAAGCTCCTTTTCGAAGGCAAGCATGTATAAGCTTTTGGTTTATAAAACAAACTAACCCCAACCTCATTAGCAACCTACCTTTCGAATAAGTACCCTTCGACTTTGTTCAATTCACTACGTACCAAATAACTTGATATCATATGCATTGAACTTTGACCTTACTGAAAGCTATAACCTTTCGACTTTGTCAAAAGGTCTGGGTCGGAAGTTTTGATGCCTAAAATGGCTGAAACATGCTAAAAGCATGATTTTCTTGTTTTTAACTAAATAAGATAACTTTTGAACTAAACTCGCCATTGTTTTTAAAAATCTCATTGGTTGATAAATACTTTATAGAAAAATGCTGCCACTAATTTTAAAAATAAATAATAATTATATTTTATAAAACGCCCCTTCTCCTTAGTTATATAAAACATTTAAGTCCCATACATTAAATAATTTTATATATTCATCAAATCATGTATGAAAAAACTGGAAAAATCCAAAAAAATCTATTTTAATATGATTTTCAACATATAAAAATTTCAAACCCAAATAATTATTATTTTAGCCGTAAATAATTTATACACCAATAAACTATTTACTTCACTAGAAAATTAATATAAAATCTACATAAATTCAGAAAATTTTAAAAATTGGAACCCATATCTAAAATCATGTTTTCTACAACACGTAATTTTCCCATGGCATTTAAAAATCATTTCTTCTCGGTTTTACCCTAAAACCATGTATATCTCCTTTTTAGAAAACTTGTTTATATAAATCATAATCCAAGCATATCAAAATTCGGTATATCATAAAAAAAGATTTATACTAAAATCTGAAACCATATGATCATAAAAATTAAATAAAGATGTAGAAATTATTATTCACCATAGATTAGACAAGAAAACTGAAGTTTATTTGAGATTGATTTCTTCTAGCTTGAATCCTAAGCTTTAAGTTGATTTTCTCTTCTTTCTTCCTAATGGTCAGCCTTGCTTCCTTACAATTACAAATTTTTGTTTTGATAAAATGAACATGTATAACTAAGGGAGATAGTATAAAGGTGGGAAATATGGGTGGCTATTCACCCTAATGCCCTTATGTTTTGTATCTTAGCCATTTATAAGTTCATTTTGTTAGATAAGCACGACCACTTAATTCATCAACCAACCTCAATCTCCTTAGCTACATTATTCTATTTAATTTATTATAATTATATCTCTTGAATAATGTTAATAAAATTAGGGGTGTTATAGGCTCCCCTTTTTAAAGAATTTTGTCCTCGAAATTCAGCAAGGACTAACTAGCAAACATAGCAATTATCTGTAACATTTACTAACAACCCTACTAGCCACCATTCTAGCAACATTCTAAAAAAAATCTAATATCGACATACCATTAAAGTAGATCGTGGTAAGCCTCGAATCCTATTTGCTATCTCCCAAGTACAATTTTTCTCATTGTCACTCCACTAAACTTTCACTAACTTGACTGTCTTGGTCATCAATCTCTTCTCATATCTCGCTACAATTTGAACTGGATGTCTAATAAAAGTCAAATCAGGCTCCACTACCAAATCCTCCAACTCTGTTTGAGGAATAGTAGCCTTTGGAACATGGACTTACCTGCGAAGATGAGACACATGGAAAACATTATGAACACCTGCCAAACTACTTGGCAATTTAACTCTATATGCGAGCTTTCCAATCCCTTATATGGCCTGAAATGGTCCAACATATCTTGGGGCCAACTTTCCAGACTTTCCAATGCATACTTCGCTCTTCATCGGTGATACTTTAACGAAAACTCTGTCTCCCACTAAGAACTCCAGTTCTTTACGTCTCTTATCTGCATAACTCTTATGCCTGGATTGAGCTTCCTTTATCCGTCTTTGGATTAACTCAATCTTTTCTGACGCCTCTCTAACCAAATTCGGACCTAAGACCAATCCATCTCCAGTCTCTAACCAACATGCTAGCGATTTGCATGGCCTTCCATACAAAGCTTCAAAAGGCGCCATTCCTATATTATTATGATAACTATTATTTACAAAAAGTCAATCAAATGTAGGTGATCATCCCAAGGTCCACCAAAGTCCAATACACAAGCCCTCAATAAATCATTGAGTACCTTATTGACTATCCCTGTCTGCCCATCTAGCTATGGGTGATATGATGTACTCATCTTGAGCTTGGTACCTAATACCTCTTGTAAACTCCTCTAAAATTTGCTAGTGAATAACGCGACTCTATTGCTAACTATGCTACTATGAATCCTATTTATTCTAACTATGTTCTTCATGAATAATTTAGCCAAAATAGTGCCGTT
The DNA here is from genome assembly GCA_030765085.1 of Allium cepa. Classification (NCBI taxonomy): domain Eukaryota; kingdom Viridiplantae; phylum Streptophyta; class Magnoliopsida; order Asparagales; family Amaryllidaceae; genus Allium; species Allium cepa. The sequence goes on from CM060943.1 coordinate 726,107,465, forward strand.
CTGGTTGACTTTATTGGAATGAAATTGACATTCTTGGTTAGCATGTCCACAGTAACCCATATGCTTTCATTTCCTCTCCTTGACCTTGGCAACCCATCTATGAAATCCATCGATATCGTATCCCATTTCCAAACAGAAATATCTATAAGCTGAAGTAACCCACTCGGCTTTTGATGTTCATCTTTCACTTGTTGATAATTTACACACTGCCTAACCCACAAGCCAACATCCCTCTTTACACCTTCCCAATAAAAGCTCCTCTTTATATCGTGATACATCTTGGTTCCTCTGGGATGAGTCGTAAACTTCGATCGATGACATTCCTCTATAACTTTCCTCCTTAATTTCCCTATAATCAAAATACAGAGCCGTCCCTACTTTCTCAACCATCCTCTTTGGTTAAGACTAAAGTCCTTTAGGTCATCATCTCTTATCCATCCTCAAGCCTTCTAATTCTTTCAGCTAAAACTGGATCATCTCTTTTCTTAGAAGCCATCCTCTCGATCAGCACTGGTCGAACTTCTAAACAAGACAACATGGCAGTACCTCCACTAGAACTAGCAGTCGATCTTAACTACACACTACAACTGGCTAAAGCTTCTAGATCCTTCCATTCTGCCAACATCACTAACACCATATTTTTTTGTTTTCTATTGAGAGTATCTACCGTCTTATTTCCCTTTCTAGGAGTATACTCTATACTGAAATCATAAGCAACCGAAAACTCCAACCACCTCTACTGTCTCATATTCAACTCCTTCTAAGAGAACAAATACAATAATGACTGATGATTGGTAAACAACTCAAATATCTATCCTAAAAGATAATGCCTCCAAATCGTCAAGCCAAAGACACCGCAGCTAACTCCAAGTCATGAGTAGGATGTCTAACTTCGTACGGTCTAAGCTGCCTAAATGCATGAGCAATAACTTTACCCTTTGCATCAACACTGCTCTCAATCCAGTACCACATGCATCAGCGTATACTACCATCCCTTAGTTACTACCTGTAACTACTAACATGGGTGCATTGGTTAAAAAATGCTTTAACTTAAGCAACCCTTCCTCACGTTTATCAGACCAAACAAACTTCATGTCCTTCCTGGTCAACTTAGTCGAAGACTGTAACGACCTGCTACTTCGAACCATTCAAATCGACAATAATCCACTCATGTCAGATATGAATTGCTCAAAACAAAAGATTACTAATTTATAATTGGAAAACTTTTCATATACAATAAATAAACCAATCATAATAAAAAACATGGAGTAATAAAACAATAAGCAGTGGAATAGATAAATAGTAGTTCATGAAGCTACTATATAAACATCAAAATCTAAAACAAATACAACAGAAATCTCAAATACAGAGTAGTCTCAAATTCAAAGGTATTTAACAAGTCTAAACATAAATGATTGGAATAAACTGAAATAACTAAAAGCTGGATAGATAGATATATCTTTAAACAAAGCACCAATCTCCAGAGGTGTGTCTCAAATGCTGTGACATGACACTCGGTCTGACCCGAGCATAAGGCAAAATACAAAACACTCGAGTCAGGTTTAACATTATCATACTAGTAAATCAACTCAAGTGAAATATCAAGTGAAATACAAATAACTTAAAGGATGTTTGGGATTCCCATCCTCTAAGGATCCGTTAAACTATCTACATACATAGTACAATACGCTACATATATAATGTCTACAGTAAATTAAAATGTCAAAATAGCGTTAAGGCATTACCCGTACCTCCCTTAACACATTATATATATATATATATATATATATATATATATATATATATATTCCTGCAGTCTATACAGTATAGTAAGCTCCACCAAACTGGTGGTTTGTCCAGAGGGCAAACAATAGGTATGGTACAAAACAAACTCGTAGAAGGCGCGATAAGGCATGTGACAAGGTACACGAGGCAATGCCAGGGTAGGATTCTACGGTTTTGCTGATCTGAACTGGTGTTAACGCATAGCAGCTACTACCGTCCGCCTCGAGACACACTCCCAAATCAAAGGTGCACCCAATCAAATCACAAAGCAATAAAATGGTATTGAAGAAGCATGCTCGATCGGAGGTGCGACCTCCCTTGGCCCGGCGTGGCTCCTATATAGTCACAACAAGCTGACCGCTGGATTCAGGGCTGCGTTAATACCTTATGTAGAATCATTCGCCAAACCATCCTACTTCATTTTGGAATCTCCATTGCGTATACATTTGTTAAAGTGGTTTTCGGTATTGGCAAAGAGTATGAGAATATTCGATTCCGGTCTCTTTAACAAACAAACGCTTATTTCACACAATGGTCAAATTATAAGACCACTTTTATAATCTTTTCAAACATTTCATACTGCATATCAAAATATCATGTTCGAAATAATTATTTACTTCCAAAATCATATCACCTTCAAAATCATGTCACAAAATAGTTTAAATCATCATATCAAAATATTAGTATTTAAATCCATTAAAGCTAAATCATAACAATTCCAACTCAAATAGTTTAAATATTGAAATAGCTTATATATATTTTCAAATAGTTATAAATTTAAAAGTAGTTTAAATATTAAGAAATAGGTGATAGGTAAAAATAAAAATAGTGTATATATGTATATATTAAAAAGAGTTTATGTTGAAAATAGTTTCAAATTAAAATTGCCTCTTCCAATTTTACAAATAAATTCAAATCAACTTAATTCCAAAGTTCAATTTAATTCAAACTTAGTACAATAATTTCTAATTCTCATTAAATCCATTCTAAATTTATGTCGATTTCAAATCCAGGTTTGAATTACAAATTTAAACCACTTCCAATTAAATACGTTTCAATATTCAAACAATTTACAACAATTCAATTTGATAAATCTCATTTATTGCAAAAATTCAACTTTAATCAAATTTAAATTTCAATATATTCACTTAATCATCTTAAATGACACTTAAATAAAATCTCGATATTACAAATTAATTTAATATTAAATATTTAATTTCAATTTTGTTTAAAGCTGAAATATTCATTTAATCATTTTTTATCAAATCAAGTTATAAAATCAAACCTTTTAAATTCTCAAAATCAATAAGTTCAAATCATCCTTATTTACATTCAATTCTAAAGAAATTTAATTATAAATCAATTCTTATTCAAATTTAATTCTTAAAAGATTAAATTTTAAACTAATTTCTATTTAATTTATCTTTCCAACCTCTATTTGCTTAAAGTTATTACAAAATCTATTTTGAAATATTAATATAAATTTAAATAAATCTTTTTATTAAATTTATTTTCCATTAAATTTTATTTTATATATTTAAAAATCATAAAATTATAAATAAAATCTTAAAATTTATATTTTTTCAAAATTAACTTATAAACTTAAAATTTTCAAATATATAACTTTAAAAATCTAAACTTACACATATATAAAAATAAAATTTACATATTATATTTTAAAAATCAATATTTATTAAAATCTATATATTTCCTTCCAAAACCATGGAAATCATTTTTCAGAAATAGACCAATCCTGTCCGTATATAGTTTTATGTCCTATGGTCAAGTGATTCGGATATATATTATTTCAATCCGCAATCCGCAATTTAAATTTTAATATTGTATATATCATTTCAACCTACAATCCCAAAATTTCAGAATTAATGAAAATCGCTTGGGTTTATCATTTCAACCCATAGTGATTTTTTCCTAATCTATAATATCGTTCGGGTTTGTATCATTTCAACCTATAGGTAATGTCTAAACTAACAGGGAACTTGCAAAGTAGGAACAAATATAATATCACATATCAACAACAGGCATATATCATTAGTAACAATATTTAAATATAATATATAAAACAGATTATGGTGTCACATGTCATAGGTAAACAATTGCAGATAATGGCATGTCATATTTAACAATTAAATAACTAACAATTTAAATTCAACAGCATATTTCACTTGTCATTTCATGTGAATTAAATTTACTAAATATAAGAATGTTAATCGTGAGTGATTGCTCACCTTTCGAGCCTAGAGAAATTTGGCAGCTCGATAAGCAACGAATTAAATCGCAAACTAGACAATCAACCAATCCAAACAACAAATCTCAAAGAAAACCAAGATGAACATGGATTTAACAAATAAAGCTGATAAATAGAAATCGATGAAAACAAATCAAAATCAGCTTGATATGAACTGAAACGAAATATATATTTACTTCCAAAATCACTTTTGAAAATATATATCTAAAAATAAAATCTCTCTATATATATTCAAATCAATATTTAATTTAAACACATATAAAATAAAATCTCTATATATATTTAATACCAAACTCATGTATACTTATATATAAGCTAGTATATAAACTAATATATAAACTTTCATACATATTATATTTTAAGATCCATATTTATTATAAAATCAATATAAACTTACTTTATTATAATATATATATAACTCAATTAGATCATATATAAGCTTATGTAAACCTATATATGTACGAAAAAACATATTACATATAACTTATATTGATTTATATATAAACAGACAAATTGGATATATATGACTTATATAAACTTATATATAACCCAACAGATCAGATGTATAAACTAACACAATTTATACATTATAGACAACGTTATATATTTATATATATACGATTTAAAAGTCAATATTTATTAAAAAATATATTATCGTTCAAAATTTCATATATATGAATATGTACACGTACTACACAGGCTGCTAGCTGAGGTAGATGCGGCTATGGTGGTTGTGTTGATGGCAGTCGAGGCACAGTAGGAAAGCAAAGGCAGAGAAGGTCAGATGGAGGAGAGTCACGAGCTTCCTGTGTGTGGAGGCAGGGTAGTGGTGGGTCGAGCTGTTGCTGGCATTGGAACGGATATGTTGGGGTTTAGGGTGGAGATAGGTGTTGTTCGTGCTCGGCGGTGTGGGGTTGTTCTTGGAGTGGCGGAGACAAAGTGCAAATGGTGGCTGGAAAGTAGTCTTAGCTGACTCGGGTAGAGCATAGGCGGCTGCTCATGGCGGAGGGCAACGTGGGTGGTCGGCTCAGTGATTGCTAGGTGTTGGCAATGGTTCTCTAGATCGAGAAGTAAGGGGGAGGAAAGGTTGGAGTTTTGAAGGTGAAAGTCTACCGAGAATAATAGGGAAGTGGAGCACAATGTCAGGGAGGAGATGGCGGCGCTACTCTTCAGTTAGCGTTGAATAGGTGTGGTGCCGAGAAGATGGGTTTGTGGGAGATGAAGTAGGTGAGTATGGAAGATCTGTTTCCTAGGACCCGGTAGGGAAGGGTAGTTGCAGAGTTGAATGCGGTGGCAGGTGGAAGTTGCGGCAAGTGGAGAAAAAGGCTATTTGGAAGAGAGAGAGAGAGAGATAAGCACGAGCAGGCGAGATTCTCTAAAACAAATGAATACTTTCATATATATATATATATATATATATATATATATATATATATATATATTATATAAAGGGGCAGAATGAAATGATAAGAGAGGAAGAGAGAAAAGTAGACGAACCAAAAATGAAAATGAACTAGCAAATAGTTTTGAATAGTGGGATAGCAAAAGTCTTGACGTTGGATTCAAATAATATTAATATCAAGTGGCTGTTTAATTTCAACAGGTAGACAGTGAATGGTCATAAGAAACCAAAAGACTCGAGGAATGGGTGATGATACGGTTAACTATTTCACGGTTTTTGCCTCATACCGGACATCGATATGCGTAATTGAATATACTGTGAAGATCGGCATGATGAGATGAACAGAATGGTACACAGATACTAGAGATAAAACCATCTTATCAAAACTTGATATTCGCTGCCAAATGCTGGTAAAATGCCAAAAATAAGATAAATGGAGCTATAGCAAACCAAGTTTGGTGAAACAAAATATGACATCTTACTTAGAAAATGATTTAAAATTTTATTATACAAAAATATTCAGATTTCAAAAATATTTTTTTCATCAATTTAACAGATTTAAATTGAAATTGAAAATTACACAATAAAACTAACTTTCATATTTTCTGACGAAAATCTGTCATTTGCTATATTTTAAAAAGACGCATACCAAATATCAAATTTTCATTGCAAAATTTTATTATTTAATTTTGATAAAAATTTAGTTAATTACGTTATTAAAAATCCCTAAAATTCTTGGGTCGTTGCAAAGGCACTGTTATCCGTGAGAATCCTTGATGAATCTCCGGTAATAGCCAGCAAGTCCAAGAAAACTTCTGATCTTAGTCACCATTTCTAGTCACTTCCAATTGTTCACAGCTTCGATCTTGTCATGATCGGCTGACAATCCCATCTCTGAAACCACGTGACCAAGAAACTTAACCTCTTTTTTTCAAAAATGACGCTTGAAAAACTTTGCCTTTAGCAGATTCTGCCTCAGCTTCTCCAACACCACTCTAAGATGAATCTCATGCTCCCTTTCATCTTAAGAGTATACTAAAATGTCGTCTATAAATACCGATCCAGACCTATCCAAGTTCTCTTGAAAAATAAGGTTTATCAAATCAATGCAGAAAGCAGGCGCATTTGTCAATCCATATGGCATCACCAACAACTCATACGAACCATACCTAGTCCGTAATGCCATTAAAGGAATGCTATCCTTCGCCACTCGCAAGTGATGGAACCCTGTCACCTAATCCAACTAGGAAAACACTCTGGCTCCACTCAACTAATCAAATAAGTCATCTATCCTCGGTAGAGGATACCAATTCTTGATCGTCGTTTCATTTAACTTATGATAGTCGATGCACATCCTTAATGATCCATTTGGTTTCTTCACAAAAATTGCAGCTGCTCTTCAAGGCGAACTGCTTGGTTTAATAAAATTCCTTCCCTCAATATCCACTAGCTGCACCTTCAATTCCTTTATTTCTATCGATTTCATTCTACTAGATGGTCTATTAACAGGCTCAACTCCTGGTACAAGGTCTATCCGAAACTCAATAGCTCGTTTCGGGTGTAGTAAGTGACCGACTCAAATACATCTTGCAAATCTTTTGGCCACACAAACCTGACTAAGCTCATCTCCAACCTCCATGGCACTTAACAAAGCACAAACACTCTTGCTAAAATTTTCCACTAAGAAGATGATTCGGTTGTGAATATTGTTTGTACCAAAATTGGGCACAAAACTCTTTGGAAGTTTTTGAAGAGATAACAGTGAAGAATATAAATTTAAAATGAGGATTATCTAACAAAAACTCCAAACAGCAGGAAAGTAAATGCGCAAACAAGCTATTTAGAGTGGTCCAGCGTGTTGCTTACGTCCACTATGAAGTTTTTTGCAACTTTATTGATTCTCTTTCAGCGATTACAAGTGTTTACAGCAAACAACAGCAAAATACAACTTCAAATTCGAATTCAACAGCAAGAATATGATGTAGGTCTTGATCCAGCAGAGTCTGGGCGCTTGAGAATCCAAAGATCCTTCTTCTGTATGCTCTGGGGATCTATTTATAGGCGTAGGAGGTTGGGACTTCGCTCAAACTTAAGGACATTCGCTCTGCCACGTGAGGGGGGCCCACATGACCAATTCCAGAAAGTTTCAACTCGATCTGTGATCGATACGAAATCATTTCGTATCGATCAAGATCATGTACGATGGAGCTGCAATTTGGCGTGAACTTTCCTTGGCTCGTATTCAATCTTCTACAAAAATTTCGTACCATTTGGATCAGTGGATTATGAGATATAGTCGATACGAATTGAAATTTCTCAGATGGCTGTTTGGTTCAACTCCATAGCTTCGAACTGATCCCTTCACATTGATGGTCGCATGTGTTTCTGAGATGATGTGGCGCACGTATTTCGAACCGATCCACCTTTTGCTCCGAGTTGACCGCATTGTACCCATGATTCTTGCCTCGTTTGTATCGATGACCGTTGCGTCAATCCAGGTCCATTTGACTTGATGGATACGAACAAGTCCCTGGATGTGGGTTCGAACAAGAGCCTTTAATGGATACGAAGTAGGGACAATCCGATGGATACGAAGCCTGGTCATCCGATGGATACGAACTAGGTAAACACTCAATGGATACAAAGTAGGCCTTCGGCGATCGATACGAACTGTATGCTATATTGATGGACTCGTACGAAATTGAGTTCAGCTGAGGCCTCCCGATGGATACGAATGGGATCGATTCGAACTTAGGACCTTTGATGGGTACGAACGAGATCGATACAACCTGAGGTTCCTTGATGGATACGAAGATGCCGCCGCTCTGATGGATACGAAGGTGATGGATTCGAATCAGTGCGTGGTGGTGGATACGAAAATGGGGTTATCACCTTCAATTTGCATCGATCATAACTTGAGCATACGAACTCGGATTGACCTGAAATTTGGGATGCAGGCTTCCATGGCTTAGTTTGTCTTGTTTTGCAAATTATAGCCCGATTCGGACTCTGACAAAATTTGTCGATATCCATAGCGAACCCATGCATGCTTGATATCTAGGACGATTAATCCTAAGTTTATAGCCAGTTCCTTAGTATCTCGGCCTTGCCAAAAGGCGGGATAACATTTGCCCCCCAAAGTACGTCTTATGGAAACATGACATGATTTGAAAAGCTACAGCCTTCACCTTGAACAACCATTGCTCTTTTGTCGAAGGTTGTAACCTTGCGCCGCTATGACTGATCGCTATATGATGGCGCTTAACTGTTTGTCGCCATAATTGTTATTAAATGAATATCCAATTCCTGTTAATGCCGAAAATGGGATATCATTTTGACATATATGCATACACGTTGATCCAACTTTCATTAACATTGCACATTCACGAGTCGTTGTTAGTTAGTTTTTTTATCGAATTTCATATCGATCCTCTCCTGAACCGATATAGAAGGTTGAAAGATTGACTTCGCATCGGTAAACGGAGGATTCAGTGGATGCGAAAGGCTCATTCGTATCGATGCTAATGTTTAAGTATTGATGGATAAGAAATTGTTGTTTGCATAGAAGTGCAGTGGATGGAGTTGTGAACTCGTCGATGCAAATAAGGGCTTCGAGTCGATGGGCTTCATCGTCTTCAGCCGTCCTCGTCGTGTGCTTTGTACCAATGGACTCGATGTCCCTTTCGAATCGATGGGAACTTTGGTCAGATGGACACGAAGAGAGTATTCAACTCGATTCGCTGGTTGACTGGTTGCGACCGGTCACGTGGACCGGGAGGCGAATCGATCGGTTCCTCCTAAGCTCCATATAAATACATTGGACTTCAGTCATTTAAGCTTTTTACTTTTTATTTCCGCCTTCACTTTTCGCATCGATTCAGAAACTTGAGAGAGGATAACTGTGCCGTGCTTTCGACTTGATCAAATTCAATCCTTTCAATCTTCAAATCCCAATTTCAACTTAGGTAATTAATTATGAATCCAAGTGATGAAGTTATCCCAGATCCATTCTTCCTTCTTTAATTATCCTTTCTGGCAATCGATGAAACCAGATCTGGGCTAAAGCTCGGTCGTAAATGGCCATGGCGATGCTCCTGAAGATTGGAGAAGAAAGAGTGGAAAAGACAAGAAAATGGATCAATCTGGGGGCCTGCGTTCGAATCGATGAAGGTAATGATATTTTTCCTTGGATTTCTCATTGATCCCTGGAACATTCCAATGGAGATGATGCAGGTCGTACCGATGGTGATGGTGGTGTATCGTATCGACGTGAAATGATCGATACGAAAAAGTAAGTAAATGGTCGTTTCGAAGCTCTCAGCTTTAGATCATTACGAATTTTACTTTTACGTTCGATACGAAAAGTATTGACTCGAACGTGACCGATGTTTAGCTGGGACCTTCCCGATCGGTATGAACCAGGCAATCAAGAATCGATTCGAAGTCATGTGATCTTGATCAATACGAACTCGACCCTTGACGATCGATTCGAAACATGCCCCCTGGGATCGATACGAACGTGTATCCTGTTAGATTCGAACAGGCCTCCTGTGATCGATTCGAACCCATCACTTGATGGATACGAAATTTTTGACACCCTTCAACATAATTCCGACGAGCTTCATTCTTGCATATTTGTACTTGATTGTTAAACTGCATACTTGACAACCTTTCAAAGATCGTCGACGGAACCATGCAAACTTTAATCCGGATCGATTGCTAACATTTAGATGATTTGTTGATGACGGTCAGCGATGACGGTCATTATAACTGAGCTTCGAAGCTTTTTCGTTTGCATATTTTCTTTAAACCTGCAGAATCTTTTCAAGTAATGCACAACACTGCACCACACAACACACACTCTACACAAGGGGAACACACAGGTTCTTTAGCGTCTAATGATGATTTCTCATGAGTTAGCTAGTTATGGAGACTTCAAGTTCGCAACCGCAAGAAACTCAGAGTTTAACTCCTCCCAGACTTGAAATACCAGACATCGAGGCCGAAGTCATCGGTGCAGCTCCGGACGAGTTACCTGACGCATCCTTCATTAGTAATCCATCTGACTCTGTTCCATCCAATATTTCGGAAGACATCTAGGAAGAATATGTTTAAGGCATGGTCTGTCGTTGGACGACGTATTACTGCCAGGTCCAAGCGACAGACCACATAATCCACCGGAGGGATATACCGCATTCAATCACCATGCGTGCACAGCTGGGACACTCCCTCCGTTTAACCAGTATATAAGGGAAGTGTTGTCGTTTTTAGGGATTGCCCCCTCTCAGCTACACCCGAATGGATATGCTTCGCTCAATGGCTTGTTCATTGCACTTATGGAGTACCTCTATCGACCACCGAACCCGACCGAGATCAGATACCTATTCAACTTCAAGAGTTGAAATGATAGTCCGTCTTTCACATTCCTGGAGGCAGTAAGGAACTGTCAGATGGTCACAGGGGCTTGGACAAGACTGAGCTACTTCAAGACGGAGTGGTTCTATGTTCGATGTCCTCCAGGATTTGCCAGGCGATGGCTATTTAGACGTGAGTATTGTCTGCTTCTCGGGTAGTTGATAAGACAGATATAGATGAAGTCGGACTCACATCTCCTTTTCTTTTCAACAATAATCCAGCGACCCGAAGGTGCACGTTTCAAGGAGATAGTTTGGGTCCTTCAAGAGGTCCCGAGTGAAGAGAGGAATACCGATATACTCTTGACAGATAGGAATCTCAGGATTCTTGGGTTGACTAAGCGTAAGCAGAGTATAAGGCTTGACGGTGCACCCAAGACTGCCTCGAAAAAACGAGTCAAGCATAAGAAGCCCAAAGTCATCGTAGTTGAGGAAGCTGGCTTGGAAAGAACTCATACTGATGATGAGCCTTTGGCCAGACTGATGGATGTGTCCCCGAACTCCGAAGAAAAAAGGAAAGGCAAGGCTGCCGTCTTTAAGCAACCCAAAGAGGGTAGACGGAAATCCGTGATAACGTCCCGGTCCGTTTTCGAAATCAGAATTTCGAAGATTTCTCCCCCAAGAACAGAACGCCTTTACGAAGGGCTCGCCGATCTTCCAATTTCAGACGATGTGTCCATGCAGCACGATGTCGGATTGGATGAACTTCAACACGCCGTAGTTTTAAGCGAGTCTCTTCCTTCTGACGCGATCGACACATCTGGTTGGTCAGGGGGGTTGCACACGCATTCACACTTCACGGAACTACATGATTTCCGAATGTAACATGCTTACTGCGAGAGATTACTAACTTCGTTTTATGTTTTTGCTTCGCATATACCATGTCTGGTCGAAGTTCGATGCTTGGCAGTCTTCGCAGCAAACGCAAGTCTTTATCATATTACGAATCATATAGGAGAGAAGGGGACAGAGACTATGACCAAGGTACTCGAGTCATGAACGCTCTAACGGAGATAAAGAGTATAGGCGTCAGTCTCGATCTTGTATGCCCCCTCCCAGAGTCTCTGCACAACCTCCCGCCCACGCCTCGCGACCTTCAGAGGCTCCGCGATGCAAACCATCTTCCCAATCGTCAAGATCTGAAACTCATCATAGGACCAAGATTATGGCCCCCACAACAACAGAGTAGACATTAATTGAGCCTTCGGGGGAAGGAGCAGCGAGGCTTGCTCAGCTGAAGAAAAATTTGCCGGACATTTGCTTCAATGGGTTCATCTTCCCTCCACGTTTAAAAAGGGTACCAGCTTCGGTCGAACCCATAGTGCATGATTACATTGCCGATATATTTTTTCAGTATCAGGAATGGTCGAAAATGGTGAAAAAAGCGTCGAAGGTGGCCTTCGACCGGGCGGTCATGATTGAGAAACTAGAAAAAGAACTTGGTCAAAAAGGCCGTATTATTCAGGCGCTTAATAGTGAGGCCGAGTCTTCTCATAAATCAGAAATTGAGGCTCTGAAAAAAGCCGATGAGGCTTAGGCCGCGATGGAAAGGATGAAGCGTTAGCATTATGTCACGGTGGAGGACATGGGACATCGAAATACCATCATAATCGCCGAGCAAGATGCAACCTTGAAGGAGTTAAATGATCTTAAGGCCAAAGTTTCGAAGATCATGAGAGAGAGGGACGTTGCTAACGTTTTCGCACAGGAAGCATGCGATCAGGCGGTAGAGTTTCGGAGGGAAAGAGACGCGGCCATGGAAAAGGTCCGCGAGGTGGAGGCCGAAGTTGATGAGAAAGTTCGACAGGCAGAGATCAAGCTTGAAACGGAGATAGAAGAACTTCTCATCACTTATAACGCCAATGTGTTGAGACATAGGAATTTGGGTTGGCTTGATGATTGCTCGACACATTTATACAACCCTTGGAACTTGGTGGTCGAGGAAGAGAACGCGGTCCTGTCGGGTGGTGCCCTTGCTGAATTTGAGTTGGAGAACCGCATTTTAAGCGAAGATGAAAATAAAATTCTCCATGACTCTATGATTCTCATGCAAGAGAGAGATTGGGCACACAGTACCTAGAAACTGGTGAGGGATCCGGTACCGCACACCAAGCTACAAGTCCCGAGGTTGTGACTTTATCTCGATCCGAGCCGACGCCAGTCCCAGGCTATGACCTGAAACAGCCACACTTATCTCCCATAAAGGAACATCCTTCGGAAGCTGTTCAGGCGGCCACAAGCCAAGTTGAGGAAGGTACTCCGCACAAATTCTGTGTGTGCCTAAAATGAAGTACTTGCATTGAAGCTTGTATTGACAACTTCTTTTCTTTCTTGTCCAGTGAGCAAAGTTACATCGATAGCGCCTCCTGCAATCCAAGAGTAACATCAAGTGCAGGAGGCCATCATTACTGAGGCGACCTCTATGGCAACGGTCATGCCCATTGAAGTAACACAAGGGAGTTCAATCACTTTCGATGAGTAAATGATGAATGAACTCCTCGGCCGACAGACCGATCCCTTCTTAGACATACCGGTCGTCCTCAGTGGATTCTCGCCTGCTCTTAGTGCTTCGGCACAGACTGTTGCTGCCTATAAGGAAGCCCGAGCTTCTCGTGAAACCGAGATACTGGCTCAAATCGACACAGAGATGGAGGCGGCAGCGCACGGTGGTAGTTCCGAGAGTGTTATGATGGCGGTCCGCCCAACTCCTGTTATGGCGATATCCTGGGAGGGCACGCTTGTCGACACCAGCATGCCCATTCCGCCCCCGGTTTTGGACCCGACTCCTCCCGAAGAGAGTATTCCTTTAAGTTCAAGTTCGAAGGAAGATGTCGATATCATGCCTTCATCTGAGGATGATCCGCGGAAGGGTAAGGGCATGAAGCGAAAGACTGTTAGCGATTCTAGTGGTTCCGCATCAAAGAAAAAGTCGAAGAAGAAAAAATAGATAACCCACCTTTAGCGCATTTTTGGTAGTTAGGGAGTTGCTTTTATTTTCTTTCATAGGCCATGTATAGATGCAGGCTCGGCCCTCTGCTAGTAGGAATTTTTTGGAATAACTTGCACATGAATCTTCACATGCAATTTAGTTGGAATGAAATTTAGCTTCTTTGCTTCAACTCTCATTTCTTTTGTGCTTAAGTATTTGCAGTGTTTGAATTTCAGTCCAGTGTACTTGTGGTGTTTTTACCTTCAAGTTGAGTTCGTTTCATTTAACTTAAGTTCTACCCCCGGTTCTGGGTATGAGTTGTAAGGATTGGTTAGCGATCGCAGAATATTTCTACCTCTTCAGGCTTTGTGTAGCTACACCGATGCTAAAATAAATAAGAGTTGAGTGATTAAGTCACGCTTGTTTATTTATGAATAGTCACCTTCACACTCCGGGGATCATCACTTGTGTTCAAGTGATCAGTTGCATATGTCGAAGTTGTTAAGTACATGCCCGCACTCCAGGGACTTAGGTTAACTTATGGGTGGCCGCTCGCACTCCGGTTGTTTTTATACTCTTACCGCACTCCGGGGACTTAGAGTTATTTGTAATCGATAATCTGGCTCACACTCTGGGAATCCGAAAACTATCGATATTTGTAACACAGTTCGCACTCCGGAAACCTGGAATTGATGTTTATACTCCAATTCACGCTCCAGGAATTTGGAGTTGGCATTTATATTTTGGTTCGCACTCCGAGAACCAGATTGATGTTTATACTCTAATTCACACTCCGGGAATTTGGAGTTGGCATTTATATTTTGGTTCGCACTCCGGGAACCTGATTGATGTTTATACTCCAATTCACACTCCGGGAATTTGGAGTTGGCATGTATATTTTGGTTCGCACTCCGATAATCTGATTGATGTTTATACTCCAATTCACACTCCGGGAATTTGAAGTTGGAATTTATATTTTGGTTCGACCCCGGGAACCTGATAGATGTTTATACTCCAATTCACACTCCGGGAATTTGGAGTTGGCGTTTATATTTTGGTTCGCACTCTGAGAACCTGATTGATGTTTATACTCTAATTCACACTCCGGGAATTTGGAGTTGGCATTTATATTTTGATTCGCATTCCGGGAACCTGATTGATGTTTATACTCCAATTCACACTCCGGGAATTTGGTGTTGGCATTTATATTTTGGTTCGCACTCCGGGAACCTGATTGATGTTTACACTCCAATTCACACTTCGGGAATTTGGAGTTAGTTATAGGACTGTCGTGTGTCGGTCCAGTTCAGCCTTTAATGTGACGACTTGCCCCCGAGCTGAGGTTTCACTTAGTGAGTGGCCGGTCGTATCACAGTCACTCACTATTTGAATAAATTCCATCGTGCGATAGAACTTAGCTCTTCGTGCATCGTGATTGTTGAATATTGCATTCAGTGAATCATTGCTTTAGCTCGAGGAGATGGAAATTTATTTCTGGAATGAAAAAACATGGCAAAGTCAGTGCCTTATTACAAAGTCAAACTCAAAAGATGCAAGAACAAATTGCAAGAGATTTATAGGCTAAATAGATAAAGCCTGTCATGTGTAATAGTGACGGAGATTCTCGTCGTTCCAGGCTCTCGTCAGGGCGGGACCGCCACTAACAACATTTATCACTAATCTCCCGCCAATACAGGAGGATTTTTCCTGTCTCGCCTGATCGGGCACATTATTCTGATCTGGCGGGCCCGCTCCTCCAGGCTGTGGTGCCCGCACAAATTGTTCCAGCTTCCTCTCTCTAATCAGCTTTTCTACGAGATCTTGCAAATGACGGCATTCATTTGTATTCTGCTGTAGCTTTCATGAAGCCTGTAGAATTTTCCAGTCTGGATTTGTCATTCCGATGACGGTTTTGGTGCAGGCTTTTTATATTGAATTGTATTACAGGTCTGTAAATACAAGTTCTCCAGTGATGTATTCAAAGGAGTGTAGCTGTCAAACATAGGATTCTTGTGCTGTGGGCCATGATTTTGATCCCGCTTTCTATTTTGATTCACATTCTCCCTTTGTTGAGTTTGTTTGTTTTGAATATTTAACTGGACTTTTTCGGAGCTTTCACCGGACTGTTTGACCGCGACATTGCTTTGGATTCCTTCCGTGCTTGGCCCTGCATCATCCCGCTTCCTACACAGTTTCTCATCTTTCCTTCTCAGGAATTGAGCCGCCTTGGCATAGAAACGGTCCAATGATGCAGGGGGTTTTCCAGCCAACAAGTTGCCGAATTCAAAATGGGGGTCAATCCCCTTAGTCAATGCCATAAGAATGGAGTTATCATTTGGATTGCTGATTTCCGCATACGCGGCATGGAATCTCTCTAAGCAGCGTCTGAGCATCTCCCCAGGAGCTTGGGTGACACTAGATAGAGTATTGACATCTTTCGGCCTTGCGACGTGCATGCGGAATTGCTCAACAAATTTAGTGGCTAACTGGTCGAAGGAGGAAATGGACCGAGGTGGCAGTCGGGTGAACCGCATGGTAGCGATGCCCCCCAAGGAAATTGGGAAGCTCTGGCATTTTAATGCATCGTCAGCTCTAGTAGCGCTTATTGACCATTCATATTTCAAAATGTGTTGGTTGGGGTCGGAGTTTCCCTCGTACATGGGTAGAGCTAGCATCCTGAATCGCCGAGGGGGTTCAACGGTAAGGATATCATCGGTAAAAGGAGTGTGACTTCGAGGGATTCCCTAGTTGTCATTTGTGAGACCCTGACTCCCATGGATCATTTGACGTATCATGGTCGGAAGATCCGGCATCTGTACATTCTGTGTATGTCGAGCCAGAGCATGGTCAAGTCCCACATTATGAGGACGGACCGAATGTCGTCGACGGTCCGCGTCTCCCCTTCTCGGCCCCTAGTCTTCTGGGACGTACGGTTCAAGAGTACGCTCATGCTGATGACGGTCCAGGTTCGACCAATTCTGGGCATCGACCCCTGGTTCAACCGCGACGGCCGCAGTGTGGTTGTCTGTGGTGTAGTGAAGAGAGGTGCCCCGCAGGAGGAGGGTCCGGTTTGGAAACTGGCCAATGGACCAACTCTCAGCTATCCAACAATCATTGCTGGCTGATGTCCAACAGCTTGCATGTGACCCCCATCTAGTCGGGGTCGTGGAGATTGATGATGATAATAAGAGGAGGCAGAACTTTCTGTGGAGGAGTGTGAAGCGTGATCCCTCCTAGATCTTCTGCGCTTATGACGATTCAGCTGGTTAGTCAGCTCGGCATTGGCACGTAGCTGCTCTGTTAATTGTTGCCGACTCTGGGTCAGCTCTTGAAGTAGCAACTGGAACTCTTGTCGGGTAACGGGGCCTGATGGTTCCGAAGGTCCCGTAACGTCTTGATTAGGGGGAGGCAGTAGCGCGGGATTCTGCCTATCCCGGCCTTCCTGATCGCCAATGCTGGAGGTGGTCCTCGTTCTAACCATCTTGAGCGTTGAACTCCTTTCCTAGACTTTATGTAAATCTGAATATAATGGAAGAAATTCGCACTTGTGATCTGGATCTCTCTCTTAGATTTATGCAATCCGATTTCGACGACAAATCCAACGAGCAGGAGAAAATCTGGGTTTTCTCAGTGAAAGCACCAAAGTGTTTGTTCCAAAATTGGGCACAACACTCTTCGGAAGTTTTTCAGTGAAGAATGTAAATTTAAAATGAGGATTATCTAACAAAAACTCCAAACAGCAGGAAAGTAAATGCGCAAACAAGCAATTTAGAGTGGTTCGGCGTGTTTCCTACATCCACTATGAAGTTTTTTGCAACCTTATTGATTCTCTTTCAGCGATTACAAGTGTTTACAGTAAACAACAGCAAAATACAACTTCAAATTCGATTTCAACAGCAAGAATATGATGTAGGTCTTGATCCGGCAGAGTCTGGGAACTTGAGAATCCAAAGATCCTTCTTCTGTAGGCTCTGGGGCTCTATTTATAGGCGTAGGAGGCTGGGACTTCGCTAAAACTTCAGGAGATTCGCTCTGCCATGTAAGGGGACCCGTACGACCAATTCCAGAAAGTTTCATCTCGATCTGTGACCGATATGAAATCATTTCGCATTGATCAAGATCATGTCCAATGGAGCTGCAATTTGGCGTGAACTTTCCTTGGCTCATATGCAATCTTCTATGAAAATTTCATAGCATTTGGATCAGCGGATTACGAGATATAGTCGATACGAATTGAAATTTCTCAGATCGCTGTTTGGTTCAACTCCATAGCTTCGAACCGATCCCTTCGCATTAATGGTCGCACGTGTTTCTTAGATGACGTGGTGCACGTATTTCGAACCGATCCACCTTTTGCTCTGAGTTGACCGTATCGTACCCATGATTCTTGCCTCGTTTGCATCGATGACCGTTGCATCTATCCAGGTCCATTTGACTTGATGGATACGAACAAGTCCCTGGATGTGGGTTCGAACAAGTGCCTTTAATGGATACGAAGTAGCAACAATCCGATGGATACGAAGTCCGGTCATCCGATGGATACGAACTAGGTAGACACTCGATGGATACGAAGTAGGCCTTCGGCGATTGATACGAACTGTATGCCTTGTTGATGGACTCGTACGAAATTGAGTTCAGCTGAGGTCTCCCGATGGATATGAATGGGATCGATTCGAACTTAGGACCTTTGATGGGTTCGAATGAGATCGATATGACTCGAGGTTCCTTGATGGATACGAAGATGCTACCGGTCTGATGGATACGAAGGTGATGGATTCGAATCAATGTGTGGTGATGGATACGAAAATGGGGTTATCACCTTCAATTTGCATCGATCATAACTTGAGCATACGAACTCAGATTGACCTGAAATTTGGGATGCAGGCTTCCATGGCTTAGTTTGTCTTGTCTTGCAAATTATAGCCCGATCTGGACTCGGAAAAAATTTGTCGATATCCATAGCGAACCCATGCATGTTTGATATCTAGGACGATTAATCCTAAGTTTATAATCAATTCCTTGGTATCTCGGCCTTGCCAAAAGGCGGGATCACAACTATCTAGGTGCCTCAATGATATTTCTCGATCTTGGCAAAATATCCTAGCCTCATACCCAACCAATCCATACTCTACATGATCATAAGATCTATGAAATCATAAACATACATACTACATGCAAACTTATGATATAACAAATTAAGTTCTAATTAATCACATCTCATCCCAGGATTTACATACCCTCCTATTGGATTAGCAACCCTTAAGGAAGCAACAAGGTAAGTGGGTTCTATACATAACCTATCAACCAAATACTATGATATAAATGAATGTGATTCACCAGTATCAAAAAGTACTCTAATTACTCTATATCAAAAGCGTACCTTCCATCACAGTCTTTCCCTTCTCTGCTGTAGTAGGTTTAGTAAAAGAAGGTGGTCTAATAGAAAACACCTTTCCTATGTCTGCCCTGATTGGCTCTGGACACTGGTTCTTATAATGCCCAACTTGGTCACATTTGAAGCATTTCACATTCTTCTTCTCCGCAGGCTTCTTTCCTTTGCTAATTCTGCACTCGTGGGCATAATGGCCCTTCTTATCACCCTTTTAACACGCTAAATCAGCCTTCGCCTTCTTAGTAACATCCCATTTCTAAGCTCCTTTCTTCTTAAAGAATTTCCTTTTCCTTCCTTGAGAACCCTATGACTCATATGGCTTCTCCCTAGCTGAAACAGCAAGCATTTCCTCATGGAAGACGGTCATTTCTACCATCACATGATAAGGTTCTCTAATATGATTCATAGCCATCCTGCCTAGCTCTAGCCTCAAACCTCTAATGAATCTCTCGTTCCTTCTGACATCACTGTCAACCAAAGCATAACCATATCGAGATAGCTCATCAAACTTAGTAGCATACTCGATCACAGACATCTATCCTTTGACAAGATCCATGAACTTTCTCATTAAAGCCTACTTGGCAACCTCAGACAAGAACCTCTGCTCAAACTTCCTTCTGAAGTCATCCCAAGTGAACTCTTCCTCCAGTTACCCGACCACCACACTATTCCACCAATGAAGCGCTAACCCCTGCATCTGTCTGGAGGCTTGTCTTCTCTTCTCTCCATCATTCAAGCCTAAATCTATAAAGATCCACTCGCAGTTCAATAGCTAGTTCTCTACTTCAATAGCATCTTCCATTCCAACAAACGGCTTTCCTCCCAAACTGATATAGTCTCTACTCAGCTTAGCATAATTATATCCAACTGGAACTACAGGATTAGCTCCTTCAACATTACCGGTATCTCCTTCTTGCAAAATATTAGCCAACAACTTATACACCATTCCTATATCTATTGGAGGATTTCCATCACATACATTGGCCTCAGCATTTTTGTTAGCATTAGCCTGCCGACCTTGATTTCTCCAGGCATTAGGTCGAGCATTTCAGTTGTTTGTGGTGCTTCCTCCACCTAGATTTCCTCTTCTGTTTCCTACTTCCATATCCTATTTCTCATATATCTACATATGATCCTTAGTAAGATACAGAAGAACGGTCTAAGAGAGAGGGGAATCCATACTTAGATATATACCTATATATTAAATACAAGTATGTTACGGTAGTGTTAACACAAACCCTGATCTTTTTTCCAAATTCATTGGATTATGCTTCAAAAATATTTTAGATTTTTCTTTTAAAGTTTCATAAACCTACGCTCCGATACCAACTTGTAACACTCCCCTACTTGGAGGCCCAAAACTACTGGCTATGGATACTGTAGTCATCCATAGTTATTAATCTTCGACGACCAAATACGGCGGTGCTAGTACATGATACATGGGTCACAGTAATATGGAAAATTTTAACAATTCAAAAATATATGTTTCCACATTCAGATCAAAACATTTCTTGTCTATTACATAATCCCTAAATACATTAACCACGTTCAGCAAAATATAATTAATATAATTGCGCCAAGAGTGACATATGAAGATGCCCTCTTGGTTCATCAAAGTATATAGTAAGGCTAGAAAATCTGCCTTTATGAACAAGTACATAGAGGAAAAAGAAAACTCTAAATAACTATCTTCCTTCTGCAAGCCTCCGGAAGCTTTATTCTTATAAGAAGAAAACCTTTAAACCATAAATCTCAAACTATTCAAAATCAATTGAGCACCCAAGAATTTAAGGGGAAAACAAAAATTTTGAGTCAGACATAAAACCTAGTATGAACAATAATTTAGCATCTTAATCCTTTTTAGATATCTAGCGAGACTTTATCTCTTAGCGAAACGGGTTTTCCCGTCACTAGTATCCTAAAACCTTTTTAAAACCCTCTACTGTGCTCCTGCATCCATAATGGTTAAAACATACATTTTCAAAATATTATGGTGATATGCATACTTGAAAACAATTAGGATTTCCCAACCCTCGTTTAATATGACACCATGTCCTATTCATAGTTTTCATGGGATCACTAAGAACCTATAGACTCCTTCCAGTTAACTTAATTAATTCATGGGTTCCCCTGATCCTATCAGTCATATCTATCACTAATCATCTTATCCTAGTTTTCATGGGTTGACTAGGAACCTGTAGGCTTATCCTATAACTCACTTCACATCCTAGTTTTCATGGGTTGACTAGGAACCTACTAATACTTCGATTAGCCACTCCCTTATCCTAGTTTTCATGGGTCTACTGGGAACCTATTGATTAATGTCAATTTTTAATCTAGATATAGTTTTTATGCGTTCCCTATAAACCATTTAGCCCTGCTAACTATCCTTAATACATAGTTTTCTTGGGTTAACTATGAACCTTTTGGTTTATTCCCATAACTAATTAATCATAGTTTTCATGGGTTAAATATAAACCTTTTGGTTTACTCCAATAACTATTTAATTATAGTTTTAATTGGTTAACCATGAACCTTTTTTTTGCACAAATAACTATAAAATTTAGGCATCCTATATTTTATCATCCTGACTCCTTGGATGCAATTCCACTCATTCATGAGTTTAAGTAATTTACATTAACTATTGAGTTAACCTACCTGGTTCTTCTACCCCTTTTCCCCAAAATACAATTATGGGTTATCATGTGAATATATTCATATATGAAAAAGCAAAAACAACAATTTTCCAATATGGTACCTGTGGATATAAAGTCCTTGAAATACATTTCATAAAACATAGTTAACACCTTTAACTTATATCTTTATCAAGGCAACTATTCCCAAAATCACACACTTAAAGTCATTACAAATATCCTTTGTATAAACCATGGGTTTTCCTTATAAATTTTGAGCATGGGTCTTAAAACCTTTCGACAATGTCGAAAGCTACTATTTTAACCCCTTCGAAGGGTTTTAATCATATCTTTCCAAAATAATAGGATTTTGCCCTTTTTATACTTTATACTCTTCATTTAAAACCCTTCGACCTCATTGAAACTCAAACCTTTTGAAAGCATTGGAAAACCTTTCGAAATCATTAAAACTCAAACCTTTCGAAAACATTGGAAAACCTTTCGAAACCATCAAAACTCAAACCTTTTGAAAACTCATTGGGTTACTTCAAAACATGTGGAGAACCTTCTTTGAAAACCTTGCGACTTTATTGGAAGCAACCTTTCAACTTTGTCGAAAGCTCTATTTTGAAAACTTTCAAACATATCATTTAAAATAATAAACCTCTGCCTTTAAAACAACTCTTTGGAAAGCTTTGTGTTATACTTCAATTATTAAATAAGGGTAAATCATCTAAGTCAAAAGCTTTGATACCTTTCGAAAGCATTAGAGAAGTGGATGGTTTTAAAACATGTAAATCTTTCGACTTAGTCGAAAGCGACATCTTCGAAAGGTTGGAAAAAAAAAGAGGCAATAACCTTTCGACTGTGTCAGAAGGTTCAAAACAAAACAATGATAAAGCAACAGTAACCTTTCGACTATATTGAAAGGTTTAAAACGTTTATTTTAGATAATTGACCTGGTCGAAAGAAGCCAAGTCAAAAGTTCCTTTTCGAAAGCAAGCAGGTGTAAGCTTTTTGTTTAAAAAACAAACTTATCCCAACCACTTTGGCACCAACCTTTCAGCTAAGTACCCTTCAACCTTGTTCAATTCGTTACGTACCAAATAACTTGATACCATGTGCATTGAACTTTGACCTTGTTGAAAGTTATAACCTTTCGATTTTGTCAAAAGGCTGGGTCGGAAGGTTTGATGCCTAAAATGGCTGAAACATGCTAAAAGCATGATTTTCCTGTTTTAACTAAAAAATATAACTTTTCAACTAACTTGCCTTTGTTTATCAAATTCTTATTGGTTGATAAATAGTTTTCGAAAAAATGCTGCCATTAATTTCAGAATTAAAAATAATTTTATTTTACAAAATGCCCCTTATTCATCAAATGCTGCCATTAGTTTCATACCTTAAATGCTGCCATTAGTTTCATACCTTAAATAATTTTATATATTCATCAAATCACGTAGGAAAAATCAAGAAAAATCCCAGAAAATCTATTTTAATATGTTTTCAACATATTAAATTTCAAATCCAAATAATTATTATTTTACCCATAAATAATTTATAAACCAATAAACCATTATTTCACTAGAAAATTAATATAAAATCCACATAAATTCAAAAAAATTTAAAAATTGGAATCCATCTCTCAAATCATGTTTTGTACAACATATAATTTTCCAATGGCATTTAAAATCATTTCATCTCAGTTTTACCCTAAAACCATGTATATCTTCTTTTTAACAAACTTGTTTAATCCATATAAATCATAATTCAATATATCATAAAAAATAGAATTACACTAAAATCCGAAACCATGTGATCGAAAAACTAAAATAGAGACGTAGAAATTATTATTCACCTTAAATTGAACAAGGAAATTGAAGTTTGTTTGAGATTGATTTCTTCTAGCTTGAATCCTAAGCTTTAAGTTGATTTTCCCTTTTCTTCTTTCTTCCTAATGGCTAGCATTGCTTCCTTACGGTTATAAATTTTTGTTTTGATAAAACGAACGTGCATGACTAAGGAAGATAGTGTAAGGGTGGGAAATATGGCCGACTCTTTACCCTAATGCCCTTATGTTTTTTATTTTAACCATTTATAAGTTAATTTGGTTAGATAAGCACAGCTGCTTAATTCATTAATCAACCTCAATCTCCTTATCATTCGATTTAATTTATTCTAATTATATCTCCTGAAAAATATTAATAAAATTGGTAGTGTTACAGGCTCCTCTCCTTAAAGAATTTTGTCCTCGAAATTCAGCAAGGACTAACTAGCAAAATAGAAATCATCTATAACATTTCTTAAAAACCCTACAAGTCTACCAGTCTAGCAACAATCTATATAAATCTAATATAGATATACCATCAAAGCAGACCTAGATAAGCCTCTTGACTCCTGCCTTCTATCTCTCAAGTACAGTATTTCTCGTTGTTGCTCTACAGAACTTTCACTAACCTGACTGTCTTGGTCCTCAATCTCTTCTCATCCTTTGCTACAATTCGAACATGATGTCTAAAAAAGGTCAAATCAGGCTCCACTACTAAATCCTCCAACTTTATCTAAGGAATAGTAGCCTTTGGATCATGGACATGCTTGCTAAGACGAGACACATGGAATCATTATGGAACTTCGGTTATCATCAAAAATCACTTCAACCCTATCAAAGTCGAAAAGATTGCGAAGTAGAGCTTCATGAAGAATAGTAGAGATAGCAAGGCCTTTAGGAGTAGTCGAAGGGATGCTACCGCAAGTATGAAATGAACTATGGGCAACCGAAGAGGTCAAAAGGAGTCAAAACTATCCCTCTACTCTAGTTGAACCCTTATGCAGGAAATAAATGTTTTCACGCATGTTAAGTAGAGATTCCATAAGAGTCAAGGAGTTTCGCATATGTAATGTGGCTTCTACAGGCATCACAAGGCAGGCTTCCACAATATTCAAAGCTTGATACCTTCCAAAAGAGACAACTACTTCAGTGAAAGCTACCTTTTATAAGAATTGAAGGAATCCAATGCTTCCAAATGAGTCAATAAGAGTGCCTTCCACGACCAACCAAATAGGTGATTTCTAAATTGACCTTCCGTGGGCGTTGCATCATTATTTACGATTTCATTCTCAATGAATGCTTCCGTAACCACAAGAATAAAACCTGTCTAAAGCATCATCACCTTTCACAAGTATTGTTTATATACTTTCTGTATATGATGGAACTACCTTTTTCACCTGTTCAAGTCGTCAACGGCAACCTAGTGTTGCTTCCATACCTTGCTATAGTGTCAAAGGCATCAAATCTCATGCAATAGCAACATCAGCATTAGTACAAAGTCACGAAGGTACCCTATTTCGACGTCGTTAAAAGAGCAGATGCAAAGGGCGCTAACCTACATCTATAGATAGGACCCTAAGGGTGCTGCTTAGGGGATCCGATTTCATTCCCTCTACACTTATACTATTCTAAGTGTTGTGAACCCGAATTTCTAAATTGAATTGGTGATTTCACTTCATTGTAAATTTAAGCCTTTGTATTCATAAACATCATTAATAAATTGAATACATAGCAACGATAGCAGCTTCTGTGTTAATTAAGTATCGTGTATTGTATAACTGAACAAATTTGTTTAGTTACCCCTTTCGGATAAGTACCTTTTATGGTTATTGTTCACCTTTCGGTACCATTGCAACTAACCATAATCCAGTTAAATTCAACCATTTTGAAAGCTCTTTCAAAGGGGTATATTAATTACATCAATACTCTCCTTTTTATGCATTCGAAGGGGTTTTCTTTGCTTACAACAACTTTGCAAAGTTTCACCAAGGCATCTTCTTAGCTTTCTTTTACCACCTTCTCCTTTAACCTTACTTTGGGGTGTTGGTTGGTAAGATTTCTTATTAACATTTTTGGCGCTAAAATGAGGGTTCGGACCTCCAATTCCTTATCACCTTCTCTATAAATTAGTTGTATAAGGTTCTTCATTTGAAAGAACAAAATGGTAAGAGCAAAGAGTAATAACAACATCCCAAAAGGAGAAGCTGCATCACAATAAACATTGGAAGATCATATAATCCCAAAATTTAACTTAGAGAATATGGAAATTGGGCAACCGTCAACCCTAATAAGATCTAAACACAATGAGATTAAAGTCCAGAATCTACTACAATAAGAAATAGCCATGCGGAAGCTTCTTGAAGGGGCTTCATCTTGAGGATCATTAAAAGCTGTGGAAGGAAGAGATGAAGCGCAATCTCTAAGCAAGAACTAAATTGGAAACCAAGAAAGTCAAGTTAAGAGGTCTCTTGAGAAATTAAATGGTTCAATTCAAAGAGATATTAGATTACCACAATAATGAAACTGAGAGAGAAGATATCTCACACCAAATAATAATACATATGCTTAATGAAAAAGGAATTCCTAATCTAGAGAAATATGTTATCCTTCAAAAGACTCATTTTTCAAAAGAAATAATGGCAGTTAACATTATTCCTTACATTCAAATTCCCCCACTAAAATATGATGAAGCAACCAATCTAGATGAACACCTTATAGCTTTTAATATTCAAGTGGACGTGTATAATGCTTCTATGACAATTATTTGTAAACTTTTTCAAGAAACTTTTTAAGGAGCGGCTATCAGATAGTACGGGAATTACCAAGCGAAAACCATTCATTTATAGGTATAATTCTCTTATGAATTCATGATACAATTTTATATACATAAAGATCCGACTATGGATTTACTATCAAGTAGAAGCCAGGAGAGCAACTTGATGAATACTTGAAAAGATTCAGCACTGAAGCGTTGAAAGCAGGGAATACAAGCGATAGAGAAAAGATTGTGGTAGTTCGATCAGGATTGATCGATTAAACCCCTTTCTAGGAAGATATTTATTGTAACATCCCGTATCTAGAGGCCAAAAGCTAAGGGCTACAGATGCCGCAGTCTTCTATAGCATTAACTTCTAGTGACAAAATACGGCAATGTTAATGGTATCCATAATATTAAAAACACTTGAATATGAACAAAATCACATATTTCAAAAATAACATTTTGCTGATTACATTTGAAAACAATATCATATCCAAGTTATAAAAATCCCTAAAACGTTTCCCATGCAATGATCAAATATAATTTACAATAATAAGCCAAGAGTGACATATGATGATGCCCTCTTGGACGATCAAAGCAATATAGTCATATCAGACTTAATACATAGCGGAATCAAAAAATAATAATATGTAGTTCCTAAATAGCTATCTGTCAGCCACCTACTCGTCTTTGGAAGCTTTATCTGCCAAAACTATGAAACCTCAACCCTCAGCCTACTCAAATATATTTTGAGCACCTGAGAGTTTAAGTGGGTAAAATAAACTTCGAGTCAGACATAAAGCCTGGTGTGAATAATACTGCTCATCTATGTTATTTAGGTTAAGTGTGACCACATCGCTTAGTGGAATGGGTTTTCACTCACTGATATTCCTTTGAAACATATTTTTAGCAAATCTTTTCCTATAACCAAAACTGGTTAAAATCGGTAAAGCATCATTATGTAAACATACATATATATCAGGTAACAAATGAACTATTTGTTCATGCATTTTAGTTTTATTTGGCTAACTATTAACTATTTGTTGAATCGAGCTTACCAGAAAACATATCAAAATTTATCTAACATCTATTAGACACTCCTCTTCCACTGAACATTCAATTCTTAATTATCTGTTGAATTCTTCTTTTCTAGATGATCTATCCTTAACTTATCATCTTCCTGGGTCACCTGATCCTAATGGTTTTTTGGGCTCACCAATAACCTATATGAATGCAAAAATATATTCATTTCTACATGTTTCCATAATTTTAGTCTTACCTATGACAAAGCCATACACACAAGAATTTTGGACTAAATTAGTTGGGTATAATAGCTAATGTATAGGGTGCGACCCAATACCAATCCCATCTGGTATTCTAATATCTACGTCATTTTTACTTAGGGATATCTTCCCAAAATTTTCCTTTGAAACCTTTTCAAGATGATTTAAACCTTTAAATCAAACTAAAACAAGAAAAATATATTATCTTCATGCTTTACTCAAAATCATCTTGCCATGTTATATATATTCTCTACAAATCTTAGTTCATGAAAACACTTAAACCTTTGAAAGTCCCACCTCCTTTCAAATCCATTGAAAGTACACTTATGAAACCAAATAAAACTTTTCTTTTATCTTGGCCGAAAGGCCAAAACCTTCCTTTTGAAACCATTCTCAAACCCTTTCGAAACCTTTGGGATTCTTTCGTTTCAAAAGCTTTAAAACCTTAGACATCTTTCTTTTAAAACCTTTAAAACTTGCCTTTCGAAAGCCATGGAAACCTTTCCTGCCAAACCCATTCGAAACAATCAGAAAAAATATACATTTCAACTCCTTCGAAACCATTAGGGAACAACCACTTTGAAACCTCTTTTAAAACCATACAAAAGCATTAAATCTAAACCTTTCGATAGCATTTGGATTCAATTTAATACAAGTGGAAAAACACCTTTTGAAATCATTTCTTCTGAAACCAATTTGGGTTATTTCAATTGAACAAAAAGATTATTAAACCATTTGCTAAGTAAAGAAGTGATGGTGTCGAAGCCATCCCTTCGAATGCATTGGAGAAATGGGCAAGATTTTAAAACAGAACAATCCCTTCGAAACCCTTTGGGCCAAAAGGTAAAAAAAGCGGCAGCTAGGTATTTTGACTTAGTTGAAAGCTGTCATTTAAATCAAAGGTGCAACCCAATCAAAACCATTTCTTTTTAAACTATTTAACCTGGTCAGAACCCAACCAAGTCGAAAGCCTCTTAGTAAAAAGCAAGCATGTGCAGTTTCACTTAAAAACAAAGTAAAGCCTCAACCCCTTTAGAACCCATGGTTTTGACCCGGTACCTTTCACCACATCCAGTTCACTACATACTAGTTCTCAGATACCATGTGCATTGGTTTCGACTGTATTGGAGGCGAAGCAATGATGGCGGAACTTGGTGCCGACGGTGTCGAAATATTGAAAAACCTATTTATTTGTAATTTTAAACTATTACTTTTGTACCTAACCTGCCTGGTTTGTCTAAAACTGATTGGTTGCCATTTTACTTTTTCAGAAATTCTGCCATTTTCCATAAATAACAATTTCAAATTATTTACAAAAATTTGTAGGATCGTTTTCACCCTAGAGGGGGTAAATATGGTGTACTAAAAATTAATACGGAAATAAAACTAAACACAGAAAGTAATGCAGTAGAGATCACACACAAATTTGTCCAGCTTCGGCAAAAACCTGCCTACGTGCTGCCCCTAAGGTTTCTAATAGAAATTAAGTAGTCAGACGCTTACAAACACATATAAACTTGAGACACACGCTAACTTGTTTAACCTAACTCTAAGCTCAAACCTTGCTACAACTCATCCATTGAGTTGTGAATTCTCAAACTACGTCTTGAAGTTTGTACCTAGTTACACAACTAGAAAGTTACACAATTTAAAAGGAAAAAATTACAAATGAAAATAAAAGCTAAAACAACAAAACCCTAATTAAAAAATTAACTCCAATACAAAATAACAAAACTGGCCCAAATAATGATATTATAGTGAAGACATGGTCCCCCTTTTCACTGTAATCTCTTTGGTCGATATCCTCTTTTACTTTTGCTCTTAACAAATTAGGGTTTTGCTGCAATGAAGCTACCGCTTGAAATTTATCGATTGAAGCTATGATTATGCATTGAATTGCTTCGTCAATCAATTTCCTTGCTTACGATTGCTCCCGGCTTCTCCAATTCCGGGTTTGAATGGATAGAAATTGGTAAGTGATTTTTTTGCCCCTTTTCAATTTTAATTACGATCGACTTGATTGCTCTGTTGATTTGCATGGGCTCGAACTCAATAATTAATGCCTTCGATGATATGGATTTATTTATGGGATTAAAATCGTAAATTTTCATTCGTATATTTCTATTTGAACTTGTTGATTGCTTTTATCGGACATGGATTTTTGCTTGAATGATGTGATTTATTTTGACTTGTTCATTGTTGAATTTGCTTGAATCTCTTGAGTTGGTTCTGTTCTGTGCTCCTATGACTTCGGCATTTTGAATTAGAGATAATATTTTGACTGCGACTTTATTCAAACTTCTTTCTTTTTCATGACCCATGGCTTCATGTAAACTGTTGACCATTTCTTTTCAAACCATGACATCGTTTAAACTGCTAGATGCTTTATACTTCTTTTTGAAACAATTAAATTGTTCAATTTTCAAGTGTTTGATCATTTCTTTTGTAAATTGCTTCACTTTTTTTAGAAACAAGGCTTTGACCTTGACTTTGTTATTACTCTGTTGCATATGTATGTTTGTCCACTTCATGTTGTATGTGTACGCTGTGCTAGTTCATGTTTAAGTTGAGCTTTGTATTCTCTGTCATATGTGTTCATGTGCTACATGCTTGCATATCCATGTACGTTCAAGCCTCTTTCTTTATTTGGTTGTCTTGTTATTGTGTTAAGCCTTCACCATTGCTTTTGTGCATGTTTGATACTCTGTTGTCACCTCTGGTTTTAATTCTGGTTTGTTCCTGCATATATATGTGTATGTATGTATGTATGTATGTATGTATGTATGTATGTATGTATGTATGCATGTATGTATGCATGCATGTGTGCATACATGTATATATGTATGCTGGTCTGCTTCGAGTTAAATGTCCAGTTGCTTCATGTCCAGTTGCATTTAAGGCTGAATGCATGTTGTACTGCTTTGCATCATGTTATCATCCCTGTACTTTTGGTTTTTATTCTTGAATTCTCTTCTTTTTTAAAACTAGTGCACATATTGTCTTGGTTGAGGCTTCACTTGCATGCTCTAGCTGGTGTCTACTTTGTTGTAGTGACACTCGAAGTTTGGTTGTATTTCAAATCTAGTTGAGTAAACTTGGTGCTCTTGTTGCATTCATTTGTGTTCATTTCTGAATCATGTTTGAATTATTTTGCTGTTTCATTGATCTTGTTCCATATTGATGTAGTCTAGTTGCATTCATGTTGTCTTATTCTTACCATTGCACGTTTACAGTCTAGACTATTTCTTGTAATCTAGTTTCATTTGCATGTTTGGTTGTCACTGCGTATATACATGTCTGAACTCTTAAATCTAGTCTGGAGGAAGCATTGCATTCATGATATGTTGACCGGATTCACTTTGTATGCTATATTTGCATTTGTATTAAGTAACTCACTACCTAGCCTTGCGGTGTTGTTTTGACTTTGTTGACTGGTCCATATTTTCCCACCGACTTGTTGAGTTTTGGTTTATATTTGTATTGCAATTGAGTTAAATCCAGCCTCGGCTTGAGTTTGACCTTGTGCTCATCTATCCTTGCAATTTTAACAAGCAGGTGTATTTCGAAGTGCACAACCTTGTGGCATGTACAGTGGTACACTATGCATGTCACAAGTTGTTCGTGTAAGATGAATTAAAAATAAATGATGACGAACAACCCATATAACCGAGGAAAATAATATTTTCAAAACACACACTTTATTGAGCACTGCAAAGTATTTTCAATTTTACAGCGTTAGTGTTTATTTTGCAGATAGTTCAGATATTAGATACAGGCTGTACCAAAGTTGAAGATCAAATACGTATGAGAGTGAATTTGTAGCGAGGTGACGATCATAAATTGAAAATTGTATTGTAATTAAAATTATATTGTAATTAAAAATGTGTAAATGTAGTGAGATCTCAAATTTGTACTATTGGAATTTGTAATAAAATATTTATTTGAATAAAATATTTGTTTAAATTCTGAGTTTATTATTTTGTTTAGCAAATATTTATTTAATTATGTGAAAAATAAAATATTACAACAATAAATATAATTAAACGAATATATATATATATATATATATATTATCGTCAAACAAAAATCATAGGCTATTATATTATACAATCTTCCCCTTTTAGAAAACAAACATATATTAAGATTTTGACTGTATTAAATGTGTTAGGTTTTGATGAATTCTATTAGCTCCCCCTATTTGAATACTCCTCCTACAACAAGGCTCCCTTCACATATGCATGAAAACAAAATAAAAATTGTGCAAATAAAAAGCATAAAACAATGCAATGAACCTAAATGATGAATATGCAAATAAAACATTTGAACTTATTCATCAAAATCTTAACTTTTCTCCCCCTTTTATTATAAGAAAAAGAGTAATAGTGTTACAAAATAGAGATAAAATTATAGATATTAGTACACATTAATGCTTAATTGAGTATAAATATTAAATTTCAATAAAAAATCAAATGAAAATCATAAATACTCTTTTAGGCGCATATTCCACTTTAGAGTGATAAGGGTGATGTCGGCATAGAAAGCCATATAATCGTGTCCATTTGTGGTATATTTATGATAGGAATTTGAATACTTACTTACCATGCATAACCGTTAGGACTTTTAAATGAGATTAGTAGTATTCTCAATTTTTATTGCAAAATGAATTCCATGCATCTTCTAACCACATATAACCGTAAGGACTATTAAATGGGGTTAGAATCAACTTGCCTATTTAATAATCAATTTTGATATGTGTTCCATACATGCAACCTTGAGGACTTTTAAATGAGCATGAAAGCATATAATAAAAATTCCAAGTAGTTCACCCATGCATAACTTTAAGGACTTTTAATTGAGAGTGAATACTTTTGAATGATTTTACTGCTAATTAAATAAAAAGAATAATTTTCTCTTTAAATACCACATTTTGACATACTATATTGGATTTTGATGAGTGATGGTCGTTAGAAATATGATAGAAATAGAGATGGTCATGAAATTTCTGCCAACAAAAGTTATTATAAATTTTGTTTAAATTTTAAATTTTTTTTATAGATATACTATCTCAAGTCATAATGTATGATTAAGATCAACACTCGTCACTTTTTCGGTCAATATTTATCTTTTTGATAGTCACTAGGGAGTCAGATTAGTTAACATAGGCATTAAGATCAAATCCAAATATATAAAATAAAAATTTTAAAATGCCTAAACCGAGATGAAGTTGACAAAAATTATTTTCCAGAAGGAGTTTTGTAGAAATGTATGCCAATTGAAAATCGGTTAAAATGAAATTTATGCAGATATTTTCTTTGGAAATGTGATGCAATTAACGAATGTCCCAATATAAAACACATTCCACCAGTACTTTTTCTATTAACTAGACTACCAGCATAATCTGGACCTAAATATCCCTTTAACTCAAGTAATCATCAGTTAGATACCAAAGATCGAACTGTGGGGTGTGCAACAATTACCTTATAATACTTTTTATAGCTTTTAAATGAGATTCTTTTGGACTTGATTGAAACCGTGCACATAAACAAACAGAGAACATAATGTCTGGTCTAGAAGCAGTAAGACAAAGAAGTGATCCAATCATACCTCGATATTTCTTTTGATCAACTTCCTTACCTTTTTCATTCGTGTTTGATTACCTTTCCTCTTACTGGTTGATTGAAATTAGATTATGGTGCAGACTTTTAATATATAGTAAAACATTGTTGCCCATTGTGACTCTGCCACCTCTATACTTATCTGTGCTAAGGAACTTTGATTTGTCGCCCGTCATGTGCCTAGAACAGCCAGAATCCATGTACAACTCTTGTCGTTCCTTAATCTGCCAACATACCTACATGAGGAAAGATTTTTGTGACCTATTTGTTTTTATAGATCCATGATTGTTAGTGACAAAAGATTCTAAAAAACTAGTTTGTCTAGAACCAAAATAGTCTTTATTTATTCCCTTTGGCACCCATATTTGTTTGAGTTTAAGAGATTTTACATTCGTACCTTTGGGACCCATATTGATATGGTTTTTGCGTGTTTGGGTCTATACGAACAATAGTTTTGATTATGTCCAATTTTTTCACAAATCATGCACTTGGATTTGACATGATTAGTTTCACTTCTACCGTTTTAGATTGAGTATACCCAAGTCCTTGTCTAACAGTATTCACAGTTTGTTTCCCTAATAGCATATTTAATGATCTTTCTCCTTTGGGGAATTTTCATAAAATTGTAGACAATTGTTGGACTTTTGACTTGAGAGATTCAATTTTAATCAATAACAGTATGCACTTTTTAATAGAATTTTCTCTCCTAGTGTTTTTACTTTATTTCTAAATCAGAATCTCATTTTCAAGCAATTTAATTTAATTTTCTGATTCTTTTATTTTCTCTTCTAATGATGGACACTGATCACACTTAGGGCGCCTATTCATATAGTTTTGAACCATCTGATTAAGCTGTTTATTTAGTTCTATCAAACTATCTCTTTCTGATTCAATTGTAGCATACTTCTCCCTAAGTTGTTCAAGACAAAATTTATTTCATGAAAATATATAAGCAATTGTGAGTAAGTTTTGATACCTCGCTGGGCTCGTCATCATTGCTGTCGCTTGTTTCTCCTAAATAGCACTGATCTGCTTTTTCACTCTTGCTGTTAGTGCTTTTATCATCTTCTTCACTTTTATCCCAAGTAACTGCAAATCTTATCCTTTTCGGTTTCTTTCATTTGCTGAATTGATTTTGAAGACAATTTGGCTTGATATGATCAGGTTTATTGCACTTGTGACAAACGATCTCCTAATCTTCTAAGTTGTCTAGAACTTTAACAATTCTACTCTTTAGTTGTTCAATTAGTGCAGGATTTTCATATTTGCTGTTCCACCTTTTGAATCTCTTTATTATCAGTGCCAGTTCCTCATTCACGTTCTTCCCTGAATTTGATTTCTAGCTTATAAGTGGTGAGATTTCCAATGACTTCTTCAACTTTAATTTGTATCATATCCTTTGATTATTGAATGACAATCACATTTTCTTTAAAATTCCATGGTATAATTTTGAGGATTTTTTGAACTATTTCTAGCTCTGTGTATGGTCTTCCTAGGGATTTTGATCTTTATACAAGATTAGAAAGTCATCCATACATTTCTTTGACACTTTCATCCTTGGCCATTGTGAAGTTCTCGCACTCAATACTAAGCATGACAACCTGGGAGGTTCCTTCATGAGTTACTTCAAGCATGTGTCAAATTTCCTGCGCAGTTAGACAATGTGAGATACGATCAAATTCAATTTTAACTAATGAACAAATAAAAGAATTCATAGCTTTACCATTAGAATTTTGTAGTTTATTTCAAAATCTGTTCATTGATCCATAGGTTTTTCAACTTCTTGATTACCTACCATTATTATTGGTGTCCAATAACCCATTTCAACAATGTTCTAGGCATATATGGTTTTCATAAAAATTTCATTCTATTTTCCAAAAAGCATATTCACCATTGAACATGGGTGGTCAAACTATGGACCGACCCTCAGCAAAAGCATTACTAAAAGAAGCCATTTTTAAAAATTCAAATTTTTAAAACAAAAAATGGTTTTTGTTCCTAACTCTAATGCCACATGTAGGATCATTTTCACCATAGAGCGGGGGAGGGGGTGGGGTGAATAGGGTGTAATAGAAATTACTGTAGAAATAAAAAAAACACAGAACGTAATGCAGTAGAGATCACACACAAATTTACCCAGCTTCGGCAAAAACCTTCCTATGTGCTGCCTCCAAGATTTCTATTAGATATTAAGTAGTCAGACACTTACAAACACACATAAACTTGCGACATCCGCTAACTCGATTAACCTAACTCTAAGCTCAAAACTCTGCCACAACTCAACCACTATGTTGCGAATTCTCAAACTACGTCCCGTAGTTGGTACCTAGTTACAGAACTAGATAGTTACAAAATTTAAAAGGAAAAAATTACAAATGAAAATAAAAGCTAAAACAAAAACAAAACCCTAATTAAAAAATTAACCATAATACAATATAACAAAGACAGCCAAAATAATGATATTATAATGAAGACAAGTTATCCTTTTTCACTGTAATCTCTTCGGCCGATATCCTCTTTTACTTTTGCTCTTAACAAATTAGGGTTTTGCTACAATGAAGCTGTCGCTTGAAATTTATCAATTGAAGTTATGATTTTGCATTGAATTGCTTCGTCAATCGATTTCCTTACTTATGATTGCTCCCAACAGGTCCAATTTCGAGTTCGAATGGATAGAAATTTGTATATGATTTTTTACCCCTTTTCCATTTTAATTATGATCGACTTAATTGTTCTGTTTATTTGCATGGGCTCAAACTCTATAATTAATGTCTTTGATGATATGGATTTATATATAGGGATTAAAATAGTAAATTTTCATTCGTATATTTCTACTTGAACTTGTCAATTGCTTTTCTCGGCCATGGATTTTTGCTTGAACGATGTGATTTATTCTGACTTGTTCATGGTTGAATTTTCTTGAATCTCTTTGAGTCGGTTCCATTCTGTGCTCTTATGACTTCGGCATTTTGAATTAGAGACAATATTTTGACTGTGACTTTATTTGAACTGCTTCCTTGTTCATGACCCATGGCTTCATGTAAACTACTGACCATTTCTTTTCGAACCATGACTTTGTTTGAACTACTAAATGCTTTGTTACTTCATTTTAAAACAATTAAACTATTCAAATTGTAAGTGTTTGATCATTTCTTTTGTAAACTGCTTCACTGTTTTTTTGAAACATGGCCTTGACTTTGACTTTGTTATTGCTATGTGCTAGGTCATGTTGAAGTTGATCTTTGTATTCTCTGTTGTATGTCTTCATGTGCTATATGCTTGCATATCCATGTACATTTGAGCATATTTCTTTGTTTGGTAGTCTTGTCATTGTGTTGACTCTTCACTGTTGCTTCTGAACATGTTTGTAGCTCTGTTGTCACCTCTGTTGCATATTTAAATCTAGTTTGTTACTGCACACACACACATATATATATATGCATGTATATATATATATATATATATGTATGCATATATATATGTATGTATGTATGTATACATTTGTGCATACATGTATATATGTATGTTGGTCTGCTTCAAGTTAAATGTCCAGTTGCTTCATGTCTAGTTGCAATTAAGTCTGAATGCACGTTGTACTGCTTTGAATCACTTTACCATCCCTGTACTTTGGTTTTTATGCCTAAATTATCTTCTAAAACTGGTGCACATGTTGTCTTGGTTGAGGCTTCACTTGCATGCTTTGACTGGTGTCTACTTTGTTGTACTGCCGTTCAAAGTATGGTTGTATTTCAAATCTGGTTGAGTAAACTTGGTGCTCTGGTTGCATTCACTTGTGTTCATGTCTGAATCATGTTTGAGTCATTTTGATGTTTCATTGATGTGGTTCCATATTGATGTAGTCTAGTTGCATTCATGTTGTCTTGTTCTTTCCTTTGTACATTTGCAGTCTGGACTATTTCTTGTAATCTGGTTTCATATGCATGTCTGGATGTCA
Source organism: Allium cepa (assembly GCA_030765085.1). Lineage (NCBI taxonomy): Eukaryota > Viridiplantae > Streptophyta > Magnoliopsida > Asparagales > Amaryllidaceae > Allium > Allium cepa. The sequence continues at coordinate 726,144,725 of CM060943.1, forward strand.
CTGCATATATACATGTATGAACCCTTAGATCTGGTCTGGTGGAAGCTTTGCATTCATGTTATGTTGACTGATTTCACTTTGTATGGTGTATTTGCATTTGCATTGAGTTACTCACCACCTAGCCTTACTGTATTGTTTTGACTTTGTTGACTGGTCCATATTCTTCCCATTGACTTGTTGAGTTTTGGTTTGTGTTTGTATTGCACTTGAGTTGAATCCAGCCTCGACTTGGGCTTGACCTTGTGCTCACCTATCCCTGCAATTTTAACAAGCAAGTGTTTTTTGGTGTGCCCGACCTTGTGGCATGTACAGTGATACATTGTGCATTTCACAAGTGTTCATGTAAGACGAATTAAAAATAAATGATGACGAACAACCCAAATAACCGAGGCATATAATATCTTCAAAACGCACACTTATTGAGCACTGTAAAATATTTTCATTTTCAATTTTACAGCGTTAGTATTTATATTGCAGATTAGTTCAGATGTTGGATACAGGCTGGAAAAGAGTTGAAGATCAAATACGAGTGAGATAAAATTTGTAGTGAGGTGAAAATTGTAAATTGAAAATTTTATTGTAATTGAAATTTTATTGTAATTGAAAATGTGTAAGTGTAGTGAGAGCTCAAATTTATAAAGTTTGAATTTGTAATAAATTATTCATTTGAATAAAATATTTGTTTAAATATGAATTCTGAGTTATTTATTTTATTTAAAAAATATTTATTTAATTATGTAAAAATAAAATAGTACAACAACAAAGACATTTAAATGAATATGTATATATATATATATATATGTACGTTTATCATTATCAAACAAAAATCATAGGCTATTGTATTCTGCAAAAGACCCTTTCTCCTTTTAATATATATAAAAAATTTAAATCCTAAATCTTAAATAATTTTATATACCCATCAAAACACTTATGAAAAATCTACAAAAATTCTCGAAAATATCTTTTGATATGTTTTCTAACATATAAAAATTTCAAAACCAAATCTTCTATTATTTACCCATAAATAATTTATAATCCAAATTATCATTTTCTTTACCAGAAGGTCCATGTTGATTCCACATAAATTTCAAAAATTCTGAAAATTGAAATCCATCTCCAAAATATTATTTTTGATCTTCATAAAAATTTGCAAGGCATTTAGATGTCATTTAATAGGGTTTTTACCTTAAAACATATCATAAAATCAATATGAATATGTATAAATCATCAACAAGTATACATAAACATTCCATCTTTCAAAAACATGGCAAAAGATTGCAGAATATTTCGGATTTCTCCTTAAAACTGAAAACAAAACATAGATGTAAACATTATTCACCTTAGCTTTTGTGATTAAAGAGATTGAGATATTAATAGATTAGATTTGCTTAAGCTTCTTCTTATTTTTCCTCTATCGTTTTCTCCTTTTTCCTTGTTAATGGTGGCCGACCTTTAGTTTTCAAAACTTGGAAATGAAACAAACGTGTTTAATTCACACAGTTATGGGTAATAGATATAGAAAAGGCCTCTTTCCTATTTCACCCCTCCTATATTTCATTTTAAACACTTCTTTAATTCATTGTTAAGCGGCACGACAACCCCTTTAATAAAATCAAATCTCATTCCCCTAATTAACATATTATTTTATTTAATTTATTTAATTAAATATCCTAAATTATGTTATCAAAATATGGGGTGTTACAGGCTCCCCTCCTTAAAGAATTTCGTGTATGAAATTACGATAAGGTTCACAACAATCAAACAAGAAGGTAAAACCTACCACCAAATAAATCAGGATAAGCATCTCTAATCTTGCTTTTGATCCCCGAAGTATAGTATAGCTTCATCCATTGTTACTCCTCTGGACCTTGACTAACCTGACTATTTTGGTTCTAAGCCTCCTCACATCTTTCACAACTATACCAATTGGCATTCTAACTACGGCCAAGTCCAGTTATACTACTAATTCCTCTAGCACAGTCGGTGCAATAGCAGTCTCCAGATCTTTAACACACTTTCAGAGATGAGAAATATGAAAAACATTATGGTCTCCTACTAAATTTCTTGCTAGCTGAAATCTATATGCGAGTTTTTCGATCCTCTCAACAATAGAAAAAGGTCCAATGAATCTCAATACTAACTTTCACTATCTTCCAAATCTGATCACACCCTTCATCGATGACATCTTAAGAAAAATAGATCTCCAAATGAGAACTTTAGGTCTTTTCATCTCTTCTCTACATAACTCTTATACCTAGACCGAGCCTCCTTCATTTTTGCCCGAATGACCTCAATCTTTTCTGCAGCTTCTTTAACCAAATCTGGACCAAGAACCAACCTATTCTCGGTCTCCAACCAACAAATGGGAGATTTGCATGGCCTTCCATACAAAGCTTCAAACGGTGCCATCTCAATAATAGTTTGATAACTGTTGTTATATGAAAACTCAACTAGATGCGGATGGTCTTCCAATAATCCCTTGAAATCTAAAACATAAGCTCTTAACAAATCGTCCAAGATTTTGTTAACTCTCTCGTTTTCCCATCTACCTACGGATGGTAAGCGGTACTTAACCTTAAGCATAGTTCTCAAAAATTCCTACAGACTCTTCTAGAACCTTTTAGTGAATATGGAATCTCTATTACTAACTATGCTGCTAATAATTCCTTGCAGTCTAACCACATTCCTTGTGACGACCCGACTTTCTCACCACAGAAAATCGCATCATCTTGAAGAAAGAAAGGGATAGAAAAGAGAAAAGAAAGAGAAGAAAGAAGAAACAACATCAGAATCTCAACAGCGGAACGAATAAATTATATTAGTAGCATAAATATTACATAGTATACAACACTAATCAGAGTTATACAGCATATACCACATAATAGACAGTTATAAACACCTGTCTAGTTATTACAACTCAATACAACTCAACAAGGAGATACCAACACAGAGAACACTCAGCGGAATCTACATATCTAACACTGAAGCCTCCTGCTCCATTGCTTTTCCAGAATTCATCAAAAGCTAACCTGAATCCCTTGGCTACTCGTAAAAATTTGAGTACCCAAGAGTTTAAGAAAACAGAAGATAAACTCCGGGTAAGACATGGGTCTGGTGTGAGTAACAGGTTAAAGTTGCTTAACTTTGAAAAACCTTTGAAAGAAAAGGTATCACGTAAGACTTCCCATACATAAACATGGAAAAGTTATTACCTTACGCTAACCAAAACATTTGATAGGAAATCCGGTGATATTATAATAGGTCTAGGGTTTTCAAGTAAATAGAAAATAGCCGAAATTGTTATATGATTAAATTCCAGCTACTAGCCACAAAAGTGGCTAATACAATCAATGACAATTACTGGATTTTGGATTCCATACAATGGCAGGGCTACCGGGGTACCGCCCGTCACAGTACGTGGCCTAGATCAACGTACCGAGGATCACTCCCAATCCCCTACAACATAAGACCGGAACCATCCCTTACTGGACAGTCTCGCACAAGACAACCCCGCTGTTGGCGTATGTTCCAACCGCCCACACAGCTGAAATAAAAAGGGACTTCTAGACATGGGAAAATCTCGTCCTACTTGGGCATGACCAACTTAGCCTTGCTGCACCTCCCCTGTTTTAGCCATTCCCGGTTGATGAGGCTTGAGGCTACGATTACCTTTTGAGAACACATCTCTTAGAATGCTCATCGTCCACCTGACGATGTTCTGAAAGCATTCAATCCATACAAGTTCGTTACGGGTTCGAACGAAATCGAAGGCATTATCTCGTTACGCTCATTTCGGAATCACCCTCAGAGTTAACAACGATAACCCTTGCACTCTAAATCTTCATCTCGAATATGAACGCACTACCCATCAAACTCATCTCGGAATCGCCCTCAGAGTTATACTGACGAATAGTTCTTACACCTCGAGTCTTCACTCTTCACATGAGATTCAAGACCTATCGTTAATTTGGATCGATGTGGTTTTCGGATATCCAAATTTGGACACCCGATCCCGGTCTTATCGAAATCCAAAGCGTGTCTTTTAAGGCCAAGTTGTTTTAAAGGTTTAAAACAATTCCATTATGTATATACATACAGATAGATAATCCACAGATTCACAACATATAATCATCACAACAGATAATCCATATTATCGTTATCAAAAGATAATCCAAATCATCATCACAATGCAACCAATGCATCCATATCACTCAACTTTACTTATCTCATATCTGAGATTCCAAACCATTCAAGGCAAACAATATCATCCATCCATATATAAGCAATGATTAATAATCACACCAAATATAATTAATTTAAAACGAATTAAATTAATTACTTCATCAAATAAATCTTGCTTACATTACTATTAATTTATTATCAATCAATTAATTAATCATCAACCAATTATTCATTTTAATTAATCATCCCTGGTTAATTAACCTTTAATTACATTCAAGTAATTATCCACTAATTAATTTCTCAAATTAATTATACTAAACCAAATACAGTAATTAATCTTTAATTACTTCATAAATTAAGTTAATTCTTAATTAAGTACATTAATTAATTCCTTCATTGATTAATTATTTCCAAATAAATCTATTCTTAATAATCAATGATTTCTGATTACATTTTTTATTTAAATTAATTACATAAGAAATTAATCTTCAGTTAAACCATAATTGTTAATCACCCTTGATTAACGCCATTCAGTAATTAACTACCCTTAATTACTTCACCAGATAAATTAATTACTCCTTAATTAATTATCTCAAATTAATCCTTTGATTAATTTCACAAAGTAATTATACTCAAATTACTTCCATCATTAAATCGCCTTCAATTAATTACATCTAGTAATTATCCATTAATTACTTTCCTAAGTAATTTCTCTTCATTAAATTACATTAAGTAATTATACTTCACAAATCATCAAATGATTATTCTAAATTAATTAAACTGAATTAATTAACTTAATCTAATCAAATTAAACTCAATTAATTACAAAGAGTAGTTAATTCCTTAATTACTTCCATTAACAATCATAAATGATTATCTTAAAATTAATTAATCTAATTAATTTATAAAAATTAATCACATTAATTAATTATTAAATAATGCTTAGTTAAAAACCTTCATTAACTATTAACAATTCATTAATTATTTTTCTTAAATAATTAACTTATTTTAATCATTATTGATTATAAATTAATTAACCATTAATAGCCCATTAATTAACCTCTAATTATTTAATTAATTATGTGTCACTATAACTTAATTAATCCTTTATTACTTGATTAATTAATTACTAATCATTAATTAAAATCTAATCTTATTTAATTAATGATTCATAAATTACAAGTTAATTATTCTAAGAATAATTAATCTTAAACTTTAAGTTTAAATTCTTAATTACTTTAAGTAATTATCCATTTCATTAATTTATTAAATAAATTAATTATCATTTAATTACCCCAATAATTAAATGAATAACAAATCATTAAATTCTAATTTAACTTTAAGATAAAACCTTTTCCTTATCTATGGTTAAATTATCATTCACAAATATATTTGAAAACATTCATTTCCAAATTTAATTTCAGATTTCATTTTAAATTCAAGTTTTAAAATGAAATCTAATTTATCTTCAACAAATTTAAAATCAATTTAAAACCTTTAAAATTAACAAGATAAAGAATACTTTCTCTTATAAAAGAAATTTTACAAGAGTTTAAAACAAATTCCCTTTTAAATTCAAAACATTTAAATTTTACTTTATCATTCAAATTTGTTAAGTACTTAAATTTATGAAACTTAAATTTATTTAAAAACAAAGATTCAAATTAGATATTTGAATTAGATTTAAACTTTGTTTAAAACATTTCTTTATATTTCAAATTCAAATCTAAATTCAAATTCTTTTAAAAAACACTTTTAAACACTTAACCCTTTTAAGATATTATAAACAAATTTGAATTTAAAAACTTATTCATTTCCAACTATGATTCAAATTAAGCTTGAATCCATTATTTAAGATTTGATTTAAAACTTACTTTAAATTTTTGTTTAGTATTTTAAATTTCAGTTTAAATTTTGAAAACAGAACAAGTTTCTAATCTGCAACAACACTAACTCGAGCCACAATTAAATTATTCGAGCCTAACCTAATCTAGCTCGAACAAACACTAAAATAAACTCGAGTAAACTCGAGTAACACATCCATTTGGATTCATTTAAATTTAAATACTATCAGGTTTAATACATAAACCTGTAACAATCAAACTCACCCGAGCCCACAACAACAGCTACTTCGAGACAATCAACCCCACGCTTCGAGTAAAACACAATTCAACTCGAACATCACTCGAGTACCTTCTTTCCCCACAACAAAGCATACACACCATAACCTCCTGCACCTGCACCAACGCTGCACCCAATTCCGACCTCTTGCGACGACACTCGCAAGTCGACGGTCACCCCCAACTCGATTCCGACCATCAAACCAATTATAGAACCCTAAAAATCAAAAATGAGCTTAAAAGCTCAAATCTGGAACAATGTCGAAACCCCGAAACGCCTCAAACTCAAGATTCCGGCCACCGGAGATTCTGACCTTCCATCATCACTTTTGACGAGCAACCGACCATCAATTCCCTCGATTTGGGTGAACTCGATCCACCAGGGAAGTTGAGAGGAACAAATTTCCCGAACAACAGCAACTAGGGTTAAAAATTTCAAAATTAAATCACCATCGCCACAGTGAATTGATCCACATCCTACTATTTTTCCCCAATTCTCCTATCACCATTCCATCACCAGAAACGATGCTGGTCACCCCGATCATCTAGATCAACAGTTCTAACCCAAAACATGATTTCTGGTTCAACCAGTAATGCTCCATCATTTTTAAACTAAAACTTATAATTTAAGTTTTTAAAATCAAGTTTTAGTATAAGTAATCAACTTATACTTCTGGATCAATGAATCTGGATATTTAAATTTTCACTTACATAATGTTTGCTCTGTTATATTTTGTTTTCCAGAGACATTACAGTTTTTTTAATATATTAAATAAAGTTTCAAACTATAACTTATGTTCACAGCCATGTTTTATTTAAATCTTAATCCTTACATAGATTAGATTATGATATCATGATTGTTGATCAGGATTTAAACCTGGAATCTAAATCAGGCAAGAGCACATCATAACACAAGCATGCATTCAGAAACCCAAACATTTATACAGAGAATTCTATCATATTCATTCACATAATTCATGACCATATTAGGAAACAATCAAGCAACCATATTTACTTATGTCTATTTAGTATAAAATGTTACTCACCAGAAATTTTATGAGCAGAGCACTTGTTTTTGAAAAGCTTGAAACTGAAAGGTGCTTTGAACTTGAGTTGCTGAAGTTTTGCTTATGAATTTAAACTGCAGTTTGCTTTTAAAAACTTTTATCTTGTTTTACTACATTGCTTTTGCTCCCTGTTTACAATTGCATGCATGCTTCCAGAAAAGAAAATGCAAGCTTGAATGAATCTGCTGTTGCATGCAGGTTTTAGAGTTGCAGATTTGCTTTCAGGTTAATGAATTTGAAGAGGCTACAGGCAATACTTGATCTGCATTTCAGGTTTGAGGACGATTTCAGATAGTTTTGGGTTAGAATAGATATTGGTTTTAGATTGATTTTTGAGGGAATTTGCAGATTTTATTTTGAACAGAATTTTCTATTTTTGAAGGAGATGATCAAAGAATTTAAATTCTTGGCTTTTTATTTGAAGAAGATGATTTCAGCTGAAGTTCTTAAGTTTTGAAAAAAAAGAAAAATAGAAAAGAAAATGAGATTGAGAGGCAATGTTTATATAAGCACAAGATGATTTAATTAAAACAAAAGAAAATGAAAAATTTAAGAGAGACACTTGTTTTAAATTTTAACATTTGTCATCTTTGATTTGTTTACTAAACACATGTCATTAGATGTCTTAAGAGACTTACACTTGTAATTTAAGTATTTTATTTTAATTTAAAATTGTTTATAAAAGCCTTAAATCCTAATTTATTATTTCTTATATATATAAATTTCCTTTTTTATTTAAAGAGAAATGAAACAAAACAAATTATAAATCAAAGCTTATTCAAATATTTTAATTATTTATTCTATTATATTTCAAAACATTAAATTTAAAAATAACAAATCCTATTTCTATAAAAATCTATTTATGTTTATAAAAACTAAGTATTATAATTATTATTTGAAAATAACAAATAAAACAATTTTAAAATGATTTATAAAAGAGATTATAAATTACGTCTATTACTCAATAAATTAAGTTCATATGTAAATTGTATTTTAAATTCTTATATAAAATTTCAAGCAATATTTTAAAAAGAAAATACAACTAAACTTTTATGTTAATCTAATTTAGATTCATATTTAAGCTAATTAAATATAATTTTAACAAATAAGATATACCTTAAGTATAAATCATATAGTTATTTATTGAATTGCTTTGAAAAGATAAATGTTAAATTTAAATCAAAATTTCCAATTTACCAAAAATAAATTAGAATTAGAAAATTGATTCATTTTCTAAATTCCAAACCAAAACTTATCTATTTACAATATATATAATTATATATATATATATATATATTATAAATAGACAACAATTTATTTGCTTTAAAAAGATAAAATCTACCAATTTAAATATTTATTAAAAGAAGATTATTAAATCAATTCAAAATTTATTATCAAAAATTATCAAATCAATTTAATTTTTAACACAGATTATTAAATTTATATAGGCAAAAATTCCAGGATATCACATTCCTCCCCCCTTAAAAGAATTTCGTCCCCGAATTTTAAAAGCAAAGATAATTTAATAATCCATCTTAAGATTTTATTTTAAAACACAAGCATATATTATCAATCATATGCTAACAACCATAGGAACCAATTTATTCAAACAAAAAAATATAACTATCTAGATAAAATTCTAGATAGGATTTTCTAGAGTTTCCCAAGTATGAATACCGGAATACTCACTCTACAGAATCCAAACAATCAATACTACTAAGCTACAGAGCTCTTATCTCATCTAAATCTACAACTCTAAACAGGATATCAGACTACGACGAGTCTGACTCAACAATCACATCCTCCTTAACTGTTGGTTCCACAACCAGAGATAGATCATACACGTACTCCCTCAAAGATACGTGAAACACATCGAATCTCAGTTATCCAAACTGGCAATTCAATCTTCAAATCAAACACTAATCCTCACAAGAATACAGAAAAGATCCAAAACACCTCGGAGCTGACTTACCCAGTCTTACGCAATCTTAAAGCTCCTTAGATCGGAGAAAACTAACCAAAATCAATTCTCCGACTCCGGAATCCAAATTCCTTCGTTTCTTATCCACAAACTCTTCTGACGATCATGGGCTGCCTTCATCTCTTCCTATCAGCTCAACCTTCGCTGATGTCTCTAGAAACAAACTGGACCATAACAACCCAACAGAATGATCTCCTCAAGATCAATCAAAAACCAAGAACACCAACTCTACTCCACAAATATCAGAAGACTAACTTACTTCTCCTATCCGGAGTAGACAAAACAAAAGCACTTCCAAACTGCTTCCGCTACACAACTCTGATCTGATCCTAAGCTGCTTCTGTACTCCACCTCTAGAAAAACTTCTAACCAGAAGACTTTCTTGCCAGCACAGAACACTCCGAGCTACACTGCTGACACTGACGCCAAAGACTTCCTAATCCAAAGCTCTACGAGAAACTCGAACCTCAAACCAGACAGAAACATCATGTTGAACCCAGCCACAACATCGAAGCAGACATACTTCCTAAACTTGTTCCAAAGAAACATCTTCGGAGACATCCATTGTCACTGCGTCTCATCATGTTGCTACTAATTCCTGAGGTATCAAGACACCACTATTTTCTTCTGCTCAACCGATAGATCCAAACTCTACTCATCCAACTTGCACTACCAAGATGGACTCCAAACCTTTAAGAGGTATTCTTCAGAGATCGATGAAATCCTTACATCCAGCTGCAAAGCTCACTTAAGACGGTATTAGGTCTACAGTCTCGATAGATACACTTCCAACCTCAACACTCAAACTCCAACCATTGGTAGTAGTCGTGCTACACACCCCACTACCTTATCTACCTTTATAACTTATATTGGAAAACCCGAACAGGTAACCCAACAAATACGTATATATATACACACACAAATTACAAATACGCTCTCTCAAGAAAGAAATTACTTCAAAACCTAGGTATTCACTCAACCGGGTATTCTGATACCAACTGTGACGGCCGGACTTTCTCACCACAGAAAATCGCATCATCTTGAAGAAAGAAAGGGATAGAAAAGAGAAAAGAAAGAGAAGAAAGAAGAAACAACATCAGAATCTCAACAGCGGAACGAATAAATTATATTAACAACATAAATATTACATAGTATACAACATTAATCAGAGTTATACAGCATATATCACATACTAGACAGTTATAAACACCGGTCTCGTTATTACAACCCAATACAATTCAACAAAGAGATACCAACACAGAGAACACTCAGCGGAAACTATATATCTAACGCCGAAGCCTCCTGCTCCATTGCTCCTCCAGAATTCGTCAAAAGCTAACCTGAATCCCTTGGCTACTCGTAAAAATTTGAGTACCCAAGAGTTTAAGAAAATAGAAGATAAACTCCGGGCCGGACATGGATCTAGTGTGAGTAACAGGTTAAAATTGCTTAACTTTGAAAAACCTTTGAAATAAAAGGTATCACGTAAGACTTCCCACACATAAATATGGAAAAGTTTTTACCTTACGCTAACCAAAACATTTGATAGGAAATCCGCTGATATTATAATAGGTCTAGGGTTTTCAAGTAAATAAAAAATAGTCGAAATTGTTACATTATTAAATTCCATCTACTAGCCACAAAAGTGGGTAATACAATCAAAACCGTTGGCACTTATTGGATTTTGGATTCCATACAATGGCAGTGCTACTAGGGTACCGCCCATCACAGTACGTGACGTAGATCAACGTACCGAGGATCACTCCCAATCCCTTACAACACAAGACCGGAACCATCCCTTACTGGACAGTCTCGAACAAGACAATCCCGCAGTTAGCGTACGTTCCAACCGCCCACACAGCCAAAATAAAAAGGGACTTCTAGACAGAGGAAAATCTCGTCCTACTTGGGCATGACCCACTTAGCCTTGCTACACCTCCCCTGTTTTAGTCATTCCCGATTGATGAGGCTTGAGGCTACGATCACCTTTTAAGAACACATCTCTTAGAATGCTTATCGTCCACCTGACGATGTTCTGAAAGCATTTAATCCGTACAAGTTCATTCCGGGTTCGAACGAAACCGAAGGCATTATCTCGTTATGCTCATTTTGGAATCACCCTCAGAGTTAACAACGATAACCCTTGCACTCTGAATCTTCATCTCAAATCTGAAAGTGCCACCCATCAAACTCATCTCGGAATCACCCTCAAAGTTATACTGATGAATAGTTCTTACACCTCGAGTCTTTACTCTTCACATGAGATTCACGACCTATCGTTAAGTTGGATCGATGTGGTTTTTGGATATCCAAATCTGGAAACCTGATCCTGGTCTCATCGAAATCCAAAGGGTGTCTTTTAAGGCTAAGTTGTTTTAAAGGTTTAAAACGATTCCATTATCTATATACACACAGATAGATAATCCAAAGATTCACAACATATAATCATCACAACAGATAATCCATATTATCATTATCAAAAGATAATCCAAATCATCATCACAATGCAACCAATGCATCCATATCACTCAACATTACTTATCTCATATCTGAGATTCCAAACCATTCAAGGTAAACAATATCATCCATCCATCTATAAGCAATGATCAATAATCACACCAAATGTAATTAATTTAAAATGAATTAAATTAATTACTTCATCAAATAAATCTTGCTTACATTACTATTAATTAATTATCAATCAATTAATTAATCATAAACCAATTATTCATTTTAATTAATCATCCCTGATTAATTAACCTTTAATTACATTCAAGTAATTATCCACTAATTAATTTCTCAAATTAATTATACTTAACCAAATACAGTAATTAATCTTTAATTACTTCATAAATTAAATATCTATAATTAATTGCATTAATTCTTAATTAATTACATTAATTAATTCCTTCATTGATTAATTATTTCCAAATAAATCTATTCTTAATTACATCATTAATTATAATAATTAATGATTTCTGATTACATTTTCTATTTAAATTAATTACATAAGAAATTAATCTTCAATTAAACCATAATTGTTAATCACCCTTGATTAACCCCATTCAGTAACTAACTACCCTTAATTACTTCACCAAATAAATTAATTACTCCTTAATTAATTATCTCAAATTAATCCCTTGATTAATTTCACAAAGTAATTATACTCAAATTACTTCCATCATCAAATCACCTTCAATTAATTACATTTAGTAATTATCCATTAATTACTTTCCTAAGTAGTTTCTCTTCATTAAATTACATTAAGTAATTATACTCCACAAATCATCAAATGATTATTATAAATTAATTAAATTGAATTAATTAACTTAATCTAATCAAATTAAACTCAATTAATTACAAAGAGTAGTTAATTACTTAATTACTACCATTAACAATTTACACAAATGATTATCTTTAAATTAATTAATATAATTAATTTTTAAAAATTAATCACATTAATTAATTATTAAATAAGCCTTAGTTAAAAGCCTTCATTAACTATTAACAATTCATTAATTATTTTTCTAAAATAATTAACTTATTTTAATCATGATTGATTATAAATTAATTAACCATTAATCGCCCATTAATTAACCCCTAATTATAATTAAGTGTTACTGTAACTTAATTAATCCTTTATTACTTGATTAATTAATTACTAATCATTAATTAAAATCTAATCTTATTTAATTAACGATTCATAAATTACAAGTTAATTATTCTAAGAATAATTAATCTTAAACTTTAAGTTTAAATTCTTAACTACTTTAAGTAATTATCCATTTCATTAATTTATTAAATAAATTAATTATCATTTAATTACCCCAATAATTAAATGAATAATAAATCATCAAATTCTAATTTAACTTTAAGATAAAACCTTTTCCTTATCTATGGTTAAATTATCATTCATAAATATATTTGAAAACATTCATTTCCAAATTTAATTTCAAATTTCATTTTAAATTCAAGTTTTAAAGTGAAATCCAATTTAACTTCAACAAATTTAAAATTAATTAAAAACCTTTAAAATTAACAAGATAAAGAATACTTTCTCTTATAAAAGAAATTTTACAAAAGTTTAAAACAAATTCCCTTTTAAATTCAAAATATTTAAATTTTACTTTGTCATTCAAATTTGTTAAACACTTAAATTTATAAAACTTAAATTTATTTAAAAACAAAGATTCAAATTTAGATATTTGAATCAGATTTAAACTTTGTTTAAAACATTTCTTTGTATTTCAAATTCCAATCTAAATTCAAATTCTTTTAAAAAAATACTTTTAAACACTTTACACTTTTAAGATATTTTAAACAAATTTGAATTTAAAAACTTATTCATTTCCAACTATGATTCAAATTAAGCTTGAATCCATTATTTAAGATTTGATTTAAAACTTATTTTAAATTTTTGCTTAGTATTTTAAATTTCAGTTTAATTTTGAAAACAGAACAAGTTTCTAATCTGCAACAACACTAACTTGAGCCACAATTAAATTATTCGAGCCTAACCTAATCTAGCTTGAACAAACACTAAAATAAACTCGAGTAAACTCAAGTAACACATCCATTTGAATTCATTTAAATCTAAATACTGTCAGGTTTAATACATAAACCTGTAACAACCATACTCACTCGAGCCCACAACAACAGCTACTTCGAGACAATCAACCCCATGCTACATTCTACTCGAACATCACTCGAGTACCTTCTTCCCCCAAAACACAGCATACACAGCATAACATCCGTGCACCTGCACCAAAGCTGCACCCAATTCCGACCTCTCGCGACGACACTCGCAAGTCGACGGTCATACCCCACTCGGTTCCGACCATCAAACCAATTGCAGAACCCCAAAATAAAAAACGAGCTTAAAAGCTCAAATCTAGAACAATGTCGAAACCTGGAAACGCCCTCAAACTCAAGATTCTGGTCACCAGAGATTCCGACCTTCCATCATCACCTTCGACAAGCAACCCACCATCAATTCCCTTGATTTGGGTGAACTCGATCCACCAGGGAAGTTGAGAGGAACAAATTTCCCGAACAACAGCAACTAGGGTTAAAAATTTCAAAACTAAATCACCATCGCCACAGTGAATTGATCCACATCCTACTATTTTTCCCTAATTCTCCTATCACCATTCCATCCACAGAAACAATGTTGGCCACCCCGATAATCTAGATCAACAGTTCTAACCCAAAACATGATTTCTGGTTAAACCAGTAACGCTCCATCATTTTTAAACTAAATATTATAATTTAAGCTTTAAAAATCAAGTTTTAGTATAAGTAATCAACTTATACTTGTGGATCAATGAATCTGGATATTTAAATTTTCACTTACATAATGTTTGCTCTGTTATATTTTGTTTTCCAGAGACATTACAGTTTTTTTTATATATTAAATAAAGTTTCAAACTCTAACTTATGTTCACAGCCATATTTTGTTTAAATCTTAATCCTTACATAGATTAGGTTATGATATCATGATTGTTGATCAGGATTTAAACCTGGAATCTAGATCAGGCAAGAGCACATCATAACACAAGCATGCATTCAGAAACCCAAACATTTATACAGAGAATTCTATCATATTCATTCACATAATTCATGATCATATCAGGAAACAATCAAGCAACCATATTTACTTAAGTCTATTTAATATAAAATGTTGCTCACCAGAAATTTCTATGAGCAGAGCACATGTTTCTGAAAAGCTTGAAACTGAAAGGTGCTTTGAACTTGAGTTGCTGAAGTTTTGCTTATGAATTTAAACTGCAGTTTGCTTTTAAAAAAATTTATCTTGTTTTACTGCGTTGCTTTTGCTCTCTGTTTACAATTGCATGCATGCTTCTAGAAAAGAAAATGTAAGCTTGAATGAAACTGCTGTTGCATGCAGGTTTTAGAGTTGCAGAATTGCTTTCAGGTTAATGAATTTGAAGAGGCTACAGGTAATACTTGATTTGCATTTCAGGTTTGAAGATGATTTCAGATAGTTTTGGGTTAGAAGAGATATTGGTTTTAGATTGATTTTTGAGGGAATTTGCAGATTTTATTTTGAACAGAATTTTCTGTTTTTGAAGAAGATGATCAAAGAATTTAAATTCTTGGCTTTTTATTTGAAGAAGATGATTTCAACTGAAGTTCTTAAATTTGAAAAAAAGAAGAATAGAAAAGAAAATGAGATTGAGAGGCAATGTTTATATAAGCACAAGATGATTTAATTAAAACAAAAGAAAATGAAAATTTTAAGAGGACACTTGTTTTAAATTTTAACATTTGCCATCTTTGATTTGTTTACTAAACACATGCCATTAGATGTCTTTAGAGACTTACACTTGTAATTCAAGTATTTTATTTTAATTTAAAATTGTTTATAAAAGCCTTAAATCTTAATTTATTATTTCATATATATATATATATATATAAATTTCCTTTTCTATCTAAAGAGAAATGAAAAAAAACAAATTATAAATAAAAGCTTATTCAAATATTTTAAATATTTATTCTATTGAATTTCAAAACATTAAATTTAAAATAACAAATCCTATTTCTATAAAAATCTATTTATGTTTATAAAAACTAAGTATTATAATTATTATTTGAAAATAACAAATTAAACAATTTTAAAATGATTTATAAAAGAGATTATAAATTACTTCTATTACTCAATAAATTAAGATCATATGTAAATTGTATTTTAAATTCTTATATAAAATTTCAAGCAATATTTTAAAAAGAAAATACAACTAAGCTTTTATGTTAATCTAATTTAAATTCATATTTAAGCTAATTAAATATAATTTTAGCAAATATGATATACCTTATGTATAAATCATATAGTTATTTATTGAATTGCTTTGAAAAGATAAATGTTAAATTTAAATCAAAATTTCCAATTTACCAAAAATAAATTAGAATTAGAAAATTGATTCATTTACTAAATTCCAAACCAAAACTTATCTATTTACAATATATACAATTATATATATATATATATATATATATTATAAATAGACAATAATTTATTTGCTTTAAAAAGATAAAATCTACCAATTTAAATATTTATTAAAAGAAGATTATTAAATCAATTCAAAATTTATTATCAAAAATTATCAAATCAATTTAATTTTTAACACATATTATTAAATTTATATTGCCAAAAATTTTGGGATATCACATTCCTCATAAACAACTTTGCTAAAATAGGCGCCGCTCTAGTTGACTTAACCAGAACAAAATGGGCACTCCTAGTCAACCTGTCCACTGTGACCCATATACTATCATTTCCTCTATACGACTTTGGCAACCCGTCAATTAAATCCATAGAAATAGAATCTCATTTCCATACTGGAATATCTTATGACTGAAGCAACCCACTTGGCTTCTAGTGTTCGGCCTTTGCCTGTTGGCAAATCAAGCAACGCTTTACACATAAACTAATGTCTCGCTTATACCATCCCAGAAGAAACTCTTCTTGATATGCTGATACATCTTAGTATCTCCTGGATGAATAGAGAACTTCGAACAATGGCATTCCTTTAAGACTTCTTTTCTTATGTTTTCTACACTCGAAACAAATACTCTTCATTTCTTTCTCAAACACCCATTCCGGTCAAGGCTGAAGTCCTTCAAGTCATTGCTCTTGGTTCCATCTCTATGCTTCTTGATCTGTTTTGCTAATATCGAATCCTCTTCCTATTTAGAAGCAATCCTTCCAATCATCACTGATCGAACTTCTAAACAAGATGACACTACGGTATCTCCGCTAGACCTAGCCTCGGATCTCCACTGCACTCTGCAATCTACTAATGCTTTTAAATCTTTCCACTCAGCTATCATTGCCAACACTTCATTCTGATGTTTTCTACTCAGTGCATCTGCAACCTTATTGCCTTTCCTCGATGTGTACTCAATCCCAAAATCATAAGCGACAATAAACTCTAACCACCTCCGCTGTCTCATGTTCAGCTTCTTCTTAGAGAACAAATACTTCAGCGACTTAAGATCTGTGTATAACTCAAACCTCTCTTACAAAAAGTAATGTCCCCACACCTTCAAAACAAAAACCACTACCACCAATTCCAATTCATGCATCAAATACCTGACCTCATGCAGTCTTAGTTGTCTAGAAGCATTGGCGATCACTTACCACTCTGCATCAGCACAACTTCTAATCCTATTCCACACGCGTCGGTATAAACCACCAAATCCTGATTCTCTTCTGGAACAACCAACATAGGTGCATGGGTCAATAATTGTTTCAAACTATGGAACGCTTCCTCACACTTATCTGTTCGCATAAACTTCACATCCTTCTTTGTTAACTTGGTCATCGGTTTTGCTATCCATGAGAAATCCATAATGAACTTCCGATAAAAACCAGCCAACCCAAGAAAACTTTCTATCTCCATCACTATCTCGAGTCTCTTCCAACTATTCACTATTTCAATCTTAGTCGGATCCACTGACAACCCTCTCTTTAAGACTACATAACCAAGAAACTTCAATTCCTTCTCACATAAGTGACACTTCAAGAACTTCGCCTTCAGCTGATGTTGCCTCAGTGTCTCACGCACCACTCTAAGATGAGCTTCATGCTCTCTCTTATCCTTAGAGTAAATCAAGATTTCATTTATGAAAACCAATACGAACCTATCCAAGTGTTCTCGGAAAACCCGGTTCATCAAATCCACAAAGAAAGCCGGTGGATTCGTCAGTCCGAATGGCATAACTAACCATTTGTACGACCCATATCTTATAATGAACGCCATCAAAGTGTACACTATCCTATGCTACTCTAAGCTAATTGAAACCTGTTGCCGAATCCAACTGGGAAAATAGCTTGGCTCCACTCAACCAGTCAAACAAATCGTCAATTCTGGGAAATGGATATCGATTCTTTATCGTCCTCTCATTCAACCTATGATAATCAATACATAGCCTCAACGATCCATCCGGCTTCTTAACAAACACTACTGTTGCACCTCAAGGCGTAATACTCGGCCTAATAAAACTCATGTCTTCCAGATCCACCAATTGCACCTTTAACTCCCTCATCTCTGAAGGGGTCATCCTACATGGCGGCCTACTCACTGGCTCTACTCCCCAAACCAAATCTACCTGAAATGAGCCATTTCGAAACTCAATGGCTCATTTTGGTGGCCATCTAACTATAGGCTCAAAAACATCTGCCGATTCTCTGACTATGAAAACTCGACTCAACTCATCTTCCGACTCCATGACACCTAACAAAGCATTCACTTCACCACAAGAACCTTTTACGATATAAACAATCATGTCGCTGTAATCAGGGTGTCTAAGAGATATCTTTCTATCTTGGAAAAATATACTAGCATCGTACTTACTCAACCAATCCATCCCAAGAATAATTCTGAAACCCCTAAAATCAAACGCATGCAAAATTCAAAAAAAAGTATGACCTAACCGGTCAAGCTCTAACTGGTCACATTTCTACCCTAGAGTTGCATACTATACTATTGAATTCATAACCCATAAGGAAGTAACTAAACACGTGGGTTCAAGGTTAAGGTTATCTATCAAATACATAAATATAAAAGAAATGCGATGCACCGGTATCGAACGGAACGCTAACAAACATATCATGAATCTGAAGTGTACCTCCTAAAACTGTCTTTCCTTTCTCCTGAGCTACTGGCTTTGAAGCAGCAGACTCCAATGCATACACCTTGCCTTTTCCATCCTTAGCGGGCTCCTTATATTCGTTCTTCTAATGACCTATCTGATCGCAGTTGAAGCAATGTACATTCTTCTTTCTGATCACTTCCTTAGTCTTCCCAGTACGACACTCATTGGCAAAATGCCTCTTCTTGTCAAACTTAAAACAGACCACCACAGACTTCCCTTTCTTGGCTGCTCCACCCTTCTGAGAACCTTTCTTGTGGAGAACTTCCACTTCTGGCCCTGCCCAACCTGGACCTCCCTAGCCTTATTCTTCTTCTAACAAGCAAGCATCTCCTCGTGCCTCAAAGCCTTCTCCACAACCACGTCACAGGGATCTTTGATATGCGGTAAAAAGCTCTAGGCTACTCAGGCTTCAATCCCCTGATGAACTTCTCGTTCCTCTTCATCACTTCATCAACAGCAACATAACCATATCGAGCTAACTCCTTGAACCTACTAGCATACCCCAGAACAGTCATCTTTCCATGTTCTAGCTCAGCAAATTTCCTAATCAAAACAAACTACGCCATAACTGACATGAACCTCTCCTGAAACCTCATCTTGAACTCTGCCCATGTTATGGTATCCTCATCCACTGCCACTATCACATTATTCCACCAAAACAAAGCAGCTTCCTCAAGCTGTCTGGATGCCAACCTCTTCTTCTGCTCATCATTGAACCTTAGATCTGCAAAATCCTTTCGCGGTACAACAACCCATTCTTTACCTCAATGGCATCCTCAGTTCCAATAAATGGCTTCCCTTTGAGTTTAGTGTAATATCCACTCAACTTAGCATAATCGTGGACAACTTGAACCTCCGTAACTTCTCCTCCCACTACTCTAACAGAAAACCCTGCTTGCACCATGTTCAAGAAGAACCGATATATAGATTCCATTCAAATTTGCGGGACTCCAGCACCCACATTCTTTGTTTGTGACTTACATTGACCTCTTCTCACATTAGGCCTGACATTTCCATCAGTGCCTTCTCCTCCTAGGTCAACTCTCCCTCTTTTGCCTTCCATATCTGTATTTAAATCTCATGAGATACAAAAAGATAACCTAATCAAAGATAGGAGACTAGAGATAAAGCACATACTTATATATAGAAAATACAAGTACGTTATTATAACTTTATCCTAAACCCTAAACTTACTCTAATTCCTTAGGATTTTGTTTTCAAAAACCACTAGTGGGTGGCCTGTGCTACGCACATGGGTAGTTGTCGAATTTATGACTTATGGCAATGGTTTATTCGGTACATTTATTTTATTATTTTTATATATCTTCACTCTATTTAATTTGTGTATGAAGTACAATTTTATAATTTATTTTTAAGCTAGAACATCTTTTTTCATTGTTACATGATGTTAATCAAAGGCGGAGGCAATATAAGCCTGGTGAGGTCACATGATCTCACTAGATAATAGTACACAAATAAATATGTATTATTCTTGGTCTCAAACATTTTCTCACGTACTCCTTCTATTTCCTCATGTACCGAAACCCCTCTTCCAACATCGCTTCATATTTTCATGACCTCCTCTTCAACATCGCATCACCTGTCTTATATTGGCGACCCCCTCTTCCAACATTACAAGACTCGCAACCGCAACTCTCTTCCAACATCGCGATAGCATGGGTAAAACCCTAATTTTGTTTATTATTTTGATACTTATTATTAAATTGGGATTTGCTTAATTAAATTGAGGATTACAATAAATTAGAAATTACTCAGTTATGATTTTCTTTTCTGATTATTTTGCTTGTCGATGTTATACTATTACATAGTTAAATTAGTGTAGATTAATTTTATAATGAACTAATTTCTTTGTTTCAAATTTTCAAAATTTTTCAAAAGAAAATCTAAGTATATTTTAATCAGAGTTAGTTGTTCAGATTTTTTGATGCAATCATTGATCGATTTTAAAACATTTGAACTTAACGTATGATATGATTGTTTATTTTTTTCGTGGGCTATCGTCCTCGAACCACACACTTTTCATATTGTGACGTCACAAAGCTTGAATCTTGGCTACCTCGCTATAGGTAATGCTGCTTAGAAGATATATAAAGATATAGTTTGAATCGAAAATGAATTCAAAAATGTGTACTGTACATACAATGGATATTTAAATAAGTAGACATTGCCAATATGATAAGAATGTTTTACCGTGTCATGATTTTCATGTCAATTAAAGTGTTTGTAAACTAACATTAATCACTAAAATGTTGCATAATAATATTAGTTACGCTTTTAAAAAACCAATTACATTAAACAACACAAAAGCCTCTTCAGTTTATATGATCCATGCAGTACTTTAATTTATCATGATTGTTTTTCAGGTTTCTTTCTTGGCACTTGTTGCACATAAAATAAGTCCATACTCAAAATGGATAATGGTCTTTTTAGCTTCATTATGGAAAAAGCATAAGATAGCAAACTTTCGTGGAAGTTAGTCGTTTTGAAAGAATCAACGTTTTCTTTTTCTTCCTCTAACAAATAGCTTATGTACGTTGAATGTAATAGACAAAGCATACTTCGTAGAAAAAGCGTAAAATATTTTCTAATGTGTACAATAATTTTATCATACTTATATTATTCTAATGTGTACAATAATTTCATCATTAATAAATTGTTTCATTAAATCATTTATGTACTAGCATAACAGAGATGGTCACATTCTATCTATAAGTCATCACATATATGATTACATGTTAACGTTGATAACACAACATACTTAATATGTGTCCTCTAAACATTAAGGTTGAAGATAACTTGCATACTTGTTGTTCCCATGGTTATTTGAAACCACTGTCTGCATGCACATAGAAAATCATAATTTGTTTTTAACAACTACAATAATATGTGTTTCATGAATACATATTTATATATTTACAACTTTAAAGTCATACCTGCAAATGAATGAAAATTCATGTATTTTATTAACTTTAATTTATGGATATTGAACAATCAAAACTGATTTGAGAAGTTGGATGTAAGCAAAATTTGAAAGCTTTTCAATATTGATCTATAAATTGTTGGTCAAAAACATACTACTCATGCAAAACTATAACATATAAATAATTGGACTCATCTGAAACCCCGCCATCGGTCGTTGTTAAAAGATATGGATATTCTTTTCATGTTCATCTCTAGTACACATGAGTATAATCTAAATCAAACATGGCTAACATGAAAAATCCAATCCAATTACATAGTAAGTATAAGCTAATCTTTATTGCTCAATTACTGAGTTTAAGTGGATAGACAACTTAAGTAAAAATAATTTAAACCAAGGGAGACAATGGACCCTATAATTATAACTTCACATAAGCTCAACTTCATTTGCTAATAAGTGTAATAAAAGTAATAAATCTGGACAAAAATATGAGGATACTGCAGCAAATGTACATACCATTTACAGTTTCTCCTTTACGTAACATAATACTATCTTACGTCGCTTCTTTTTAAATCTTTTTTAACAGAAGAAAGAATCTTTAAATACATACCTATCAATAGGCATCATTCCCTAGTTAGTATGTATGAAGTTTATAATAGAATCTCAATCTAGCATGAAGAAATCAAGTTTACCATACATAAAAAAGGTTTAAAGGTATTATTTTTTATTTTACCTAAAAAATTGCAAAGTTTCTGTGAAAGATTCAGGTATAAAATTGTTTTCTCCGACTCATATGTTAATCTTATAGAAAGAGTCAACTATAACAAATTCATAATACACACACATACATACACATATATATGACAAATGGAAATATATATTTGTTTTGTACTATGCTCGGGAGAACCAACAAACCGGTGAACTCCTGAGGGGATTAAATTGCATCTTCCCACTTCAACTATGATAAATGAAAATATTATAGCTGAAGAAACCTGTTTCGCCAAAAAATGTAAAAGTTTCTTTTATGATGCGAGTTGCTTCCATTATCACATTTGGTGGTCATATATACCAAGAACAGTTAATGGTAAGACATATAGTTGATCGTCTCATTCAATACAAATTATGAGCAGAGATGGATGTGCTTTCATCAATTAATTAATAGCATTATCATCTCCAAAAGTAAATTTAAACTACCTAAGTTTAAATTACTAAATGTCCATGAAATCTAAGTAGACTAAATTACTAAATTCTACAGCAACAAAATTATAGGGAGAGAACAAAGCTAATTGAGTTGAATTTTAAACATTTATTCATCAGATACAAATACATCAACAAAATAATAATCCATCTACAAAAAAAATCAGCATGTCAATAACAGAATTTTGAAATCTTTATTATTATTTTATTAATAATTGGAATAGAGCTACAATATTTTGATCTAATCAGAGCTTTTCAATATACCTTATGTAACGACCCGTACTTCGAAAATGAGAGATTTCATTCGTTTTAAATTTAAAAAGAAGTTTAAATCTTAAAATAAATATGTTATATATAGTAAATAAATTATCTATTCTTATAGTTAACAAGTCCAAAAGTAAAATTTTGGATTTTAGAACAAATCGACAAAAGTTGAGTTTTGTTAATAATAAATAAAGGCTTAAATAAATAGGTATAAATATTTATTTAAAAAGGTAAATCTTATTTAAAACATATAATAAAGATAATAAAAGTATATTAAAAGATTTAAAAGAGTATCGATAATCGTTTTACAAAAATAACCAAAATTTGTCGCATTTTGTTAGTTTTACATACGCTGTAAAATTAGAGATTTTAATATTAATGAAATTTGATTTTAAAATATAAAGAGACATGTTTTTATTTATTTAAAGAAGTAAAAGTTTCTTTTTAAAGTTTGTTTACATCAATATATAGTTTAACAAAAACGTCAAAATTTGACTGTAAAATTTGTCGACAAAAACACCGTTTCCAACCAAAACAAGTTATCGACAAGTTGTTGCAACTTGATACATTTTCTAACATACAAATATGCATAAATACAAATTTACAAACTATTTAAACATTCTACATTTAGCACTAAAAACAAAAAGAGTTTACTTTTGAAAATATTTACTTAAATATAAAAAATGTAAAAGTATGATTTGACATATTTAAAAATAATTAAAGCTTTTGTAAAACAACATCATTACATAACCATCTCTTCTCTTACACATGATATAACATATACACCTAAAAATCAAGCAAATGGAAAGTGAAAAGAAAGCCAACTTAAGGAATTAATGACACATACACCCACCATTAATGCAAATCAAATCACTACAAAAGTCTTCCCTTTAAAACACAAAATCTAAGAGAGAAATGATTACACCGTTAGTACATATCAAATCTCCCTTTTTACATAAAAATAAATTATATTTAAATTCAAACAATGAAGAGGGTATTAATGGCATTTACCACTAAAATGTTCACTTATAAATACAACCACAAATCTCTTCATTTCTACTTCACTTTCATTTCACAAAATTTCCAAAAAAAACCTTCTCTACTTCCACCATTTCCCTTCTAACTTCAAACTATCACCTCCATACTCCAAACCATCACCTTACATCACCAAAACCAAGCTTAACTTCCACCTACCCACCTCTTCCTCATGCAAAACCCACACCATACCCCCCTACACCCTCACGGCCGAGCCCAAAACCCACAAACCCGAGCACCGTAGCCAAGCCGAGCTCCAACACTCCAAGGCCGAGCACCACACACCAAAACCCGATCCCAAAACACCTCCTACACGCCCAAGCCCAAATACCCAAGGTCGTACCCCCTCCACACCAAAACTGTGCACCCTCTCCTCCATATATAAAAAAAAAGAAAGGAAAACAAAAGTGTTCGCAAGGAAATAAGCTATGGTGATAATTCAAGTCATTCGGAAAAAAAGCGCGTTGTTCGAAAAGCATGTAGCCTACGAAAATGTTTGGCGGAGTGGATATAAAGGTGAGAAATTCTCAACGCTTTTGAATTATATTGATTATCATGTTTAATTGTTACGTTGGATAATCACCATTTGATGATATGGATGTTCGATTGATTGTTTGAATATGTTGGATAATCCATAGTAATGTTATAACATTTACCATATTGAATATGTTAATGTTATATGATTGTTGTATGTTTGTGATGATAATTTGGACATCAAATTTCTATTTATTAAGAAATCCCTTTGTTTAATAAGACCCTATTTCAGCAATATGAGATATTTTGAAAAAATTAGTCTCTTTTCAATTAGAAGTGAAGTTAAATTTAAAATAAAATGGAATTTGAAATTTGAAGTGAAACAGATTTGAAAAGGATAGCTAATTTGAAATTGAAATCAATTTTGAAAAATCGAAATTGAGATAAAGGTTGAATTGAAGTTTAAATTGAAATTAGATTTGAAATTTAAGTTTTAAATGTGTTTAATTTAAAGTTGAATTGAAATTGGAATTTAAAATTTAATATTAAAAATAATAGGAATAAAATAATATTATAATATGGTAATAGTGAAAATTCATTTTAAATACTTTAAAAAGTGAGAATGTTGATTTAAAATGATTTGTAATGATTTTATAAGTAATAGAATTCAATTTGAATAGATTATTTCAAATACTGAAAAATAAGTTAAAACTAGGTGCGTCGCGCAATGGTAGTTCGTGATTTCACGCCGAAAAGATCAAATGAATTTGTAGAATGAAATACAGCTCGGAATTCTTCGAGATAAGAAAATTCCGGACTATTGCATCCATATGTTCTAAACAA
The DNA here is from genome assembly GCA_030765085.1 of Allium cepa. Lineage (NCBI taxonomy): Eukaryota > Viridiplantae > Streptophyta > Magnoliopsida > Asparagales > Amaryllidaceae > Allium > Allium cepa. The sequence continues at coordinate 726,170,507 of CM060943.1, forward strand.
AGATAGAAAATCAAAGTTTCGATTGGTAGATTTTGAACTAAGCCAAAATAAATTTTCTAGAAAAATCGCGCTAGTGTAGTTAAGTGACCATAACAGGAAATCTGTTTAAATGAACGTTTTTAATTATGGAAAAATATGAAATAAATTTTATAAATCTAGTTAAATGATTTAAAATAGATTTAGATTGAAAAATATGAATTATCGAATGTTTAAAAGTTATTTAAATCAAATAAGCTTATATGGCACTATCCGCAGCACTTTTATGCTGTGAATTCTATAACTTTTGGAATATTAGTTTAAATGTAACGACGTTTCTCAGAATCAATTGTGAAATGTTTTAAAAGGGATAATGAAGCTTTTTGAAAAGATAATTTGGAATATTTATACCAAAATAAATTTTAAAATTTGAGTATTTGGAAATTACTAGTATATTTGTCCCGCCTGTGAGATCTGGGAAGATAAAACAAAGTGTTTAACTAAGGTTAGATGGAGCAATCAGTGCCCTGAACTTGCCTGGCCTATGTTTTCTTTTCTTAGGTGAGGGGTGGAACAGATCGAAAGGAAAACCCGGATGCTCTTAAATAAAAAAGATCGTATGAAGTTTTCAAAATAAAAGAAGATTGGTATTATCCAAAATTTAAGCAATCTCCAAAATGAATTATTGCTATGATCCTGTTTACTCAAAAATGTTACAAAGATTGATTTAGGGTTTATTGTAAATGATGTCATAAATAACATTGTTTTTGACCCGCCTAAAAGTTAAGAAATTTGGATCGAGAGTTAAGTAAGGAAATTTGAGATATTATCCTAAGCAAAAGAATTAATTACATAGAATTATTCTAAGTTAAAAGAAGGAGAATTCCGAAATCATCCGAAAAGAACTAAAGTGAAAAGAGACTTAATAAATCATGTATACTCATATTCACTTTTTATCGATAATTGGATTTCGAAGGAACCGAGGTCGGATTTGGTTGATTCATCTCCAAAAACCACTTCGAACTAATGTATACATTCGAATGTGAAGACATGTTGAAGATGATTGAAGACTGTGGATATTTATAGCATGAGGACTGCTTGTTGACTTGCTCTAGATGGCTCTCGAATTATATATAGCAGTGGTCTCCTCGTTGTGGAGATTTTGCGGATTGCAAGGACTACTCGTTACTAGTGGTAGTAGGAGAGTGCCTTCGGTTTGTCTTGTTCCTGGACAACTTGTATGGAAGTTTGGATGACATTACATTTCTAAAGATTACGTACATTGGTTTTTACAGACGTACATCAGTGGTGGCAGAGAAGCCAACTTTTCTTAGCTTAACACCCTCCTTAAGACATATGAGCTCAAGAGTTGTATTTTGTTGAAGGAAATTAGTAGTCAACAGAAATGCAATGTGGCATTCAAAGATGTGATATGTGCTATGTGAAAAGGTAATTGTTTGCCTTAAGCCTCATCAAACCGGAATGATCAAAACAGGATTAGATGCAGCAAGGTTAAGTGGGTCATTCCCAATTAGGGTATGATTATCCCTTTCTAGATATATTTCTTCCCGCTGTGACGTTCGGGATATTAATTAATGTAGTGTATGGAAAGGGAGCTCTTGGATAAAGGTCGGTAACGACCGGAGGATGACATATTCAGTACTATCTAGTTACAGAGGCAGGCCGGTCTTTTTTTGGTAGAGAAGTCGTGTGATGGTTTCTCAGGACATCCATCTAGAGGTGTACCCATTTCGGAAGGTAGATCATGTGCCTGGTCATTTGTATGGAAATCCATTCTCCAATAAGAACCTACGGTTTTGTTTGTAGAGCCTAGTATGCTGGAATTTAATAATGGTAACAATTTCGGCTAAGATTAATAAGTTTATTTCCAAATGTTTTCAAAGAGATGCCATTAGAAATAATATCAAAGGTTTTGATATAAAAGTGTTTTAGTTATCATAAGGTAAAAACCTGTTCGTGTTTATGTGTGGGCATGGTCTTATGAGATACTCTTTATTTCAAAGGATTTTATCCAAAGGCTGATATATGACACTGTCATTTATTATTGAGTTTTTCTCACACTGGTTTATCAAGCCTGATCTGGGTATTTTAAATACTCGGGTTAGATCCGAGTACTTTCATGTTAGTCGAAGACGGTTGGAATTTCTATAGAAGAGCTGGAGATATTCATCGACGTTTATAGCTCTCCAAGCTGAAACTAGGTTAGGCTCTGATAGTGTATTTTAAAAAATTTCATTGTAAAGATTATTATCGAAATAATAATATGTTATTCCGTTCGTGAGATTCTGTTCTGTCTACTTTTCTTTATTAACCTTAAAGTTTCGTTTTTTCGTGCAATTTGAGTTGGACATGGGTAGTTTATTATCAATTCAAAGAGTATGGGAAAACAGGCCTTTACATTTGATATCAGAGCTAAAGGTTAAGCTAGAACCTTGGCTCTGTTATGGGTAAAGTCTCATCAGAGATAGGATTAGTAATATCCTAGGATGAGTAACACATTAGAGATAGGGTTAGTAACACCCTAGAATGAGTTATGAGAGTATTATATATATATAGGCGCGTATTTGTTAGTTTTATGAAAGTGATTTTGTTTTTAAAAAAAGGATGGCAAATGAAATAATTTTACCTTGGGTTTATATTTCAAATTTAAAAAAAGGGATATTATTATTTTTGGTTAGAAATTAAGGATTGATTGTAATTTTGCTTAGCAAAACCAAAATATGAATATCTTGTGATTAGGATTGCACAATTTGACTATAAGATATTCCATGTACAATCAATTAGTTGAAAGCTAGAATTTAGAACTTTAATCATATACCCTTAGATATTTAACATTAAGATATAATAATGATTAAGTGATTATCATAATGGATGGATTTAAAAGCTAAGTACAAATATCTTATGAAGTAAAATTCACAATTTGGCTGTAAGATATTTGATGATAATATTAAAGCTACAAGTTGTAACTAGAGAAAGTATACAGAGAATGCACACTTAGAAAAGTTCTATCAACAAGATAGGAAAAAGATAAACCAAAATTGGGACCTTTCATAAATATAATATAAAAGGACAAGTTCTATAACTTATAAAGAGATAACTTAATTTGAAATTTATAAATAAGAGGTATAAGAAATATCATCCTAATATAAAAATTTGAATTAGTGATACATTTAGGGTAACATTTGTAATTCATGATGAAGTAAGATTAGTAGGATATAATTTTGAATAATATGGTTAGTAGGGTGATTGTTGGATGAAAAAGGTTAAAGACAAATCCCATGTGCATTAAGTTTCACAATTTGACTATAAGATATTTGATGGATTTAAGATTAAGAAATTTGATTTAGAAAATGGATAGGTAAATAAGTTAAGATTAGTAAGGAAAAGATGTACACTTAATAAGGTCGTCTTATTAATAAATGGATTGGATAAATAATATTAGCTAAATGAAAACCTTAGGTAAAGAAAACTAAGGGTTGAGTTTTATAACTTATTAATTTGAGATAATAGAAGAGTTCCATAGTAGTTAAACACCTTAGTTGAAGTAATAACAATTTGAAGTTTAGGGATATGTATATATACTCTTAGGATGTAAAGGTATATTATACAAGTTTAAGTCATATTTGAATGCTTAAGTAATAATGTATTTAGAAGAAAGTAAATGGTTGTGAAATAAACTTGGATTAATAGAAATTTTAAAGAAATATATTAGGTAAAGATGAATGTGGATAAGTACATAAGTTAGACGTACGTCATTTCATCACATAGAATTTGATCTAAGATTTGAGCACAGAACTTTGAGGTGTTTACACCAATATGAAAAAGGATTTATCAGTTGATTCTTGATGGCGAGCATTGATGAGAGTTTGTGATTATATGCTCAAGTTTTCTATTATAGTTGAGAGCTATGCAAGGAAAACAAGAGTTTGTGATCAAGAAGTCTGATCAAAGTCCGCACTAGAAAATCGAGGGATCGATACTAGTTCGAAAGTGAAGTTATGAATTCGAATAATAGATTGAATCAAATATCACATACAGTATGATGTTTTGGGTCTGTCTACTTAGTAGGTGGATGGTTATCTCAAATAGTAGGCACTAAGATATAGTGGTTGGATTGATATTTTGGTATGTATATATATAGACCTCAGGTATAGTACATGCTCAAGACAGAGGATGAGTTATGTGGCTGTATTCGTTTATCTTGATATAGTATCAATATGGTTGATTTTGGATGTATAGTCTTATTAGGTTGTTGTATATTCTCTCTTAAGTGTGCAGTACGCACTAAGATGGATACGATAGAAGTATGACTTGATGTATGTATATATAACCTTAAGTACGTGATAGATACTCAGGTTAATGTGGGGAATCTTTGTATGTATGTTTGGCATCATTCGTTTTAGTGGTGTTATGATATCGACCTTCTTCTTTCAATCATCAATTGAAATAAGTCAAATTATTTGAGGATATGAGTATGAGATAGATTTCTTTATCTAACTTTCATTTCGAGGACGAAATGCTTTTAAGTAGGGGAGAAAGCAACGACCCGTAATTTCGCTAGTTCGGAAATAAGAGATTTCGTTCGTTTTAAATTTAAAAAGGAGTTTAAATCTTAAAATAAATATGCTATATATAGTAAATAAATTATCTATTCTTACAGTTAATAAATTAAAAAGTATAAATTTGAATTTTAGAACGAATCGACAAAAGTTAAGTTTTGTTCATAATAAGTAAAGGCTTAAATAAATAGTTATAAATATTTATTTAAAAAGGTAAATCTTATTTAAAATATCTAATAAAGATAATAAAAGTATATTAAAAAATTTAAAAGAGTATTGATAATCGTTTTACAAAAATAACCAAAATTTGTCGCATTTTGTCAGTTTTACATACGCTGTAAAATTAGAGATTTTGATATTAATTAAATATGATTTTAAAATATAAAGAGACATGTTTTTATTTATTTAAAGAAGTAAAAAGTGCATTTTAAAGTTTGGTTTACATCAATATATAGTTTAACAAAAACGTCAAATTTTGACTGTAAAATTTGTCGACAAAAACACCGTTTTCAACCAAAACAAGTTGTCGACAAGTTGTTGCAACTTGACCCATTTTCTATCATACACATATGCATAAATACAACTTTACAAACTATTTAAACATTCTACATTTAGCACTAAAAACAAAAAGAGTTTACTTATGAAAATATTTACATAAATATAAAAAAATGTTAAAGTATGATTTGACATATTTAAAAATAATTAAAGATTTTATAAAACAACATCATTACGTAACCATCTCTTCTCTTACACATGATATAACATATATACCTAAAATTCAAGCAAATGAAAAGTGGAAAGAAAGTTAATTTAAGGAATTACTTGTTAGGAAATCAATTTTATGGTTTCGATGATAACAACTATACAATGGAAATCGAATATGCATATATAGCTATATTTACAGGTAGTTGATAAAGTAACATCACCAAAGAGACAAGAACAAGAATCAAAAGAAGTATCAAGAGACTATAAATCGATAGAATTGAAAGAGGGTTGAAACAGGAACATAAAAAGCAAAATGCACAAATCCAGACGTCTAGGGGCACTAGCCAGACGTCTGATTGATTCCTCTGGTTCGAAACTCAGAAAGAATCAGACGTCTGGAATGCAACCAGATACAAAAAAATATGAAGACCGGACATCTAAATTATTATCCAAACATCTGTTTTTGAACTCGGCTGTGTAAAATCAAAGTACAACTGTCACATCTGAAAAGATACGTTCCCTACTCTTTACTACAACTCATCGTCACCATGAGAAGTGACCTTAGAGCACTTACTAATAGTTGCAACTACACAAAGGATCTCTCCACCACTATAAATAGAATCGAGAATTCAAGAGAAGACTTCACCTTACTCACTTGCGCTCTTAATTCTTATACTCTGATTTATATCTGATCTCTAAGCAATCAAATACCTGTATTTAACTCTTCCATATATTCAGAACTCCTCATTCAATATTCTCTCTCTCTCTCTCTCTCTATATATATATATATATATATATATATATATTGGAAGTATTTGTAGTTAATAGCCAACATCCGTGTTATAGAACCCATTCTTGACAAAGAAACTCTGCTATTGTAACGCTGTTCCTCCGGGTCAAGTGAATGTTAGTTGAAAGGAAATTCCGAAGAGCAGCTCTGGGACTGGACGTAGGATCGGAGGTCCGGACCAGTATAAAATCTTGGTGTGATTATTTTAATTTACTTTGCTACCGTCATCTATTAAGTTTTAGTAGATATATTATATAGTTAGTTGCTTATACTTGCATATATATTCTACACGATCCAGTCATATAGACTATCAATTGGTATCAGAGCAAGGTTTTGATCAAATAACAGTAACACGTTTTTGAATCACTTTAATATGGTAAGCACTTTTCTAGAAGGACAATCCACAGCACAACCCCCACTCTTTAATGATCTAAATATGAATACTGGCCAACACGTATGAGAATTTTTATGGAAGCTAATGGTCTTGAAATTTGGTCAGCCATACAAGATAATTGTGAAATACCTACTACTGCTATGAACACTTGGACCGATGCACAAAAGACATTAGCATCAAAAAATGCTAAAGCTATGAATGTTTTATTTTGCTCTTTAGACAAAAATGAATTTTCACGTGTCATGTTATGCACCACTGCATTTGATATTTGGCGTACCTTACAAATTACACACGATGGTACAACAAAGGTCAAACAAACTAAGATTTCAATTTTGCAAAACCAATTTTCTTCGTTCAAAATGAAACTATTGTTGACATGTATTCTAGATTTCAAATTATCTAACATGATCTTGTGGCATTAGGAGTTAAATTTACTGATTTTGATTTAGTTTCTCGGATACTCAATTCTTTACCATCAGATTGGAAAAGAAAGGTTTTAGCTATTAAAGAAGCTAATGATCTCTCTACTCTCAAAGTTGAAGAGTTGAGAGGAAATTTAATTTCCTATGAAGCTAATTTGCAGGCACGAAAAGAACTAAATTCGAAGAAAAAGAACATAGCATTTCCAGCAACAAAAAATGATGACTCTGATTTAGATGAAGAAGAGATAGTCTACATTGCCAAGAATTATAATAGATTCAAGAAATTTAGAAAGATGATCGAATTCCAAAAAGAAGGGAAGTCCAACACAACAAACTTGTCTCAAATCAAGTGCTATGAATGTGATCAATACAAACATATGAAGAAGGATTGCTCTAAACTCAATAATGACAAATAGAAGAACAAAATTCAAAAATTCAAAAATAAGAAGGCTTTCAAAGTAACTTGGGATGACTCGGACTCCTCATCTTCTGAAAGTGATAGCGATAGTGACGAAGAACAGGCTAATGTGTGTTTTATGGCATAAACTGAAGAGGTATGTCCTGAACTTAGCTATAATGAACTATTAGAACGTAGCATGGAATTAGATGATAAATTTGGACAAATAAAAAAATTGAACAAAGAATATATAGTCAAAATAAATAGATTAGAACTTTAGGTAGGAATGTTAAAAGATGAAAAAAAAATTGACCCAAAGGCTGATGAAGGTGTTTTTGTTGGATATTCAGACCGTAGCAAAGCTTATAGAATTTTTAATAAACGAAATAATACTATTGAAGAAAGTTTACATGTCTCTTTCAACAAAAATCTTTTTAACCGCAATACTAATCATGAAGAAGAAATTATTCCACTAACAAATTCAACAAATTCCATTAGTGATGAAACAAATATGCAAAATAACACAGTGACATCAACTCCTAGAATACTTAAGAATCATCCAAAAGATAATATTATTGGAGATCTTAATTCTAGAGTAACTAGAATCAACTCAATCAAATAAGCCATTTAGCATTTGTGTCAAATTTTGAACCAAAAAATGATAAAGAAGCTTCAAATGACAACTTTTGGATAATAGTTATGCAAGAAGAATTAAATCAATTTGAACGTAATAATATTTGGGAATTAGTACCAAGACCTGAAGACCAATCAGTTATAGGAACAAATTGGGTATTTAAAAACAAAGCAGATGAGAATGGAAATATTTTTAGAAATAAAGCTCGTTTAGTTGCTCAAGGCTATAATCAAGAAGAAGGTATCGATTACGATGAAACCTTTGCTCCGGTAACAAGATTAGAGGCTATTCGTACATTACTTGCCTTTGCAACTCATCACAATTTTAAACTATTTCAAACGGATGTCAAAAGTGCTTTTTAAATGGTTTTATTAAGGAAAATGTATACGTCGAACAATCACCATTATTTGTTCACGAAAAATATCCGGATCATGTTTTTAAATTACATAAAGCACTATATGGATTAAAACAAGCCCCTCGTGCATGGTATGAACGTCTCAAAAATCACTTAATAACGTCTGGTTTTCATATAGGCAAAA